>OX451739.1:33229749-33829749 GCA_948472305.1 Vicia faba
TGAAAAACACAAGAAGGGGGGGTTGAATTGTAAGACTTAAAATCAACTACAGACAACGCATTATTTTTATCCTGGTTCGTTTAATCTCAAACTACTCCAGTCCACCCGTCAAGGTGATTTCGCCTCTCTCCAACGAGGTCTTAATCCACTATATTCAACTGAATATTACAACTGCTTTAACAACTGCTAAAGCCTTCTTGAGTCTAAACCACAGACCAGTTTCTCAAGGAAGTTCTTTCTTACAGATAAATGAAAACTATGTGTTGAATGTTTTCTACAAAAACTTTATATCACAACTGTGATAATACACAAATTAAGCTTATGTGAAACTAGGATGCTATAACTATAGAGTAAGCAATTTGAGAGATATAGCAAACTGTATGAGTGAGGATGATGATGATTTGCTTCAGGCGTGTAAAGAGTTGTAGAGCATTAGCCATTACATTTCTCACTGTCTTGTTTTTATAGCCTTGGAAAAGATACGTTGAAGTCAATTATTCCATTTCAATGCCCATTACGTTCTTTCCATATTGAGAAGATCTTTGTCTTGGAATGCAGCCGTTGGTAATAAAGCGTCTTGAATGCACAGTACCATTGTCAATTCAGCGCGTTATTTGGCTTTGGCTTATTCTGACGCTTCTAAGTGCTGATGATATTGTTTTGGTCTTGATCAGAGTTTAGAGTATATTAAGCGCAAATCTGATCATCAAGCTTCAGCGTAAGCACATGCTTTGATCTTCTGATGCTGGCATATGATATTTCATCTTCTGACGCTGGCATATGATATTTCATATTTTGATGCTGATGTTAACATTCTTATGCTGATTATTCATCAGAGTTTCTGCAAATGCACAATATAATTTTTAGGTAGCATATATGTCTCATATGAATTATGCAATTTATTTAATCTTGCATTTTGTTATCATCAAAACTTTAACTTAGGGTAGTAGATTCAAACTTTGTTCTAATAGTTTCGCCCATCGTTGAATGGGGCGTGGTGCGATAAGCCCATAAAATGCTGTGCAGCTCCTCGACCCACCCTCTTTTAGCTTCGTCGAGCCGGCGTTTGAGTCCTTGCAGGATGACTCTGTTGGCGGCCTCGGCTTGCCCGTTGGTTTGAGGGTGCTCGACCGAGGTGAAATTTTGTTTGGTTACCAGTTTGGTGACGAAGTTTTGGAACCCGTGGTCGGTGAATTGGGTGTCGTTGTCTGTGATCAACGCTTTTGGGATTCCAAACCTGGCGAGGATGTTTCGTTTGTAGAAACTGAGGATGTTGTGCAAGGTGATCTTCGCGAGAGCCCCAACCTCTATCCATTTCGTGAAGTAATCCACGGCCACAATAAGGAACTTGTTTTGGTAAGTCCCTTGCGCAAACGGTCCGAGGATATCCATCCCCCACCACGCAAATGGCCACGGGGACGACAGTATGCTCAGCTCGTGAGGGGGGGGGGGGGGGGGGGCGAGATGCATGTCGGCGTGCTTTTGGCACTTGTCACACTTCTTAATGTGATCTTTGGCGTCCTGCTGCATCGTCGGCCAATAGTACCCCGCTCACAGGGCTTTCCTCGCCAAGGATTTGCCGCCCATGTGCTGGGCGTTAATCCCTTCGTGTATTTCCTGTAATACCTCAGGGACTGTCGACTCGTCGATGCATTTCAGGAGGGGAATGGAGAATCCCCTACGGTATAGTTTATGCTCGAGCACCACGTAGGAGCACGCCCGTCGTTTCGTTGTGGTCGCTTCTGTCTGGTCCAAAGGGAGCTCGCCCTTTGTCAGAAAATTGTACACCGGGGTCATCCAGCATGAGGTGTCTCCGATGGCGTGCACCTCGACTTGGGTCGAGGTCCTTTCGATGCTCGGGCGCGACATGGATTCTTGTATGACAGATTTGTTTCCGCCCTTCTTTCTTGTGCTTGCGAGTTTGGACAGTATGTCGGCCCTTGTGTTTTGCTCGCGTAGGACGTGTGATATTTCAGCTCGGTCAAACTTCTTCATGTGTTCTTTGACTAAGTTTAGGTATTCAACGAGGCTGTCGTTTTTAGCTTGGTAACTCCCTTGGACTTGGGAAGCAACGAGTTGAGAGTCCGTGAAAATTTGTACTTCGCGGGCTCCTAGGTCCTCGGCTAGCCTCAGTCCTTCGAGCAGGGCCTCGTACTCTGCTTGGTTGTTCGAATTTGGGAAGGAGAGGGTTAACGAGTGCTCGATCCCTACGCCCTCCTCATTCTCTAGGAGGATCCCCGTTCCGCTTCCGGACAGGTTGGAAGCTCCATCGACGAAGATGGTCCACTTGTGCTCTTTCCCTGTGGGCGGGTTGTGGGCGATCAATTCCGCGACGAAGTCATCCAGGGCTTGTGCCTTTAGATCTTTCCTGCTCTCGTATTGAATGTCGAACTCGTAGAGTTCCAAGGACCACTTTAACATTCGGCCCGCCATGTCAGGTCGACCTAAGAGTTGTTTTACCGGTTGGTCGGTTTGTACTATGACTGTGTGGGCCAGAAAATAGTGTCTGAGTCTCCTCGCCGCATTGACAAGGGCTAGAGATACTTTTTCTATTTGTTGGTATCTTCTCTCGGGTTCTTGTAGGGCTTTGCTCGTGAAATAAACGGGTTTCTGCCCGTCGGTAGTCTCGCGAATGAGAGCCGCGCTGATGGCTTCGTTCGAGACGGCCAAGTATAGGAATAAAGGTTCCCCGTCGACCGGTCGAGACAATACGGGCGGTTGGGATAAACTTTGTTTTAGGTGGCGCAACGCCCGTTCACATTCCTCGGTCCATTCGAAGGCTGCTTCTTTGCGAAGGAGTCTGAAGAAGGGGAGGGCGTGCTGAGCGGATCTTACGACGAAGCGGGATAACGAGGTGAGCATATCGTTCATGACTTGTATTGATTTCTTCGACGTAGGTGTCGGGAGGTCAGAGAAGGCTCGACATTTGTCGGGATTGACTTCAATTCCTCGTTCTGTCAGGTAAAACTCGAGGAATTTCCCTGCCTTGACTCCGAACGTGCACTTTTCGGGGTTGAACCTCATCTTACATTGTCTTGCTTGGGCGAAGACTGCTTTGAGGTGGGATGCATGATCAGTGTCTGCTCGGAACTTGACGATCATGTCGTCCATGTAAACCTCGAGCATGTCTCTGATTTATTTGTGGAACACTTTGTTCATCATACGTTGGTAAGTTGCCCCTGCGTTCTTTAGTCCGAAGGGCATTACATTGTAGTAATAGTTGCCTGAACTGGTCATGAAGGCAGTGCAATGCTTGTCGCCCATGGCCATTGGAATTTGGTTATAGCCTGAATAGGCATCCATGAACGACAGTATCTTGTAACCGGCCGAGTTGTCGACCAGCATATCTATGTTCGGCAAAGGGAAAGCATCATTCGAGCATGCCCGATTGAGATCAGTATAATCAACACACATCCGCCATTTTCTATTATTCTTTTTAACTAGTACAACATTTGACAGCCAGGTTGAATACCGGGCTTCAGAAATAAAATTCGCCTCTAGGAGGTCTTTTACAGCTTTTTCAGCAGCCTCTGTTTTCTCCGGAGACTGCCTACGCCTACGTTGTACTACTGCCTTAGCGGCCAGATCTATGGCGAGACGGTGACAGGCGACCTCGGGGTCGAGTCCGGGCATCTCCGCGGTGCTCCACGCGAACAAGTCTGCATTCTCACGTAAGCAGACTTTGATCTGCTTCCTTGCCAGGTCAGGGAGGTCGATACCAATCTTCACCCCTTTGCTTGGGTCCTCTCTGAGGGGGACGAGCTCGAAGTCCCCGTCCGGAATTGGTCGGAGGGGGATTTGCTCGCCGTTGGGAGGTTCGTCCTGATCGAAACGGGTATCCAGAGCTATGGAGTCGACCTTTGGGGGAGCTCTCTGGTCTTCTACTTTTATGGGCTCTAGTTTGTCGGGCTCATGTCGTGTCGTCGCCGGTCTCTTGGCGGGCCTTGTTCCAATGTCGACCGTGTCGCGTCCCTTGGACGCGATGTTGAAACACCTTCGAGCAGCGGCCAGGTCCCCCTGGATGGTAGCAACCCGTGCCCTCTTGGTGTAGAATTTCATCTTCAAGTGGATGGTGGAGGGCACCGCGGTCAGCTCCGCTAGTGTTGGTCTTCCCAGGATGCAGTTGTAGAGGGACGGGCAGTCGATGATGAGAAAGCGCACCTTGACCTGCCTCATCGTCGTGCCCTCGCCGAAGGTAACCATGAGCTCGACATATACCCAAGGTTTGGAGGTCGAGCCGTTGAAGCCCTGTAAGTCCAACCCCACATACGGAGAGAGGTGCGAGTCGTCTAGCTGTAGAGTCCAGAATAATTGATTGTACATCACGTCGACAGAACTTCCTTCGTCGAAGAGGACGCGGTGCACGTCAAAGTTAGCCATTCTTGCTCTTATCAGCATAGGAATGACCGCGTTGGGGGCTCCTCCGGGGAGCTCTTCGAGGTAAAAGGTGATAGGCTCCGACCTACCTTTCACCCTTTCAAAGGTCACCGTCTAAGGAGGTGCCGAGTCGACCAGTTCATCCAGCTTTCTCTTGGCCGAATTGATGGTTAGGTCATTGAATCCTCCACCATTGATGACCATGGTGGAGGGAAAGTATTCCCACCTGCTGTGTTTCGTGAGCGGCTCCTGCAGGTGTTCGGGGACATAGAAGTCCTCCGGTCTGGTGACAGAGAAGGTGGTCTGGATGGGGACCGATTCATCAGATGGTCGGGCGTCCTCCTCCAATTCTCTCGTCTCCCGGGCGTCGCAACAAGGACCATCGTTTCGCCGGTATTGGGAGAGCCTCCCTGCCTTGATGAGGGTCTCGATGGCGTCCTTGAGGTGGACGCAGTCTTCAGTCAGATGACCATGGCTCCTATGGTACTGACAGTATTTGCTCTTGTCTACTCCGGGCTTGGAAGGAGCTGGTCGAGGGCGCTTGACGCCGCCATCCTTGAACTCCGTGCTGGCACACTCCACCAAGATGCGCTCGTAGGAAGCTGTGAGCGGAGTGTATTCTGTGAAACGCCCCGAGGGTCCTCTCAGTTCTCGGACTTCTCGGGGTCTATCCTCTTTTCTTTTCTCCCCGGTTCGTCGAGGAGGAGCGGCCTCTTGGCGCGGGTTGCTGCTAGATCCGCGAGTTCTGGGGTCCCGGGCTCTGTTGGCCGCTTCCCTTTCCTCGTAATCCATATATGCCCGGGCCTTCTCGAGGAGAGCATCGAATGTTCGGGGTGGCTCGATGCCCACCGCCTTTTTGAATTCTGTGCCAGGGAGGAGCCCCCTCTCCAGCAAGTACCTTTTCATGTGGTCTGCGCAGGGGACCTGTATGGCTTCGCAATTGAAGCGATTGATAAATTCTCTCAAGGTTTCACCCTGTCTCTGGATGATGGCCTCGAGTGCTGCCTCGGTCTTTGGATGTCGCTGAGATGTGGTGAACGAACTTATGAATTGATTCTTCAGGTTTCGCCACGAGGTAATTGATCCTGGGGTGAGACCCTTATACCAATCCATTGCTACCTTTCTGAGGGTCGTGGGAAACAACCGACATTTGATGGGTCCCTTGACATTATCGTAATGCAGCATAGCCTCGAACCCTTTTATGTGGTCGACTGGGTCCGCGACTCCGTCGTATTCTTTCAGATGTGGAGGTTTCTCCATGCCCGAGGGGAATGGGTGTTTCCATGATGGCTTGTGAAAGGGGACCGCGGGGGTCTTCCTCGTCACTTCGCTCTGGGGATAGGGACGGGGACCTGAGATATTGTCGGGCCCGACGGTCCTGGTCGTGCTGGGTGCCCCTCGAGCGGGATGCTCGTTGGTCTATTCTCCCGTGCATGTCTCCAGGGTGTCTTCTTTCTTTCCGTAGGGGGCCGTGGTTGCGCCCTCCGGCTTCAATGACGGGTTGCCTCTCCAAGGGGGGTCGTCTCCCCGATGGTCGGGGCGACGGGCTTCGGGAGGTGTCTCTGTATTGTCTCCGCGTGGGAGACGGGAGATGTACCTCTGTTACTCGAGGAGGTGGGGTCTGAGGTCTCCTGTGTATCCTCGCGGGTCTTCTAGCGCCCTCAATCTTTCCCCCTGGGCAAAGATGAGGTAGTTGGTTTGATTGATTGCCGCGAATAGTGCACGGGTCGTGGCGTCTGCTCCGGCGGGGACAAGGACTTCCTGAAACTGGGCAGCTAGATAGTTTGGGGGAGCCGTATTGTCTTTTTCGAGTGGCGGAGGGGCTGAAGAAGATGAGGCAGTAGCTCCGTCACGGTGGCCCGAGGGCCCGAGGATGGTGCCCCCGGGGAGTGTGTTGTGGTCGGGGTTACCGGCGTCGCCAGGGACTCCATTCTTATCCGCGAGGCCGTTGTTGGCGTCGACAACGCGGATGTTCTGGTCATCCCAAACTTGGTCAGCCATGACGGTAGGAAGTGATTTTTAGCTTTGGTCTCCGAGAGTTTGTAAGACGGGGAAGCTAGATTCCCACAAACGGCGCCACTGATCTTACCGGATCAGACTTGGACCGTCACGACTGACTCGAGCAGAATTTGAGTGAGATGGGGGGGGGGGGGTACCTGCAAGACACTCCGATGCTAAAATGAGAGACGAAATGAGCAGGAAAGAAATGTATAGGTTCGTAATAGATGAATACCTGGCCCTCTGGGAACAGAGGGTATTTATAGCCCCCAACGCTGGGTCAAGGTTCCCTCATTGGGCTGACTAGAACTGGCCCAATAAAGGAACTGCTAGGTTCTACGTGTGTAGTGGGGCCTCACACGTGGTCCCCTTCCTGGTGGTGCTCTGCGAAGAATGAGAAGGGACTAAGACGCGGTCTTTCCGGAGTTTAGAGGATTCGATAACGGTCAAAATGGACAGAATCTGTCCTACGGGGAGGGTGCTCGAGCAGGACTCGAGCTAGAGTTCCCTTGGTCGGAGATGCTATGTGTCGCAGGCAATAGCGGGCATCGTGGCTACAGTTTGTGGTCAGGCACGTCGGCGGTAATCTGCGGGTGTGCGTTTCTCGAGGAGTCTGCTTGGATTGGGCCTTTATCTGCGCTTTGGGCCAGGGTGAGCCCAGACCAGAACAGATTTCACATGGAAGATTAGAGTTCAATCCACTATAATTTTTTTACTCACTATCTCATTCTTTTTTTAAATTAAATTTATTTTTCTTTTATATTTTTTTCTCTTTATATTTCATTATTTTAACTATCTATTTTTTCCGCTGTCAGAATATCTATTTTATTTTAATTAATAATTTTTCTTATTTGAGATTACAAAATTCTTATTTTTAAATGTCAAAAATAAATTATCACATGTCACTATCAATAAAATATTTAATTTATTTTAATTAACAATTGTTTGTATTTGAGACACAAAATTTTTATTTACAATTGTCAAAATTTCTTTTTTCCCCCACAAATCACTATCAGTAAAATACATATTTTATTTAAATTAACAATTATTTTTTATTTGAAGAACATAATTTTTATTTTTAAATGTAAATTTTTTTATAGGACACTCACAATAAGCAAATTACCTATTTTACTTTACTTAAAATTATCTTTATTTAATGCACAAAAATCTTATTTTTAACTATCAAAATTTCTCTTTTTTTTATGGTACATTATCAACAAAATACATATTTTATTTTAATTCACAATTGCCTTTATTTGAGACATAAAATTCTTATTTTTCAAATGTTAAAATTTTTCTTTTTTTCACGGGCCACTATCAGTAAAATACATATTATTTTAATTAACAATTATATTTATTTGAAA
Organism: Vicia faba; assembly: GCA_948472305.1. NCBI lineage: Eukaryota > Viridiplantae > Streptophyta > Magnoliopsida > Fabales > Fabaceae > Vicia > Vicia faba. The sequence goes on from OX451739.1 coordinate 33,237,489, forward strand.
CACAACGTTCTTATTTTTAAATATCATGTTTTCCGCACAGATATTTTGCTAGTTTTTAAAAAAGATATACTCAACTAAAGTATATGGACTTATAGCCTTATTACAAATTATGAGAAAATCAATTTGAAATTCTTGAAAATTTTTTATGTCGTCTCTTAAATTTTATCGGACACCCTTCAAATATTATGATTTTACCATAATAGTTAAACAAATTTTTTTCCACTATTCTAAGATAACATTTTGAATTTTTTGAAAAGCTCACATTCATACGAGAGTTTGCTATCAAACTAGCGAATTTATGAATAATAAGTATATAATTTTATCAGTTTTTTTTTTTGTTTTTTACAAGATTTTTAAAAACGTGTATTCTATTTATTTAGAAATATCTGGTAAAAATTCATGTTTCTCATGCATTTTTTTTTCCAGATATTTTGAAATTTTCGGTATAAATATATATATTTTCTAATGTATATTTTAAATATTTTGGTAAAAATGCATATTTTCTACTAGATATTTTGAAAAAAATTGGTAAGAATGCATGCAATGATACTAGATATTTTGAAAATTTGGTAAAAACGCGTGTAGTTATACCAGTGATTTTGAAAAAATTGGTAGTGGAAAATGTTGCTTAGGTTAATCACAAATTTCAAAAAATCAAGGAAAACCGTGATGATTTCTGATTTTTTTTATTTAAAAAATGGTAGTTCATATTTCATCATTTTTTGTATTTTCAAAGAGGACCAAAGGATTAGACGGGATGATTGCTTTTAGGCAGCATGACAGAGTTGCAGTTGCTGCTGCGAGGGGAGATGACATCGAGGACTCGCATTTTGACAAAAGAGTACTCCAATTGGTTTTCACAGGAGGTGAATGGTGGTCGAGCAGTTCGCGCGCCCCTTAGTATCCGACGTAGAAGATATAGAGCTAATGGATGGACCAGAGATCCTAATGATGAGTCAGTTTCTAAGGATGTCCATAAAATAACTGAGGATATAGAGGGTCGGGATGAGAGGAAGATGGTCGTCTAACAAAGGTGGTCCATCATTTTGATATGGAGGCTTCAGCTATGCCGAGGTTACTCCTTAAGAGAATGTAGAGGTTCCTACTACTGATAATTTGGAGATTACTCCTTCAGTTGATACAGAGGTTACTTCTCCGACTTCGACAGAGTCGTCTATACACACGGATAAAGGTTATTAAAGGATCGGCTGCCGCAAAACGTCCCCCCCACGGGGCGAAGCTGAAGAAGCTCTTGAATGTCCCGATGCTTGAGGAGGTTAGGGAAATTATAAAAGATTGTGTTTTACTTGCATTGATGGACTATTCATTGACCATGCTCGACAGGTATTGACAGCCTTTGTTGAGCAATGACATAAGAAGACATCTTTCTTCCATCTTCCATTTGGTGAGATGATGATCATCTTGGATGATGTCTCATCTCTATTCCATCTTCCTCTGCCATACAGTTTCTTCACCGCTCATCTTATTAGCTAGCAGCTAGCATGTATTACTATTATACAGTACTTTGAAATTACTAAGGAGTAGGTGATAGAGGGGTTTAAGGTTAACAGGGTTGCTTATTTTCGCCTATCTTGGCTCTAGGATAGGTATAATGATCTAGTGCATACAAAATTTACAACTCGTCCATACAAAGTTGGTTAATGAAGTTATGAAGTTGGTTAATAGAGTGTCTAGTATTTTAGTAGTTATGAAGTTAGTTAATTAAATTTAAAATATTAATTAATGAAGTTATGAAGTTGGTTAATCACATAATTTTGTTTTCGTACTCCCTTAATCGAAAAAAAGTATAAAAAATATATTTATTTATTTTTAGAAAAAAATTATATATTATAAAGTTTCATTATTCACCGTATTGGTGAATAGTGAAATATGGTGTATGTGTACACATTGGTGTAGGAATAGTATTTTTCTTTTTCAACTTAGCTATTCCTACACCATTTTCCTACACCAATACTTACACCATATAGATTGTCTCCTGTATTTATACAGTGTTTTTTAATAAAATAATATTAAATTATGAACAGTGTTCGTGAACATTCTCAGTGAACAATACCGGTGAATAATGTTCATGAATAGTATATTAATATTGACTTTAAACAGTAAAATAAAGTAGGTTAATGAAATATAAAAAATTAATTAATGAAATGATGAAATTGGTCAATAAATATTCAGATATTAAAAATAATTTTTAATAGTAAAATAAAGTTGATTAATGAAAAGTAAAAAGTTGGTTAATAAAGTTATGAATTTGGTTAATAGACTGTCTAAATTTTTAGTAGTTATGGAATTGATTAATGAAATTTAAAATATTGGTTAATGAAATTATAAAATTGGTTAATCACATAATTTTGTTTTTGTACTCACTCAATCTAAAAAAAGTTTAAAAAAAAATATTTTTTTTATTTTTACAAAAAAATTATTATTATAATATTTCATTGTTCACAGTATTGGTGAACAGTATAATACTGTATAGATGTACACATTAATATAGGAATAACATTTTTTATTTTGAAAACATATCTTCAAATTTTGATGGTATATTCTTCGAACATGCGCCTAAAATTAAATAATACTTGAAGTTTTTAGCACATTATTTATTTCGTATGAGGAGGTCTCATCCAGCCAATTTGTTGATCTCAAAAATAAAAATTCAAATTTCGTATATAACACGTTTTATTTCTTTTTTTGTATAATTAATATATTAATAAACAATTTAGGCATTCGTATAAAAGTCTTGGAATAATAAAGCACCGGCTTCAAGAAGAATCTAATTTATTTTAATTAAAAAATAAATCAAAGTAACTTATCAATTTGTACAGGCTCGTTTAGTAAGTAAGATATAATAGAGATATGATAGGATATAAAATAGGATAATAATATGTTATGATATAGATATGATAAAATTTATTCTATCATGTGTTTGATTCGCACAAATTAATTTATAAAACAACTACATTTTTTTTAAATTATTTTGTAAAATATTTTAAAATTTATAAATTAATAAAAGATTAATAATTTTCTATAATTTAAAAAAAATCATTGACACTACTGAATAAATAGTTTTAGTTTTCCTTTAAAAGTATTATGAATTCTATTGTATATGTAAGATAAACAATATAAAAGTATGTATATATAATATGTAAATATTGTAAGAAAATATATTTAATTTGATAAAAAATAAAATTAGTATTCATATTTTTAAGATTTTAATAATTATTTTATTTTTAAATATTCTAATTTATTAGACTTTAATTTTTTATATTATATAAAGTTAAAAAATTACCCTTATGACAATTATATATATTTTTCAAAAAATTATTTATTAATATTTTTTAATTTAATATTAATTAATCTTACTTATATTTTATCATATTTAATTTTTTATTTTAAATTATAGTTTATAGGGATAAAATTGTAAATTATTTTCTTATTCTATCTTGTTGGATTCTAATCCAGCTCATATTCAAGATAACAATTTGAACTAGTGAGATCGGATAGGATAAGTTTCAGGATTACCTTATTATATCTTGTTGTGTCATCAAATATTGGATTGAGATATGATATGATACATATATCATATTTTGTCTATTATCCTGTGCGCCAAACAGATCCTAAAATGATGTGTCTTAAAATATTCTAGTGACTTACAATTTACATCACTCTTTTTATTTGACTTACTAAATTCTAAAATTTTGATGTTGAAAAAATTACAGTGTGTTGGCGTTGAGAATATTGTGATAGAATTGACAATTTTATTTAGTAACTTTAGTATATTTGTGCAAATTGAAATATTGAAAGAGATATAGATGAATTATTAAAATTAGTATTTTAATGAGAGAAGTAACCCACACACACGCACACGCGTATGCTCACGCGCACACACATATACACTATTTGCATTATTTTAAACTTTTGAACCCCTATTAAAAAATTCAACCTTTTAATCATGAAACATATATTTTTCTTGCAATTTTTAGTCACTCCCCATATTTGTATATGTGGTACATAGAATGGCCGGCATGGACAAGTCAACATGTTGCCATGTCACACATTTTGCTACATCACATTAAAAAAATTAATTAATTTTTTTATATAATATAGTTAATAAATTGAATATATATTATTTATTAAATACCACATGTCAATATATGATTGGACAAAGAATATTAGACAAATAATTTTTTTTGCAACCAATGGATTTTAACTCGGGCTATCTCCCAAGAATATTAAAGCTTTGGTCATCCTGACCACAATGCAATCGGGTTAGTCTAACACTTCCATTTAGTTAAAGTGAGATTTTTGAACTAGTAGTAATAAATGTTTTTGAGAACAAATATTCATAAGCTTTTTTTAATGACCTTCACTTCTACTCAATAACGTGACATCCATGGTGAAACCAATCTAACATCACTCTTTTTATTTAACTTACTAAATTTATAAATAAATTTTAAAATTTTGGTGTTGAAAAAGATAAAGTGTGTTGACGTTGAGAAGTAAAAGCTTAAACTAAAAAGATATAAAAATGACCGGTTGATATTTATTTTGATAAATCGATAATTATTTAGTCAGTAATTCGGTCCGGGCCACAGACCACAATGCAATTGTGTTATTCTAGCACATTCATTTAGCTTAACTGAGATTTCTGAACTAGTAGTAATAAATGTTCTCGAGAACAAACATTCATCAGTTTTTTTCGTGACCTTCACTTCTACTCAATAATATGAAATCCATGGTGAAATCAATCTAACATTACTCTTTTTATTTGAGTTACTAAATTTATAACTAAATTATAAAATTTTGATGTTGAAAAAATTAAAGTATGTTGACGTTCAGAATATTAGGATAGAATTGATTATCTTTTTTATTTATTAACTTTAGTATATTTGTGTGAATTGAAAGATTAAAAGAGATATAGATGAATTATTAAAATTAGTATTTAAATGAGAGAAGTAAAAGTTTAAACTAAAAAGATATATGCTTAAATGTAATTTTAATTCCCCTATTTGTATTATTTTAAACTTTTGATCTCATATTAAAAAATTCAATCTTTTACTCCTAAAACATATATTTTTCTGACATTTTTTTAGTCACTCCTCATATTTGTGTATGTGGTTCATGGAATGACGGACATGGATGAGTTAACACATTTCCATGGCACACTAAATTTTTTATATAATATAGTTAATAAATTAAATGTAAATTATTTATTATGTGTCATGTGTTAATATATGATTGAGCAAAATTATTTACTAAGTGTCACTTGTCAATATATGATTGGGAAAATAATTTTTTTTACAATAGCGGGTTTCAAACCTAGGCTCTCTCCCAAGAATATTAAAGTTTTGGCCATCCAGGCCATAATGCAATCACATTAGTCTAACACATCTATTTAACTAAACTAAAATTTCTGAAATAATAGTAATAAATATTCTTGAGAATAAATATTTATCAGTTTTTTTTTTGTGACCTTCAGTCCCACTCAATAACGTGACATCCATGGTGAAACCAATCTAACATCACTCTTTTTATTTGACTTACTAAATTTATAGCTAAATTTAACAATTTTGATATTGAAAAAGATATAGTGTGTTGACGTTGAGAATATTGGAATAGAATTGAGTGTCTTTTTTATTTAGTAACTTTAGTATATTTGTGCAAATTGAAAGATTAAAAGAGATATAGATGAATTATTAAAATTAGTATTCAAATGAGAGAAGTAAAAGTTTAAACTAAAAAGATACAGACTTAAATACAGTTTTAATCCCTCTATTTGTATTATTTTAAATTTTTATCTCCTATTAAAAAATTCAACCTTTTAGTCTTCAAACATATATTTTTCTGACAATTTTTTAGTCATTCCCCATATTTATGTATGTGGTACGTGGAATGGTTGACATGGATGAGTCAACATGTTGCCACGTCACACTTTTTGCCACGCCACATTAAAAAAATTAATTAAAAAATTTATATAATATAGTTAATAAATTGAATGTATATTATTTATTAAGTGCCACGTGTCAATATATGATTGGGAAAAGAAGATTAGGTAAATGATTTGTGCAACCATTGGGTTTCAAACCTAGGTTCTCTTCTAAGAATATTAAAGTTTTGGCCATCCAGACCACAATGCAATTGTGTTAGTCTAGCACATCCATTTAACTAAACTGCGATTTCTGAACTAGTAGTAATAAATATTCTTGAGAACAAACATTCATCATCTTTTTTCGTGACCTTCACTTCCACTCAATAGCGTGGCATCAATAGTGAACCCAATCTAACATAACTTTCAACCTCATACCATGTTTACACAACCATAAATCATCAAGTTCATTACAAACCGCAACACTCGTCTACACCTAGTTTCTACTGTAAAGAAAATTTCACTGCACTAAAAGACCAGAGCCAGACCAAATATATCATCATTGTTTTCAAAACCTATTACAACCATAACACTTTCAAACTACACAAACACCACCATGATCGCGTCCCCCTCTCTGCTTCCTTCAATGCACAAAAGCCTGCCACCGCATCTAAATCGAAGACCACCCTTGCGATCACTGGGTTAGTAGGCATATCTTTCTATAGTTTTTTCAATTGATTTTATTCTGAATGTTTGATGATAGAGATTTTGCTTTTAGTAAGAGGAAGTTGTTTTGATTTATGGTTTGGTATTATTGTGAACGATAAATATGAAGCGAGGATGGGATATATGGAAATGTTTACCTTTTCTCTTCTCGGAATGTATATATAAATGGATGTGCTAGACTAACACGATTGTATTATGGCCTGGATAGTCAAAGCTTTAATGTTCTTGGGAAAGATCTTGGGTTCGAAACCCATTAGATGTATTTAAGCCAAAGGTATATAGAGACAAAATAAAAAAGGTAGGGATTTTAAAAGAATTGTCCTCATTCATTGCAGAATGTTTGGGTTTTCTTTCAATTTATTTGAAAAATCTAAAAAATAAATAAAACTATGATGTAAAAGTGAAAATAACACAATAATACAAATAGAAAATTATCTACAATTCATAAAAAAATTATTTAGGTCAATGAACCTAAGTCATGCAGAATATCCATCAAATTACCTCTACAACCTATTATTTAGGTCAATGAACCTAAGTCGTGCAGAATATCCATCAAATTACCTATACAATCTAACTTGCTATAGTTCAATTTTCATTAGTAACAATGTTACTCTCATTTAGTTCCTCAACACCACTCAACCAATATTACTGAATAAAAGAGGTATGGTTAGAACTACATTTACGAAAATGATTTATTAATAAAACACTCATAAACACAACAGACAAAATAGTTTTATAAAATAATAACATATTTAGAGAGTAGCAAACATATTGCTCTACATATAAATGGAAAATTATCTACAATTCATAAAAAAATTATTTAGGTCAATGAACCTAAGTCATGTAGAATATCCATCAAATTACCTCTACAACCTAACTTGCTATAGTTCAATTTTCATTAGTAACAATATTACTCTCATTTAGTTCCTCAAAGCCACTCAACCAATCTTGCTGAATAAAAGAGGTATGGTTAGAACTACATTTACGAAAATGATTTCTTAATAAAACACTCATAAACACAACAAGCATAAAATAGTTCTATAAAATAATAACATATTTTAGAGAGTAGCAAACATATTGCTCTACATATAAATGGAAGATAATTATAACAACCATATCATGTATTTATTGTAATAATCATGGCATATTATTGACTATGTGATTTAAAGATAAAAAATAAGCAATCTAGCTAGAGGAGATGTTTTTTGAGAGTTTGCCAACTATTGTTTCACCTCTTGTCCCCAACTTTTTTGGTGTGTACTGAGAGACATTTTCTCTAATACTTTACATTTTCCCAAAGAAATTGAAGCATATACATATCTGAACTTCTTCTAGAAGTCAAATAAACACATACTTCTTTAAGACTGTAACACGGTGAGAGAACTGACTTGGGTGTTCTGTGTTTGATCGCAATTGTGCGGATAGCAAGAGTCGTCACCGACTTTTCTTTTATCTAAAAAGGAAAGGATGAAAAGAACAGGAAATACCTTTAGAGATGTTTTTTTTTAGTTCGGGGGGTAGATTATGAAAAGGGAAGGTATTAGCACCCTTTTCATCCGTAGTTATCTACGGGCTCTTAGTTACTTGCTAGATCACTTGCTTTTGTTTTAATGTGCTTGTGGTGTGGGTTTTGAAAGTATTTTGAAAATATATTTGTAATAGTTCTCGTTTCTATAAGAATGCGTTCAAAGTGTTTGTTTCGAAAATAGTTCAAAGATGTGTTTGTGGAGTGTGTTTTTTTGAAAGTATTTGGAAAGATGTTTTGGTAATGGTTCTCGTCTCTATAAGAACATATACAAAAAGCTTTTGTCTTTTGAAAATATTTTAATATGAAAGTGTTGGTATGAAATGTTTGGTTGTGAGCAAGCGAGCAACTAGGAGTGAATCTACCTACTCAAAAGGTCTTAAATATTCTTTTCCTCCTCCTTTAGATGTTGTTATCTTACCATTGATTTGGTAAGAAGCCTCATCATTGGATGTAAAGGGACATGCGTAGGACGTTTGTACAGTCATAGAAGGCAACTTATGAGGTGCTTTAGCAATTTTTTGTAAGGGACTAGATCGTTTTATCGAAGACAACATCGAGGGACATCGATGGACTATGATCTTTTTTATCGAAGGGTCTTTGCTAAAGCGTCCCATATTCGAGGGACATGACTGTTTTTCCGAGGCAACGAGCGAGGTTACCCTAGGGGTGTGTGTGTGTGAAAAAGTGTGTTTGTTTCAAGTTATTTTGTCTTTGAAATTAGGTTATCTAGCGATTGATTTTGAATCTTGCCATGCACGCCTAATTACTATACAGTATGAGGAAAACAATAAATTGTGGAAATTAAAATTCTACGCTATTACAGAGTTTTCAGGAATGGGATACAAATTTACAAATGGGGATGGATTAGTATAATTAAATGTCCAAATAGGCAAACAATACAACCAAATCGAATCGAGAAATTAATCGAAATTATAATAGTTTATGAAATAAAATTAATTGACAAAGTATAGAAATTATTGGTATTTTTGTTTGTGAGAAATTTTGAAAAGAAAATAAAATCCTATTCTATTATTTTAAAATTTTGTTTATCATGAAGAAATTAAACAATTTGTAAAAATGTTAACTAAAAAGTTAATTAACTAAATTATTCACAAAAAAAATGCTAACTAAACTAAGTGAGAAGAATAAATAATTCAAAATTACGAATATAGAATTAAAACTAAAGATTAAACTAAATCTAAATTAAAATTATTAAGATAGTTCTAAACTAAACTTAAAATTCTAAATAACTGAATTAATCCTAAAACTAAATTAAGATTCTAGAATTCCTAAGTTAAATCTAAACTAAATTAAAAAAAAAATCTACAATTACTAATTAGATTAAAATTATTAATTTAAACCTAAGCTAAATTAAACCTAAGATTATTAACTAAACCAAAATAAATATAGAAAGAAAAGAAAATTAAGGGTGCAACAGAAATCAGAATTGGGCTTAAACAAATCAAAGCCCAAAATAGATTAAAGGGAAGGGATTAGGTTCGGGTTGGGGCTTTGAGGCCAAGCCCACAAACCAGATCTAATAAAGCAAAATGGATGGGTTCTCGAAACCCTAAACATGGAGAGGGCAGCCGCTGGCACTGTCAAACCAAAATCTCAAACTAAAACGACTCATCTTCCTCTCTCTGCTTGTTCCAGATTTCCTTGATTCCTCTATTCTCCATAACACAACAACAACACGCTATGGAAACAAGCACCCTATGTCTCTCTCTCTCTCTCTCAACCCCACACTCTCAGCCGCGAACCAAAACCCACAGTAGTGAAACAAAACCCAGGAACCCGATGCAAACCCTTATCCCCAAGTTTGATTTTAATGAATCCGACAGGTTTTATAAGCTACATCATGAGCAAACAGAGATTCAAGTAGCGAAATCAACAAGAAATCATACCAGTGAGACTCCGGGTAAGCTTCTGAATTCGATATTTTTCTATGATTTTGCTTCTTTCTCCTTCTGTTTTTTTTGCTTCTGAGATGCGTATGTATTTGAATGGGGTTATATATTATGATTTGTGAATTGGTTGAACAGAAGGTTGGAAATTTTTCTTTGTTTGATGTTGTTAATGTTTGTAGATGAACATGGAAGGTGAGTTGAGTGGTGTTATGTTAGGCTTGGGCGAATGGTTGTTGACAGAAGGTTCGTTGGAATTGTAAGGGATAGCAGTATACAGAAGGATTCGGGGAAGATAATGGTTTGATGAATGGAATAAAGGAGATGTTTTGATGGTAGTATATTGTTTGCAATTGAAATGAGGAAGAGTGATGGCAATTGGCAAAGATGAAGAGGAAATGGAATTTGTATTTTCTGGTTTTTTGTGTGTATATTGGCTTGGTTATCTCTCGCTGGTTTCCTGCTTTGTTCTTAGTTTGATGTCTCTTCCTTTGCTGGTTTTTTTGGTTATGGTTTTTGTGTTGTTTTGTATATTGTTTTTTTTCTCTGCCTTGTTCAATGAAATAGTGGCCTTATTATATTGGAATAAGGGTGAAAAGTGGGGGGAAATGGGATGAGTTTGAACAACTTTAGTATGCTGACCTTGGGCTTTAGAGATGCAGGTTTCAAATTTGTTATTTGTGTGTGTGATACGGTGGGAGAACTGACTTGAGGGTTTTGCGATTGTGTTTGCAAATGTCGCAGTTTAGCAAGACTCACCACCAACTTTTCTTTCATCCAATAAGGAAAGGTGAAAAAGCACAGGAAAGACCTTTTGAGATGTTTTCATGAGTTCGGGGGGTAGATTATGAAAAGGGAAGGTATTAGCACCCTTTCCATCCATGGTTTTCCATGGGCTCTTAGTTACTTATTAGATCACTTGCTTTTGTTTGAAAATTGTGCTTTTGTGTGGTTTTTGAAATTATTTTGAAAAGATGCCATCGTCTAGGCAAACTTTGCAATGATTCCCGTTCGTAAGAATGTATGCAAAGTGTTGAGTTTTTGAAAATATTTCAATATTTGGAAAGTGTTTTTGAAAGTGTATGTGATTGTTTTTGAAAATAGCAAGGATGTTTGTTTTGAAATTGAGCAAGTAACTAAAAGTAATCTACCTACTCAAAAGGTTTTAGATGTGTTTTTCCTCCTTCTTTAGATGTTTCTATCTTACCATTGTTTTGATAAGAAGCCCCATCGTTGGATGTGAAGGGACAAGCGTTGGATCATCGTATGACCATGATAGCAATGTTGTGAAATGACTTAGCACTTTTTCTGTAGGGACTAAGATCATTTTGAAAGGCAACTTTTGATAGCGTCATCGAGGGACTATGATCTTTTTCGATTCGTTTGTGCTAAGACATCCCACATGCATAACATGGCCCTTTTTGTAAGGCAGCAAGTGGAATTACCCTAAGGGTGTAAGTGTGCAAGTGTGTTTGATTGCATGCATATTTTGTCTTTGATTAGGGTGATCTATTTGTCAATTTTTATATCTTGTCATATACCCTAATTACTAGCATATATTGAAAGCAAATAGCAGTGCAGAAATGTAATGTTCTACACTATTACAACATTTAAGGGGATGGGGGTACATATTTTATGAGTGGGGGTTACAAGTTTAAAATTCTGGGTTACTTATTACAACCATATTGAAATAGATAAGAATGTACATGAAATGTAAAATATTTGTCTGTTTTAAAAATAAAATAACTTTTGCTTAAGAAAATATTTTTGGTCCTTTTTCATTAAAAGAAAATATATCATGCAAATATAAAATATTTTTGGTGTTTTTGTTTTTGATTAGAAATAAAATATAATGTAATGGCAAAGATAAAAGAGGAGAAAACATAACCAACGCAAAGTAGAAGAGTTCAGAAGTTCTGACGTTAACTTGCTGCACAAACAGAAACATGTTAGTAAAATATGGAAATTCAGAAGTTCCGGACCTTCTGAAAATTTAGAAGTTTCCAGAAGATCTAACGCAACTGTCAGAACTTTGCCTCTCTTCTGGCCAGTCAGAACATCTACAACTTAGTCATTTACAGAGCAGAAGTTGCATGCATAATAATTATGACAAATTTCATGAAATATCAGAAGCAAGAATCAGAGGCAACATGTATTTGCTAGTTCTAATTCTGAGTCCTATTTTCTTCATGAAACTCTGAACTGGGATTTCTTTTACTCAGGCCAGCAGATGCATGAATTTTTAGAATATGTATACCATCAGGATCAGAATATCTACATTGTGCTGAATATGTAAAATCTGATAATACTTAATCAGTTATGATGAGAGTCAGCAAAACTTACCTTGCAGCTGGAAAGGATTCTGTGAACTGGGGATTATTCTTGACTTCTGGTGATGTTCTGAGTAGCTTCTTGACGTACTCAGCAGGATGGAAGTGCGCAACTTCTGAAGCAGCCAAAGGGGTGATATTTTGACTCCTTTATGGTGAAAGTGAATGGAGAACGTGTTACTGTTTGATTACAGAATCTGGGATGGCTTAAATCAAGAACACTTGAGGAAAAATGGAGTTTGGATATAATGAATCAATGCTAAGATTTTGGTATTTTGTGTTTATAGTTTCCTAGGTTCTTGGAATTTTTGTAGTGGTTCAAAGCCTTCTTTCTCAATTCTTTCGTCTCTTTCACAAATTTTCTGGTAAAAGGGAGAGAGGTCTGGTCAAGAGAGAGGTGGAGGGGGGGGGGGGGGGGGGGTTCAGTGTGCAAATGATGTTTTATTTATATGGAAATTTTTGCAATTGGGGCGGTCAAGTGGCACCAACATCACCTGCTTGATGCTGACTTACTCTTGAAGTAAGCTTAAACAAGTGGTGGTTCATTGCATTCAAGTTGGATGGTTAACAACGCCTCAGCTGGATTTAGCAGCATGAATTAAGGAAAAGTATAGACAGCGTATTGGCCTAGTATACTTTTGCACAGAAATTTGTCTTCCCAAGACAGTAGGGGTACACGTGGAAAGACTCCCTTGGATAAAGACTCAGAGGCGGCTTGTGAGTTTTAAATGAGTTCCCATGTGATATTCTAGATCCTTGCTTGACTCTGGATTAGAAGTTCTGCTTCAGCATGGCATCTCATCTTCTGATCCTCTTATCTTCTGACTTCAGCATGTTCTAAGGGATCCTTCAGAACTTCCAGTATACTTACAACACACTTTGTTACCTTCTTTGACTTAAACTCTGCAAACTCTGACTGGACCGTTATGAACACTGGCTCAGAAGTTCTGACTAAACTCTGTCTTGAGAACATCTAGAATTTGCTGACTGTGAACAATGGCTTAGAAGTTCTGAAATTGTTATGTTTCTTAAATACTTAGAAAAATTTCTAACTCTTTAGAATTTGATTCTTCCAAAGTAAGATTTGACTTTTGAAACTCTTAATGAAGCAAACTTCATATTCCAACATGTCTTGATGAAATATGATTTTTCTGATTTGATTTTGATCCAAAAGTCAAAGTCAGACTTTTTTCAGCATGCAAACGACCATTTTGCCATTGTGAATGGTTTGCTTGGAAAAATTGGTAATTCAAGGCCTGGAGACTTGATGAAGGAACACTTGAGGATCCAGGGTGATCCCTTGAGAAATGAGAGGGAAAATTTTGGGGTGCAACAGTGTGCAATTTATTGGACATGTTTTAGACAGATTTTGAGGCAACACATTACAGGTTTTTGGACTGTTGTATGGGTTGTATTGCCAGGTGATATCTCTTTCATCTTTCTTTTTTCATCTTTCAATGAAATAAGCAATTTTGCTTATTTTTATATATTTTCTGAAGGGTTTGTATAGGTTAGCTAAATGATGAGGTAATAGGGTTTTGTGAGCTAGCTAGCTATTTTTATAATGCTTTGTTGTTTTTGTGATGCTGCCTTTGCTATGTTGCTGTTGCTATATCGTTGCTGCTATGTTGTAGGTTTGCTCCGCTGTTCTGTTTGTTGCAGATTTGTTGGCTTGTGTGTTTGGCTTCATTTGGGCAGCTTTCTTGCTATGTTGCTGTTGTTTGATATGTTGTTTTTGCAGCCTGCTTTTGCTTGACTTGTTGTGATAGTCTTGGGCTTGCTTGTTTGCATATTTTGTTGTTGTTTGACCCGTTGTTTTTTCAGCCTGCTTTTGCTTGACTTATTGTGATGTTTGTTGCTGTTTCACAGCCTTGGGCTTGCACATTTCCTTTGTCTTTTTGTGAACCAAGGCCCAACCTTTTGATTTGCAAAGATGGGAGAAGAGGGATTATGATAAAACTTACCTTAAAATCTGATTCCTAGATACAAACCCTAATGATGAACTTTAACTTGCTTTAACCATCAATTCTTGCTTGACTTTTCACGATGCTTGCTAACTTTTTCTTTTTCTCTTGTTTCATGGACGGCAAGCGAGGCAAGGTGACGAGAAAATCATGGCTAGTAAAGATTGGATGGATTTCTTGAAGGTGAAGCAAATGAAGATTGGAAGAAATAAAAAAAAATTCCTCTCTTTCTAAACAAAATAAATTTTGTAATTTATTTCATTTGTAATCAAAACAAAATTTGTAACTTCACTTTACTTGTAATGTAATGAGCACAAAGCCTTGAATAAAATTGGTGTGATGAAATTTATTGTACCAATCTTGAGTTTTAATTGAACTTTGAAATTCCCAATTTGAATGGTTTGAATGATACATATTGACTTGGTAACTTAAATTTCAAGCAGTCACAAATGATCAAATAAAACATGCGCCTTGTACTCCAATCAAATTCCTAAACAAAATAAATGTTTAAGAATCCAATTCCACTTGGTTAGCTTGAACCCAAAACTATGGCTGTTTAAATGAAAATCTTAATCTTCACATCTTGTCCAAGTCAAATTGGCATTAAAAATGAACTCGCACGTCGTGCTCGATTAAAATGGGGCTTCATTAACAAACAATCATGCTTTAAGAACATTCGTCAATCTTGTAGAATTAACAAACTTCAACAAATTATGGTTAAGAACAATCAAAATCAAACAAATAACTTGCAACGATTCGATAACTTTCAAAGTCTTCCAAACACAATTTTCTTTCGATCTTTGAAGATAAACTCATGAGCGTCATCGCTTATGACCATATGCAGAAATAATCGTCTCAAGATCTTGTAATTTGAGGAAATCATAATTCTTAAAAAATCATACGAAAATTACTTAAAATTAGGTCAAAGTCCATGATGCGACTTCTAACGTATTCGAATTTTGGTGATCTTCTACACTTAATCAGCTCTTGATTTGTGAAGAGAAAATAGAGATGACATCAAGGAGAATCATATGCAAAAAGAATCGCTCAAAAATATCGAATAATGAAGAAGTTACAATCATTTTAACTCGCTCTCGCAAAAGGTCGATTTTTGGGTCAATGGAGTCATTTTCAATCATCTAAGCCATCGATTGAGCAAAATTGCAATGCAACATTTGAAAACTGACATAAACATCCTTGAGGATACCGGAAGACCTACGAAGACCATTTGAAACCTTGAAAACTCAAATTTCTCTGAGAAATACCAAGCCCTAATTGTTGATTTGCTGCCTAGGGAGAAACTGTCTGACCAACTTCTGTGCCAAATTGAATATTCGATAAACCCTAAAATATGTATCTTGAATGAGAAATGGGAGGGAAAATTTTGGGGTACAACAACTTCCCCTGTTCTATCTTATTAAACTTGAAAAGTGAGATCAACATGTTTGTCGTTCGTAGCTTGAAAGTGGAAGATGATTGAACACTAGAGTGCCCAGAAATTTGCACTTGGTGATGTGTTGGTTGATTGCGTAGGGAATGGGCTTAAAGATGCCATTTGGAGAAATGATGGAGAGTTGCCGAAGATGGGCTTACAAATGCCATCCAAAAGTGATTGTTGACAGAAATTGGACTAAGCCTGAATTTGACTTCAACTGGAAAAGAATCAGAATAAACCTTTGGTCGATTTAAACTGAAACTATCAGAAGTCTTGCATGTTGTTTGACTGGAAAGAGTCAGAATAAATCTTGGAGCGATTTATCTGAACCGAAAATGTTCATTTGGAAAGTATCAGGATAAACCGTTGAGAGACTTAAACTGAACCAAAAGAGGTCTTGAATATTCTTTAATTGGAGAGAATCATAATAGATCTTTGAACGATTTATCTGAACCAGAGAAAGTGTCTGCAAGAAAGAATCAGAATAAACCGTTGAGAGATTTAAACTGAACCGACAGGGATCTGGAGAAGAATGAGAACCAATCATTGAGAGATTTATCTAAACCAGAGAAAGTGTCTGCGGGGAAGAATCAGAATAAACCGTTGAGAAATTTAAACTGAACCGCAGGGATCTCGAGAAGAATCAGAATAAATCATTGAGAGATTTATCTGAACCAGAGAAGATGTCTAATCGAAATAATCAGGATAAACCGTTGAGAGATTTAAACTGAACCAATAGAGGTCTTGAATATTCTTTAACTGGAGAGAATCAGAGTAAATCTTTGAGCGATTTATCTGAACTAGAGAAAGATGTCTACGGGAAAAAATCAGGATAAACTGTTGAGAGATTTAAACTGAACCAGTAGTGTTTTAGAGAAGAATCAGAATAAATCCTGAAGCGACTTATCTGAACCAAAAATGACGTTTGCAGGAAAGAATTAGAATAAATCATTGAGAGATTTAAACTGAACCAGCAGGGATCTGGAGAAGAATCAGAACAAATTGTTGAGAAATTTATTTGAACCAGAAAAAAGCATCTTCTATGTAGATGGTTGACCAATCCTTTCTTGGGAATTGACCTGTAATTGACTTGTTGAAAATTTGACGGTAATTTTCTATTGATTGATCTTTCCTGAAAACATGAAAGGTTAGTTGCATGCAATGCCATGATGTATGAAATGCATGGTATAATGTTGTTTCTCAAAATAAATGAGATTGCACTGTATGCATATGCGTTGTCAATGCTATGACGTATGGATATGATGTATGGACACATTAATTGTTATGCCACAGTGTTGCTGGAATTGGGAAAAATAAATCCCTGAGTACTGCTGGGAATAAGGAATGTAAGTCTTCATATTTCAAAGTTGAAAATGAGTTTCCATTTGCTTAGAAAAATAAACTCTATTGTGGAAGGTAAACGTCGTTCATTGCTTGTCGACCTCGTGAAAACCTGTTGGGGAATCCTGAGAAACTGGGCGACCTTCATTGGGGAATCTTCGGAGAAAAAATTGGAAGTTTTGTTCCGTCGGGGATGTGAGAGAGCTTGATATCATTAAGCTGCATACGGGAGATACGTTAGTGATCCTGTAGTGGGATGTCCCGTTTTTCCGCTCTTGCTGGGAAAGTATCTGCGAGGAACTTCATGGAATAGTCTAAAGATATTATCCTATTTCTTAAAGCCATTAGTGATTGTCTTTCTACTTTTTGTTCCTATTTTTTTTGTTCATTTGTAAACAGTAGTTACGTTCAAATGCATATGTTCAAAAACAAATCATTGGACATCTTTATAAACAAAACACAGAAATAGAAAAACAACAGATATTTTTGCACTTTCAAAGGAATATCTTGTATTAACTTGAACAAGTATTTTGTACAATGAGACGGACATCCTAGTAAGAGAATGTCATCGTAAAAATTAAAACTTGATACAAAGAAAAGATAGCTATATGAAATAATCCCATGGGGTTCCCATTCTGCTATAGCCTTTGTGTCTCTAAGCGTCTTGTCCACTTGCTGCCTCGTCTGAAGTTGATTGGATTGATCAGAACCGTCGAGTTTGTCAGTAGATGCTAAAGGTTGTCTGTAAGGTGACCCAATGAGACATAGTCATACGCTTTAATTCCCTAACTTTTGCCTGGACCGCCCTTTCGGGTTTTCAGTCCACCGGGATATCCTTTTTTGCCCAAGCTGCCCTTTCGGGTTTTCAGCTTGTCGGGTGTATAGATTTTTTTGTATTTTATCCCTAATTTTTTCCCAAACCTTTGTGGTTCGTTGGGATGCCTCTGTTTTGCCTAGGTGTGTCAACCTAGCGGGTCTCTTATGCGTAGTATCTTTTGACTATGTTTGCGTTCACAGGGTGTGGGAGGTCGTCGCCATCCATAGTGGTTAAGATCATTGCTCCACCAGAGAATATTCTTTTGATCAAAATGATACTTCGTATGTAGGAGTCCATTTGCCCCTAGGATCACCTTGCGGAAGTATGATGCGCTTGATCACTAGATCCCCGACCTGATACACTTGGCGTCTGACCTTTTTATTGAAAGCTTTGATCATTCGTTTTTGATATATTTGACCATGACAAACAACAGTAAGCCTTTTCTCATCAATCAAGTTCAGTTGATCAAGTCGAGTTTGGATCCAATCGTATTCACTCAGCCCTGCATCCTTTATGATTCTTAGAGAAGGTATTTGTACTTCGATTGGTAGAACAACTTCCATGCCGTATACCAAGGAGAAGGGAGTTGCCCCTGTTGATGTGCGCGTCGTGGTACGGTAATCGTGGAGAGCGAATGGTAGCATCTCATGCCAGTCCTTGTAGGTTAGTGTCATTTTTTGTATGATATTTTTGATGTTCTTATACGCGGCTTCGACAACATCATTCATCTTCGACCAGTAAGGAGATGAATTATGATGCTGGATTTTGAATTGCACGTATAGTGCGGTGATCATAGTGTTGTTGAGATTCGTACCATTATCTGTGATGATTCTCTCTGGGATACCGTACCGACAAATGAGATTTTGTTTGATGAAACGGGCCACAAAATTTTTGGTAACGGAAGCGAAAGAAGCTGCCTCAACCCACTTCGTGAAATAGTCAATGGCCACCAAGATGAAGTGATTCCCATTAGAAGCTGTTGGTTTGACTTCTCCAATCATATCGATGCCCCACATCGCGAATGGCCAGGGAGCAGTTAGGACGTTTAAAGGAACTGGGGGCACATGCACTTTGTTAGCATAGATTTGACATTTGTGGCAGGTTCGCGAATGCTGATAGCAATCCGCCTCCATGGTAGACTAGTAATTCCCTGCCCGCAGGATCTTCTTTGCCATCATATGCCCACTACAATGGGTGCCAAAAGTGCCCTCATGTAGATCAGCCATGATCTTTTCGGCCTCCACCTTGTCTACGCAACGAAGCAAAACATAGTCGTGGTTGCGTTTGTAAAGAATGCCATTACTGAGGAAGAACTTAGCAGAGAATCTTCTCAAGAACTTCTTATCATTTGCTGAAGCTCCTTTCGGATACTCTTGAGCCTCGAGATACCTCTTAACTTCATGGAACCAAGGTTGGTCCATTACTTATTCAATATTGATCTCGTGACAGTAAGCTAGTTCGCCCATCCATTCAATGGTGATCCGGGGAGCCTCGTTATCCCAATTATTTTAAACATGGATGACATGGTGGCTAGCGCGTCCGCTAGTTGGTTTTCCTCTCGTGGGAAATCTTCAAAGGTAATCTCCTCAAAATGCGGAATTAATGTCAACACATGTTCTTTGTAGGCGATGAGATTAGGGTGCTTTGTGTTCCATTCTCCTTTGATCTGACTGATGACTAAGGCTGAATCCCCAAATACACTTAAGGACTTGATTCCCAAATCTATGGCAGCTTTGAGACCAAAAATACACGCTTCGTATTCTACCATGTTATTTGTACATTTGAAGCAAATTCAGGTGGTGAAGGGAGTATGACATCCTTCCAGGGATATGATTACAACACATATGCCATTTCTAAGTGCATTAGGCGCTCCATCAAAAACCAAGGTCCATCGGGATCCTTGTTCAGGTCCGTCATATGGTCTGAGTTCTTCACAGTTGTTCACTATCATGATGTCTTCATCTGGGAATTCGAATTTCATGGACTGGTAGTCATCCACAGCCTGATGAGCAAAATAATCAGCTAGCACACTCCCCTTTATTGCTTTTTGGGTAGTGTACTGAATGTCGTGTTCAGTCAGGATCATCTTCCATCTTGCTATTCTCCCAGAGAGGGCAGGCTTCTCGAATATGTATTTTATTGGATCTGTGATACAGTGGGAGAACTGACTTAAGGTTTTGCGTTTGTGTTCGCAAATGTTTCGGTTTAGCAAGAGTCGCCACCGACTTTTTATTTTATCCAAAGGAAAGGTCAAAAAGCACAGGAAAGACCTTTGAGATGTTTTCTTGGGTTCGGGGGGTAGATTGTGAAAAGGGAAGGTGCTAGCACCCTTTTCATCCATGGTTTTCCATGGACTCTTAGTTACTTGTTTAGATCACTTGCTTTTGCTTTTCAATTGTTTGAAATGGTGCTTTTGTGTGTGGTTTTGAAAATATTTTGAAAAAAGAGGCCTTTGTCTAGGCAACCTTTGTAATGATTCTTGTTTGAATATATACAAAGTTGTTTGTCTTTTGAAAAATGTTTCAATGTTTGAAAGTTTGTTTTGGGAAATGTTTTGAAATTGCGTGTTTTGAAATTAGCAAGGATGGTTTGCAAGAGATCAAGTAACTAGGAAATGTCTACCCTACTCAAAGATCTTTTCTACACATTTTCAACCCTTTTACATTGTTGTTTTACCATTGTATTTGGTAAACAACCTTGTATTTGGATGTTAAACGGGACGGGCGTGGGTCATCGTATGGCCATGATAACAATGTTGCCAAATATGTTAGCAAGTTTTTTGAGGGACTAGATCATTTTTGTATAGGCAACCAAGATAGCGTCATCGAGGGACTGCGATCTTTTTGTTTTGTTTTTGTTTTGCCAAGATACCTAGCATGTATACCATGGCCATTTTTAAGGCAACAAGTGGATGAAACCCTAGGGGTGCTTGTGTGCATTGTGTTGTCATTTTTCATGCATTTTTGTCTTGTTAAGTCTTGCTATTTGTTTGATTTTGGTCTTTTGCATACAAACCGTAATCTTACTATCATGCATATTTGAAAGCAATAAAATGCGTAAAAGTAAATCTAAGACTATTACAATATTGATATGGGGTGGGGGATACAAGTTTGAATAGGGGGATATTTGCACAAAAAATAAAACCCTAAATCAACTATTACAACCATATTGAATTCATTGTACAAATAATAAATTGACAATATTTAAATATGCAATTAAATATGAATATGCAAAAATGTTTTGGTATTTATTTTATGTATGTAAAATAAATTATTTAATGTCCTAAAAATATTAAAAATATTAATGGTTATTTTTTTGGAAAAGGGTGGAAACCCTAGCTTTGTTTTAAGAAAATATATATTCTAAATATTTATTTATTCATTTTTTTATGTACAATAAAATAAAATATATACAAAAATGTTAAAAAATAAAATATGTATGACAATATTATTTATATGTATAAATAAATAAAAATAAAAATAAATGATATTTTTGTATTAATTATAAGTTTTTATTTAGGAAAATAAATATATTAAACCTAATAAACTAAATATTATGCCAAAAATAAAATAAAAAAATAAAATAAAAAGTGAAAATTTAAGAAAATATTTTTGGTAATTTTTAATGTTTAGAAAAATAAATAAAAGTCAGAAAATGTAACATAAATGAGAAAATATAAAAAATAAGAGAAATGGGCTAGGGGGTGCAGAAAGCAAGCTAAGGGGTGCAAATAGTCAGAATAATCCAAGCCCAGCCCAAGTTGTCTTCATCCCTGTCCTTGAGATAGAAGTAAACACGCGCCATGTTCAAATCTGGAACTCCTGCATACGTGCTCAAAAACAAAAACTTGCAACATGAAAGTTATAGCTCTTGATCACACGATTCTAACCATGTAAAAAATGTAATCTAACTCTCAAAGACCAGAGAGAATTTCATTGGCCCTAAATATTAACCTAGTTTTTTCAGAAAGTTCAACTATCAAATACTCCTAGCTCAGTTAACATAAATGAATTCTATGCATATGTACAACTCAAAGACAATGAGGACTACGTTTTTGCTTCACAAACCTAAGCCTAATGATTCCTAAATAAGGAGATAGCAGTTTGAGAAATACCTGTTTCAGTCAAGTTCGAATATGGCAATGCAACGACTTTCAGTGAGGCCTGAGGTTCTTTTGAGCTTGCTTGGTGTTCCCTTGACCTTTCCCAATGCTTGGCTTGCTTTGAAATGGTCTGAAACTTCTTGTAGAACTTAACCTGCAAACTCATAATTTGAAAATGGTGAAGTGTGTAAATGGAGTTACAGTGGCTTGGGAATGGCTGGGATAGTTTAGGTATGTTGTATGGAGTGTGTTGGAACTGGTTGCAAGCAAAACACACGAGTGGATTTTGTTTTGGAAGTCAATCTGCAGAACCTGCCCTGTTTTGACAAGAACTTGGTGTTTTGATGTTAGAGGGTGTTTGAGAGGCTTAGGGCTCATGTTTCTAACCTTAGGCAATGTGTTAAGCTTATTTGAAATGAATACAACACTTGGTTACATCAGATTACCAAGTTATGGACTTTTTGCACAATGACTTGCTTTTGAAGCAAAAGCTGAAGTTGACAATGCAAAGGGCTGTACAGGCCTCCCCTTAAGCTGCACATAGTTGGTGTACCTTTCCCTAAGTTTGTGGATGTTGTTTGCTTCAAGAACTTCGGTCCATGGCTCAAGAAAAACAATTTGACATAAAGCATGCTTTATGTAAATGGTATTGTTAACTTTTTGCCAAAAATGGATTAAACCTTTGTATAATGCTCTAAAGCTCAGAACAAAGCCTTAATCCAATGTGTTTGAATTTAATTTATGAGTGTAGGAAGTTTTAAGACCTGTAAACCAAGTACAAGCAAGGTTTGGACAAATTTTGCAACTTGTAGCATGGTGTAAAATGCCTTGGACAAAAGTGATGATTTGCCAATTTCAAACTTTCGATTCTCCCTAACCATGAATGATCTTGGAGAGTTCTTTGACATCTTGGAAATCTTGTAACATGCTCTATAATCCATATTTGAAATTAATTTTAAGATTCCAATTGGAACAAGGTGAAAAATTTCCATGAAGATAGGCCCAAATCCTGCCTAAATTAGGGCAAAATTTTACTAAGTTAGAAAGTTTTTGGACCCTTATTCACAAAATCATAACTTGAGACCCAAGCATCTTTTGGGAAAACTTTGTGAATAAAAGTTGTATATTTTGTGGAGGACTACAACTTTCATGTTGGAAGTTTTCTTTGAATCCAATTGCATGATGGTGAAAAAGTTGGGAAAAGTTGGGAAACAATAAGAAATTTTCATAACTTAAGAAATTTCTAAGTTATGAAAATTTTCCATTTTAAACCCTAATTTTCCAAATTAGGTTTCTTGGTGAACAAGTTTCATGTTTTGACATGTATTGATGAAAAATGACCCTTGGCACTTGATTTTGACCAAAAAGTCAAAGTTTGACTTTTCAGTGTATAATTGATTTTTGATCAGTTGACTGGAAAATTCATCTGTCAATCCAATGCTTTTGAGATCTTTTGAACCTTGTGATTAGGTCAAGATGATTCCATTGAGTCCTTGAATCCATGATTGAGCCTAATTTGCCATTCACTAGGTTAAAAATCAGAAATTGCCCTTCTGCAGTCAAAACCCTAAAAATGACCATTTTACCCTTTTGATGATCTGATCAAATTTCTTAAGGAGTTGTGGTCCAAACTTGATCAAATGGTTCATATGAGTCTACAATGTTGATGTGGATAAAAATTATGAGGTTTGACTGTAAATTGGCCACAGTTGACTTTTTCTCCAATATAGTTGATTTCTAGGTCAACTGTCCAATTGACTGGGCAAAAATTTGATTCAAGGCTTGAAACTTGGTATGAACAATCTTAGGAGTCCAACATGAAGTATGAAAGTCATATTGAGCATTGAAAGTCCAAAAATCCCTGTGCAAACTCAAACCCTAATTTCAGGTCATCAGTGCAGAGAGATCTTGAGCAGAGCAAACCCTAATTCTGTCTGGAGTCCAAAGAGTCTTGTGAGGGGAAATCTTGATAAAATGAGAGGGAAAAATTTGGGGTACAACAACTTACCCTGTTCAATCTTCTTGAACCTGAAGAGTTAGATTGGCGAGTTTGTCGTTCGTGACTCGAAGGTAAAAGATGATTGGACACTAGAGTGCCCGTAAATTTGCACTCGTCAAAATGTGGTTGAGGGAATGGGCTTAAAGATGACATTTGGAGATGGTAGAATCTTGTTGGAGATGGGCTTAAAGATGCCATCCAAGAATGTTTGTTTAAAAATCAAGAGAATGAATATCAGAATGGTATCCGTATCCGGAACGTATCTGAGTTGTATTTGGAGATTGGACCTGAATTCTGAATAGGCGACAGAAGGGCATCCGTGTCTGGAACACCTCTGGGTTGGGGAAAAAGTCAGAATAAGTGACAGCATGGCTACCATGTCTGGAGCGTATCTGGACTGTGTCTGAATCTTGTATTTGGATCTTGTATTTGAATAAGCGACAAAATAGCATCCGTGTCTGGAGCATCTCTGAGCTGTTTTCCGAGTTCTATAGTTGAATAAGAAATAGAATAGAATCCATGTCTGGAGAATCTCTAAGCTGTTTTCTGAGCTTGAATTTGAATAAGCAATAGAATAGCATCCGTGTCTGGAGCATCTCTAAGTTGTTTTCTGAGCTTGAATCTGAATAAGCAATAGAATAACATCCGTGTCTGGAGCATCTCTAAGCTATTTTCTGAGCTTGAATCTGAATAAGAAATAGAATAACATCAGTGTCTGGAGCATCTCTAAGCTGTTTTCTGAGCTTTGAATCTGAATAAGCAATATAATAGCATCCGTGTCTAGAGCATCTCTAAGCTGTTTTATGAGCTTGAATCTGAATAAGCAACAGAATAGCATCCGTGTCTGGAGCATCTCTAAGCTGTTTTCATAATTGCATATTGGTAGCTTGTTAATCTTATCCTAAAAAGGGTAAAATGTTAGTTGAAACACAAAGTTATGTTGCATGAAATGTATAGTGAAATATATGTGTTTTAACAATGTTTATGATATATGAATGTAATGTATGCGCATGTAAGCTGATTAGCTGTCTTGTTGAGGAAAATAAACCCTTGATAGCTGGAGATAATAACATCTTTGACTGCTGTCGGGGAAAATAAATCCTTGACTGCTGCTGGAGATTCAAAACCTTGAACAACTTCTGTGGGGATGTGAGAATCCTTCACGACTTTCCTGGGGATATAGGGATCCTTCAAGTCTTTGGAGTTGGAATATGATAATCATTCTGTTGTGAAAATAATTCCAAGTGTTGCTTGAGAAACCTGCTTGGGGAATCCAGAGAACTTTTGAAGACTTCTACTGGGGGTTAAATAATGAGAATCCTTACTCGGCTAGGAAATAGGGAAAACTCTGGCGATCTCTACCAGGAATCAAACAAAGGAAAACCTTGATCTGTTGGAGAATAAAGAAGGCTCTGGTGACTTCCGCAGGGAATTAAGAATGAGAATCTTCGATCTGCTAGGGGAATTTGAATCCTTGGGGACTTCATGATGAGGAGTCAAGAATGAGAATCTTCGATCTACAGGGGATTTAAAATTCTGACAAATTCATGCTGAGAGTAAAGAAGGCTCTGGCAACTTCACTGGAGAATCAAGAATGAAAACCTTCATTCTATTGGGGATTAAAAACTCTGGGAGTAGCTATACTGCTGGGGAGATCAGGAGTTTGGGTTGTATGCCAATCTACTGGGAGTCAAGAATGAGAATCTTCATTCTGACGGGGATATCAGGAGTTTGGGTGTATGCCAATCTACTGGGAGTCAAGAATGAGAATCTTCATTCTGACGGGGATATCAGGAGTTTGGGTGTATGTCAATCTTCTAGGGAGTCAAGAATGAGAATCTTCATTCTGTCTGGGATATCAGGAGTTTGGGTGTATGTCAATCTACCGAGGAGTTATCCTAGGTTGGGGATAAAATAAAAGTTAACTGTTATCTGGTTGATTATCAGATTTTAAGACAACTTGCTGGGGAATTTGGCGAAAACTGAATGGTTTCCACTGTGGGTTGATAGTTTCAGCTCCGCTGGGGATTGGTAGTTGGTAGTCTCATCTCCGCTGAGGATCTTAATGACGTGCTGTAGAGATTGTGTATGGAAATGGGTTTAAAGATGCCGTTCAAAGGTGATTGTTGATGGAAAGTTTGGACCGAATCTGAACAGAGAATGAATCATAATAAACTGTTGAGAGATTTATCTATTGAGATATTTTATCTGAATTAGTAAAATCTGGAGACGAATCAGAATAAACCGTTGGGAGATTTATCTGAAACAACAAAATCTGAAAGTGAATCAGAATAAACCGTTGAGATATTTATCTGAAACAGCAAAATCTGGAATATCTTCAACTGGAATAAGAATCAGGGAGATCTTAGTGTCGATCTGACTGAGCCAGAGAAGGTCTTGAATTAACTTTAACTGGATAAGAATCAGAAAAATCTTAGAATCGATTTAACTGAGCCAGAAGAAAGTCTTAGAATTTCTTCAACTGGAATAAGAATCAGGGAGATCTTAGTGTCAATCTGACTGAGCCAGAGAAGGTCTTGAATTAGCTTTGACTGGATAAGAATCAGAAAAATCTTAGAATCGATTTAACTGAGCCAGACGAAAGTCTTGGAATATCTTCAACAGATGTCGAGGAAAATAAATCCAGGACTGTTGTTGAAGGGGAAAGTTGAATGAACTACTATCTGGTCGTGGTCCAGGCTTTATAGCTTGAATTTTGTGAGAATTCGATTACATCTTTCCTGAAAGGTAAAGGTTAGTTGCATGACATATATCAACTGTGATACGGTGGGAGAACTGACTAGTGTTTTGCGTTTGTATTCGCACTTGTGCGGTTGAGCAAGAGTCGCCACCGACTTTTTATTTTATCCTAAAGGAAAGGTTAAAAAAAGCACAGCAAAAACCTTTTGAGATATTTCGTGGGTTCGGGGGGTAGATTATGAAAAGGGAAGGTATTAGCACCCTTTTCATCCATGGTTATCCATGGGCTCTTAGTTACTTGGTTTTTTAGATCACTTGCCTTGATTTTCGATTGCTTTGAAAATGGTGTGTGTGTGGGTGCTTTTGAAAATGTTTTTGAAGAAGATGCCTTGTCTTAGGCAACTAATGTATTTGACTCGTGATTGAGTGTTTTACAAAAGTGTGGATCTTTTCGAAAAGATGTTTCAAATGTTTTTGAGAGTTTGTTTTGAAAGTGTTGTGGATTGTGGTTTTTGAAAAGAAGGCAAGTGTTTTTGCAAGTTTGATCTCAAGTAACTAAGAGTTTTGTCTACCCTATTGTACTCAAAGGTTTTTGTTATGTTTTAACCCCTTTTAACAATTTTGTTCCACCATTGAATTTGGTGGACAATCTTGCGTTTAGGAAGTTTATTCGGGACGGGCGCGGGTCATCGTATGAACCATGAATGCAATGGTGCCAAGTGTCTTTGGCAATTTGTTTTGAAGGGACTATGATCATTCCGTTTAGGCAACACTTTGAGACTTATGATCATTTGATTTTGTTTTGCCAAAGATACTCGACGTGCAAGCATGGCCCATTTTGGAAGGCAACATGTGGGATTACCCTAGGGGGTGCAAGTGTGATTGTGTATTGATTACATGTATTTGTCTTGTATTAGGTTATCTAGCGTTTGATTTTATGTACATGCAAACCCTAGGTCTAACCATGGTATAATTGGAAAACTGTAAATTGCGAAAATGTAAAATCTACGCTATTACAAAATAGTGTCCGGGAGTGGGGGTATAAATGTACGAATGGGGATGAGACTTATAGTATCCAATAAGTTACAACCAAATCGAATTTGCGATCAAATGTAAATATCGAATATACAAATATAAGATAAACAAATGTATAGGAGCAATATGAATGGATTTACATTGTGTAAGTGTAAGTGTAGGCGTGTATATGTATTGTATGTAATTTATTTACAAGTGTGAAATGTGAAATTAAAGCGTATTAGGGTTTTTGACCTAAAGAAATGTTTACTTAGTCTTGTATTTTGTATTTAGATATGTACAATAAGAAAATGTTTTAATTGAAAGTTCTTATTTCTAATTAAATTATGTATAAAATGTATCATGGTTTATTATATACAAAAAGTATTTAAATGTCAAGAATTGAATTTTGTATAAAAAAGAGTGTATTTTTTATATTGTTATGTACAAAAATATTTCAAGAAATCAAATTATACAAAAAAGTTTATTTACTTATTATGTGCAAAATATATTTTAATTAAAAGAAGATATTTTCAAATTTAATGATATTGTATAAAAATAAGATGCATCTTATGTGTATGTATAAAATACATTTTAAATAAAAGAGTAAAAAGTCATTTTTCAATTTTAAGTATATGATATAAAAGTATTTTATTATTTTATGTACAAAAATATTTTAAATTAGGTATTTTAAATAAAAAAAATATTTTCATATATTTAGTATTAATGTGATTTTGTAAAGGATAAATGAAAAGAAAAAGAAATAATTGTTTTATGATAAAAGAAAAGAAGTTAGTATTAAAAATGAATTTGGTTATATAAAAAGGGTTAGTGATTTTATTGGATCTTGGCTGGTAATTAGAAACGGGTCAGGCCCATTTTGGAGGCAAATGTTTTTAGGGTTTCGCTTGTGTTTGTTCAGTTGGAAACGCTTGAGGGTTTGAGCGCGCCGTTTGTACTTATTCGTCTTCTCCGATCGTCAACTTCCTGAGCGCTTCTCTTTCCGGCCACCAGCGTCACCCTCCAAACCTTTCTTCCCTCCAAGGCATGAGCTCCGTGTTCTCTTGATACAAGGTTAGATTTTAGTGTTTATGTTTTTATCCCTTTTACGGATTGCATGCGTTTTTGATTTGAATTTGATTCTTAAATCTGTACTATTATGAGGTGGTGAAGAAGAAAAGGGGGAGAAGATTGGCTACCTTCGTTCTTTGGAGATGGAGGAGAGGCGGAGGACGTGACGCTCAGGAGGCCGGGACGGTCGAGGAGGACAGACGATTCTTCGCTTCTTGGTGACCCTTGAATTTGCCCTTTTCTTCTTCTTCTTTAACTCTGCATATTTGTCGCCTTAGATTTTATCTCTTCTCCTTCTGGCCAGTATTGCCTTGGACGCTTGTATCTCTTGTTACTTCCTTGCCTATATGCTTGAAATATGCCTTTCTGAGATTGATGCCTTCTGAGATGTTTTATCGCCCAGTGATGTTTATACTGAGGGCCTAGGGTTGAGTTGCCCTCGAGTATTCGTATGCTTATGTTGCCTTAAACTTTTGAATGCTTGCTTGTGTCGCCTTGTTCTGCTTCTTCTGACTTTTCCCCTTGAACGATTTGCCTATGATGAAGAAATTCTGAGGCTTAGAGGTTGGTCTGAATACTTGGATATGCTTGAGGGGTTATGTTTGGATATGCTTGAGGGATTTGGATATGCTTGAGGGATTTGGATAATTTTGTTATGTTGGTGCCAGCAGGTTGGCTTAATGCAGGTTGATTTATGGTGGTTGATGTTGTTTTGATTCAGGACCTCGTTCTTTGAGGCTTGGACTCACACAGGTTTTTGCTTGCAGTAGGTTATATCTTCTGGTTTTTTTTTTGAGTTCTTTTCTTGACAGTTTGAGGGTCCTGCAGGCTTTAGGTGTTTATGGTTTATGATGGTTCTGGATTGGTTTTAGAAATGCAGGTTAACTCTTTAGCAGGTTGAGGCTCATGCTTTGGTTTGTATCTTTATGAGTAGGCCGGTTTTTGAGCATTAGCAGGTTTGATGTTCTTATTCTGGTAAGACTGATGCAAGTTTACAGTTTGAAGCTTAGAGGCTTCAGTTTGTATATTTTTTCTCTCCCTCCCTTGCTGAACTGAGTTCTCTTCTTGTATATCTTTTTCTGTCTTCTCCCCTCAGCCTAAAGCCTGCCTATGCTTACTTTATCTCTCTTCTCTTTCTCTCCATAGTACAGTTTAAAGAATTTTTAAATGTTTATGCTGTACTTTGTTCTGAAGGGGCCCCTTGGGAAATGATGATTTAGAGTTCAGTTGCTTGCATATAGGATTTTTCTGCATATATATCTCTTCTTTGACAGCTTTCTACACTTTGTGTTATCTTCCATATCTTTGCCAAATCTTTTTATTGGCAGCCTTGAGTAGACTTGTACTTTTGACAGTAAATTGCTCTTTTTGCTTTTGATAGAAAGTGGAATTGGATTTTCAGTTTGACTTGGATTTGAACTATGCAGTTTGAACTTTGGAATCTATGCATTTGACATTCATGAATAAAAATGAAATTCTTCCCTCTTTGTGAACCGGGAGAAATCCCGTGATTTGCAGAGAGGGTTAACTGATCCCAATCAGTGGCCCCTAATGATGAGCAAATTTTATCTGTCTTTCTTAATTCAACTGCTTTCTGACTTTCTCTTTTCTTTTGCAGATGAATAATGGAACACCGGAGCGGAGTGAAGAATGAAGAAATTAGAAAATGTTTAGAAAAAATAGGATAGTTTTTATTTTCAATTTAACTATTTGTAAACCATTATTATTTTAAATACTTCGTAATAAATACTTGTATCAAATAATAATTGTAACAAACATTAAATATGAAATAAAAATTCTATTGATTCAATTAAACCCTTTCAATTCCTTTTCTTTAATTGTTTACTTGTTATTTATAATTCCTTAAATTAAATAAAATGAAAGTTTAAATTTCACATATTTAATTCTTAGAACCATAAATAATCAACTAAACCTTGTTGATCAAAATAAATGAATTCGACGTCTCCATCATTCAAAGCAACGCACAGTCGAACACAAAAACTGATCAGACGCAATCCTCTTTTTCACTGATTCTTTGCCAAGCACTGTAATTCCAAACTGCATGTTCTTTGACTTGGTGAATTCAAACCAACTGCCTCCTCTTACTGATTAAATCAAGATAATGCGAATTTAACCCGAATCTCGGAATAAACTGCGACGCGCTGTAGAATTTTAATCTTTCTGAGAATATGCCCACAAAACCTTAACTCCTGACTAAATGCCAAATAGCGTTCGCCTGATCAAAATTGAACCAAAAATCATCCAAAACCCTAAGCCAACTGTGAAACAATCCAGAGCCCTGAAAATCAGTAAAAACCCTAATTTCGCTTGACTGACAAGAAAAGTCCGCTTGTCTGATTCTTGAGCCAGTTTAAAAAATCGGGAAATGTCTGAAGCTGAGATTTCTTGTGGAAAAACGCGAGGGCAAATTTTGGGATACAACAGTTGCCCCTGTTCAATCTTCTTTGACCTGAAGAGTTAGATTGGCAAGTTTGCCTTTCGCGACTTGAAGGTAAAAGGAGATTGGACACTACAGTGCCCATAAAATTTGCACTCGGCGATATGATGGTGGAGGTAAATGGGCTTAAAGATGCCATTTGGTGATGGGCTTAAAGATGCCATCTGGTGCGAGAGAATTTTGTCGGGGGATGGGCTTAGAGATGCCATCTGAGAATGGTCTTACAGATGCCATTCGGCGACTGCTGGTAGGAGGATGGGCTTATAGATGCCATCTGGACATGTTGAACTGTATGTCAATGGTGAGTGGACAAGTATCAGAAGGGCATCCATGTTTTGGAACATCTCTGAATTAGGGGTCTGAACAAGCAACAGATTGGCGTCCATGTCTGGAGAATCTGTAAACTATCTGAGATTGAATAAGCAATAGAGCAGTATCCGTTGTTGGGACATGTCCGTAAACTATTTTCAAAAATTGAGAAGAGTCTGAATCAGTTGGTAGATTGACATCCGTTGTTGGGAAGAATCTGTAAACTGTCTTCAAAAGTTGAGAAGAGTCTGAATCAGTTGGTAGATTGACATCCGTTGTTGGGAAGAATCTGTAAACTGTCTTCAAAAGTTGAGAAGAGTCTGAATCAGTTGGTAGATTGTCATCCGTTGTTGGGAAGAATCTGTAAACTGTTTTCAGAAGTTTTGAAGTTGAAGAGGAACCGGTGTAGGGTTTCTCGATAATGCGTCTGGATGGATCTGGAATAAGTATCAGAATGTCACCGTGTCCGGGTCACATCTGAACTATTTCTGGATGCATCTTGGGAGATGATCTGTGTCTGTCGACTGTTCTTACCTGAAAAGGCAAAGGGTTAGTTGGATGCAAT
This sequence comes from Vicia faba, assembly GCA_948472305.1. Lineage (NCBI taxonomy): Eukaryota > Viridiplantae > Streptophyta > Magnoliopsida > Fabales > Fabaceae > Vicia > Vicia faba. The sequence continues at coordinate 33,269,636 of OX451739.1, forward strand.
GTTATGATGCATGATGCAATGTACGTGACATCAATATTTATGATATGAATGTGATGAATGCGCATGTAAGCTGATGAGCTATTCTTGCCGAGGATACATGAATCCGAGATGGCTGAAGATAAAAGCCTCTTGACTGCTGCCGGGGAAAATAAATCCTTGGCTGTCGCTGGGGAAGAGAATTCCTGATGACCTCTACTGGGGGGTTCCAAACTAGTAGACTCATGCTGGGAGGCCAGATTGAGAATCTTCGGCTTGATGGGAAGTAACCCTGGCGACTTCACTGGGGAACTCAAGATTTGTCCTCCCAAAACTCTATGGGGAGAAGGTTCAATAATCTGGCTCCGCTGGGATATGTTTGAAGTTTTAGCTTCGCTGGTGATAATGAAACTTGACTCTGAGTGGAGTTAGCTTCTGGAAGGTTCTCTGGCTGGGGATTGTGAGAGTCCTCTGATTGTTGTAGGTGTTGGTCTGAAATAAGTTACTGAATGTCACCAAATCAGGGTCACATCTGAACTATATCTTGAGTGAAATTCTGAATGAGTTGCAGAATGTCGCCAAATCTTGGGTCACATCTGAACTATTTCTTGAGTGAAATTCTGAATGAGTTGCAGAATGTCGCCAAATCTTGGGTCACATCTGAACTATTTCTGGAAGCAGGTTTGGATAAGTTATAGAATGGCGCCATGTCTTGGGTCACATCTTGAACTATATCATAGATCTTGATTTTGTTGAGGGTCAGAAATTGGGAGTTTTAATTGCCCGATATTCTGTTGGTGGTTGCAATTTTCAGCAGGTGATGAAGAAAATTTTGACGATTACTACTTCAAGATGAAGGAACCTGGATGATTACTACTTCAAGATGAAGGAACCTTGATGATTACTACTTCAAGATGAAGGAACCTGGATGATTACTACTTCAAGATGAAGGAACCTGGATGATTACTACTTCAAGATGAAGGAACCTTGATGATTACTACTTCAAGATGAAGGAACCTGGATGATTACTACTTCAAGGTGAAGGAACCTGGATGATTACTACTTCAAGATGAAGGAACCTTGATGATTACTACTTCAAGATGAAGGAACCTGGATGATTACTACTTCAAGATGAAGGAACCTTGATGATTACTACTTCAAGATGAAGGAACCTGGATGATTACTACTTCAAGATGAAGGAACCTGGATGATTACTACTTCAAGATGAAGGAACCTTGATGATTACTACTTCAAGATGAAGGAACCTGGATGATTACTACTTCAAGATGAAGGAACCTTGATGATTACTACTTCAAGATGAAGGAACCTGGATGATTACTACTTCAAGATGAAGGAACCTGGATGATTACTACTTCAAGATGAAGGAACCTGGATGATTACTACTTCAAGATGAAGGAACCTTGATGATTACTACTTCAAGATGAAGGAACCTGGATGATTACTACTTCAAGGTGAAGGAACCTGGATGATTACTACTTCAAGATGAAGGAACCTTGATGATTACTACTTCAAGATGAAGGAACCTGGATGATTACTACTTCAAGATGAAGGAACCTTGATGATTACTTCTTCAAGATGAAGGAACCTGGATGATTACTACTTCAAGATGAAGGAACCTGGATGATTACTACTTCAAGATGAAGGAACCTTGATGATTACTACTTCAAGATGAAGGAACCTGGATGATTACTACTTCAAGATGAAGGAACCTTGATGATTACTACTTCAAGATGAAGGAACCTGGATGATTACTACTTCAAGGTGAAGGAACCTGGATGATTACTACTTCAAGATGAAGGAACCTGGATGATTACTACTTCAAGATGAAGGAACCTTGATGATTGCATATGCTAAGAATGCTGTTGAAAGGTAATTTGTGCTGGAGCATAAATCCTTGGCAAATGTTGGGGAAATAAACCCATGATTGCAGGTCTGCTAGAGAGGTATCATCACTGCCCCCAGTATCAAATGCATGTGATGTTGCTGGGAAACTTGGTCTGTTCGTAACCCTTGAGATTGACATTCGAATGCCCCAAGTGATGGTGACGGAGACCTGCCCCAGGTTACTCTGCAATTGAGAGATTTTGTTGAAATCTTGACTGGACTGCCCCAGGTTAACTGAACTTTGAAAGATCTGTCGAACCCTTGAGATTGACATTCGAATGCCCCAGGTGTGATGGATAGTGACAGGTCATGCCCCTTGTTGATAGGAGATTTGTAATGGAAGTGTCAACCATTTGAAATGATTTTTGTTCACTGAGAGAGTTTTCGTTCCTCCGAACATTCGCTGTATGAATTTCTTCGCTGTCAAACAAAAGGGTCAAATGCAGACAGTGATATTCGAATAATGCAAAGTTTATGTTTGTCTCGAAGTTTTGAAAAATGCGTTTTTAGCAGAAAACTTTTCATAAGACAAGTTAACACAAGATTTAGAGCAAAGCCCTACAGGAGTCAGGATACCTTTTGTAACAGTATGCTTTCGAACTAACCCATGCTTCAATTAGGACTTTTGAAAGGTTGTAACGTGGCTTGGTTCACGGTTTAAGAAACAAAGGATAAAGGCTCAAAGTATATTTGTACCCACCCACTCTTCGTGATGTTCTCCAACCTAAGCTCAGTTAATTGCGTCATACTCTGTTTTGAGTTTGGAACGACTTTTGGGCGATGGTTCACCAGTTGAATTTGGGGAGACAGTCATCATCTCCTTTTTCTTTTTCAACATTTTTTCATGTTGCTGAGGATTTTGTAATGACCTCACTATTTTGATTTTGATTTGTTATCCCTAACTTTTGCCTGACTGTTACCGTTTTCCGGGATTACTGTCAGCGGGATGCCCCAGCTTTCTTAAGCCTCCTTTATAGGTTTTAGCTTAGTGGGCTTTTCGCTTTTGAGAGATTGGCTGTCTATGTGATAGGGAACCACCCTTGTCTTTTGATTCCAAAGGAATGCTTTTTTTTTTGACGTCGTTCGTTGTGTTACGAACTGAGAGTTTGCGACTTCAATACGCATTTTCTCTTGAATTAACTGAGACACTACCCTGCCCCGGGTTTATATCAAAGGTTTTGATTGTTCAGAACATAAAACTCCTACTTCTTTGGCTCGAAGGGGTTGACTAGGGATTAACTTCCTTATAACTCCAGTGTTTGGGAATTGAAAGAAATGCCTGTACATCATCAGCAAGGTCTGTTCAAAAGCATACTGTATAAGATTATGGTATTGTTTCGTCATCCTCCCTCTAAAGGCTTGCAGCTTTTTATCAAGAGTCAAATATCATAAAGAAAGCATAAGAGTAGTGAAAACGAATGTATGAATTCAAGACAAACATATGCAATGCATTAATGAAACAACGTTTGACATTAAGAGATAATTGTTCGAATGACAAAGATATTACATCTCACAAATTCAAATGAAACAAAAACAATCTCAATGATTTGGCATATCAGCAGTGATCACACTTGGAGGGTCAAAACATGATCTCCCCGTCATCAATCAAGTCTTGAATCTGGTTCTTCAAAGTCCAACAACTGTCAGTGTCGTGCCCAGGACTGTCAGAATGGTAGGCGCATCTCACACTTGGGTCAAACCTAGAAGAGGAAGTATCAGGATTTTGAGGAGAGTCCTTTGGCGTAATTAACTTCAACTTCAGCAATTGTTGAAATGCTTGCGACAAAGGCATGTTGATGTCAGTATACTGCCTTTCTTGATATCTCACCCTACGTCTCTTGCCCCGTTTTTGTTGCACAGTTGCGGGATCAGAGATTAGGATTGCCCCTGCGTGTTGATCATGACGACCCTTTTGACTAGTCACTGCACTGGACTCTTGCTTTCTGTTGTAGGGAAATATCTGAATATTGGAGGTTGTAGCTCCTTGGATTTTACCACTTTTGATGCCAGCTTCGACCCTTTCGCCAGTCAGTATTAGCTCGGTGAACCCGGCTGAGGAGCTTCCAATTAAGTGATTAAAGAAAGGCCCCTTCAACGTCCCCATGAAGATGTCAATCAGCTCTCTGTCAGTTAAAGGAGGTTGCACCCTGCCGGCCAGATCTCTCCACCTCTGAGCATACCCTTTGAAGCTCTCGTCAGAACCCATGGTCGTGTTCTGCAATTGCACACGAGTTGGTGCAAGATCAGCATTATACTGATATTGTTTGTAAAAAGAAGTAGCCAAGTCCCCCCAGGTACGGATGCGAGAACTCTCCAATTGATAGAACCACTCGAGTTGAGTCCCTACCAGGCTTTCTTGGAAGAAATGGATCCAAAGCTTTGGATCAGCTGTGTATGGTTGAATCTTGCGCACATAAGATCTTAGATGCATCTGAGGGCAAGAGACTCCATCGTACAGAGCAAAGGTAGGTACTTTGAACTTTGGAGGAATGACCAATCCAGGAACCAAACCTAAGTCTCCTAGATCCAAGCCAGGTATTTGTTGAACCTCCATAGCATCGAGGCGATCCTCCAACTGTTTGTACTTGTCATCAGCGGAAGGATATTGTTCTTCAAAGTAACCAGCTTCATCAATCCCCAAACTGTGGTCTTCTTCAAGACTGACCCTCTTGTCTTTGAGAAGGAGAGCTTTCAGATCTTCTTGCCCTTTACCCATAGCCAGCAGCATTTGTTGGAATTGAGCATTTTGAGCCTGGAGATCCTTCACTGTTTGTTCCATATCCATCTTACTGAAATAAACAGTAGGAAGAATAAGGAGACCTGTATGGGAGAAACCTGTTATGCAATGACATGTGTGATATATATATGCAATGTTTTCAAGGATCTCTTGGGGTAAACACAAGAGAATGTTAGAGGTTGAACTTCGATCTTTGATTGGAGAACTTTGCACCGGTGGATGCCTTTCCACGAGAATCAAGCTCACCATGTCGAGTGGGTCATAGCCACTGATTCAAGTTGCTGTACTTGAGCCTTATTTGGAGAACTTTGTATCGGTGGATGTCTTTCCACGAGAATCAAGCTCACCATGTCGAGTGGGTCGTAGCCACTGATTCAAGTTGTTGCACTTAATCTTTGATTGGACTGGTTAGAGGAGAAACCTCTTGCCCCTGGATAGATGTCTGGTTCAACGTAACCCTGCATCAAAAGAACCCTCGAGATCCTTGAAATGGTTATTGAAAATGCTATGGTATGATGTCATGATGTTATGTACATGCATGCACAAGCAAGTGAGTGTATATACAGGCAAACATATTCACACAAAGCACACAAGGCCTTAGGTTTAGGCTTGCATGAGGTTCAGGTACTACCCTCTTTCAGTTTGTTGGTTAAAACCTGTCTTATTAGAAGTAACCGGGTTCTAAGGATCCCAATATCACTGGATTGCTTTCATTGTTCATCGTTTCGATTTAGCCACTGAACTGGCGACCGAAATATTCCAGGAAAGCAACCCTCAATTGAGTGTAGTATCGAGTATCAACCAACCTCGGACTGCACCAAAGTCAGTTATCTCACTACCCTTAAAAAAGGCCAAGATGGTTCGATTAAGGTTCCTAAGGTCAGTTGATGCTTCGCGACACCACGCGGCGGCCCCGTACTCTCCTTGACTGAACTCAAGGGTTACCGGTACACACCAAAGTGCCACATCAACGTAGCAGACTGCTTCAACCATGTCGGTATACCCCGCACAGTTCCCTCACAGCCTTGTTGCTACTTTCTAAGAAGGTATCCCCAGATCCGGGTTAGGATCTATAAAACTCCGATACAAAGCCCACAAATGTAAAGCAAACAAAGCAATCAATTTGAAAACAAAGGTGATCTAAACCCTAAGGTAACCCCACTTTTTAAAATATCCCTAGCAGAGTCGCCAGTTCTGTGATACGGTGGGAGAACTGACTAGTGTTTTGCGTTTGTATTCGCACTTGTGCGGTTGAGCAAGAGTCGCCACCGACTTTTTATTTTATCCTAAAGGAAAGGTTAAAAAAAGCACAGCAAAAACCTTTTGAGATATTTCGTGGGTTCGGGGGGTAGATTATGAAAAGGGAAGGTATTAGCACCCTTTTCATCCATGGTTATCCATGGGCTCTTAGTTACTTGGTTTTTTAGATCACTTGCCTTGATTTTCGATTGCTTTGAAAATGGTGTGTGTGTGGGTGCTTTTGAAAATGTTTTTGAAGAAGATGCCTTGTCTTAGGCAACTAATGTATTTGACTCGTGATTGAGTGTTTTACAAAAGTGTGGATCTTTTCGAAAAGATGTTTCAAATGTTTTTGAGAGTTTGTTTTGAAAGTGTTGTGGATTGTGGTTTTTGAAAAGAAGGCAAGTGTTTTTGCAAGTTTGATCTCAAGTAACTAAGAGTTTTGTCTACCCTATTGTACTCAAAGGTTTTTGTTATGTTTTAACCCCTTTTAACAATTTTGTTCCACCATTGAATTTGGTGGACAATCTTGCGTTTAGGAAGTTTATTCGGGACGGGCGCGGGTCATCGTATGAACCATGAATGCAATGGTGCCAAGTGTCTTTGGCAATTTGTTTTGAAGGGACTATGATCATTCCGTTTAGGCAACACTTTGAGACTTATGATCATTTGATTTTGTTTTGCCAAAGATACTCGACGTGCAAGCATGGCCCATTTTGGAAGGCAACATGTGGGATTACCCTAGGGGGTGCAAGTGTGATTGTGTATTGATTACATGTATTTGTCTTGTATTAGGTTATCTAGCATTTGATTTTATGTACATGCAAACCCTAGGTCTAACCATGGTATAATTGGAAAACTGTAAATTGCGAAAATGTAAAATCTACGCTATTACAAAATAGTGTCCGGGAGTGGGGGTATAAATGTACGAATGGGGATGAGACTTATAGTATCCAATAAGTTACAACCAAATCGAATTTGCGATCAAATGTAAATATCGAATATACAAATATAAGATAAACAAATGTATAGGAGCAATATGAATGGATTTACATTGTGTAAGTGTAAGTGTAGGTGTGTATATGTATTGTATGTAATTTATTTACAAGTGTGAAATGTGAAATTAAAGCGTATTAGGGTTTTTGACCTAAAGAAATGTTTACTTAGTCTTGTATTTTGTATTTAGATATGTACAATAAGAAAATGTTTTAATTGAAAGTTCTTATTTCTAATTAAATTATGTATAAAATGTATCATGGTTTATTATATACAAAAAGTATTTAAATGTCAAGAATTGAATTTTGTATAAAAAAGAGTGTATTTTTTATATTGTTATGTACAAAAATATTTCAAGAAATCAAATTATACAAAAAAGTTTATTTACTTATTATGTGCAAAATATATTTTAATTAAAAGAAGATATTTTCAAATTTAATGATATTGTATAAAAATAAGATGCATCTTATGTGTATGTATAAAATACATTTTAAATAAAAGAGTAAAAAGTCATTTTTCAATTTTAAGTATATGATATAAAAGTATTTTATTATTTTATGTACAAAAATATTTTAAATTAGGTATTTTAAATAAAAAAAATATTTTCATATATTTAGTATTAATGTGATTTTGTAAAGGATAAATGAAAAGAAAAAGAAATAATTGTTTTATGATAAAAGAAAAGAAGTTAGTATTAAAAATGAATTTGGTTATATAAAAAGGGTTAGTGATTTTATTGGATCTTGACTGGTAATTAGAAACGGGTCAGGCCCATTTTGGAGGCAAATGTTTTTAGGGTTTCGCTTGTGTTTGTTCAGTTGGAAACGCTTGAGGGTTTGAGCGCGCCGTTTGTACTTATTCGTCTTCTCCGATCGTCAACTTCCTGAGCGCTTCTCTTTCCGGCCACCAGCGTCACCCTCCAAACCTTTCTTCCCTCCAAGGCATGAGCTCCGTGTTCTCTTGATACAAGGTTAGATTTTAGTGTTTATGTTTTTATCCCTTTTACGGATTGCATGCGTTTTTTATTTGAATTTGATTCTTAAATCTGTACTATTATGAGGTGGTGAAGAAGAAAAGGGGGAGAAGATTGGCTACCTTCGTTCTTTGGAGATGGAGGAGAGGCGGAGGACGTGACGCTCAGGAGGCCGGGACGGTCGAGGAGGACAGACGATTCTTCGCTTCTTGGTGACCCTTGAATTTGCCCTTTTCTTCTTCTTCTTTAACTCTGCATATTTGTCGCCTTAGATTTTATCTCTTCTCCTTCTGGCCAGTATTGCCTTGGACGCTTGTATCTCTTGTTACTTCCTTGCCTATATGCTTGAAATATGCCTTTCTGAGATTGATGCCTTCTGAGATGTTTTATCGCCCAGTGATGTTTATACTGAGGGCCTAGGGTTGAGTTGCCCTCGAGTATTCGTATGCTTATGTTGCCTTAAACTTTTGAATGCTTGCTTGTGTCGCCTTGTTCTTCTTCTTCTGACTTTGCCCCTTGAACGATTTGCCTATGATGAAGAAATTCTGAGGCTTAGAGGTTGGTCTGAATACTTGGATATGCTTGAGGGGTTATGTTTGGATATGCTTGAGGGATTTGGATATGCTTGAGGGATTTGGATAATTTTGTTATGTTGGTGCCAGCAGGTTGGCTTAATGCAGGTTGATTTATGGTGGTTGATGTTGTTTTGATTCAGGACCTCGTTCTTTGAGGCTTGGACTCACACAGGTTTTTGCTTGCAGTAGGTTATATCTTCTGGTTTTTTTTTGAGTTCTTTTCTTGACACTTTGAGGGTCCTGCAGGCTTTAGGTGTTTATGGTTTATGATGGTTCTGGATTGGTTTTAGAAATGCAGGTTAACTCTTTAGCAGGTTGAGGCTCATGCTTTGGTTTGTATCTTTATGAGTAGGCCGGTTTTTGAGCATTAGCAGGTTTGATGTTCTTATTCTGGTAAGACTGATGCAAGTTTACAGTTTGAAGCTTAGAGGCTTCAGTTTGTATATTTTTTCTCTCCCTCCCTTGCTGAACTGAGTTCTCTTCTTGTATATCTTTTTCTGTCTTCTCCCCTCAGCCTAAAGCCTGCCTATGCTTACTTTATCTCTCTTCTCTTTCTCTCCATAGTACAGTTTAAAGAATTTTTAAATGTTTATGCTGTACTTTGTTCTGAAGGGGCCCCTTGGGAAATGATGATTTAGAGTTCAGTTGCTTGCATATAGGATTTTTCTGCATATATATCTCTTCTTTGACAGCTTTCTACACTTTGTGTTATCTTCCATATCTTTGCCAAATCTTTTTATTGGCAGCCTTGAGTAGACTTGTACTTTTGACAGTAAATTGCTCTTTTTGCTTTTGATAGAAAGTGGAATTGGATTTTCAGTTTGACTTGGATTTGAACTATGCAGTTTGAACTTTGGAATCTATGCATTTGACATTCATGAATAAAAATGAAATTCTTCCCTCTTTGTGAACCGGGAGAAATCCCGTGATTTGCAGAGAGGGTTAACTGATCCCAATCAGTGGCCCCTAATGATGAGCAAATTTTATCTGTCTTTCTTAATTCAACTGCTTTCTGACTTTCTCTTTTCTTTTGCAGATGAATAATGGAACACCGGAGCAGAGTGAAGAATGAAGAAATTAGAAAATGTTTAGAAAAAATAGGATAGTTTTTATTTTCAATTTAACTATTTGTAAACCATTATTATTTTAAATACTTCGTAATAAATACTTGTATCAAATAATAATTGTAACAAACATTAAATATGAAATAAAAATTCTATTGATTCAATTAAACCCTTTCAATTCCTTTTCTTTAATTGTTTACTTGTTATTTATAATTCCTTAAATTAAATAAAATGAAAGTTTAAATTTCACATATTTAATTCTTAGAACCATAAATAATCAACTAAACCTTGTTGATCAAAATAAATGAATTCGACGTCTCCATCATTCAAAGCAACGCACAGTCGAACACAAAAACTGATCAGACGCAATCCTCTTTTTCACTGATTCTTTGCCAAGCACTGTAATTCCAAACTGCATGTTCTTTGACTTGGTGAATTCAAACCAACTGCCTCCTCTTACTGATTAAATCAAGATAATGCGAATTTAACCCGAATCTCGGAATAAACTGCGACGCGCTGTAGAATTTTAATCTTTCTGAGAATATGCCCACAAAACCTTAACTCCTGACTAAATGCCAAATAGCGTTCGCCTGATCAAAATTGAACCAAAAATCATCCAAAACCCTAAGCCAACTGTGAAACAATCCAGAGCCCTGAAAATCAGTAAAAACCCTAATTTCGCTTGACTGACAAGAAAAGTCCGCTTGTCTGATTCTTGAGCCAGTTTAAAAAATCGGGAAATGTCTGAAGCTGAGATTTCTTGTGGAAAAACGCGAGGGCAAATTTTGGGGTACAACAGTTGCCCCTGTTCAATCTTCTTTGACCTGAAGAGTTAGATTGGCAAGTTTGCCTTTCGCGACTTGAAGGTAAAAGGAGATTGGACACTACAGTGCCCATAAAATTTGCACTCGGCGATATGATGGTGGAGGTAAATGGGCTTAAAGATGCCATTTGGTGATGGGCTTAAAGATGCCATCTGGTGCGAGAGAATTTTGTCGGGGGATGGGCTTAGAGATGCCATCTGAGAATGGTCTTACAGATGCCATTCGGCGACTGCTGGTAGGAGGATGGGCTTATAGATGCCATCTGGACATGTTGAACTGTATGTCAATGGTGAGTGGACAAGTATCAGAAGGGCATCCATGTTTTGGAACATCTCTGAATTAGGGGTCTGAACAAGCAACAAATTGGCGTCCATGTCTGGAGAATCTGTAAACTATCTGAGATTGAATAAGCAATAGAGCAGTATCCGTTGTTGGGACATGTCCGTAAACTATTTTCAAAAATTGAGAAGAGTCTGAATCAGTTGGTAGATTGACATCCGTTGTTGGGAAGAATCTGTAAACTGTCTTCAAAAGTTGAGAAGAGTCTGAATCAGTTGGTAGATTGACATCCGTTGTTGGGAAGAATCTGTAAACTGTCTTCAAAAGTTGAGAAGAGTCTGAATCAGTTGGTAGATTGTCATCCGTTGTTGGGAAGAATCTGTAAACTGTTTTCAGAAGTTTTGAAGTTGAAGAGGAACCGGTGTAGGGTTTCTCGATAATGCGTCTGGATGGATCTGGAATAAGTATCAGAATGTCACTGTGTCCGGGTCACATCTGAACTATTTCTGGATGCATCTTGGGAGATGATCTGTGTCTGTCGACTGTTCTTACCTGAAAAGGCAAAGGGTTAGTTGGATGCAATGTTATGATGCATGATGCAATGTACGTGACATCAATATTTATGATATGAATGTGATGAATGCGCATGTAAGCTGATGAGCTATTCTTGCCGAGGATACATGAATCCGAGATGGCTGAAGATAAAAGCCTCTTGACTGCTGCCGGGGAAAATAAATCCTTGGTTGTCGCTGGGGAAGAGAATTCCTGATGACCTCTACTGGGGGGTTCCAAACTAGTAGACTCATGCTGGGAGGCCAGATTGAGAATCTTCGGCTTGATGGGAAGTAACCCTGGCGACTTCACTGGGGAACTCAAGATTTGTCCTCCCAAAACTCTGTGGGGAGAAGGTTCAATAATCTGGCTCCGCTGGGGATAGGTTTGAAGTTTTAGCTTCACTGGTGATAATGAAACTTGACTCTGAGTGGAGTTAGCTTCTGGAAGGTTCTCTGGCTGGGGATTGTGAGAGTCCTCTGATTGTTGTAGGTGTTGGTCTGAAATAAGTTACTGAATGTCACCAAATCAGGGTCACATATGAACTATATCTTGAGTGAAATTCTGAATGAGTTGCAGAATGTCGCCAAATCTTGGGTCACATCTTGTTGTACCCCAAAATTTGCTCTCCCATTTCCTCAACATTTTCTCATCACAAGACCTTTGAAGATCAAGATCCAATTAGGGTTTCCTCTGCTCAAGACTTCTCCTTGCACTGTGGACTCAAATTAGGGTTTGTGTTTGCACAAAGATGTTTTGACCTAAAATGCCTAAGATGACTTTCATGCTTCATGTTGGACTCCCAAGTTTACCTATACCAAGTTTCAAGTCTTGATTCCAAGTTTTACCCAGTCAATTGGACAGTTGACCTAGAAATCAGCTGTATTGGGGAAAAAGTCAACTATGGCCAATTGACAGTCAAACCTCATGAAATTTGATCCACATCAACATTATGAACTCACATGGACCATTTGATCAAGTTTGGATCATAATTCCACAAGAAATTTGATCAGATCATCAAAAGGGCAAAATGGTCATTTCTAGGGTTTTGACTGCACAAAGGCAATTTTTGACTGTTTGACCTAGCCAATGGCAAACCAAGCTCACATATGGACTCAAGGACCCCATGGAATTATCTTGACATGTTCATCAAGCTCAAAAGATCCCAAGTACACAAGATTGATAGTTGAATTTCCCAGTCAATTGATCAATTTTGACTGTATACTGAAAAGTCAAACTTTGACTTTTTGGTCAAAATCAAGAGTCAAGATTCATTTTTCATCAAAACATTACAAATCATGAAACTTGTTCACCAAGAAATCACAAAATGCAAATTAGGGTTTGAAAATGGAATTTTTCATAACTTAGAATTTTTCTAAGTTATGGAAAACCCTAATTTTTTCCCAACTTTGCCCCATCTTTTCACCATGATCCATTTGGATTCAAACAAAAGTCAAAACATGAAAGTTGTAGCTTGTTGCATAGTCTACAACTTTGATTCACAAAGTTTTCTCATTTGAAGCTTGTATCTCAAGTTATGATTTTTTGAATAAGGGCACTAAACCATCTTTTAACTTAGTGAAATTTGACCTATTTTGACAAGGTTTTCTACCCTACTTCAAGGCCACTTTTCATACCCTTCCACTTGGAATTTTGATTTGCATTTCAAAGATGGATTGTAGTACACATTCCAAGCTTTCCAAAATGTCCAAGAACTCATCAAACAACCTCATAACTTGAGAGATTCGAATTTCACAAGTTGGCAAAAATTCACTTTTGTTCTTCATCAAGACATGTTCACAAACTTGCAAATTTGAATTCAGTTTGCTTTATGCTTAATTACAGGTCCTTGAACCAATCCATACTCAATAATTTAATGCATATTATTTGTACTAAGACCAAGTTCTTTGAGTTCAAGCTTTGTCTAATGGTTTAATCCTAAATTAGATAAAGTAAACTATCCATTTTTGCAAAAGTTCACTTTATGTCAATTTGAAAATCAAACAAGTACAAGCTAAATCTGAATGGCACAAGATTATGGACAAATTGCTCTGATCAAGAGAAGATTATGCAGCCCATTAGGAGGTCCCCTACATGCCTAGAACATCAACTTGCATTTCTTTGCTTCACATAGAAGAAACATCCATAACTTATCACAACTCTCTCCTCAGCATAGAAACACAAGAGAGAACTTATCAAACACATTACACATAACATATCCAAGCTAACACACGAGCTTTTGACCTCCAATACACCCTCCATCTCAGAATCATCCTTAAACTGCACAAACAGGGGTGCCCCTGCAGTTTGAGTGCAAACTCCCAATCCCTTCGAGCATTTTGATCAAGACCTGTTCCTCTACCTTCCCTACAACATATGCAAGCTAACCATGGCCTAAAACCTGACCTGTAATCACTCTAACAGTTCCCACCATTTTCATTTTTTCCTTTTGCAGTTGAAGTTCCATAGCTTGATTCAGAAGCTCTCAAGACAAAGTAAGCATTGAAACAGCATCCCTGGACCTCAAGGAAGCTTTTCCAATCATCACATTGCACTGAAAGTTCCTCATTCTCCAGATTGAAGTTCAACTGCACAGGTAAAAGTTTGAATTCGTATCTCTCTTATTAGGCATCTTTAGTCTTAAGTTTGTGAAGAAACAAGGTCCTACTCATAGCCCTGAACATGTATATAGCTTTACTTTTCATTTCTTTTGTCTGAGTAGAGAGAATTTGAGCTCTGAAAATGGTAGAAAAATTAGGTCAGAAAAGAGGGGGAGAGAAATTCTCCCTCATCTTAGAGAGATAGGTCAAGTTCTTTATATGGTTAGAACCGTCTCTTCATGCTTAACATCTTTTGTGTTGGAAGTTTGTTCAAAAAATCAAGGAATCAGGAGTTAGACATTGAAGCAAGAGGCGCGCGTTTTTTCAAAAGTTTGAAGCTGGAGGTTGAAGACAGTGTTTCATTGGGCTGGGCTTTTGTTGTTCTTTCTTTTCACACCATCCTTTTTGGCTTATACCCCCCTGAGCCCATTTACTCATTTTTTGACATTTTTGACTTTTTCCTTTTTTGCTGACTTTGTTTATTTTTCCTCATGCCATTTAAAAATTAAAAATATTTTTTTCATCATTTTTTGCATTTATTGCATATTTATTTGTTTATTTCCTCTATTTGTACAAAAATACATATATATGATTATTAGAATAAAAATGTAAAAATAATGTAAATACACTTTTTATTTTCCTTTACTTTCTGAAAATATTTCACACAAAAAATACCTTTTTTATTTTATTTATTAAAATATTAAATAAATATTTATTTTTAGAATAATACATATTTAGGGTTATATACATATATATATGTGATTATTAATATATTTAAGACAAAAATACAAAAATACTTGATTTTTTTTATTTTATTAATATTTGATATAAAAATACCTTTTTCACAATACACTTCATTTTATTTTATTTTTGTACATAATAATTAAATAGTTGAATTAAATTAGAAAATAATACCTTTTTTCTTTAAAAATAGGTTTTTTGCCCTAAATCCAAAATACTCAAAAATAATACATTTTTATTTTCTTTTTCCTTTTACATAAATAATATTTTCTCATACACATAAAAACTTTCTTTTTTGCATTTCACATATTTATTTAATTTACATTTAATTATGCATTATTTAAATTGCAAATATTCAATTGATGTAATAATTTAGATTTAAATTCTTGTCAATATCCTCATTTGAACATTTGTACCCCCCTTCCCATATTTGGTTTTGTAATAGCTTAGTAATTTTAATTTCGCACTTTATTGCTTTCTAATGATAACATGTTAGAATTAGGGTTTGTATGCGAAAAACGATAAAAAAATAGTTTGACCTAATACAAGATAAACAAGCATGAAAATGGACACACAAATCACACTTGCACCCCCTAGGGTATTCCACTTGTTGCCTTCAAATAAATGGGCCATGTTGCATGTTGAACTTCTTTGAGCAAAGCAAACAATTTGAATGATCATAGTCCCTCGACAAAACTTTTCAAAACAAACAAAAACAAATGATCAAGTCCCTTAGAGAAATTGCTCAAAGACATTTAACGCCGTTGCAATTATGGTCTAAAACGATGACCCGCGCCTGTCCCTTTCACATCCTAACACAAGGTTGCCCACCAAATACAATGGTGGAGCAAACTTGCTAAAAGGGTTAAAGTATAGCAATAATCTTTTGAGAAATTTAGGAGTAGATAACCTCTTAGTTACTTGGATCAACTTGCAAAACAAAAAAAACACTTGCCTAATTTCAAAATCACACATCATTACACTTTCAAAACAACTTTCAAAAACAAATGAAAACTTTTTCAAAAGACATACATCTTTGTATACATCCCCACATGGATCATTACAAAGGTTGCCACCACATTGGCCTCTTTTCAAAAACATTTTCAAAACCCACACACTCAAGCACCATTTAAAACAATTGAAAACAAAAGGCAAGTGATCTAAGCAAGTAACCAAGAGCCCATGGATAACCATGGATAGAAAGGGTGCTAATACCTTCCCTTTCTATAATCTACTCCCCGAACCCAAGAAAACATCTCAAAAGGTTTTTGCTGTGCTTTTTAACCTTTCCTTAGGATAAAATAAAAAGTCGGTGGCGACTCTTGCTAACCGCAACATTTGCGAATACAAACGCAAAACTCAAGTCAGTTCTCCCACCGTATCACAGAACTGGCGACTCTGCTGGGGAGAACTTTTAAAGTGGAGTAACCTTAGGGTTTAGATCACCTTTGTTTTCAATTGCTTGCTTTGTTTGCTTTTACATATTGTGGGCTTTGTATCGGAGTTTTATAGATCCTAACCCGGATCTGGGGAAACCCTTTTAGGTAGCAACAAGGCTGTGAGGGAACTGTGCGGGGTATACCGACATGGTTGAAGCAGTCTGCTACGTTGATGTGGCACTTTGGTGTGTACCGGTAACCCTTGAGTTCAGTCAAGGAGAGTACGGGGCCGCCGCGTGGTGTCATGAAGCATCAACTGACCTTAGGAACCTTAATTGAACCATCTTGGCCTTTTAGGGGTAGTGAGATAACTGACTTTGGTGCAGTCCGAGGTTGGTTGATACTCGATACTACACTCAATTGAGGTTTGCTTTCCTGGAATATTTCGGTCGCCAGTTCAGTGGCTAAATCGAAACGATGAACAATGAAAGCAATCCAGTGATATTGGGACCTTTAGAACCCGGTTACTTTTGATAGGACAGGTTGAGCCCACAAAACTTCAAGAGGGTAATACCCAGACTTCATGCAGGCCTAAACTCTAAGGGTTTGTGTGACTTGTGTGCCTTACCATGTTTGCCTTTGTGAATGTTTATAATGCATTTAATCATCACATCATTACATCATACAAACATCATGAGCATTGACTAACCATTTCAAGGGTTTCGAATCTTCATCTTTGTTCTTGTTTTATAGGACATGGAAACTGCTCGCAGAAAGACAATTCAGATTAGCCTTGTAAAGATCCCTCCTCAGCTTAAGGAGCTTCTGTCCAGGATTCCCGAGGGTTCTTCATTCAGTGAGAGACATGGGAGACTCATCAACTTGGTTAACACCAACATTGAGGAGGACTTGATAAAGGTCCTGTTCCAATTCTTTGACCCTCTGCATCACTGCTTCACCTTCCCGGATTATCAGTTGGTGCCTACATTGGAAGAGTTCTCCCGACTTCTGAAGGTCCCTATCCTTGATCAACTACCCTACAACGGTATGGAAGAGGAACCCAAGCTTGAAGAGATTGCTAAAGCCTTGCACCTACAGACATCTGACCTCAAGGGACATTGGGAAGTTAGAAGTGGTATCAAAGGATTCTTAGCTAGATTTCTGTTTGAAAAGGCTCAAGAATGTTGGAACTCTCTTGACTTACGAGCTTTTGAAGAAGTCATGGCCCTCCTTGTCTATGGTTTGGTGTTGTTCCCTAACCCAGATCAGCTTATTGATATCAGTGCTATCCAGATCTTTATGACCAGGAATCCTATACCTACACTGTTGGGGGACATCCTTCACTCATGTTACACTCGAACCATGAGGAGAAGGGGTGTCCTTATGTGTTGCACTCCTCTCTTGGGAAGGTGGTTTATTTCGCATCTTCCACAATCAGTTTTGAAGAACGAGCGGGGTTTGAGATGGTCACAACGGTTAATGACTCTCACGCATGCAGATATACATTGGTGCCCTAGGTCTAGGGAAGACATCACTATCATTGATCGTTGTGGGGAATACCCTAATGTTCCTTTATTTGGAATCAAAGGAGGTATCACCTACAACCCATGCCTGGCTTGGAGACAGTTTGGTTATGCTCGGAAGGATGCCCCTCATGACATGTTAATTCCTGACATAGTTTTCGATTTCGACAACGATACTCAAGGACTTCGTCAGAGATTTATCAGAGCTTGGAGGATGCCAAGTAGGATAGACAGCAAGACATTGGGGCACCGGAACTCCATCCCGTTGGAACCTTACCTCAAGTGGGTACGAGCCCGCTCCCAGAAGTTAGTGATGCCTTACCCTCACATGCTACCTGTGATCAAGGAACCAGTCTTGGAAGGAGAAGTATCCTACACCATTCAACATCCTGACATGCCCACCTCCTGGGAAGAGATGCAGAAGAGCTGGGTCCAGCTTAAGGAAGAACGGAGTTCTCTTGAGACCAGTCTACGTGCTAGTGAAAAGAAGGTCCTGGAACTCACCCGCCTACTGCACGAGGAAAGGAATCTCAACACCTACATCGCGCCAAAGAGGATGCGCAATGTTTTTTTACCTTAAGGAGTTGTTTTGTAATATTTGGCCCATGAGGCATTTATGTACTAACGAATTTCTCCTTATTAATATGATGTGCGTTCCTTTTTGTCTACAACAAAGTTTGAATGTTCTAAATCCTTGAATGCATTGCATACATACGCATTCCATTGCACCATATGCATAGCAGGTACCCTATTTCACAGGTTGCTTAATTTTCTTCGCTGTTTGTGTGCACAATCATCATGAATCCAGACTCATCCAGTGAGCAAGCAATCAAGGCCCTTCAGGCCCAAAGTGCACAGTTTCAAGAGATGGTCCTAAGCCTAGCCCAGGGTCAGCAAGAGTTGAAGACTCTACTCCTGAAGAAGAAGAAGAAAAAGAGGACTGCATTGTTCAACACCGGACGCAGATTTGGGAACACACTCCACAATGAAGCTGATCCAACCACTTCTTCTGCTGAGAAAAATAGTCCCCAAGGGGGAGGAGCTCCTAGCCCCGCAGTCTCCGACAACGAGACGGACTATAACGACGAACAATACCCACCTGCTGCTGACAGATACAAACAATTGGAGGACCGCTTGAGCGCCATGGAGATTCAGAATGTGCCGGGACTGGATTTCGGAGATTTGGGGTTATCTTCTGGGGTAGTCATTCCACACAAGTTTAAGGCGCCTGCCTTCGCCAAGTATGATGGGGTCTCCTGCCCAAAGCTGCATCTGAGGTCGTATGTAAGGAAAATCCAACCTTACACGGCGGATAAGAACCTCTGGATTCACTTCTTCCAAGACAGCCTCTCGGGGTCTCAGCTTGAATGGTTCTACCAATTAGATGGAACTAGCATCCGACACTGGGAAGATTTGGCAACCGCATTCTACAGACAATACCAATACAATTCTGATCTCGCTCCTACGCGTACCCAACTTCAGGGTATGTCTCTAGGAACGGGTGAAGGGTTCAAAGAGTACGCTCAAAAATGGAGAGATTTGGCTGGCAGGGTGCAGCCTCCATTAACTGATCGAGAGCTGGTTGATATGTTTCTGGGAACGTTGTCTGGTCCGTTTTTCAATCATTTGGTTGGTAACTCCTCCGCTGGGTTCACAGATTTGATATTAACGGGAGAAAGAATTGAAGCTGGCATCAGGTCAGGCAAGATACAAAAGGCTGCCTCTACAAGTGCTGAGAAGAGGCCGTTTAAGAAAGAAGCAAGTGCCGTCTATGGTCCTAGAAGACAAGTCAAGCCCGAAAGTCGCCAAGCCGTCAATGCTTTGGTCATCTCTAAACCTGTTGCTGCTCCTCAGCAGTACAATCAACAAAGAAGTGAAAGGCCCAAGAGGCAGTATACCCGATTGAGTATGACATTATCTCAAATTTTACCCCAACTGTTATCCACCAACCTGGTGACCCTCAAAGAAGCTCCTAAAGTCGTCAACACTGCGTCTCCTAAATACAACCCAAATGCCCGGTGTGCTTATCATTCTGATAGTCCCGGGCACACTACTGATGATTGCTGGGCCTTGAGAAACAAAGTGCAAGATCTAATTGACGCAAAAGAAATTCAGTTTGAAGCGCCGGAAAGACCGAATGTTGTAACGGCTCCTATGCCCCAGCATAGGGTAAATGCCATTGAGGAAGAAGTGTACGCTGTTTCGGTAGATGAAGTTGTTACCCCTTTGAAGACTGTTAAGAAGAACCTACTGCGGGCCGGTTTATTTCCGGGTTGCGGCGAAGGTTGCCCATTCTGTGCTATTTCCCTATCTGATTGTCCCTTGCTAAGGTTAGGCATCCAAGGCCTAATGGATAGCAAGGAGATTCTATTCAAAAAGACTGCTGTTCAATTGGTTCCGATGAAAGAAGTTTCCGTGATTACCATCTTCAAAAATCCAATCAAGGCTCCCCCAAAGAAGCCTATTCAAATCTTGACAGTTGCGCCTGTGATCATTACTGTTCCAGGACCCCTCTCCTACGTGTCTGATAAAGCTGTCCCCTGGCATTATGGGGCAGACGTATATGTAAATGGAATCAAGCAAGAATTTGATGCTAGTGCCAGTATCTGCGATATCACCGGTCCAGCTAAAGTCACCCGCAGTGGCAGGCTCTTCTCGCCTGACATTGCGCCGCCCGCTATTCGAAAACCCCTCCTCATAAAACCTGCAAGTTTACTAAGTCCTGTTGATGATCAAATTGCGTCCCCTGCTGCCGAGTCATCAAATGCTCGGGGCAAAGGGATTGAAGAAGAGCCTGCCCGGATGGAGGCGCCAATACCCGTAAATGCTGAGGCCTCCCGACAAGAAATGGAGGAGATTCTGAAAATAATAAAGAAAAGTGATTTTAATGTTGTCGAGCAGTTGGGGCATACACCCTCCAAGATCTCCCTGCTCTCCCTATTGCTATGCTCCGAGGCCCATGCGAAGGCCTTAATCTCATTTCTCAAGACGGCCCATGTGCCGCAAGAGACGTCTGCAGTCCAGTTCACTGACTGCATAGCGAATCTGACGGCGGACAACGGCTTGGGCTTTTCAGATGCTGACCTGACCGCAAAAGGGAGAGACCACAATGATGCCCTGCATGTCTCTATTGAATGCAGGGGCACTACTCTGGCCCATGTATTGGTGGACACTGGTTCTTCCTTGAATGTTCTTCCGAAAAAAGCTTTAGATCGTCTGGATTATGAAGGCCTGGAGTTAAAACCCAGCAATATCATCGTCAGGGCCTTTGACGGTTCCAAGAGGATGGTTCATGGAGAGGTTAACATCCCTATTCGTGTGGGCTCTCAAGTGTTTGACTCTACCTTTTACGTGATGGATATACGTCCATCATACTCTTGTCTGTTGGGTCGACCTTGGATCCATAAAGCTGGGGCAGTGACCTCCACCTTGCACCAAAAGCTGAAGTATCCTGTCAGGGGGAAAATCGTCACTGTGCAAGGAGAAGAGGAGTATATGGTGAGCCATTTGAATTCCTTCAGGTACATCGAGATGGACGGAGAATTTATTGAAACTCCCTTCCAACATTTCGAGGAGGTACATCCAATGTCAGCAGCTGCAGAGACAATGGCCGAAGAGAATGATTCCTTGAAGATGGCTTCCCTAAGGGATGCCCGGGCTGTAGTTCAGAAAGGCAATTGTGCACACTGGGGTCAGCTTCCTGACTTCACTCAGAAGAACGACAAGTTTGGGCTAGGCTTTACTGCAGAGGCTCAGAAGGCGGTGCGCAAAGAGAAAATCGGAAAGGCTCCGGTGTTTATCTCCAGCTCAAGGGTGAATGCTATCGAGGAGGATGTGGAGGAAGCTGAGTTTGACAGTTGGATCTACCCGACTGCCAGCGACGGACCGAGCAACTGGACAGCAAGGGATTTTACCCCTATCACATTTGTCACGCAGTAATTGATTTCTTTTGATTTCCAAATTTGTAACAAACAATATGTTAAAACTTTGTTGGCTCGGTGTCCTGCCCGGGACATCGTAGCTCCATTTGTGAGGGCTTTTTGTATGACATTTTCATATATCATCAATCAAAACATTGGACGTTTGTTGCATTTCAAATCTTGTGCTCTTTTTCTTTCTGTGTTATATATATTGCAAAACAGCTATATTTACACACACTCACTTATACAGGTTTCAATCCACTCTGGATCTCACTGGTAACAGCTCTGCTACCGCCAGTTATGACTTCGAAAATCCGATCAACTTGGCCGAAGACGAAGGTGAAGATGATTGCGAAGTGCCTGGTGAACTCGCAAGACTGCTACTCCAGGAAGAGAGGGCTATTCAACCACATGAAGAGCCTGTGGAGACAATTAACTTGGGTACTGAGATGGATAGGAAAGAAGTCAAGATTGGTGCCAATCTAGAGCTCAGCGTGAAGCAACGATTGATCCAGATGCTGCAAGATTACATGGATATTTTTGCTTGGTCCTATGAAGATATGCCTGGTTTGGATGCCGACATTGTAGTTCACCACCTGCCAACCAAGGAAGACTGCCCTCCGGTAAAGCAGAAAGTCCGACGGATGCGTCCAGAGATGTCTGAAAAGATCAAGGCCGAGGTTATGAAGCAATTTGATGCCGGGTTCCTTGCAGTAACTTCTTACCCTCAGTGGGTTGCCAATGTTGTGCCAGTGCCGAAAAAGGACGGTAAGGTCAGAATGTGTGTTGACTACAGGGATCTGAACAGGGCCAGCCCCAAAGATGACTTCCCCCTACCTCACATCGATGTCCTTGTTGACAATACAGCTCAACACAAGGTGTTCTCCTTCATGGATGGCTTCTCAGGGTATAATCAGATCAAGATGGCTCCTGAAGATATGGAGAAGACTACATTTGTGACTCAGTGGGGGACCTTCTGTTATAAGGTCATGCCATTCGGATTAAAAAATGCTGGGGCAACCTATCAGCGTGCCATGGTTGCTTTATTTCATGATATGATCCATCATGAGATTGAAGTATACGTTGATGACATGATTGCAAGGTCTCAAACTGAGGAGGAGCACCTTGACCATCTGAGGAAGTTGTTTGACCGACTCAAGTTATACAAGCTGAGGTTGAATCCCAACAAATGCACCTTTGGGGTAAGATCCGGAAAGTTGTTAGGTTTCATTGTAAGTGATAAAGGTATTCAGGTAGATCCTGCCAAGGTAAAAGCCATACAAGAGATGCCGACTCCAAAAACAGAGAAAGAAGTCAGAGGTTTCCTAGGACGACTGAATTACATTGCCCGATTCATCTTACATCTGACTGCTACTTGTGAGCCAATCTTCAAATTACTGAAGAAAGATCAAGTGGTACGCTGGAATGATGAATGTCAGGCCGCCTTTGAAAGAATAAAGGAATATCTCCAAGAGCCACCCATTCTTATGCCACCGGTGGAAGGAAGACCTCTGATACTTTACTTGACAGTGCTTGATAATTCAATGGGGTGTGTGCTGGGGCAGCATGACGAGTCTGGCCGAAAAGAGCACGCTATTTATTACTTGAGCAAAAAGTTTACCGACTGTGAGTCTCGTTACTCACTGCTTGAGAAAACTTGCTGTGCTCTTGTATGGGCTGCTCGCCGGCTGAGACAGTATATGCTGACTCACACTACCTTATTGATTTCAAAGATGGATCCCATTAAGTACATATTTGAAAAGCCCGCTCTGTCTGGGAGAATAGCGAGATGGCAAATGATCTTAACAGAATATGACATCCAGTATACAACTCAGAAAGCAATAAAGGGAAGTGTACTGGCTGATCATTTGGCACACCAACCTGTGGACGATTATCAATCATTGAACTTTGATTTTCCGGACGAAGACATCATGGTGGTAACTGACTGTGAAGTACCTGGACCGAATGAAGGACCTGAGGAAGGATCCCGATGGTCTATGCATTTTGATGGAGCCTCCAATGCTTTGGGTAACGGCGTCGGCGCTGTAATCATATCTCCCAAGGGAACTCATACTCCCCTCACCGCCCGATTATGTTTCAGCTGTACCAACAATATGGCAGAATATGAGGCATGTATCATGGGTTTACAAGCTGCAATCGATTTGAGGATCAAGTTTCTAAGTGTCTTCGGAGATTCCGCTCTCGTGATCAATCAGATCAAAGGCGAGTGGGATACGAAACACCCGAATCTCATTCCTTACAAGGAATATGTGTCGACCTTGCTCCCTCACTTTGAAGAGATAACTTTTGAGCATTTCCCCAGAGAGGAGAATCAGCTAGCAGACGCACTAGCCACGATGTCTTCAATGTTCAAAGTTAAATGGGACAATGAGGCTCCCCGAATCATAATCTGGAAGTTGGATGAACCGGCATACTACTGCGAGCTCGAGGCTGAGAAGGTGACTGAAAAACCCTGGTATCACGAGGTGAAGAGGTACTTGGAAGCCCAGGAATACCCTGAAGGTGCATCTGTCAATGATAAAAAGTTCATGAGGAGGTTTGCTGCAAAATTCTTCCTCAGCAACGGCATTCTCTACAAACGGAATCATGATTCAACTCTGTTACGTTGTGTGGATAAGGCTGAAGCAGAGAAAATTATGATGGAACTGCATGAAGGTACGTTTGGGACCCATTCCAGTGGACACACCATGGCCAAGAAAATCCTTCGGGCAGGATATTTCTGGTCCACGATGGAAGCCGATTGTTACCAACACTCCCGAACTTGTCATAAGTGCCAGATCTATGCTGACAAGGTGCATATCCCTCCAGTTCCTTTGAATGTCCTAACGGCACCTTGGCCTTTCGCAATGTGGGGAATCGATATGATCGGTGAGATCCGACCAACAGCATCCAATGGGCATCGCTTCATCTTGGTGGCGATCGATTACTTCACGAAATGGGTTGAGGCAGCTTCCTATGCCACAGTAACCAAGAGCGTCGTGGCGCGTTTCATCCGGCATAATTTGATCTGTCGGTACGGCGTCCCAGAAAGAATCATTACGGATAATGGCACCAATCTCAATAACAAAATAATCACTGAACTCTGTGAACAATTCAAGATACAGCACCATAATTCTTCCCCCTACCGGCCGAAGATGAATGGGGCTGTAGAGGCAGCCAATAAAAATATCAAGAAAATTGTGCAGAAGATGACAGTGACCTATAAAGATTGGCACGAGATGTTACCGTTCGCTCTTCATGGGTACCGCACCTCAGCAAGGACATCGACCGGGGCAACTCCTTTCTCCTTGGTCTATGGCATGGAGGCAGTCTTGCCAATCGAGATCCAGATACCCTCTCTCCGAATAATGAAGGATGCAGACTTGAATGAAGATGACTGGATCCAGACTCGACTTGATCAATTAAATCTGATTGACGAAAAGAGGCTCACTGCTATCTGTCATGGTCAAACGTATCAGAAACGGATGATCAGGGTGTTTAACAAAAAAGTCAGACCGCAAGAGTATCAAGTTGGGGACCTGGTAATCAAACGCATCATCCTTCCTCAAAGTGATCCCCGGGGCAAATGGACCCCTACTTACGAAGGGCCATTTGTGGTTAAGCGTGTGTTCTCAGGAGGAGCCATGATCCTAACCACCATGGATGGTGACGATCTTCCTCACCCCGCCAATGCAGACATAGTGAAAAAATACTACGCATAAATAAAAGACCCGCTAGGTTGACATACCTAGGCAAAAATAAGGGCTTCCCGGCAAACCAAAAGGGTTCGGGCAAAAATAAGGAATGAAATGAAAAAAATCTGTACACCCGGCAAGTCGAAAACCTGAAAAGGCGGCTTGGGCAAAAATGGGTATCCCGGTGGACTGAAAACCCGAAAGGGCGGTCCAGGCAAAAGTTAGGGATAAAAGCGTAACACTATGTCTCATTGGATCACTTCGCGTCCGGAATTCGGTATCAACTATCTGGCTCAGATTTCGGCATCGACCAATCAGTTTCATCTTCAACTAGGTAGCAAAGCGATGAGACGCTCAGAGACATAAAGGCAATAGCAGAGTTGGAACCCAGTGGGATTGTTCACATAGCTGTTTTTTTTTTTTTTTTTTGTAAACTCTATACTATTTGGCGATGTCCTCTTACTAGGATGTCAGCCTCTTGTACAAAAAACGCCTATTCACAGGCAATCAATACAAATTCACTTGTCCATACAAATTACCATTGTTTTCCCTTTTTTCTGTTTTGTCTTGCGAAGAACGTCCAATGTTCATTTTTTGATATATGCATTTGACATTAAATTGCTGATTCATAAATATTCGCATATGAAACAAGAGATTAATTACAGGTGACATCAAAGACAGGGGCAATGTGGAGTTGTCTAATGCCGTCTGTTTGTTTTGTTCGCCAAGGCACCAAGGTAGGTTCAACTGAAGAATGTGGCCAAATCATCTTAACTCCCTGCAGAGTAAAACAAGGTTCAGCAATACTTTCCCCAAGAGAAGTTGATCCCCCGTCGATCCTGAAGAAGCCCAACATTCCCCGGCAGGCCTTAAAAGCTCATCCCCAGTAGATTCTGCAAGCTTATCCCCTGCGAAGAACGGACGTCTCTCCCGAGTTTTATTTAGAGTTATTTCCTCACAAGGACTTATAACTGGGTTATCCTCAGCTAAAAGCCACGGAAGACCGCTCTCGGCAAAGTTCCTTCATTCCCCAGCGGAGTCTATCTGTGGTATTCCCAAGCAGAGTTTATCTTCAGAATTTCCCAGCGAAGTTTATCACCATCATCCTCAGCGGAATCCATCATTAAAAGTCCTCAGCAGGCCTCTCATCAAAACTTCGGCCAAGTATCTCTTCCGCAAAGCAGCTTCCCGGCCATTCGTCAAGGATTTATTTTCCTAAGATGAAATTACACTCATAAACATTTCACATTTTCATACATCTTGCTTACATACATGATGAAACACATACAACATCAAATGTTGAACATCATGACATCATGCATATCATACATCATGACATTGCATACAACTTACGTCTTTGCCTTTTCAGGAAAAAGACAATCTCAAAAACGACTACCTTCAACTGTCACAATTCCAGATTCGATACCTGTATCTAGCCAGGGCACATCTGAGAGTGACCAGTTTCTAGACTCGACTCCTGTATCTAGCCAGGGCACGTCTGAAGAGTTCGAAGATTCGATTCCTGTATCCAGCCAGGGCACATCTATCAACTACAACATTTCCAGATTCGATTCCTGTATCCAGCCAGGGCATATTTGTTGACCACATTTCCAGACTCGACTCCTGTATCTAGCCAGGGCACGTCTGAAGAGTTCGAAGATTCGATTCCTGTATCCAGCCAGGGCACATCTATTTGACGACTATTTCCAGATTCGACTCCTGTATCCAGCCAGGGCACATCTGGGCAACCAATTGTAGATTCAATACCTGTATCTAGCCAGGACATATCTGCATAAGGATACTGAAGATCAAACACCTGTAACAAGCCAGGAAAACATCTGTCTTTCTTAAATACACAAGTTCTCGCTAAGGAATCTCTTATGCGATCAACACTTCCAAATGGCATCTATAAGCCCATTCCCGACAAAGTTCTGTCACGTCTCCAGATGGCATCTATAAGCCGATATCCCTATCAACCACCTTTCCAAATGGCATCTATAAGCCCATTCCCGACACCACATGGTTGAGACTCCGGCATGCGAGTGCAAATTTCCGGGCACTCTAGTGTCCAATCTCCTTTTACCCTCGAGTCACGAAAGGCAAACTTGCCAATCTAACTCTTCAGGTCCAAGAAGATTGAACAGGGGCAACTGTTGTACCCCAAAATTTGCTCTCCCATTTCCTCAACATTTTCTCATCACAAGACCTTTGAAGATCAAGATCCAATTAGGGTTTCCTCTGCTCAAGACTTCTCCTTGCACTGTGGACTCAAATTAGGGTTTGTGTTTGCACAAAGATGTTTTGACCTAAAATGCCTAAGATGACTTTCATGCTTCATGTTGGACTCCCAAGTTTACCTATACCAAGTTTCAAGTCTTGATTCCAAGTTTTACCCAGTCAATTGGACAGTTGACCTAGAAATCAGCTGTATTGGGGAAAAAGTCAACTATGGCCAATTGACAGTCAAACCTCATGAAATTTGATCCACATCAACATTATGAACTCACATGGACCATTTGATCAAGTTTGGATCATAATTCCACAAGAAATTTGATCAGATCATCAAAAGGGCAAAATGGTCATTTCTAGGGTTTTGACTGCACAAAGGCAATTTTTGACTGTTTGACCTAGCCAATGGCAAACCAAGCTCACATATGGACTCAAGGACCCCATGGAATTATCTTGACATGTTCATCAAGCTCAAAAGATCCCAAGTACACAAGATTGATAGTTGAATTTCCCAGTCAATTGATCAATTTTGACTGTATACTGAAAAGTCAAACTTTGACTTTTTGGTCAAAATCAAGAGTCAAGATTCATTTTTCATCAAAACATTACAAATCATGAAACTTGTTCACCAAGAAATCACAAAATGCAAATTAGGGTTTGAAAATGGAATTTTTCATAACTTCGAATTTTTCTAAGTTATGGAAAACCCTAATTTTTTCCCAACTTTGCCCCATCTTTTCACCATGATCCATTTGGATTCAAACAAAAGTCAAAACATGAAAGTTGTAGCTTGTTGCATAGTCTACAACTTTGATTCACAAAGTTTTCTCATTTGAAGCTTGTATCTCAAGTTATGATTTTTTGAATAAGGGCACTAAACCATCTTTTAACTTAGTGAAATTTGACCTATTTTGACAAGGTTTTCTACCCTACTTCAAGGCCACTTTTCATACCCTTCCACTTGGAATTTTGATTTGCATTTCAAAGATGGATTGTAGTACACATTCCAAGCTTTCCAAAATGTCCAAGAACTCATCAAACAACCTCATAACTTGAGAGATTCGAATTTCACAAGTTGACAAAAATTCACTTTTGTTCTTCATCAAGACATGTTCACAAACTTGCAAATTTGAATTCAGTTTGCTTTATGCTTAATTACAGGTCCTTGAACCAATCCATACTCAATAATTTAATGCATATTCTTTGTACTAAGACCAAGTTCTTTGAGTTCAAGCTTTGTCTAATGGTTTAATCCTAAATTAGATAAAGTAAACTATCCATTTTTGCAAAAGTTCACTTTATGTCAATTTGAAAATCAAACAAGTACAAGCTAAATCTGAATGGCACAAGATTATGGACAAATTGCTCTGATCAAGAGAAGATTATGCAGCCCATTAGGAGGTCCCCTACATGCCTAGAACATCAACTTGCATTTCTTTGCTTCACATAGAAGAAACATCCATAACTTATCACAACTCTCTCCTCAGCATAGAAACACAAGAGAGAACTTATCAAACACATTACACATAACATATCCAAGCTAACACACGAGCTTTTGACCTCCAATACACCCTCCATCTCAGAATCATCCTCAAACTGCACAAACAGGGGTGCCCCTGCAGTTTGAGTGCAAACTCCCAATCCCTTCGAGCATTTTGATCAAGACCTGTTCCTCTACCTTCCCTACAACATATGCAAGCTAACCATGGCCTAAAACCTGACCTGTAATCACTCTAACAGTTCCCACCATTTTCATTTTTTCCTTTTGCAGTTGAAGTTCCATAGCTTGATTCAGAAGCTCTCAAGACAAAGTAAGCATTGAAACAGCATCCCTGGACCTCAAGGAAGCTTTTCCAATCATCACATTGCACTGAAAGTTCCTCATTCTCCAGATTGAAGTTCAACTGCACAGGTAAAAGTTTGAATTCGTATCTCTCTTATTAGGCATCTTTAGTCTTAAGTTTGTGAAGAAACAAGGTCCTACTCATAGCCCTGAACATGTATATAGCTTTACTTTTCATTTCTTTTGTCTGAGTAGAGAGAATTTGAGCTCTGAAAATGGTAGAAAAATTAGGTCAGAAAAGAGGGGGAGAGAAATTCTCCCTCATCTTAGAGAGATAGGTCAAGTTCTTTATATGGTTAGAACCGTCTCTTCATGCTTAACATCTTTTGTGTTGGAAGTTTGTTCAAAAAATCAAGGAATCAGGAGTTAGACATTGAAGCAAGAGGCGCGCGTTTTTTCAAAAGTTTGAAGCTGGAGGTTGAAGACAGTGTTTCATTGGGCTGGGCTTTTGTTGTTCTTTCTTTTCACACCATCCTTTTTGGCTTATACCCCCCTGAGCCCATTTACTCATTTTTTGACATTTTTGACTTTTTCCTTTTTTGCTGACTTTGTTTATTTTTCCTCATGCCATTTAAAAATTAAAAATATTTTTTTCATCATTTTTTGCATTTATTGCATATTTATTTGTTTATTTCCTCTATTTGTACAAAAATACATATATATGATTATTAGAATAAAAATGTAAAAATAATGTAAATACACTTTTTATTTTCCTTTACTTTCTGAAAATATTTCACACAAAAAATACCTTTTTTATTTTATTTATTAAAATATTAAATAAATATTTATTTTTAGAATAATACATATTTAGGGTTATATACATATATATATGTGATTATTAATATATTTAAGACAAAAATACAAAAATACTTGATTTTTTTTATTTTATTAATATTTGATATAAAAATACCTTTTTCACAATACACTTCATTTTATTTTATTTTTGTACATAATAATTAAATAGTTGAATTAAATTAGAAAATAATACCTTTTTTCTTTAAAAATAGGTTTTTTGCCCTAAATCCAAAATACTCAAAAATAATACATTTTTATTTTCTTTTTCCTTTTACATAAATAATATTTTCTCATACACATAAAAACTTTCTTTTTTGCATTTCACATATTTATTTAATTTACATTTAATTATGCATTATTTAAATTGCAAATATTCAATTGATGTAATAATTTAGATTTAAATTCTTGTCAATATCCTCATTTGAACATTTGTACCCCCCTTCCCATATTTGGTTTTGTAATAGCTTAGTAATTTTAATTTCGCACTTTATTGCTTTCTAATGATAACATGTTAGAATTAGGGTTTGTATGCGAAAAACGATAAAAAAATAGTTTGACCTAATACAAGATAAACAAGCATGAAAATGGACACACAAATCACACTTGCACCCCCTAGGGTATTCCACTTGTTGCCTTCAAATAAATGGGCCATGTTGCATGTTGAACTTCTTTGAGCAAAGCAAACAATTTGAATGATCATAGTCCCTCGACAAAACTTTTCAAAACAAACAAAAACAAATGATCAAGTCCCTTAGAGAAATTGCTCAAAGACATTTAACGCCGTTGCAATTATGGTCTAAAACGATGACCCGCGCCTGTCCCTTTCACATCCTAACACAAGGTTGCCCACCAAATACAATGGTGGAGCAAACTTGCTAAAAGGGTTAAAGTATAGCAATAATCTTTTGAGAAATTTAGGAGTAGATAACCTCTTAGTTACTTGGATCAACTTGCAAAACAAAAAAAACACTTGCCTAATTTCAAAATCACACATCACTACACTTTCAAAACAACTTTCAAAAACAAATGAAAACTTTTTCAAAAGACATACATCTTTGTATACATCCCCACATGGATCATTACAAAGGTTGCCACCACATTGGCCTCTTTTCAAAAACATTTTCAAAACCCACACACTCAAGCACCATTTAAAACAATTGAAAACAAAAGGCAAGTGATCTAAGCAAGTAACCAAGAGCCCATGGATAACCATGGATAGAAAGGGTGCTAATACCTTCCCTTTCTATAATCTACTCCCCGAACCCAAGAAAACATCTCAAAAGGTTTTTGCTGTGCTTTTTAACCTTTCCTTAGGATAAAATAAAAAGTCGGTGGCGACTCTTGCTAACCGCAACATTTGCGAATACAAACGCAAAACTCAAGTCAGTTCTCCCACCGTATCACAGAACTGGCGACTCTGCTGGGGAGAACTTTTAAAGTGGAGTAACCTTAGGGTTTAGATCACCTTTGTTTTCAATTGCTTGCTTTGTTTGCTTTTACATATTGTGGGCTTTGTATCGGAGTTTTATAGATCCTAACCCGGATCTGGGGAAACCCTTTTAGGTAGCAACAAGGCTGTGAGGGAACTGTGCGGGGTATACCGACATGGTTGAAGCAGTCTGCTACGTTGATGTGGCACTTTGGTGTGTACCGGTAACCCTTGAGTTCAGTCAAGGAGAGTACGGGGCCGCCGCGTGGTGTCATGAAGCATCAACTGACCTTAGGAACCTTAATTGAACCATCTTGGCCTTTTAGGGGTAGTGAGATAACTGACTTTGGTGCAGTCCGAGGTTGGTTGATACTCGATACTACACTCA
Organism: Vicia faba; assembly: GCA_948472305.1. Lineage (NCBI taxonomy): Eukaryota > Viridiplantae > Streptophyta > Magnoliopsida > Fabales > Fabaceae > Vicia > Vicia faba. Next base: position 33,301,298 of record OX451739.1, read on the forward strand.
ATTGAGGTTTGCTTTCCTGGAATATTTCGGTCGCCAGTTCAGTGGCTAAATCGAAACGATGAACAATGAAAGCAATCCAGTGATATTGGGACCTTTAGAACCCGGTTACTTTTGATAGGACAGGTTGAGCCCACAAAACTTCAAGAGGGTAATACCCAGACTTCATGCAGGCCTAAACTCTAAGGGTTTGTGTGACTTGTGTGCCTTACCATGTTTGCCTTTGTGAATGTTTATAATGCATTTAATCATCACATCATTACATCATACAAACATCATGAGCATTGACTAACCATTTCAAGGGTTTCGAATCTTCATCTTTGTTCTTGTTTTATAGGACATGGAAACTGCTCGCAGAAAGACAATTCAGATTAGCCTTGTAAAGATCCCTCCTCAGCTTAAGGAGCTTCTGTCCAGGATTCCCGAGGGTTCTTCATTCAGTGAGAGACATGGGAGACTCATCAACTTGGTTAACACCAACATTGAGGAGGACTTGATAAAGGTCCTGTTCCAATTCTTTGACCCTCTGCATCACTGCTTCACCTTCCCGGATTATCAGTTGGTGCCTACATTGGAAGAGTTCTCCCGACTTCTGAAGGTCCCTATCCTTGATCAACTACCCTACAACGGTATGGAAGAGGAACCCAAGCTTGAAGAGATTGCTAAAGCCTTGCACCTACAGACATCTGACCTCAAGGGACATTGGGAAGTTAGAAGTGGTATCAAAGAATTCTTAGCTAGATTTCTGTTTGAAAAGGCTCAAGAATGTTGGAACTCTCTTGACTTACGAGCTTTTGAAGAAGTCATGGCCCTCCTTGTCTATGGTTTGGTGTTGTTCCCTAACCCAGATCAGCTTATTGATATCAGTGCTGTCCAGATCTTTATGACCAGGAATCCTATACCTACACTGTTGGGGGACATCCTTCACTCATGTTACACTCGAACCATGAGGAGAAGGGGTGTCCTTATGTGTTGCACTCCTCTCTTGGGAAGGTGGTTTATTTCGCATCTTCCACAATCAGTTTTGAAGAACGAGCGGGGTTTGAGATGGTCACAACGGTTAATGACTCTCACGCATGCAGATATACATTGGTGCCCTAGGTCTAGGGAAGACATCACTATCATTGATCGTTGTGGGGAATACCCTAATGTTCCTTTATTTGGAATCAAAGGAGGTATCACCTACAACCCATGCCTGGCTTGGAGACAGTTTGGTTATGCTCGGAAGGATGCCCCTCATGACATGTTAATTCCTGACATAGTTTTCGATTTCGACAACGATACTCAAGGACTTCGTCAGAGATTTATCAGAGCTTGGAGGATGCCAAGTAGGATAGACAGCAAGACATTGGGGCACCGGAACTCCATCCCGTTGGAACCTTACCTCAAGTGGGTACGAGCCCGCTCCCAGAAGTTAGTGATGCCTTACCCTCACATGCTACCTGTGATCAAGGAACCAGTCTTGGAAGGAGAAGTATCCTACACCATTCAACATCCTGACATGCCCACCTCCTGGGAAGAGATGCAGAAGAGCTGGGTCCAGCTTAAGGAAGAACGGAGTTCTCTTGAGACCAGTCTACGTGCTAGTGAAAAGAAGGTCCTGGAACTCACCCGCCTACTGCACGAGGAAAGGAATCTCAACACCTACATCGCGCCAAAGAGGATGCACAATGTTTTTTTACCTTAAGGAGTTGTTTTGTAATATTTGGCCCATGAGGCATTTATGTACTAACGAATTTCTCCTTATTAATATGATGTGCGTTCCTTTTTGTCTACAACAAAGTTTGAATGTTCTAAATCCTTGAATGCATTGCATACATACGCATTCCATTGCACCATATGCATAGCAGGTACCCTATTTCACAGGTTGCTTAATTTTCTTCGCTGTTTGTGTGCACAATCATCATGAATCCAGACTCATCCAGTGAGCAAGCAATCAAGGCCCTTCAGGCCCAAAGTGCACAGTTTCAAGAGATGGTCCTAAGCCTAGCCCAGGGTCAGCAAGAGTTGAAGACTCTACTCCTGAAGAAGAAGAAGAAAAAGAGGACTGCATTGTTCAACACCGGACGCAGATTTGGGAACACACTCCACAATGAAGCTGATCCAACCACTTCTTCTGCTGAGAAAAATAGTCCCCAAGGGGGAGGAGCTCCTAGCCCCGCAGTCTCCGACAACGAGACGGACTATAACGACGAACAATACCCACCTGCTGCTGACAGATACAAACAATTGGAGGACCGCTTGAGCGCCATGGAGATTCAGAATGTGCCGGGACTGGATTTCGGAGATTTGGGGTTATCTTCTGGGGTAGTCATTCCACACAAGTTTAAGGCGCCTGCCTTCGCCAAGTATGATGGGGTCTCCTGCCCAAAGCTGCATCTGAGGTCGTATGTAAGGAAAATCCAACCTTACACGGCGGATAAGAACCTCTGGATTCACTTCTTCCAAGACAGCCTCTCGGGGTCTCAGCTTGAATGGTTCTACCAATTAGATGGAACTAGCATCCGACACTGGGAAGATTTGGCAACCGCATTCTACAGACAATACCAATACAATTCTGATCTCGCTCCTACGCGTACCCAACTTCAGGGTATGTCTCTAGGAACGGGTGAAGGGTTCAAAGAGTACGCTCAAAAATGGAGAGATTTGGCTGGCAGGGTGCAGCCTCCATTAACTGATCGAGAGCTGGTTGATATGTTTCTGGGAACGTTGTCTGGTCCGTTTTTCAATCATTTGGTTGGTAACTCCTCCGCTGGGTTCACAGATTTGATATTAACGGGAGAAAGAATTGAAGCTGGCATCAGGTCAGGCAAGATACAAAAGGCTGCCTCTACAAGTGCTGAGAAGAGGCCGTTTAAGAAAGAAGCAAGTGCCGTCTATGGTCCTAGAAGACAAGTCAAGCCCGAAAGTCGCCAAGCCGTCAATGCTTTGGTCATCTCTAAACCTGTTGCTGCTCCTCAGCAGTACAATCAACAAAGAAGTGAAAGGCCCAAGAGGCAGTATACCCGATTGAGTATGACATTATCTCAAATTTTACCCCAACTGTTATCCACCAACCTGGTGACCCTCAAAGAAGCTCCTAAAGTCGTCAACACTGCGTCTCCTAAATACAACCCAAATGCCCGGTGTGCTTATCATTCTGATAGTCCCGGGCACACTACTGATGATTGCTGGGCCTTGAGAAACAAAGTGCAAGATCTAATTGACGCAAAAGAAATTCAGTTTGAAGCGCCGGAAAGACCGAATGTTGTAACGGCTCCTATGCCCCAGCATAGGGTAAATGCCATTGAGGAAGAAGTGTACGCTGTTTCGGTAGATGAAGTTGTTACCCCTTTGAAGACTGTTAAGAAGAACCTACTGCGGGCCGGTTTATTTCCGGGTTGCGGCGAAGGTTGCCCATTCTGTGCTATTTCCCTATCTGATTGTCCCTTGCTAAGGTTAGGCATCCAAGGCCTAATGGATAGCAAGGAGATTCTATTCAAAAAGACTGCTGTTCAATTGGTTCCGATGAAAGAAGTTTCCGTGATTACCATCTTCAAAAATCCAATCAAGGCTCCCCCAAAGAAGCCTATTCAAATCTTGACAGTTGCGCCTGTGATCATTACTGTTCCAGGACCCCTCTCCTACGTGTCTGATAAAGCTGTCCCCTGGCATTATGGGGCAGACGTATATGTAAATGGAATCAAGCAAGAATTTGATGCTAGTGCCAGTATCTGCGATATCACCGGTCCAGCTAAAGTCACCCGCAGTGGCAGGCTCTTCTCGCCTGACATTGCGCCGCCCGCTATTCGAAAACCCCTCCTCATAAAACCTGCAAGTTTACTAAGTCCTGTTGATGATCAAATTGCGTCCCCTGCTGCCGAGTCATCAAATGCTCGGGGCAAAGGGATTGAAGAAGAGCCTGCCCGGATGGAGGCGCCAATACCCGTAAATGCTGAGGCCTCCCGACAAGAAATGGAGGAGATTCTGAAAATAATAAAGAAAAGTGATTTTAATGTTGTCGAGCAGTTGGGGCATACACCCTCCAAGATCTCCCTGCTCTCCCTATTGCTATGCTCCGAGGCCCATGCGAAGGCCTTAATCTCATTTCTCAAGACGGCCCATGTGCCGCAAGAGACGTCTGCAGTCCAGTTCACTGACTGCATAGCGAATCTGACGGCGGACAACGGCTTGGGCTTTTCAGATGCTGACCTGACCGCAAAAGGGAGAGACCACAATGATGCCCTGCATGTCTCTATTGAATGCAGGGGCACTACTCTGGCCCATGTATTGGTGGACACTGGTTCTTCCTTGAATGTTCTTCCGAAAAAAGCTTTAGATCGTCTGGATTATGAAGGCCTGGAGTTAAAACCCAGCAATATCATCGTCAGGGCCTTTGACGGTTCCAAGAGGATGGTTCATGGAGAGGTTAACATCCCTATTCGTGTGGGCTCTAAAGTGTTTGACTCTACCTTTTACGTGATGGATATACGTCCATCATACTCTTGTCTGTTGGGTCGACCTTGGATCCATAAAGCTGGGGCAGTGACCTCCACCTTGCACCAAAAGCTGAAGTATCCTGTCAGGGGGAAAATCGTCACTGTGCAAGGAGAAGAGGAGTATATGGTGAGCCATTTGAATTCCTTCAGGTACATCGAGATGGACGGAGAATTTATTGAAACTCCCTTCCAACATTTCGAGGAGGTACATCCAATGTCAGCAGCTGCAGAGACAATGGCCGAAGAGAATGATTCCTTGAAGATGGCTTCCCTAAGGGATGCCCGGGCTGTAGTTCAGAAAGGCAATTGTGCACACTGGGGTCAGCTTCCTGACTTCACTCAGAAGAACGACAAGTTTGGGCTAGGCTTTACTGCAGAGGCTCAGAAGGCGGTGCGCAAAGAGAAAATCGGAAAGGCTCCGGTGTTTATCTCCAGCTCAAGGGTGAATGCTATCGAGGAGGATGTGGAGGAAGCTGAGTTTGACAGTTGGATCTACCCGACTGCCAGCGACGGACCGAGCAACTGGACAGCAAGGGATTTTACCCCTATCACATTTGTCACGCAGTAATTGATTTCTTTTGATTTCCAAATTTGTAACAAACAATATGTTAAAACTTTGTTGGCTCGGTGTCCTGCCCGGGACATCGTAGCTCCATTTGTGAGGGCTTTTTGTATGACATTTTCATATATCATCAATCAAAACATTGGACGTTTGTTGCATTTCAAATCTTGTGCTCTTTTTCTTTCTGTGTTATATATATTGCAAAACAGCTATATTTACACACACTCACTTATACAGGTTTCAATCCACTCTGGATCTCACTGGTAACAGCTCTGCTACCGCCAGTTATGACTTCGAAAATCCGATCAACTTGGCCGAAGACGAAGGTGAAGATGATTGCGAAGTGCCTGGTGAACTCGCAAGACTGCTACTCCAGGAAGAGAGGGCTATTCAACCACATGAAGAGCCTGTGGAGACAATTAACTTGGGTACTGAGATGGATAGGAAAGAAGTCAAGATTGGTGCCAATCTAGAGCTCAGCGTGAAGCAACGATTGATCCAGATGCTGCAAGATTACATGGAGATTTTTGCTTGGTCCTATGAAGATATGCCTGGTTTGGATGCCGACATTGTAGTTCACCACCTGCCAACCAAGGAAGACTGCCCTCCGGTAAAGCAGAAAGTCCGACGGATGCGTCCAGAGATGTCTGAAAAGATCAAGGCCGAGGTTATGAAGCAATTTGATGCCGGGTTCCTTGCAGTAACTTCTTACCCTCAGTGGGTTGCCAATGTTGTGCCAGTGCCGAAAAAGGACGGTAAGGTCAGAATGTGTGTTGACTACAGGGATCTGAACAGGGCCAGCCCCAAAGATGACTTCCCCCTACCTCACATCGATGTCCTTGTTGACAATACAGCTCAACACAAGGTGTTCTCCTTCATGGATGGCTTCTCAGGGTATAATCAGATCAAGATGGCTCCTGAAGATATGGAGAAGACTACATTTGTGACTCAGTGGGGGACCTTCTGTTATAAGGTCATGCCATTCGGATTAAAAAATGCTGGGGCAACCTATCAGCGTGCCATGGTTGCTTTATTTCATGATATGATCCATCATGAGATTGAAGTATACGTTGATGACATGATTGCAAGGTCTCAAACTGAGGAGGAGCACCTTGACCATCTGAGGAAGTTGTTTGACCGACTCAAGTTATACAAGCTGAGGTTGAATCCCAACAAATGCACCTTTGGGGTAAGATCCGGAAAGTTGTTAGGTTTCATTGTAAGTGATAAAGGTATTCAGGTAGATCCTGCCAAGGTAAAAGCCATACAAGAGATGCCGACTCCAAAAACAGAGAAAGAAGTCAGAGGTTTCCTAGGACGACTGAATTACATTGCCCGATTCATCTCACATCTGACTGCTACTTGTGAGCCAATCTTCAAATTACTGAAGAAAGATCAAGTGGTACGCTGGAATGATGAATGTCAGGCCGCCTTTGAAAGAATAAAGGAATATCTCCAAGAGCCACCCATTCTTATGCCACCGGTGGAAGGAAGACCTCTGATACTTTACTTGACAGTGCTTGATAATTCAATGGGGTGTGTGCTGGGGCAGCATGACGAGTCTGGCCGAAAAGAGCACGCTATTTATTACTTGAGCAAAAAGTTTACCGACTGTGAGTCTCGTTACTCACTGCTTGAGAAAACTTGCTGTGCTCTTGTATGGGCTGCTCGCCGGCTGAGACAGTATATGCTGACTCACACTACCTTATTGATTTCAAAGATGGATCCCATTAAGTACATATTTGAAAAGCCCGCTCTGTCTGGGAGAATAGCGAGATGGCAAATGATCTTAACAGAATATGACATCCAGTATACAACTCAGAAAGCAATAAAGGGAAGTGTACTGGCTGATCATTTGGCACACCAACCTGTGGACGATTATCAATCATTGAACTTTGATTTTCCGGACGAAGACATCATGGTGGTAACTGACTGTGAAGTACCTGGACCGAATGAAGGACCTGAGGAAGGATCCCGATGGTCTATGCATTTTGATGGAGCCTCCAATGCTTTGGGTAACGGCGTCGGCGCTGTAATCATATCTCCCAAGGGAACTCATACTCCCCTCACCGCCCGATTATGTTTCAGCTGTACCAACAATATGGCAGAATATGAGGCATGTATCATGGGTTTACAAGCTGCAATCGATTTGAGGATCAAGTTTCTAAGTGTCTTCGGAGATTCCGCTCTCGTGATCAATCAGATCAAAGGCGAGTGGGATACGAAACACCCGAATCTCATTCCTTACAAGGAATATGTGTCGACCTTGCTCCCTCACTTTGAAGAGATAACTTTTGAGCATTTCCCCAGAGAGGAGAATCAGCTAGCAGACGCACTAGCCACGATGTCTTCAATGTTCAAAGTTAAATGGGACAATGAGGCTCCCCGAATCATAATCTGGAAGTTGGATGAACCGGCATACTGCTGCGAGCTCGAGGCTGAGAAGGTGACTGAAAAACCCTGGTATCACGAGGTGAAGAGGTACTTGGAAGCCCAGGAATACCCTGAAGGTGCATCTGTCAATGATAAAAAGTTCATGAGGAGGTTTGCTGCAAAATTCTTCCTCAGCAACGGCATTCTCTACAAACGGAATCATGATTCAACTCTGTTACGTTGTGTGGATAAGGCTGAAGCAGAGAAAATTATGATGGAACTGCATGAAGGTACGTTTGGGACCCATTCCAGTGGACACACCATGGCCAAGAAAATCCTTCGGGCAGGATATTTCTGGTCCACGATGGAAGCCGATTGTTACCAACACTCCCGAACTTGTCATAAGTGCCAGATCTATGCTGACAAGGTGCATATCCCTCCAGTTCCTTTGAATGTCCTAACGGCACCTTGGCCTTTCGCAATGTGGGGCATCGATATGATCGGTGAGATCCGACCAACAGCATCCAATGGGCATCGCTTCATCTTGGTGGCGATCGATTACTTCACGAAATGGGTTGAGGCAGCTTCCTATGCCACAGTAACCAAGAGCGTCGTGGCGCGTTTCATCCGGCATAATTTGATCTGTCGGTACGGCGTCCCAGAAAGAATCATTACGGATAATGGCACCAATCTCAATAACAAAATAATCACTGAACTCTGTGAACAATTCAAGATACAGCACCATAATTCTTCCCCCTACCGGCCGAAGATGAATGGGGCTGTAGAGGCAGCCAATAAAAATATCAAGAAAATTGTGCAGAAGATGACAGTGACCTATAAAGATTGGCACGAGATGTTACCGTTCGCTCTTCATGGGTACCGCACCTCAGCAAGGACATCGACCGGGGCAACTCCTTTCTCCTTGGTCTATGGCATGGAGGCAGTCTTGCCAATCGAGATCCAGATACCCTCTCTCCGAATAATGAAGGATGCAGACTTGAATGAAGATGACTGGATCCAGACTCGACTTGATCAATTAAATCTGATTGACGAAAAGAGGCTCACTGCTATCTGTCATGGTCAAACGTATCAGAAACGGATGATCAGGGTGTTTAACAAAAAAGTCAGACCGCAAGAGTATCAAGTTGGGGACCTGGTAATCAAACGCATCATCCTTCCTCAAAGTGATCCCCGGGGCAAATGGACCCCTACTTACGAAGGGCCATTTGTGGTTAAGCGTGTGTTCTCAGGAGGAGCCATGATCCTAACCACCATGGATGGTGACGATCTTCCTCACCCCGCTAATGCAGACATAGTGAAAAAATACTACGCATAAATAAAAGACCCGCTAGGTTGACATACCTAGGCAAAAATAAGGGCTTCCCGGCAAACCAAAAGGGTTCGGGCAAAAATAAGGAATGAAATGAAAAAAATCTGTACACCCGGCAAGTCGAAAACCTGAAAAGGCGGCTTGGGCAAAAATGGGTATCCCGGTGGACTGAAAACCCGAAAGGGCGGTCCAGGCAAAAGTTAGGGATAAAAGCGTAACACTATGTCTCATTGGATCACTTCGCGTCCGGAATTCGGTATCAACTATCTGGCTCAGATTTCGGCATCGACCAATCAGTTTCATCTTCAACTAGGTAGCAAAGCGATGAGACGCTCAGAGACATAAAGGCAATAGCAGAGTTGGAACCCAGTGGGATTGTTCACATAGCTGTTTTTTTTTTTTTTTTTTGTAAACTCTATACTATTTGGCGATGTCCTCTTACTAGGATGTCAGCCTCTTGTACAAAAAACGCCTATTCACAGGCAATCAATACAAATTCACTTGTCCATACAAATTACCATTGTTTTCCCTTTTTTCTGTTTTGTCTTGCGAAGAACGTCCAATGTTCATTTTTTGATATATGCATTTGACATTAAATTGCTGATTCATAAATATTCGCATATGAAACAAGAGATTAATTACAGGTGACATCAAAGACAGGGGCAATGTGGAGTTGTCTAATGCCGTCTGTTTGTTTTGTTCGCCAAGGCACCAAGGTAGGTTCAACTGAAGAATGTGGCCAAATCATCTTAACTCCCTGCAGAGTAAAACAAGGTTCAGCAATACTTTCCCCAAGAGAAGTTGATCCCCCGTCGATCCTGAAGAAGCCCAACATTCCCCGGCAGGCCTTAAAAGCTCATCCCCAGTAGATTCTGCAAGCTTATCCCCTGCGAAGAACGGACGTCTCTCCCGAGTTTTATTTAGAGTTATTTCCTCACAAGGACTTATAACTGGGTTATCCTCAGCTAAAAGCCACGGAAGACCGCTCTCGGCAAAGTTCCTTCATTCCCCAGCGGAGTCTATCTGTGGTATTCCCAAGCAGAGTTTATCTTCAGAATTTCCCAGCGAAGTTTATCACCATCATCCTCAGCGGAATCCATCATTAAAAGTCCTCAGCAGGCCTCTCATCAAAACTTCGGCCAAGTATCTCTTCCGCAAAGCAGCTTCCCGGCCATTCGTCAAGGATTTATTTTCCTAAGATGAAATTACACTCATAAACATTTCACATTTTCATACATCTTGCTTACATACATGATGAAACACATACAACATCAAATGTTGAACATCATGACATCATGCATATCATACATCATGACATTGCATACAACTTACGTCTTTGCCTTTTCAGGAAAAAGACAATCTCAAAAACGACTACCTTCAACTGTCACAATTCCAGATTCGATACCTGTATCTAGCCAGGGCACATCTGAGAGTGACCAGTTTCTAGACTCGACTCCTGTATCTAGCCAGGGCACGTCTGAAGAGTTCGAAGATTCGATTCCTGTATCCAGCCAGGGCACATCTATCAACTACAACATTTCCAGATTCGATTCCTGTATCCAGCCAGGGCATATCTGTTGACCACATTTCCAGACTCGACTCCTGTATCTAGCCAGGGCACGTCTGAAGAGTTCGAAGATTCGATTCCTGTATCCAGCCAGGGCACATCTATTTGACGACTATTTCCAGATTCGACTCCTGTATCCAGCCAGGGCACATCTGGGCAACCAATTGTAGATTCAATACCTGTATCTAGCCAGGACATATCTGCATAAGGAGACTGAAGATCAAACACCTGTAACAAGCCAGGAAAACATCTGTCTTTCTTAAATACACAAGTTCTCGCTAAGGAATCTCTTATGCGATCAACACTTCCAAATGGCATCTATAAGCCCATTCCCGACAAAGTTCTGTCACGTCTCCAGATGGCATCTATAAGCCGATCTCCCTATCAACCACCTTTCCAAATGGCATCTATAAGCCCATTCCCGACACCACATGGTTGAGACTCCGGCATGCGAGTGCAAATTTCCGGGCACTCTAGTGTCCAATCTCCTTTTACCCTCGAGTCACGAAAGGCAAACTTGCCAATCTAACTCTTCAGGTCCAAGAAGATTGAACAGGGGCAACTGTTGTACCCCAAAATTTGCTCTCCCATTTCCTCAACATTTTCTCATCACAAGACCTTTGAAGATCAAGATCCAATTAGGGTTTCCTCTGCTCAAGACTTCTCCTTGCACTGTGGACTCAAATTAGGGTTTGTGTTTGCACAAAGATGTTTTGACCTAAAATGCCTAAGATGACTTTCATGCTTCATGTTGGACTCCCAAGTTTACCTATACCAAGTTTCAAGTCTTGATTCCAAGTTTTACCCAGTCAATTGGACAGTTGACCTAGAAATCAGCTGTATTGGGGAAAAAGTCAACTATGGCCAATTGACAGTCAAACCTCATGAAATTTGATCCACATCAACATTATGAACTCACATGGACCATTTGATCAAGTTTGGATCATAATTCCACAAGAAATTTGATCAGATCATCAAAAGGGCAAAATGGTCATTTCTAGGGTTTTGACTGCACAAAGGCAATTTTTGACTGTTTGACCTAGCCAATGGCAAACCAAGCTCACATATGGACTCAAGGACCCCATGGAATTATCTTGACATGTTCATCAAGCTCAAAAGATCCCAAGTACACAAGATTGATAGTTGAATTTCCCAGTCAATTGATCAATTTTGACTGTATACTGAAAAGTCAAACTTTGACTTTTTGGTCAAAATCAAGAGTCAAGATTCATTTTTCATCAAAACATTACAAATCATGAAACTTGTTCACCAAGAAATCACAAAATGCAAATTAGGGTTTGAAAATGGAATTTTTCATAACTTCGAATTTTTCTAAGTTATGGAAAACCCTAATTTTTTCCCAACTTTGCCCCATCTTTTCACCATGATCCATTTGGATTCAAACAAAAGTCAAAACATGAAAGTTGTAGCTTGTTGCATAGTCTACAACTTTGATTCACAAAGTTTTCTCATTTGAAGCTTGTATCTCAAGTTATGATTTTTTGAATAAGGGCACTAAACCATCTTTTAACTTAGTGAAATTTGACCTATTTTGACAAGGTTTTCTACCCTACTTCAAGGCCACTTTTCATACCCTTCCACTTGGAATTTTGATTTGCATTTCAAAGATGGATTGTAGTACACATTCCAAGCTTTCCAAAATGTCCAAGAACTCATCAAACAACCTCATAACTTGAGAGATTCGAATTTCACAAGTTGGCAAAAATTCACTTTTGTTCTTCATCAAGACATGTTCACAAACTTGCAAATTTGAATTCAGTTTGCTTTATGCTTAATTACAGGTCCTTGAACCAATCCATACTCAATAATTTAATGCATATTCTTTGTACTAAGACCAAGTTCTTTGAGTTCAAGCTTTGTCTAATGGTTTAATCCTAAATTAGATAAAGTAAACTATCCATTTTTGCAAAAGTTCACTTTATGTCAATTTGAAAATCAAACAAGTACAAGCTAAATCTGAATGGCACAAGATTATGGACAAATTGCTCTGATCAAGAGAAGATTATGCAGCCCATTAGGAGGTCCCCTACATGCCTAGAACATCAACTTGCATTTCTTTGCTTCACATAGAAGAAACATCCATAACTTATCACAACTCTCTCCTCAGCATAGAAACACAAGAGAGAACTTATCAAACACATTACACATAACATATCCAAGCTAACACACGAGCTTTTGACCTCCAATACACCCTCCATCTCAGAATCATCCTCAAACAGCACAAACAGGGGTGCCCCTGCAGTTTGAGTGCAAACTCCCAATCCCTTCGAGCATTTTGATCAAGACCTGTTCCTCTACCTTCCCTACAACATATGCAAGCTAACCATGGCCTAAAACCTGACCTGTAATCACTCTAACAGTTCCCACCATTTTCATTTTTTCCTTTTGCAGTTGAAGTTCCATAGCTTGATTCAGAAGCTCTCAAGACAAAGTAAGCATTGAAACAGCATCCCTGGACCTCAAGGAAGCTTTTCCAATCATCACATTGCACTGAAAGTTCCTCATTCTCCAGATTGAAGTTCAACTGCACAAGTAAAAGTTTGAATTCGTATCTCTCTTATTAGGCATCTTTAGTCTTAAGTTTGTGAAGAAACAAGGTCCTACTCATAGCCCTGAACATGTATATAGCTTTACTTTTCATTTCTTTTGTCTGAGTAGAGAGAATTTGAGCTCTGAAAATGGTAGAAAAATTAGGTCAGAAAAGAGGGGGAGAGAAATTCTCCCTCATCTTAGAGAGATAGGTCAAGTTCTTTATATGGTTAGAACCGTCTCTTCATGCTTAACATCTTTTGTGTTGGAAGTTTGTTCAAAAAATCAAGGAATCAGGAGTTAGACATTGAAGCAAGAGGCGCGCGTTTTTTCAAAAGTTTGAAGCTGGAGGTTGAAGACAGTGTTTCATTGGGCTGGGCTTTTGTTGTTCTTTCTTTTCACACCATCCTTTTTGGCTTATACCCCCCTGAGCCCATTTACTCATTTTTTGACATTTTTGACTTTTTCCTTTTTTGCTGACTTTGTTTATTTTTCCTCATGCCATTTAAAAATTAAAAATATTTTTTTCATCATTTTTTGCATTTATTGCATATTTATTTGTTTATTTCCTCTATTTGTACAAAAATACATATATATGATTATTAGAATAAAAATGTAAAAATAATGTAAATACACTTTTTATTTTCCTTTACTTTCTGAAAATATTTCACACAAAAAATACCTTTTTTATTTTATTTATTAAAATATTAAATAAATATTTATTTTTAGAATAATACATATTTAGGGTTATATACATATATATATATGTGATTATTAATATATTTAAGACAAAAATACAAAAATACTTGATTTTTTTTATTTTATTAATATTTGATATAAAAATACCTTTTTCACAATACACTTCATTTTATTTTATTTTTGTACATAATAATTAAATAGTTGAATTAAATTAGAAAATAATACCTTTTTTCTTTAAAAATAGGTTTTTTGCCCTAAATCCAAAATACTCAAAAATAATACATTTTTATTTTCTTTTTCCTTTTACATAAATAATATTTTCTCATACACATAAAAACTTTCTTTTTTGCATTTCACATATTTATTTAATTTACATTTAATTATGCATTATTTAAATTGCAAATATTCAATTGATGTAATAATTTAGATTTAAATTCTTGTCAATATCCTCATTTGAACATTTGTACCCCCCTTCCCATATTTGGTTTTGTAATAGCTTAGTAATTTTAATTTCGCACTTTATTGCTTTCTAATGATAACATGTTAGAATTAGGGTTTGTATGCGAAAAACGATAAAAAAATAGTTTGACCTAATACAAGATAAACAAGCATGAAAATGGACACACAAATCACACTTGCACCCCCTAGGGTATTCCACTTGTTGCCTTCAAATAAATGGGCCATGTTGCATGTTGAACTTCTTTGAGCAAAGCAAACAATTTGAATGATCATAGTCCCTCGACAAAACTTTTCAAAACAAACAAAAACAAATGATCAAGTCCCTTAGAGAAATTGCTCAAAGACATTTAACGCCGTTGCAATTATGGTCTAAAACGATGACCCGCGCCTGTCCCTTTCACATCCTAACACAAGGTTGCCCACCAAATACAATGGTGGAGCAAACTTGCTAAAAGGGTTAAAGTATAGCAATAATCTTTTGAGAAATTTAGGAGTAGATAACCTCTTAGTTACTTGGATCAACTTGCAAAACAAAAAAAACACTTGCCTAATTTCAAAATCACACATCACTACACTTTCAAAACAACTTTCAAAAACAAATGAAAACTTTTTCAAAAGACATACATCTTTGTATACATCCCCACATGGATCATTACAAAGGTTGCCACCACATTGGCCTCTTTTCAAAAACATTTTCAAAACCCACACACTCAAGCACCATTTAAAACAATTGAAAACAAAAGGCAAGTGATCTAAGCAAGTAACCAAGAGCCCATGGATAACCATGGATAGAAAGGGTGCTAATACCTTCCCTTTCTATAATCTACTCCCCGAACCCAAGAAAACATCTCAAAAGGTTTTTGCTGTGCTTTTTAACCTTTCCTTAGGATAAAATAAAAAGTCGGTGGCGACTCTTGCTAACCGCAACATTTGCGAATACAAACGCAAAACTCAAGTCAGTTCTCCCACCGTATCACAGAACTGGCGACTCTGCTGGGGAGAACTTTTAAAGTGGAGTAACCTTAGGGTTTAGATCACCTTTGTTTTCAATTGCTTGCTTTGTTTGCTTTTACATATTGTGGGCTTTGTATCGGAGTTTTATAGATCCTAACCCGGATCTGGGGAAACCCTTTTAGGTAGCAACAAGGCTGTGAGGGAACTGTGCGGGGTATACCGACATGGTTGAAGCAGTCTGCTACGTTGATGTGGCACTTTGGTGTGTACCGGTAACCCTTGAGTTCAGTCAAGGAGAGTACGGGGCCGCCGCGTGGTGTCATGAAGCATCAACTGACCTTAGGAACCTTAATTGAACCATCTTGGCCTTTTAGGGGTAGTGAGATAACTGACTTTGGTGCAGTCCGAGGTTGGTTGATACTCGATACTACACTCAATTGAGGTTTGCTTTCCTGGAATATTTCGGTCGCCAGTTCAGTGGCTAAATCGAAACGATGAACAATGAAAGCAATCCAGTGATATTGGGACCTTTAGAACCCGGTTACTTTTGATAGGACAGGTTGAGCCCACAAAACTTCAAGAGGGTAATACCCAGACTTCATGCAGGCCTAAACTCTAAGGGTTTGTGTGACTTGTGTGCCTTACCATGTTTGCCTTTGTGAATGTTTATAATGCATTTAATCATCACATCATTACATCATACAAACATCATGAGCATTGACTAACCATTTCAAGGGTTTCGAATCTTCATCTTTGTTCTTGTTTTATAGGACATGGAAACTGCTCGCAGAAAGACAATTCAGATTAGCCTTGTAAAGATCCCTCCTCAGCTTAAGGAGCTTCTGTCCAGGATTCCCGAGGGTTCTTCATTCAGTGAGAGACATGGGAGACTCATCAACTTGGTTAACACCAACATTGAGGAGGACTTGATAAAGGTCCTGTTCCAATTCTTTGACCCTCTGCATCACTGCTTCACCTTCCCGGATTATCAGTTGGTGCCTACATTGGAAGAGTTCTCCCGACTTCTGAAGGTCCCTATCCTTGATCAACTACCCTACAACGGTATGGAAGAGGAACCCAAGCTTGAAGAGATTGCTAAAGCCTTGCACCTACAGACATCTGACCTCAAGGGACATTGGGAAGTTAGAAGTGGTATCAAAGAATTCTTAGCTAGATTTCTGTTTGAAAAGGCTCAAGAATGTTGGAACTCTCTTGACTTACGAGCTTTTGAAGAAGTCATGGCCCTCCTTGTCTATGGTTTGGTGTTGTTCCCTAACCCAGATCAGCTTATTGATATCAGTGCTGTCCAGATCTTTATGACCAGGAATCCTATACCTACACTGTTGGGGGACATCCTTCACTCATGTTACACTCGAACCATGAGGAGAAGGGGTGTCCTTATGTGTTGCACTCCTCTCTTGGGAAGGTGGTTTATTTCGCATCTTCCACAATCAGTTTTGAAGAACGAGCGGGGTTTGAGATGGTCACAACGGTTAATGACTCTCACGCATGCAGATATACATTGGTGCCCTAGGTCTAGGGAAGACATCACTATCATTGATCGTTGTGGGGAATACCCTAATGTTCCTTTATTTGGAATCAAAGGAGGTATCACCTACAACCCATGCCTGGCTTGGAGACAGTTTGGTTATGCTCGGAAGGATGCCCCTCATGACATGTTAATTCCTGACATAGTTTTCGATTTCGACAACGATACTCAAGGACTTCGTCAGAGATTTATCAGAGCTTGGAGGATGCCAAGTAGGATAGACAACAAGACATTGGGGCACCGGAACTCCATCCCGTTGGAACCTTACCTCAAGTGGGTACGAGCCCGCTCCCAGAAGTTAGTGATGCCTTACCCTCACATGCTACCTGTGATCAAGGAACCAGTCTTGGAAGGAGAAGTATCCTACACCATTCAACATCCTGACATGCCCACCTCCTGGGAAGAGATGCAGAAGAGCTGGGTCCAGCTTAAGGAAGAACGGAGTTCTCTTGAGACCAGTCTACGTGCTAGTGAAAAGAAGGTCCTGGAACTCACCCGCCTACTGCACGAGGAAAGGAATCTCAACACCTACATCGCGCCAAAGAGGATGCACAATGTTTTTTTACCTTAAGGAGTTGTTTTGTAATATTTGGCCCATGAGGCATTTATGTACTAACGAATTTCTCCTTATTAATATGATGTGCGTTCCTTTTTGTCTACAACAAAGTTTGAATGTTCTAAATCCTTGAATGCATTGCATACATACGCATTCCATTGCACCATATGCATAGCAGGTACCCTATTTCACAGGTTGCTTAATTTTCTTCGCTGTTTGTGTGCACAATCATCATGAATCCAGACTCATCCAGTGAGCAAGCAATCAAGGCCCTTCAGGCCCAAAGTGCACAGTTTAAAGAGATGGTCCTAAGCCTAGCCCAGGGTCAGCAAGAGTTGAAGACTCTACTCCTGAAGAAGAAGAAGAAAAAGAGGACTGCATTGTTCAACACCGGACGCAGATTTGGGAACACACTCCACAATGAAGCTGATCCAACCACTTCTTCTGCTGAGAAAAATAGTCCCCAAGGGGGAGGAGCTCCTAGCCCCGCAGTCTCCGACAACGAGACGGACTATAACGACGAACAATACCCACCTGCTGCTGACAGATACAAACAATTGGAGGACCGCTTGAGCGCCATGGAGATTCAGAATGTGCCGGGACTGGATTTCAGAGATTTGGGGTTATCTTCTGGGGTAGTCATTCCACACAAGTTTAAGGCGCCTGCCTTCGCCAAGTATGATGGGGTCTCCTGCCCAAAGCTGCATCTGAGGTCGTATGTAAGGAAAATCCAACCTTACACGGCGGATAAGAACCTCTGGATTCACTTCTTCCAAGACAGCCTCTCGGGGTCTCAGCTTGAATGGTTCTACCAATTAGATGGAACTAGCATCCGACACTGGGAAGATTTGGCAACCGCATTCTACAGACAATACCAATACAATTCTGATCTCGCTCCTACGCGTACCCAACTTCAGGGTATGTCTCTAGGAACGGGTGAAGGGTTCAAAGAGTACGCTCAAAAATGGAGAGATTTGGCTGGCAGGGTGCAGCCTCCATTAACTGATCGAGAGCTGGTTGATATGTTTCTGGGAACGTTGTCTGGTCCGTTTTTCAATCATTTGGTTGGTAACTCCTCCGCTGGGTTCACAGATTTGATATTAACGGGAGAAAGAATTGAAGCTGGCATCAGGTCAGGCAAGATACAAAAGGCTGCCTCTACAAGTGCTGAGAAGAGGCCGTTTAAGAAAGAAGCAAGTGCCGTCTATGGTCCTAGAAGACAAGTCAAGCCCGAAAGTCGCCAAGCCGTCAATGCTTTGGTCATCTCTAAACCTGTTGCTGCTCCTCAGCAGTACAATCAACAAAGAAGTGAAAGGCCCAAGAGGCAGTATACCCGATTGAGTATGACATTATCTCAAATTTTACCCCAACTGTTATCCACCAACCTGGTGACCCTCAAAGAAGCTCCTAAAGTCGTCAACACTGCGTCTCCTAAATACAACCCAAATGCCCGGTGTGCTTATCATTCTGATAGTCCCGGGCACACTACTGATGATTGCTGGGCCTTGAGAAACAAAGTGCAAGATCTAATTGACGCAAAAGAAATTCAGTTTGAAGCGCCGGAAAGACCGAATGTTGTAACGGCTCCTATGCCCCAGCATAGGGTAAATGCCATTGAGGAAGAAGTGTACGCTGTTTCGGTAGATGAAGTTGTTACCCCTTTGAAGACTGTTAAGAAGAACCTACTGCGGGCCGGTTTATTTCCGGGTTGCGGCGAAGGTTGCCCATTCTGTGCTATTTCCCTATCTGATTGTCCCTTGCTAAGGTTAGGCATCCAAGGCCTAATGGATAGCAAGGAGATTCTATTCAAAAAGACTGCTGTTCAATTGGTTCCGATGAAAGAAGTTTCCGTGATTACCATCTTCAAAAATCCAATCAAGGCTCCCCCAAAGAAGCCTATTCAAATCTTGACAGTTGCGCCTGTGATCATTACTGTTCCAGGACCCCTCTCCTACGTGTCTGATAAAGCTGTCCCCTGGCATTATGGGGCAGACGTATATGTAAATGGAATCAAGCAAGAATTTGATGCTAGTGCCAGTATCTGCGATATCACCGGTCCAGCTAAAGTCACCCGCAGTGGCAGGCTCTTCTCGCCTGACATTGCGCCGCCCGCTATTCGAAAACCCCTCCTCATAAAACCTGCAAGTTTACTAAGTCCTGTTGATGATCAAATTGCGTCCCCTGCTGCCGAGTCATCAAATGCTCGGGGCAAAGGGATTGAAGAAGAGCCTGCCCGGATGGAGGCGCCAATACCCGTAAATGCTGAGGCCTCCCGACAAGAAATGGAGGAGATTCTGAAAATAATAAAGAAAAGTGATTTTAATGTTGTCGAGCAGTTGGGGCATACACCCTCCAAGATCTCCCTGCTCTCCCTATTGCTATGCTCCGAGGCCCATGCGAAGGCCTTAATCTCATTTCTCAAGACGGCCCATGTGCCGCAAGAGACGTCTGCAGTCCAGTTCACTGACTGCATAGCGAATCTGACGGCGGACAACGGCTTGGGCTTTTCAGATGCTGACCTGACCGCAAAAGGGAGAGACCACAATGATGCCCTGCATGTCTCTATTGAATGCAGGGGCACTACTCTGGCCCATGTATTGGTGGACACTGGTTCTTCCTTGAATGTTCTTCCGAAAAAAGCTTTAGATCGTCTGGATTATGAAGGCCTGGAGTTAAAACCCAGCAATATCATCGTCAGGGCCTTTGACGGTTCCAAGAGGATGGTTCATGGAGAGGTTAACATCCCTATTCGTGTGGGCTCTCAAGTGTTTGACTCTACCTTTTACGTGATGGATATACGTCCATCATACTCTTGTCTGTTGGGTCGACCTTGGATCCATAAAGCTGGGGCAGTGACCTCCACCTTGCACCAAAAGCTGAAGTATCCTGTCAGGGGGAAAATCGTCACTGTGCAAGGAGAAGAGGAGTATATGGTGAGCCATTTGAATTCCTTCAGGTACATCGAGATGGACGGAGAATTTATTGAAACTCCCTTCCAACATTTCGAGGAGGTACATCCAATGTCAGCAGCTGCAGAGACAATGGCCGAAGAGAATGATTCCTTGAAGATGGCTTCCCTAAGGGATGCCCGGGCTGTAGTTCAGAAAGGCAATTGTGCACACTGGGGTCAGCTTCCTGACTTCACTCAGAAGAACGACAAGTTTGGGCTAGGCTTTACTGCAGAGGCTCAGAAGGCGGTGCGCAAAGAGAAAATCGGAAAGGCTCCGGTGTTTATCTCCAGCTCAAGGGTGAATGCTATCGAGGAGGATGTGGAGGAAGCTGAGTTTGACAGTTGGATCTACCCGACTGCCAGCGACGGACCGAGCAACTGGACAGCAAGGGATTTTACCCCTATCACATTTGTCACGCAGTAATTGATTTCTTTTGATTTCCAAATTTGTAACAAACAATATGTTAAAACTTTGTTGGCTCGGTGTCCTGCCCGGGACATCGTCAATCAAAACATTGGACGTTTGTTGCATTTCAAATCTTGTGCTCTTTTTCTTTCTGTGTTATATATATTGCAAAACAGCTATATTTACACACACTCACTTATACAGGTTTCAATCCACTCTGGATCTCACTGGTAACAGCTCTGCTACCGCCAGTTATGACTTCGAAAATCCGATCAACTTGGCCGAAGACGAAGGTGAAGATGATTGCGAAGTGCCTGGTGAACTCGCAAGACTGCTACTCCAGGAAGAGAGGGCTATTCAACCACATGAAGAGCCTGTGGAGACAATTAACTTGGGTACTGAGATGGATAGGAAAGAAGTCAAGATTGGTGCCAATCTAGAGCTCAGCGTGAAGCAACGATTGATCCAGATGCTGCAAGATTACATGGAGATTTTTGCTTGGTCCTATGAAGATATGCCTGGTTTGGATGCCGACATTGTAGTTCACCACCTGCCAACCAAGGAAGACTGCCCTCCGGTAAAGCAGAAAGTCCGACGGATGCGTCCAGAGATGTCTGAAAAGATCAAGGCCGAGGTTATGAAGCAATTTGATGCCGGGTTCCTTGCAGTAACTTCTTACCCTCAGTGGGTTGCCAATGTTGTGCCAGTGCCGAAAAAGGACGGTAAGGTCAGAATGTGTGTTGACTACAGGGATCTGAACAGGGCCAGCCCCAAAGATGACTTCCCCCTACCTCACATCGATGTCCTTGTTGACAATACAGCTCAACACAAGGTGTTCTCCTTCATGGATGGCTTCTCAGGGTATAATCAGATCAAGATGGCTCCTGAAGATATGGAGAAGACTACATTTGTGACTCAGTGGGGGACCTTCTGTTATAAGGTCATGCCATTCGGATTAAAAAATGCTGGGGCAACCTATCAGCGTGCCATGGTTGCTTTATTTCATGATATGATCCATCATGAGATTGAAGTATACGTTGATGACATGATTGCAAGGTCTCAAACTGAGGAGGAGCACCTTGACCATCTGAGGAAGTTGTTTGACCGACTCAAGTTATACAAGCTGAGGTTGAATCCCAACAAATGCACCTTTGGGGTAAGATCCGGAAAGTTGTTAGGTTTCATTGTAAGTGATAAAGGTATTCAGGTAGATCCTGCCAAGGTAAAAGCCATACAAGAGATGCCGACTCCAAAAACAGAGAAAGAAGTCAGAGGTTTCCTAGGACGACTGAATTACATTGCCCGATTCATCTCACATCTGACTGCTACTTGTGAGCCAATCTTCAAATTACTGAAGAAAGATCAAGTGGTACGCTGGAATGATGAATGTCAGGCCGCCTTTGAAAGAATAAAGGAATATCTCCAAGAGCCACCCATTCTTATGCCACCGGTGGAAGGAAGACCTCTGATACTTTACTTGACAGTGCTTGATAATTCAATGGGGTGTGTGCTGGGGCAGCATGACGAGTCTGGCCGAAAAGAGCACGCTATTTATTACTTGAGCAAAAAGTTTACCGACTGTGAGTCTCGTTACTCACTGCTTGAGAAAACTTGCTGTGCTCTTGTATGGGCTGCTCGCCGGCTGAGACAGTATATGCTGACTCACACTACCTTATTGATTTCAAAGATGGATCCCATTAAGTACATATTTGAAAAGCCCGCTCTGTCTGGGAGAATAGCGAGATGGCAAATGATCTTAACAGAATATGACATCCAGTATACAACTCAGAAAGCAATAAAGGGAAGTGTACTGGCTGATCATTTGGCACACCAACCTGTGGACGATTATCAATCATTAAACTTTGATTTTCCGGACGAAGACATCATGGTGGTAACTGACTGTGAAGTACCTGGACCGAATGAAGGACCTGAGGAAGGATCCCGATGGTCTATGCATTTTGATGGAGCCTCCAATGCTTTGGGTAACGGCGTCGGCGCTGTAATCATATCTCCCAAGGGAACTCATACTCCCCTCACCGCCCGATTATGTTTCAGCTGTACCAACAATATGGCAGAATATGAGGCATGTATCATGGGTTTACAAGCTGCAATCGATTTGAGGATCAAGTTTCTAAGTGTCTTCGGAGATTCCGCTCTCGTGATCAATCAGATCAAAGGCGAGTGGGATACGAAACACCCGAATCTCATTCCTTACAAGGAATATGTGTCGACCTTGCTCCCTCACTTTGAAGAGATAACTTTTGAGCATTTCCCCAGAGAGGAGAATCAGCTAGCAGACGCACTAGCCACGATGTCTTCAATGTTCAAAGTTAAATGGGACAATGAGGCTCCCCGAATCATAATCTGGAAGTTGGATGAACCGGCATACTGCTGCGAGCTCGAGGCTGAGAAGGTGACTGAAAAACCCTGGTATCACGAGGTGAAGAGGTACTTGGAAGCCCAGGAATACCCTGAAGGTGCATCTGTCAATGATAAAAAGTTCATGAGGAGGTTTGCTGCAAAATTCTTCCTCAGCAACGGCATTCTCTACAAACGGAATCATGATTCAACTCTGTTACGTTGTGTGGATAAGGCTGAAGCAGAGAAAATTATGATGGAACTGCATGAAGGTACGTTTGGGACCCATTCCAGTGGACACACCATGGCCAAGAAAATCCTTCGGGCAGGATATTTCTGGTCCACGATGGAAGCCGATTGTTACCAACACTCCCGAACTTGTCATAAGTGCCAGATCTATGCTGACAAGGTGCATATCCCTCCAGTTCCTTTGAATGTCCTAACGGCACCTTGGCCTTTCGCAATGTGGGGCATCGATATGATCGGTGAGATCCGACCAACAGCATCCAATGGGCATCGCTTCATCTTGGTGGCGATCGATTACTTCACGAAATGGGTTGAGGCAGCTTCCTATGCCACAGTAACCAAGAGCGTCGTGGCGCGTTTCATCCGGCATAATTTGATCTGTCGGTACAGCGTCCCAGAAAGAATCATTATGGATAATGGCACCAATCTCAATAACAAAATAATCACTGAACTCTGTGAACAATTCAAGATACAGCACCATAATTCTTCCCCCTACCGGCCGAAGATGAATGGGGCTGTAGAGGCAGCCAATAAAAATATCAAGAAAATTGTGCAGAAGATGACAGTGACCTATAAAGATTGGCACGAGATGTTACCGTTCGCTCTTCATGGGTACCGCACCTCAGCAAGGACATCGACCGGGGCAACTCCTTTCTCCTTGGTCTATGGCATGGAGGCAGTCTTGCCAATCGAGATCCAGATACCCTCTCTCCGAATAATGAAGGATGAAGACTTGAATGAAGATGACTGGATCCAGACTCGACTTGATCAATTAAATCTGATTGACGAAAAGAGGCTCACTGCTATCTGTCATGGTCAAACGTATCAGAAACGGATGATCAGGGTGTTTAACAAAAAAGTCAGACCGCAAGAGTATCAAGTTGGGGACCTGGTAATCAAACGCATCATCCTTCCTCAAAGTGATCCCCGGGGCAAATGGACCCCTACTTACGAAGGGCCATTTGTGGTTAAGCGTGTGTTCTCAAGAGGAGCCATGATCCTAACCACCATGGATGGTGACGATCTTCCTCACCCCGCCAATGCAGACATAGTGAAAAAATACTACGCATAAATAAAAGACCCGCTAGGTTGACATACCTAGGCAAAAATAAGGGCTTCCCGGCAAACCAAAAGGGTTCGGGCAAAAATAAGGAATGAAATGAAAAAAATCTGTACACCCGGCAAGTCGAAAACCTGAAAAGGCGGCTTGGGCAAAAATGGGTATCCCGGTGGACTGAAAACCCGAAAGGGCGGTCCAGGAAAAAGTTAGGGATAAAAGCGTAACACTATGTCTCATTGGATCACTTCGCGTCCGGAATTCGGTATCAACTATCTGGCTCAGATTTCGGCATCGACCAATCAGTTTCATCTTCAACTAGGTAGCAAAGCGATGAGACGCTCAGAGACATAAAGGCAATAGCAGAGTTGGAACCCAGTGGGATTGTTCACATAGCTGTTTTTTTTTTTTTTTTTTTTTGTAAACTCTATACTATTTGGCGATGTCCTCTTACTAGGATGTCAGCCTCTTGTACAAAAAACGCCTATTCACAGGCAATCAATACAAATTCACTTGTCCATACAAATTACCATTGTTTTCCCTTTTTTCTGTTTTGTCTTGCGAAGAACGTCCAATGTTCATTTTTTGATATATGCATTTGACATTAAATTGCTGATTCATAAATATTCGCATATGAAACAAGAGATTAATTACAGGTGACATCAAAGACAGGGGCAATGTGGAGTTGTCTAATGCCGTCTGTTTGTTTTGTTCGCCAAGGCACCAAGGTAGGTTCAACTGAAGAATGTGGCCAAATCATCTTAACTCCCCGCAGAGTAAAACAAGGTTCAGCAATACTTTCCCCAAGAGAAGTTGATCCCCCGTCGATCCTGAAGAAGCCCAACATTCCCCGGCAGGCCTTAAAAGCTCATCCCCAGTAGATTCTGCAAGCTTATCCCCTGCGAAGAACGGACGTCTCTCCCGAGTTTTATTTAGAGTTATTTCCTCACAAGGACTTATAACTGGGTTATCCTCAGCTAAAAGCCACGGAAGACCGCTCTCGGCAAAGTTCCTTCATTCCCCAGCGGAGTCTATCTGTGGTATTCCCAAGCAGAGTTTATCTTCGGAATTTCCCAGCGAAGTTTATCACCATCATCCTCAGCGGAATCCATCATTAAAAGTCCTCAGCAGGCCTCTCATCAAAACTTCGGCCAAGTATCTCTTCCGCAAAGCAGCTTCCCGGCCATTCGTCAAGGATTTATTTTCCTAAGATGAAATTACACTCATAAACATTTCACATTTTCATACATCTTGCTTACATACATGATGAAACACATACAACATCAAATGTTGAACATCATGACATCATGCATATCATACATCATGACATTGCATACAACTTACGTCTTTGCCTTTTCAGGAAAAAGACAATCTCAAAAACGACTACCTTCAACTGTCACAATTCCAGATTCGATACCTGTATCTAGCCAGGGCACATCTGAGAGTGACCAGTTTCTAGACTCGACTCCTGTATCTAGCCAGGGCACGTCTGAAGAGTTCGAAGATTCGATTCCTGTATCCAGCCAGGGCACATCTATCAACTACAACATTTCCAGATTCGATTCCTGTATCCAGCCAGGGCATATCTGTTGACCACATTTCCAGACTCGACTCCTGTATCTAGCCAGGGCACGTCTGAAGAGTTCGAAGATTCGATTCCTGTATCCAGCCAGGGCACATCTATTTGACGACTATTTCCAGATTCGACTCCTGTATCCAGCCAGGGCACATCTGGGCAACCAATTGTAGATTCAATACCTGTATCTAGCCAGGACATATCTGCATAAGGAGACTGAAGATCAAACACCTGTAACAAGCCAGGAAAACATCTGTCTTTCTTAAATACACAAGTTCTCGCTAAGGAATCTCTTATGCGATCAACACTTCCAAATGGCATCTATAAGCCCATTCCCGACAAAGTTCTGTCACGTCTCCAGATGGCATCTATAAGCCGATCTCCCTATCAACCACCTTTCCAAATGGCATCTATAAGCCCATTCCCGACACCACATGGTTGAGACTCCGGCATGCGAGTGCAAATTTCCGGGCACTCTAGTGTCCAATCTCCTTTTACCCTCGAGTCACGAAAGGCAAACTTGCCAATCTAACTCTTCAGGTCCAAGAAGATTGAACAGGGGCAACTGTTGTACCCCAAAATTTGCTCTCCCATTTCCTCAACATTTTCTCATCACAAGACCTTTGAAGATCAAGATCCAATTAGGGTTTCCTCTGCTCAAGACTTCTCCTTGCACTGTGGACTCAAATTAGGGTTTGTGTTTGCACAAAGATGTTTTGACCTAAAATGCCTAAGATGACTTTCATGCTTCATGTTGGACTCCCAAGTTTACCTATACCAAGTTTCAAGTCTTGATTCCAAGTTTTACCCAGTCAATTGGACAGTTGACCTAGAAATCAGCTGTATTGGGGAAAAAGTCAACTATGGCCAATTGACAGTCAAACCTCATGAAATTTGATCCACATCAACATTATGAACTCACATGGACCATTTGATCAAGTTTGGATCATAATTCCACAAGAAATTTGATCAGATCATCAAAAGGGCAAAATGGTCATTTCTAGGGTTTTGACTGCACAAAGGCAATTTTTGACTGTTTGACCTAGCCAATGGCAAACCAAGCTCACATATGGACTCAAGGACCCCATGGAATTATCTTGACATGTTCATCAAGCTCAAAAGATCCCAAGTACACAAGATTGATAGTTGAATTTCCCAGTCAATTGATCAATTTTGACTGTATACTGAAAAGTCAAACTTTGACTTTTTGGTCAAAATCAAGAGTCAAGATTCATTTTTCATCAAAACATTACAAATCATGAAACTTGTTCACCAAGAAATCACAAAATGCAAATTAGGGTTTGAAAATGGAATTTTTCATAACTTCGAATTTTTCTAAGTTATGGAAAACCCTAATTTTTTCCCAACTTTGCCCCATCTTTTCACCATGATCCATTTGGATTCAAACAAAAGTCAAAACATGAAAGTTGTAGCTTGTTGCATAGTCTACAACTTTGATTCACAAAGTTTTCTCATTTGAAGCTTGTATCTCAAGTTATGATTTTTTGAATAAGGGCACTAAACCATCTTTTAACTTAGTGAAATTTGACCTATTTTGACAAGGTTTTCTACCCTACTTCAAGGCCACTTTTCATACCCTTCCACTTGGAATTTTGATTTGCATTTCAAAGATGGATTGTAGTACACATTCCAAGCTTTCCAAAATGTCCAAGAACTCATCAAACGACCTCATAACTTGAGAGATTCGAATTTCACAAGTTGGCAAAAATTCACTTTTGTTCTTCATCAAGACATGTTCACAAACTTGCAAATTTGAATTCAGTTTGCTTTATGCTTAATTACAGGTCCTTGAACCAATCCATACTCAATAATTTAATGCATATTCTTTGTACTAAGACCAAGTTCTTTGAGTTCAAGCTTTGTCTAATGGTTTAATCCTAAATTAGATAAAGTAAACTATCCATTTTTGCAAAAGTTCACTTTATGTCAATTTGAAAATCAAACAAGTACAAGCTAAATCTGAATGGCACAAGATTATGGACAAATTGCTCTGATCAAGAGAAGATTATGCAGCCCATTAGGAGGTCCCCTACATGCCTAGAACATCAACTTGCATTTCTTTGCTTCACATAGAAGAAACATCCATAACTTATCACAACTCTCTCCTCAGCATAGAAACACAAGAGAGAACTTATCAAACACATTACACATAACATATCCAAGCTAACACACGAGCTTTTGACCTCCAATACACCCTCCATCTCAGAATCATCCTCAAACTGCACAAACAGGGGTGCCCCTGCAGTTTGAGTGCAAACTCCCAATCCCTTCGAGCATTTTGATCAAGACCTGTTCCTCTACCTTCCCTACAACATATGCAAGCTAACCATGGCCTAAAACCTGACCTGTAATCACTCTAACAGTTCCCACCATTTTCATTTTTTCCTTTTGCAGTTGAAGTTCCATAGCTTGATTCAGAAGCTCTCAAGACAAAGTAAGCATTGAAACAGCATCCCTGGACCTCAAGGAAGCTTTTCCAATCATCACATTGCACTGAAAGTTCCTCATTCTCCAGATTGAAGTTCAACTGCACAGGTAAAAGTTTGAATTCGTATCTCTCTTATTAGGCATCTTTAGTCTTAAGTTTGTGAAGAAACAAGGTCCTACTCATAGCCCTGAACATGTATATAGCTTTACTTTTCATTTCTTTTGTCTGAGTAGAGAGAATTTGAGCTCTGAAAATGGTAGAAAAATTAGGTCAGAAAAGAGGGGGAGAGAAATTCTCCCTCATCTTAGAGAGATAGGTCAAGTTCTTTATATGGTTAGAACCGTCTCTTCATGCTTAACATCTTTTGTGTTGGAAGTTTGTTCAAAAAATCAAGGAATCGGGAGTTAGACATTGAAGCAAGAGGCGCGCGTTTTTTCAAAAGTTTGAAGCTGGAGGTTGAAGACAGTGTTTCATTGGGCTGGGCTTTTGTTGTTCTTTCTTTTCACACCATCCTTTTTGGCTTATACCCCCCTGAGCCCATTTACTCATTTTTTGACATTTTTGACTTTTTCCTTTTTTGCTGACTTTGTTTATTTTTCCTCATGCCATTTAAAAATTAAAAATATTTTTTTCATCATTTTTTGCATTTATTGCATATTTATTTGTTTATTTCCTCTATTTGTACAAAAATACATATATATGATTATTAGAATAAAAATGTAAAAATAATGTAAATACACTTTTTATTTTCCTTTACTTTCTGAAAATATTTCACACAAAAAATACCTTTTTTATTTTATTTATTAAAATATTAAATAAATATTTATTTTTAGAATAATACATATTTAGGGTTATATACATATATATATGTGATTATTAATATATTTAAGACAAAAATACAAAAATACTTGATTTTTTTTATTTTATTAATATTTGATATAAAAATACCTTTTTCACAATACACTTCATTTTATTTTATTTTTGTACATAATAATTAAATAGTTGAATTAAATTAGAAAATAATACCTTTTTTCTTTAAAAATAGGTTTTTTGCCCTAAATCCAAAATACTCAAAAATAATACATTTTTATTTTCTTTTTCCTTTTACATAAATAATATTTTCTCATACACATAAAAACTTTCTTTTTTGCATTTCACATATTTATTTAATTTACATTTAATTATGCATTATTTAAATTGCAAATATTCAATTGATGTAATAATTTAGATTTAAATTCTTGTCAATATCCTCATTTGAACATTTGTACCCCCCTTCCCATATTTGGTTTTGTAATAGCTTAGTAATTTTAATTTCGCACTTTATTGCTTTCTAATGATAACATGTTAGAATTAGGGTTTGTATGCGAAAAACGATAAAAAAATAGTTTGACCTAATACAAGATAAACAAGCATGAAAATGGACACACAAATCACACTTGCACCCCCTAGGGTATTCCACTTGTTGCCTTCAAATAAATGGGCCATGTTGCATGTTGAACTTCTTTGAGCAAAGCAAACAATTTGAATGATCATAGTCCCTCGACAAAACTTTTCAAAACAAACAAAAACAAATGATCAAGTCCCTTAGAGAAATTGCTCAAAGACATTTAACGCCGTTGCAATTATGGTCTAAAACGATGACCCGCGCCTGTCCCTTTCACATCCTAACACAAGGTTGCCCACCAAATACAATGGTGGAGCAAACTTGCTAAAAGGGTTAAAGTATAGCAATAATCTTTTGAGAAATTTAGGAGTAGATAACCTCTTAGTTACTTGGATCAACTTGCAAAACAAAAAAAACACTTGCCTAATTTCAAAATCACACATCACTACACTTTCAAAACAACTTTCAAAAACAAATGAAAACTTTTTCAAAAGACATACATCTTTGTATACATCCCCACATGGATCATTACAAAGGTTGCCACCACATTGGCCTCTTTTCAAAAACATTTTCAAAACCCACACACTCAAGCACCATTTAAAACAATTGAAAACAAAAGGCAAGTGATCTAAGCAAGTAACCAAGAGCCCATGGATAACCATGGATAGAAAGGGTGCTAATACCTTCCCTTTCTATAATCTACTCCCCGAACCCAAGAAAACATCTCAAAAGGTTTTTGCTGTGCTTTTTAACCTTTCCTTAGGATAAAATAAAAAGTCGGTGGCGACTCTTGCTAACCGCAACATTTGCGAATACAAACGCAAAACTCAAGTCAGTTCTCCCACCGTATCACACATCTGAACTATTTCTTGAGTGAAATTCTGAATGAGTTGCAGAATGTCGCCAAATCTTGGGTCACATCTGAACTATTTCTGGAAGCAGGTTTGGATAAGTTATAGAATGGCGCCATGTCTTGGGTCACATCTTGAACTATATCATAGATCTTGATTTTGTTGAGGGTCAGAAATTGGGAGTTTTAATTGCCCGGTATTCTGTTGGTGGTTGCAATTTTCAGCAGGTGATGAAGAAAATTTTGACGATTACTACTTCAAGATGAAGGAACCTGGATGATTACTACTTCAAGATGAAGGAACCTTGATGATTACTACTTCAAGATGAAGGAACCTGGATGATTACTACTTCAAGATGAAGGAACCTGGATGATTACTACTTCAAGATGAAGGAACCTTGATGATTACTACTTCAAGATGAAGGAACCTGGATGATTACTACTTCAAGGTGAAGGAACCTGGATGATTACTACTTCAAGATGAAGGAACCTTGATGATTACTACTTCAAGATGAAGGAACCTGGATGATTACTACTTCAAGATGAAGGAACCTTGATGATTACTACTTCAAGATGAAGGAACCTGGATGATTACTACTTCAAGATGAAGGAACCTGGATGATTACTACTTCAAGATGAAGGAACCTTGATGATTACTACTTCAAGATGAAGGAACCTGGATGATTACTACTTCAAGATGAAGGAACCTTGATGATTACTACTTCAAGATGAAGGAACCTGGATGATTACTACTTCAAGATGAAGGAACCTGGATGATTACTACTTCAAGATGAAGGAACCTGGATGATTACTACTTCAAGATGAAGGAACCTTGATGATTACTACTTCAAGATGAAGGAACCTGGATGATTACTACTTCAAGGTGAAGGAACCTGGATGATTACTACTTCAAGATGAAGGAACCTTGATGATTACTACTTCAAGATGAAGGAACCTGGATGATTACTACTTCAAGATGAAGGAACCTTGATGATTACTACTTCAAGATGAAGGAACCTGGATGATTACTACTTCAAGATGAAGGAACCTGGATGATTACTACTTCAAGATGAAGGAACCTTGATGATTACTACTTCAAGATGAAGGAACCTGGATGATTACTACTTCAAGATGAAGGAACCTTGATGATTACTACTTCAAGATGAAGGAACCTGGATGATTACTACTTCAAGGTGAAGGAACCTGGATGATTACTACTTCAAGATGAAGGAACCTGGATGATTACTACTTCAAGATGAAGGAACCTTGATGATTGCATATGCTAAGAATGCTGTTGAAAGGTAATTTGTGCTGGAGCATAAATCCTTGGCAAATGTTGGGGAAATAAACCCATGATTGCAGGTCTGCTAGAGAGGTATCATCACTGCCCCCAGTATCAAATGCATGTGATGTTGCTGGGAAACTTGGTCTGTTCGTAACCCTTGAGATTGACATTCGAATGCCCCAAGTGATGGTGACGGAGACCTGCCCCAGGTTACTCTGCAATTGAGAGATTTTGTTGAAATCTTGACTGGACTGCCCCAGGTTAACTGAACTTTGAAAGATCTGTCGAACCCTTGAGATTGACATTCGAATGCCCCAGGTGTGATGGATAGTGACAGGTCATGCCCCTTGTTGATAGGAGATTTGTAATGGAAGTGTCAACCATTTGAAATGATTTTTGTTCACTGAGAGAGTTTTCGTTCCTCCGAACATTCGCTGTATGAATTTCTTCGCTGTCAAACAAAAGGGTCAAATGCAGACAGTGATATTCGAATAATGCAAAGTTTATGTTTGTCTCGAAGTTTTGAAAAATGCGTTTTTAGCAGAAAACTTTTCATAAGACAAGTTAACACAAGATTTAGAGCAAAGCCCTACAGGAGTCAGGATACCTTTTGTAACAGTATGCTTTCGAACTAACCCATGCTTCAATTAGGACTTTTGAAAGGTTGTAACGTGGCTTGGTTCACGGTTTAAGAAACAAAGGATAAAGGCTCAAAGTATATTTGTACCCACCCACTCTTCGTGATGTTCTCCAACCTAAGCTCAGTTAATTGCGTCATACTCTGTTTTGAGTTTGGAACGACTTTTGGGCGATGGTTCACCAGTTGAATTTGGGGAGACAGTCATCATCTCCTTTTTCTTTTTTAACATTTTTTCATGTTGCTGAGGATTTTGTAATGACCTCACTATTTTGATTTTGATTTGTTATCCCTAACTTTTGCCTGACTGTTACCGTTTTCCGGGATTACTGTCAGCGGGATGCCCCAGCTTTCTTAAGCCTCCTTTATAGGTTTTAGCTTAGTGGGCTTTTCGCTTTTGAGAGATTGGCTGTCTATGTGATAGGGAACCACCCTTGTCTTTTGATTCCAAAGGAATGCTTTTTTTTTTTTGACGTCGTTCGTTGTGTTACGAACTGAGAGTTTGCGACTTCAATACGCATTTTCTCTTGAATTAACTGAGACACTACCCTGCCCCAGGTTTATATCAAAGGTTTTGATTGTTCAGAACAGAAAACTCCTACTTCTTTGGCTCGAAGGGGTTGACTAGGGATTAACTTCCTTATAACTCCAGTGTTTGGGAATTGAAAGAAATGCCTGTACATCATCAGCAAGGTCTGTTCAAAAGCATACTGTATAAGATTATGGTATTGTTTCGTCATCCTCCCTCTAAAGGCTTGCAGCTTTTTATCAAGAGTCAAATATCATAAAGAAAGCATAAGAGTAGTGAAAACGAATGTATGAATTCAAGACAAACATATGCAATGCATTAATGAAACAACGTTTGACATTAAGAGATAATTGTTCGAATGACAAAGATATTACATCTCGCAAATTCAAATGAAACAAAAACAATCTCAATGATTTGGCATATCAGCAGTGATCACACTTGGAGGGTCAAAACATGATCTCCCCGTCATCAATCAAGTCCTGAATATGGTTCTTCAAAGTCCAACAACTGTCAGTGTCGTGCCCAGGACTGTCAGAATGGTAGGCGCATCTCACACTTGGGTCAAACCTAGAAGAGGAAGTATCAGGATTTTGAGGAGAGTCCTTTGGCGTAATTAACTTCAACTTCAGCAATTGTTGAAATGCTTGCGACAAAGGCATGTTGATGTCAGTATACTGCCTTTCTTGATATCTCACCCTACGTCTCTTGCCCCGTTTTTGTTGCACAGTTGCGGGATCAGAGATTAGGATTGCCCCTGCGTGTTGATCATGACGACCCTTTTGACTAGTCACTGCACTGGACTCTTGCTTTCTGTTGTAGGGAAATATCTGAATATTGGAGGTTGTAGCTCCTTGGATTTTACCACTTTTGATGCCAGCTTCGACCCTTTCGCCAGTCAGTATTAGCTCGGTGAACCCGGCTGAGGAGCTTCCAATTAAGTGATTAAAGAAAGGCCCCTTCAACGTCCCCATGAAGATGTCAATCAGCTCTCTGTCAGTTAAAGGAGGTTGCACCCTGCCGGCCAGATCTCTCCACCTCTGAGCATACCCTTTGAAGCTCTCGTCAGAACCCATGGTCGTGTTCTGCAATTGCACACGAGTTGGTGCAAGATCAGCATTATACTGATATTGTTTGTAAAAAGAAGTAGCCAAGTCCCCCCAGGTACGGATGCGAGAACTCTCCAATTGATAGAACCACTCGAGTTGAGTCCCTACCAGGCTTTCTTGGAAGAAATGGATCCAAAGCTTTGGATCAGCTGTGTATGGTTGAATCTTGCGCACATAAGATCTTAGATGCATCTGAGGGCAAGAGACTCCATCGTACAGAGCAAAGGTAGGTACTTTGAACTTTGGCGGAATGACCAATCCAGGAACCAAACCTAAGTCTCCTAGATCCAAGCCAGGTATTTGTTGAACCTCCATAGCATCGAGGCGATCCTTCAACTGTTTGTACTTGTCATCAGCGGAAGGATATTGTTCTTCAAAGTAACCAGCTTCATCAATCCCCAAACTGTGGTCTTCTTCAAGACTGACCCTCTTGTCTTTGAGAAGGAGAGCTTTCAGATCTTCTTGCCCTTTACCCATAGCCAGCAGCATTTGTTGGAATTGAGCATTTTGAGCCTGGAGATCCTTCACTGTTTGTTCCATATCCATCTTACTGAAATAAACAGTAGGAAGAATAAGGAGACCTGTATGGGAGAAACCTGTTATGCAATGACATGTGTGATATATATATGCAATGTTTTCAAGGATCTCTTGGGGTAAACACAAGAGAATGTTAGAGGTTGAACTTCGATCTTTGATTGGAGAACTTTGCACCGGTGGATGCCTTTCCACGAGAATCAAGCTCACCATGTCGAGTGGGTCATAGCCACTGATTCAAGTTGCTGTACTTGAGCCTTATTTGGAGAACTTTGTATCGGTGGATGTCTTTCCACGAGAATCAAGCTCACCATGTCGAGTGGGTCGTAGCCACTGATTCAAGTTGTTGCACTTAATCTTTGATTGGACTGGTTAGAGGAGAAACCTCTTGCCCCTGGATAGATGTCTGGTTCAACGTAACCCTGCATCAAAAGAACCCTCGAGATCCTTGAAATGGTTATTGAAAATGCTATGGTATGATGTCATGATGTTATGTACATGCATGCACAAGCAAGTGAGTGTATATACAGGCAAACATATTCACACAAAGCACACAAGGCCTTAGGTTTAGGCTTGCATGAGGTTCAGGTACTACCCTCTTTCAGTTTGTTGGTTAAAACCTGTCTTATTAGAAGTAACCGGGTTCTAAGGATCCCAATATCACTGGATTGCTTTCATTGTTCATCGTTTCGATTTAGCCACTGAACTGGCGACCGAAATATTCCAGGAAAGCAACCCTCAATTGAGTGTAGTATCGAGTATCAACCAACCTCGGACTGCACCAAAGTCAGTTATCTCACTACCCTAAAAAAAGGCCAAGATGGTTCGATTAAGGTTCCTAAGGTCAGTTGATGCTTCGCGACACCACGCGGCGGCCCCGTACTCTCCTTGACTGAACTCAAGGGTTACCGGTACACACCAAAGTGCCACATCAACGTAGCAGACTGCTTCAACCATGTCGGTATACCCCGCACAGTTCCCTCACAGCCTTGTTGCTACTTTCTAAGAAGGTATCCCCAGATCCGGGTTAGGATCTATAAAACTCCGATACAAAGCCCACAAATGTAAAGCAAACAAAGCAATCAATTTGAAAACAAAGGTGATCTAAACCCTAAGGTAACCCCACTTTTTAAAATATCCCTAGCAGAGTCGCCAGTTCTGTGATACGGTGGGAGAACTGACTAGTGTTTTGCGTTTGTATTCGCACTTGTGCGGTTGAGCAAGAGTCGCCACCGACTTTTTATTTTATCCTAAAGGAAAGGTTAAAAAAAGCACAGCAAAAACCTTTTGAGATATTTCGTGGGTTCGGGGGGTAGATTATGAAAAGGGAAGGTATTAGCACCCTTTTCATCCATGGTTATCCATGGGCTCTTAGTTACTTGGTTTTTTAGATCACTTGCCTTGATTTTCGATTGCTTTGAAAATGGTGTGTGTGTGGGTGCTTTTGAAAATGTTTTTGAAGAAGATGCCTTGTCTTAGGCAACTAATGTATTTGACTCGTGATTGAGTGTTTTACAAAAGTGTGGATCTTTTCGAAAAGATGTTTCAAATGTTTTTGAGAGTTTGTTTTGAAAGTGTTGTGGATTGTGGTTTTTGAAAAGAAGGCAAGTGTTTTTGCAAGTTTGATCTCAAGTAACTAAGAGTTTTGTCTACCCTATTGTACTCAAAGGTTTTTGTTATGTTTTAACCCCTTTTAACAATTTTGTTCCACCATTGAATTTGGTGGACAATCTTGCGTTTAGGAAGTTTATTCGGGACGGGCGCGGGTCATCGTATGAACCATGAATGCAATGGTGCCAAGTGTCTTTGGCAATTTGTTTTGAAGGGACTATGATCATTCCGTTTAGGCAACACTTTGAGACTTATGATCATTTGATTTTGTTTTGCCAAAGATACTCGACGTGCAAGCATGGCCCATTTTGGAAGGCAACATGTGGGATTACCCTAGGGGGTGCAAGTGTGATTGTGTATTGATTACATGTATTTGTCTTGTATTAGGTTATCTAGCGTTTGATTTTATGTACATGCAAACCCTAGGTCTAACCATGGTATAATTGGAAAACTGTAAATTGCGAAAATGTAAAATCTACGCTATTACAAAATAGTGTCCGGGAGTGGGGGTATAAATGTACGAATGGGGATGAGACTTATAGTATCCAATAAGTTACAACCAAATCGAATTTGCGATCAAATGTAAATATCGAATATACAAATATAAGATAAACAAATGTATAGGAGCAATATGAATGGATTTACATTGTGTAAGTGTAAGTGTAGGTGTGTATATGTATTGTATGTAATTTATTTACAAGTGTGAAATGTGAAATTAAAGCGTATTAGGGTTTTTGACCTAAAGAAATGTTTACTTAGTCTTGTATTTTGTATTTAGATATGTACAATAAGAAAATGTTTTAATTGAAAGTTCTTATTTCTAATTAAATTATGTATAAAATGTATCATGGTTTATTATATACAAAAAGTATTTAAATGTCAAGAATTGAATTTTATATAAAAAAGAGTGTATTTTTTATATTGTTATGTACAAAAATATTTCAAGAAATCAAATTATACAAAAAAGTTTATTTACTTATTATGTGCAAAATATATTTTAATTAAAAGAAGATATTTTCAAATTTAATGATATTGTATAAAAATAAGATGCATCTTATGTGTATGTATAAAATACATTTTAAATAAAAGAGTAAAAAGTCATTTTTCAATTTTAAGTATATGATATAAAAGTATTTTATTATTTTATGTACAAAAATATTTTAAATTAGGTATTTTAAATAAAAAAAATATTTTCATATATTTAGTATTAATGTGATTTTGTAAAGGATAAATGAAAAGAAAAAGAAATAATTGTTTTATGATAAAAGAAAAGAAGTTAGTATTAAAAATGAATTTGGTTATATAAAAAGGGTTAGTGATTTTATTGGATCTTGACTGGTAATTAGAAACGGGTCAGGCCCATTTTGGAGGCAAATGTTTTTAGGGTTTCGCTTGTGTTTGTTCAGTTGGAAACGCTTGAGGGTTTGAGCGCGCCGTTTGTACTTATGCGTCTTCTCCGATCGTCAACTTCCTGAGCGCTTCTCTTTCCGGCCACCAGCGTCACCCTCCAAACCTTTCTTCCCTCCAAGGCATGAGCTCCGTGTTCTCTTGATACAAGGTTAGATTTTAGTGTTTATGTTTTTATCCCTTTTACGGATTGCATGCGTTTTTTATTTGAATTTGATTCTTAAATCTGTACTATTATGAGGTGGTGAAGAAGAAAAGGGGGAGAAGATTGGCTACCTTCGTTCTTTGGAGATGGAGGAGAGGCGGAGGACGTGACGCTCAGGAGGCCGGGACGGTCGAGGAGGACAGACGATTCTTCGCTTCTTGGTGACCCTTGAATTTGCCCTTTTCTTCTTCTTCTTTAACTCTGCATATTTGTCGCCTTAGATTTTATCTCTTCTCCTTCTGGCCAGTATTGCCTTGGACGCTTGTATCTCTTGTTACTTCCTTGCCTATATGCTTGAAATATGCCTTTCTGAGATTGATGCCTTCTGAGATGTTTTATCGCCCAGTGATGTTTATACTGAGGGCCTAGGGTTGAGTTGCCCTCGAGTATTCGTATGCTTATGTTGCCTTAAACTTTTGAATGCTTGCTTGTGTCGCCTTGTTCTGCTTCTTCTGACTTTGCCCCTTGAATGATTTGCCTATGATGAAGAAATTCTGAGGCTTAGAGGTTGGTCTGAATACTTGGATATGCTTGAGGGGTTATGTTTGGATATGCTTGAGGGATTTGGATATGCTTGAGGGATTTGGATAATTTTGTTATGTTGGTGCCAGCAGGTTGGCTTAATGCAGGTTGATTTATGGTGGTTGATGTTGTTTTGATTCAGGACCTCGTTCTTTGAGGCTTGGACTCACACAGGTTTTTGCTTGCAGTAGGTTATATCTTCTGGTTTTTTTTTTGAGTTCTTTTCTTGACAGTTTGAGGGTCCTGCAGGCTTTAGGTGTTTATGGTTTATGATGGTTCTGGATTGGTTTTAGAAATGCAGGTTAACTCTTTAGCAGGTTGAGGCTCATGCTTTGGTTTGTATCTTTATGAGTAGGCCGGTTTTTGAGCATTAGCAGGTTTGATGTTCTTATTCTGGTAAGACTGATGCAAGTTTACAGTTTGAAGCTTAGAGGCTTCAGTTTGTATATTTTTTCTCTCCCTCCCTTGCTGAACTGAGTTCTCTTCTTGTATATCTTTTTCTGTCTTCTCCCCTCAGCCTAAAGCCTGCCTATGCTTACTTTATCTCTCTTCTCTTTCTCTCCATAGTACAGTTTAAAGAATTTTTAAATGTTTATGCTGTACTTTGTTCTGAAGGGGCCCCTTGGGAAATGATGATTTAGAGTTCAGTTGCTTGCATATAGGATTTTTCTGCATATATATCTCTTCTTTGACAGCTTTCTACACTTTGTGTTATCTTCCATATCTTTGCCAAATCTTTTTATTGGCAGCCTTGAGTAGACTTGTACTTTTGACAGTAAATTGCTCTTTTTGCTTTTGATAGAAAGTGGAATTGGATTTTCAGTTTGACTTGGATTTGAACTATGCAGTTTGAACTTTGGAATCTATGCATTTGACATTCATGAATAAAAATGAAATTCTTCCCTCTTTGTGAACCGGGAGAAATCCCGTGATTTGCAGAGAGGGTTAACTGATCCCAATCAGTGGCCCCTAATGATGAGCAAATTTTATCTGTCTTTCTTAATTCAACTGCTTTCTGACTTTCTCTTTTCTTTTGCAGATGAATAATGGAACACCGGAGCGGAGTGAAGAATGAAGAAATTAGAAAATGTTTAGAAAAAATAGGATAGTTTTTATTTTCAATTTAACTATTTGTAAACCATTATTATTTTAAATACTTCGTAATAAATACTTGTATCAAATAATAATTGTAACAAACATTAAATATGAAATAAAAATTCTATTGATTCAATTAAACCCTTTCAATTCCTTTTCTTTAATTGTTTACTTGTTATTTATAATTCCTTAAATTAAATAAAATGAAAGTTTAAATTTCACATATTTAATTCTTAGAACCATAAATAATCAACTAAACCTTGTTGATCAAAATAAATGAATTCGACGTCTCCATCATTCAAAGCAACGCACAGTCGAACACAAAAACTGATCAGACGCAATCCTCTTTTTCACTGATTCTTTGCCAAGCACTGTAATTCCAAACTGCATGTTCTTTGACTTGGTGAATTCAAACCAACTGCCTCCTCTTACTGATTAAATCAAGATAATGCGAATTTAACCCGAATCTCGGAATAAACTGCGACGCGCTGTAGAATTTTAATCTTTCTGAGAATATGCCCACAAAACCTTAACTCCTGACTAAATGCCAAATAGCGTTCGCCTGATCAAAATTGAACCAAAAATCATCCAAAACCCTAAGCCAACTGTGAAACAATCCAGAGCCCTGAAAATCAGTAAAAACCCTAATTTCGCTTGACTGACAAGAAAAGTCCGCTTGTCTGATTCTTGAGCCAGTTTAAAAAATCGGGAAATGTCTGAAGCTGAGATTTCTTGTGGAAAAACGCGAGGGCAAATTTTGGGGTACAACATCAACCAATGATGTTCTCAAAATAAATGAGATTGTGTTGTATGATGTCCTGATGTATGGATATGTAAAGCTTCTCTCGTTGAGGAAAATAAATCCTGAATTGGTGCTGGAGAAAAGAGTTGAATTCTTCGTTTCCACTGGGGATAGTGAAAATTCTGGCGACTTCAATGGGGAAAAAACTTGAGATCGACTTAGCTGGGAAGAGGTTAACAAAGATTGAAACTTTGGCTGGGAGCCATCTTATGAGAAGGATTTTGGAGAGAGTTGTAAGTCTAAGAGTGCCTAAGAGGGGGGGGGGGTGAATTAGGTATATAAAAATTTATTCGGTTTTATGAGAATACTTGTAGTAATTTGTGGTTAAGTGTTTGAAGGTTTTTTACTATATCTTATCTTTTCTTGATTATGGTGATGAAAACGATAAAAGCGGAAAAGTAAAGAACACGGCGATATATCCTGGTTCCCCTCACAATCCGAGAGTACTCCAGTCCCCTTTCCAACACGAAAGAGATTTCACTATAGTTTAGAATGATTGTACAGCCTATGCTTACTATCTAACCTATAGGGTGACCAAAGGTTCTTAACACCTTTAAGGTCAAACAAACACTAATGTGAATGAAGAACAATCCTCTTCAAATCACAACACTTACTTCCAACAATCCTGGATAGTAAGGGAATACTTTCTTTTTGTAATACAATGATTTATTTGAAAGAGATAGAGAGCACTATCAATCTTTGATTGATCTTCTTCTTCAAGAAAGAAACAATTCTCAAGCAATGATTATAAATGTTCGCAATGAATGTATGAAACTTGTAATGATTTCTTAATGAAAATGTATATGGCAAGTTTCACAAAATTTATGATTTGTAAGAACACTTGAAAGTTTGTAAGAATATGCAAATTTGAATGATGAAAATTGTTAATTGAAGAAGGTTATTTGAATTTGAAAATTTGCACAATTTATAATGTCACAAATACCTCTTCATTCATGCCATTTGATATGAAAAGATGCAATGCAATCATGAAAGAATACCATTTGAATTATGTTCAAAAAACAAAAGAAAATCTGTACTGGTTCGCTGGGAACCGGTTCCGACCCAGGCAGAACCCGGTTCCTAGTGAACGTTATAACCCAGAATTCAAAAATAACACGCAGGAACCGGTTCCCCTATAGGTACAACCCGGTTCCTGGTACAAATTCCAGGGAAGTGTTTTTTGAACAAGTTTGGAACCCGGTTCCCTGTTAGGTAGGAACCGGTTCCTGAAAGTTTATTTTCAAAAAATCATTTTGAAAAAGATCTCAAACATAGTTTTTCTTATTGTTAAAAATGTGGGATATGTATATGATTATGAATGCATATTTGTGAACATCTATATTCAAGTTTAAGAATTATTTATACCTTTTTACATTTTTTGTTTCTTTAATAATTCTTCTTCTAATCTTCAAGACTTGTAACAAGGTTTTATATGATATTGATAAACTTTTTGCACATCCTTTGAATGTTGATATCCATGTTGTCTTCATCAAAACCAATGCTTTAAACATGACTTGAGAAGCTTGCAATTACATTCTC
This sequence comes from Vicia faba, assembly GCA_948472305.1. NCBI lineage: Eukaryota > Viridiplantae > Streptophyta > Magnoliopsida > Fabales > Fabaceae > Vicia > Vicia faba. The sequence continues at coordinate 33,342,920 of OX451739.1, forward strand.
CCCCTTTTTGATGATGACAACCAAGTCTTGAAAACAATTCTTGAAATGTTTATGTTGTTTTGTGTAGCAAAAATGTTAAGCAAATGCAAGGCTCCCCCTAAATTGTATGCTCCCCCTAAGTCCATGATTCTTTGAATTTTGGAGGAGTTTTATGATAGTTATTTTGGCCTGCAATTTCTTTGAAACAAAATAACACATATGCATATTCTTCTCCCCCTTTGTTAACATCAAAAAGGATGGGGAAAAAGAGTGAAACAAATTCATTTAAAAAACACAAACAATATATACACACATATTTTATCAAATAAAAACATATAAAAGAAGGAGTAGAAGCAGAGTGTACTGAAACATAAATTTTTTTGAAGAAAAATTAAGACGTGCACCTTATGAGAAACATTTAGAGATCACCTTCATCCAAAATACCAAGTTCTCTTTGGATTTTGAAGAATGGTTCTCGAGCAAGCGGTTTTGTGAAGATATCTGCGAGTTGGTTATGAGTATCCACAAAAGTGACTTTGACATCTCCTTGAAGTACATGATCACGGAGAAAATGATGTCGAATATCTATATGTTTGGTTCTTGAATGCATGAACGGATTCTTTGTAATATTGATAGCACTTCTATTGTCGCATCGAAGAGGAATGCATCCGAGATCAAGTCCGTAATCACGGAGTTGTTGCTTGAGCCAAAGAATTTGTGCACAACAACTACCCGCTGCTATGTATTCTGCTTCGGCCGTGCTAAGAGCAACACATGCTTGCTTTTTACAAGCCCATGATACTAATGCATTTCCAATAATGTGACAAGTACCACTTGTGCTTTTACGATCAGTTTTACAACCTGCATAATCCGCGTCAAAATAACCAATTAAAGTGCAAATACTACCTTTAGGATACCATAAGCCGACATTGGTTGTTCCTTTGAGATACTTCATGATCCTTTTAACTGCCATGAGGTGTGATTCCTTTGGATTTGCTTGAAAGCGAGCACAAAGACAAACACTAAACATTATGTCAGGACGGCTTGCCGTCAAATACAATAAGGAACCAATCATACCTCGGTATTTTGTAATATCAATTGGAGTACCGGATTCATCTTGATCAACATATGTACCGGAGCCCATTGGAGTATTCATTTCTTTACAATTGTCCATATCAAACTTTTTCAATAATTCTTTGCAATACTTAGATTGGTTGATGAAGATTCCATCTTTTAGTTGCTTGATTTGTAGTCCAAGAAAGTAGTTCATCTTTCCCATCATAGACATCTCGAATTCTCCTTGCATCATCAATGAGAATTCCTCACACATTTCTTTGTTAGTTGATCCAAAAATGATATCATCAACATAGACTTGAACCAATAAAGTGTTACTTTTGATTTTCTTAATGAACAAAGTTTTATCAACCTTACCCTTTTCGAAACCTTTTTCACACAAACAATTGCTAAGCCTATCATACCATGCTCTGGGTGCTTGCTTTAAGCCATAAAGAGCCTTTCTCAACTTAAAGACATGTGTAGGATGTTTGAAGTCTTCAAATCCCGGAGGTTGTTTGACATAGACTTCTTCATTGATGTATCCATTCAAGAATGCGCTTTTGACGTCCATTTGAAAAAGCTGAAAATTTAATGAACAAGCATAAGCAAGTAAAAGACGTATAGCTTCTAACCTTGCAACCGGAGCAAATGTTTCTTCAAAGTCGATTCCTTCCTCTTGATTGTAGCCTTAGGCAACCAACCTTGCTTTGTTTCGAACAATTAGACCATTCTCATCAACTTTGTTCTTAAACACCCATCGGGTACCTATGATGTGTTTACCACTTGGTCTAGGAACAAGTTCCCAAACTTGATTTCTCTCGAATTGATTTAATTCTTCTTGCATAGCAATAATCCATTGATCATCTCCTAAGGCTTCATCAACTTTGGTAAGTTCAATTTGAGAAACAAACGCCATGTTTAAGCAAGCATCTTTTAGATTTAATATTGTTGATACTCCTTGGCTAATGTCACCAATAATTTTGTCAATAGGATGGTCTCTATGAGTTCTCCATTCTTTTGGTAGATCATTGATGTTTGAATCTTATTATACAATGTCTTCTTGATTTTCCGGTGATTTCACAACTTGATCATTTGAAAGTTCTTCCGGGGGTAAATCTATAGGATCATCATCATCACACACAACTACTTCCTCTTCATCAGATTTCTCGTCAAACTTACCGAGATTGTCTTTGTCATTGTTAAGAACAAAACACTTGCATCCAAAAATGTGGAAGTGAGCAATATTTGGCTTTCTTCCTTTGAAGAGTTCATATGGAGTCTTCTTTATTATAGGTCTAATGATAACTCGATTTCCAACATAACATGTCGTACTAACCGCATCCGCCCAAAAATATTTAGGAAGATTTGCATCACTAAGCATTGTTCTTGCAAGTTCCACTAGAAACCTATTCTTTCTTTCAACTACTCCATTTTGTTGTGGAGTTCTAGGTGCTGAAAAATTATGAGAGATACCATGTTCTTCACAAAATTCTTCAAATTGTGCATTTTGGAATTCTCCACCATGATCACTTCTTATGGATACAATCTTTAGTGATTTTTCATTTTGGATTTGCTTAGCATACTTCTTAAAAGCTTTAAAGGCATCACTTTTCTGCACAGGAAACAAAGTCCAAGAATATCTAGAAAAATCATCAACAATAACCAAAGCGAATACATTACCTCCGAAGCTTTTTGTTCTTGATGGACCAAAGAGATCCATGTGTAACAATTGAAGTGGTCTTGTTGTTGAAACCACATTCTATGGTTTGAAAGTTGATTTGGTCTGTTTGCCCTTTTGACATGCACTACATAATTTGTCTTTGATGAACTTCATCTTTGGTAGACCAATAACTAAGTCATGCTTAACCAATTTGTTCAAGTGCTCCATGTGAATGTGAGCAATCCTCTTGTGCCATAACCAAGCGTCATTGTTGTTTACCATAAGACATTGTACCTTCATAGACAAATCATCTAAAGTAATCATAAAAATATTGTTAGATCTTATACCTTTGAGTTTTACCTCATTGGTTGCCTCATCCATAATAAGGCATTCTTCTTTGTTGAATTTGATCTTGAACCCTCTATCTCAAAGTTGACTTATGCTAAGAAGGTTGTGCTTTAATCCTTCAACATAGAGAACATCCTCAATTTGAATGAATGGAGGTGTGCCAACTATTCCAACACCAAGTATCTTTCCTTTGGTGTTGTCTCCATAGGTGACATACCCTTTGGCTTTATGTACTAGATATGAAAATTGGTGTACATCTCCTGTCATATGCTTTGAACATCCACTATCAAGATACCAAACATTTGATGTGGATTTCAAGCATACCTCTTCTTCATCGTCGGAGTGATGCGATGCCATTAAGGCTAAGTTTGCACATTCGTCGCTTTCTGATTCCGATGAACTGCTCATATCATTATCTTCCCATGCAACATAAGCCCTTTTGTTCTTGAACTCCTTTTTGCCTTTGAATCCATTTTTCTTGGAGAGTTTTGGACAATCCGGCTTTATGTGACCTTACTTTCCACATTCATAGCATGTTACATCTTGTGTTGATGTGGAGGCTTCTTTATCTTTTTGCTTATAAAATTTCTTTCTTTTGACAAAGTTAGCATTATGAAGATTATTTTTATGACCAAAATATTTTCCTAACCTTTTTACAAGAAGCAAGAAGTTTTCATCTTCCTCCGATGCATCTTTATCTTGACTTTCTTTTGAATCAACTTTCAAAGCAATGCCTTTGGATTTCTTCTCATGATTCTCATGTTTTTCAAGCCTTCCAAGTTCCGTCTCATATTCTTGAAGCTTTCCGAAAAGTGTTGCGGAAGTCATAGTTGCTAGGCTTTTCTTTTCGGATATTGCCGTCACTTTTGGTTGCCATTCCCTAGTTAAAGACCTAAGCACTTTAAGATTTAATTCATCGTTAGTTAAAGTCTTACCGAGTGCCTTCAAATGGTTTGTCAAGTGAACGAATCTCTTTTGCAAGTCAAGGATGGATTCTCCTGGCAGCATTCTGAATAATTCATATTCTTGACTCAAAGTGTTCAATCTAGACCTTTTGACTTCGGCGGTTCCTTCATGAGTTTCTACAAGAGTATCCCAAATTTCCTTTGCCGTTGTACATGCCGATACTCGGAAAAATTCATCCATACTAAGAGCACTTTGGAGAATATTGATTGCCTTTTTGTCAAAGAGAATTTTTTTCTTGTCATCGTCATCCCATGATGCTTTAGGCTTTGATGACCCAACACCATTGACAACACACACCGGAGTAAATGGACCATTCTCAACAGCATTCCATATTTCTTCTCCTTGCGCTTCAAGACGAGCCTTCATGCGAATTTTCCAAAAGTCAAAGTATTCACCACAAAACAATGGAGGCTTGTTGTTACTACCACCATCTTTGAAAACCGGATTTTGATTTGCGGAAGTCATTCTGGATCTTTAGGAACAAGTTACCTATAACTTACTCTGATGCCAATTGTAAGTCTAAGAGTGCCTAAGAGGGGGGTGAATTAGGTATATAAAAATTTATTCGGTTTTATGAGAATACTTGTAGTAATTTGTGGTTAAGTGTTTGAAGGTTTTTGACTATATCTTATCTTTTCTTGATTATGGTGATGAAAACGATAAAAGCAGAAAAGTAAAGAACACGGCGATATATCCTGGTTCCCCTCACAATCCGAGAGTACTCCAGTCCCCTTTCCAACACGAAAGAGATTTCACTATAGTTTATAATGATTGTACAGCCTATGCTTACTATCTAACCTATAGGGTGACCAAAGGTTCTTAACACCTTTAAGGTCAAACAAACACTAATGTGAATGAAGAACAATCCTCTTCAAATCACAACACTTACTTCCAACAATCCTGGATAGTAAGGGAATACTTTCTTTTTGTAATACAATGATTTATTTGAAAGAGATGGAGAGCACTATCAATCTTTGATTGATCTTCTTCTTCAAGAAAGAAACAATTCTCAAGCAATGATTATAAATGTTCACAATGAATGTATGAAACTTGTAATGATTTCTTAAAGAAAATGTATATGGCAAGTTTCACAAAATTTATGATTTGTAAGAACACTTGAAAGTTTGTAAGAATATGCAAATTTGAATGATGAAAATTGTTAATTGAAGAAGGTTATTTGAATTTGAAAATCTGCACAATTTATAATGTCACAAATACCTCTTCATTCATGCCATTTGATATGAAAAGATGCAATGCAATCATGAAAGAATACCATTTGAATTATGTTCAAAAAACAAAAGAAAATCTGTACTGGTTCGCTGGGAACTGGTTCCGACCCAGCAGAACCCGGTTCCTAGTGAACGTTATAACCCAGAATTCAAAAATAACACGCAGGAAACGGTTCCCCTATAGGTACAACCCGGTTCCTGGTACAAATTCCAGGGAAGTGTTTTTTGAACAAGTTTGGAACCCGGTTCCCTGTTAGGTAGGAACCGGTTCCTGAAAGTTTATTTTCAAAAAATCCTTTTGAAAAAGATCTCAAACATAGTTTTTCTTATTGTTAAAAATGTGGGATATGTATATGATTATGAATGCATATTTGTGAACATCTATATTCAAGTTTAAGAATTATTTATACCTTTTGACATTTGTTGTTTCTTTAATAATTCTTCTTCTAATCTTCAAGACTTGTAACAAGGTTTTATATGATATTGATAAACTTTTTGCACATCCTTTGAATGTTGATATCCATGTTGTCTTCATCAAAACCAATGCTTTAAACATGACTTGAGAAGCTTGCAATTACAAGAGTTGCCACTGCCCCAAGTAGCGAGTGTTTATGACTTTGCCAGAAAATGTTTGACTGTATGCAACCCTTTGTTGGGATTGACGTTCAATGCCCCAAGTGACGGGGACAGAGACTTGCCCCTGGTTACTCCATATTTTGAGAGATTTCTTGAAATCTTGAATGGACTGCCCCAGGTGTACTGGACAATGACATGTCATGTCCCTTTGTTGATAGGAGATTTTTGCAACAGAAGTGTCATCCCACTTGAAGTGATTTTGTTCACTGAGAGAGCTTTCGTTCATCGGATATTCACTGTGTGAATTTCTTCACTGTCAAACAAATAGCCATATGCAAACAACGATATTCAAATAATGCAAAGTTTATGCTTGTCTTGAAATTTTGAAAATGCATTTTTTTAGCAGAAAACTTTCGTAAGAAAAATTCAACTCAGGATTTAGAGCAAAGCCTTACAGGAGTCAGGATAAATTTTTGTAACAGTATGCTTTCGAACTAACCCATGCTTCAATTAGGACTTTTGAAGGGTTGTAACATGGCTTGGTTCATGGTTTAAGAAACAAAGGATAAAGGATCAAAGTATATTTGTACCCACCCGCTATTCGTGATGTTCTTCAGTCCTAAACTCAGTTAACTGCGCGTTGAACTCCAATTGAGTCTGGAACGAAGTTTTGGTGACGATTCAAACAAGTTAAGTTTATTGAAAGGAAGTCATTTTAGCAACATTATTTTTGTTGAGGATTTATAGTGACCTCTTTCTTTTGATTTGTTGTCCCTAATTTTTGCCCGACTGTTCCTATTTTTGAGATTACAGTCAGCGGGATGCCCCCGTTTTCTTAAGCCTCCTTTGTAGGTTTCGACTTAGTGGGCTTTTCTTTTTGAGAGATAATGACTGCCTATGTGATAAGGAACCATCACCGTCTTTTGATTCCAAAGGAAAGTTTTGATTTCATTTATTGTATTACAAGATGAGAGTTTGCGACTTTAACGTGCCTTTGAATTAACTGAGAGACTACCCTGCCCCAGGTTAGATTAAAGGTTTCAATTTGTATTAAAACAGAAAACTTCTACTTCTTTGGCTCGAAGGGGTTGACTAGGGATTATCTTCCTTATAACTCCAGTGTTTAGGATTTGAAAGAAACGCCTGTACATCGTCAGCAAGGTCTGTCCAAAAGCATATTGTATGAGATTATGGCATTGTTTTCGTCATCCTCCCTCTAAAGGTTTGTGTCATAAGAGAAATAAAAAGCATAGTTTAAATATAGTGAAAATGAAAAGATGAATTCAAAACAAACATATAATGCATTAATGAAACAGAGTTTGACATTAATAGATAATTGTTTGAATAACAAAGAAATTACAATTGGAAATTCAAAATGAACATAAGCCTCTTAGTTCGAACTTGTCATTTCAGGTGGAGAACCCTCAGCGAAAGATTTTCATCTGGCCATCCTGTGTGAACTCCATCGTTGTTTCTTTAATCAGATCTTGAATTTTGTTTCTCAATTCCCAACAGCTATCGGTGTCATGTCCAGGACTGTTGGAATGATACACACAACTTGCATTTGGATTGTACCCTGGAGCGGCTGTGTTGGGATGCCGAGGGGGGTCCCTTAATACAATCAGCTTGACTTCCAACAAGCGTTGCAACACTTGGGATAATGACATGTTAACCTCAGTGAATCGATTTTCAGATGTATTCTGCTTATGCCGATTACCCTGTTGACGTTGGTGAGGTTGATGTTGGGCTTGTGAACCTGAAGCAAACTGGGGAAGCTTTCCCTCGACTTCTTGTCTCAAGGGAGGCTGAATGATGACTTGATCTTCAACCTTAGTTGTTTTCCCCATTTGGTTACGTTCGCCTAGATGAAGCTTGTTGATGAGGACCTTTATCTCCTCTTGTCCTTGTGCCAAGTTTTGGATGAGAGTGATCTGGCCCACCAGTTGTCCCATCATCTGGATTTTCATTGTTGCCATCTCAATCTGTATCCCTTCCAACTGATCATTCCTGATGCCCCCCGGATTCCCTATGACCATGCCCCTTGTGAGGAGAGATTTTACCTCTTCTTGTCCCTTGGACAGGTTCAAGAACATCTCTTGGAGTTAAGCGTTTTGAGCCTGGATGTCTTTGATAGTCTTCTCTAGAGCCATCTCTACTGAAATAAACAGTAGGAAGATAAAGAGACTTAAAGGGGAGAAACCTGTATGATATGTATGATATGTGGATGCATGTGTTCAAGGATCTCGCGGGGTAAACACAAGAAAATGTTAGAAATTGAACATCCTTGATTGGAGAACTTTGTATCGGTGGATGTCTTTCCACGAGAATCAAGCTCACCATGTCAAGTGGGTCATAGCCTTTGACTCAAGTTGTTGTACTTGATCTTTGACGGCGTTTGTTTAGAGGAAAATGAATCCTCTTGCCCTTTGGTAGACGTTTGGTTCAACGTGCCCCTGCATCAAAGACCCTCAAGATCCTTGAAATGGTTATTGAAAATGCTTATGGTATGATATTATGATGTTATGTACAAGTTTATATACAAATAATCATATTCACACAAAGCAGACAAGTCCTTAGGTTTAGGCTTGCATGGAGCTTGTAGGTAAGTACCCTCTTGAAGTCTAGTTGGCTCAACCTGTCCTAGAAATAGTAACCAGGTTCCAAGGAGCTCAATATCACTGGATGGTTTCCTTGTTCATTGTTTCAATTTAGCCTCTTACAGGCGATCAAAATATTCCAAGGAAACAAACCTCAATGAGTGTTGTGATACGGTGGGAAAGAACTGACTATTTTTTGGAATGCTGGTTTGCGTTTTGCATTTGTTTTCGCAAAATGTCGCGGTAAGTAAGAGTCGCCACCGACTTTTATTTTATCCAACAAGGAAAGGAAAAAAGCACAGAAAAATTCCTTTTTTGAGATATTTCTCGGGTTCGGGGGGTAGATTATATAAAGGGAAGGTGTTAGCACCCTTTCTATCCGTGGTTATCCACGGGCTCTTAGGTACTTGCTCATTTGTTTTCAAAAATTGCTTTCTTTGTGCTTGTGGGTTTGAAAAAGTTTTTGTTTGAAAACTTTGATTTAACTCTTGCTTCTGTCCTCAAGAGTGTATGAAGTGTTTTTGAAAACTTTGTTCGAAAAGTGTAAGTGTGAAGAGTTTTTGTTTTTAAAAGAGCAAGTATCTAAGAACCATCTACCTACTCGAAAAAGGAATCGTTCTATGCTATCTTCCTTTAGACAATGCTATCCCACTATTGATGAGTAGGTAGCACCGCCGTTGGAGTTTAAGGGTCAATTCGAATGCGGGACTTACGGTCACCAAAGCAATGTTAGGATGCCTTAGCGGTAACCCTAATGTGTTAGATCATTTGTTTTGAGGCAACAATATCCGAGGCAACCATTTCGAGGCGACTATGATCTTTGGACAAGAGGGCGACCTCTAAAGTGACCTATACTTAATGACCGCGTACGAAGGCAACCAAGTGGGGTGTACTCTAAGAGTGCGCATGTGCGAGTGTGTCGTTTTCAGTTATTTTATCTTTGTACATGTTAAGGGTGATCTAAGTTGATTTTAGGTTAAAACATTCAGTCTTGTCATGCATTCCTATTATCAAACATCTAACAGTTATAATTTGCGGAAAATAAATTGTGGAATTTAAATTACAAGGCGTCGGATATTTACATCGCCAAAGACAAACCCTTTGTAAAAATAAATAAAGCGATAAAAAATAAATAAAGGTCCTATTAGCTATTACAAACCGGGAACAAGTACAATATTGAATAAATATATCGCGTGCGGGAAATTAAATCGAGCGCAAAGTTCTAGGGTTTTGACCCTTTTTTGTTAAAGAAAATATCTTTTTGTTGTTTATGAATTAAGGAAGAAATTACCTAAATTAATCAATTACTAAATTAAATTAATTAATTAATTAATAAAAATAAATTATTTTTTGGGTTTTTTGTTATTTTAAGAAAGAAAATAAAATAATTAATGTTAGTAAAAACCTAATTAAGTCTAGTTTAATTTTAATTATTTACAAAAATATGTTAAAATTATTCTAATTAACACCTAAATTAATTAATTAGTATTTATTAAAAAAAATAAAATTAAAAGTTTGATTTGATAAAGAAAATATTTTGTGGTTTTTTTATTTTATAAAGAAAATAATTTTTTGATTGGTTAGAATTAAAACAAAAATAATAAAAACAATTAATAAACAAAATAAGTAAAATAAAAAGAGAGAGAGGTTTGGGCCTGAAAAGGGAGTTTGAGAAGAAAATCTGAGGCCCATTAAGCGCTGGCCTGGTTTGACTTTTTGGTGATCCAGTGAGCATGCTTTGACCAAAGCCTTGGTGGACGTTCAGATCCTGGCCACCAGATTTGGCCTTTGGCCATCTGGCCGTTGGATAGATGATAGTGCATGATGTGCTGCATGCTTGGACGTACATGTGATTACCTGAAGAAGGAAAATAACAAAGAAAGTGGGGGACCTGGGATTCGAACCCAGGTCCTGAAAGTGATATGCTTGCACGCTTGCCACTGCACTGCTTTGATTCTATTGTTAGTAAAATACAAAGAAATTATAATATAAACAAAACAAATTATATGCCAGAAAATAAAAATGCGCGAAAATTAATTTGAATTGGCCAATGGGAGAACAACAGCTCGTTGTCTTCTACCTCCAAATCCTGCAAATATTACCTGCGGATTTGGATCCACAGCTAAATATGCAAGCTTGCTCTAAAATCTTCCCTAGGCCACATAAATCAATTCCAAAAACATGTCTGAGTTCGTCTTGGCTTCCTGATTAACATTATGTCCTTCTTGAGTCCTGATTTTTCCTGAAAAAGAAAGCCCTAAAAACAAACACGCAACCCTAGCCATGGTGTTTTGGGGTTACAACGCCTATAAACTAAATTGAATAATGCAAAAAGTTTACAAATGTCATTAGGGTTACGAATATGCAAGTAATTTGTTCAAATGATGCAAGAATAATGAATCACGAATTCAAGAACCAAGGTGATTTTCGTGATACTTACAGTGCTTTTTGGTATGTGAGAATGCTTTCTCTTGATCCAGGAAGGTTGAGTGAACACCCAGGAAGCGATTGGGATAGCTTTTGGCTTCTGAAAATGCCTCTTGTTATGATCTCGAATTCAAGCTTTTTACCACTTTTTCAAATTTTTGTTCTGCCTCTTCTTGCAGCCTCCAACTATTATTTTCGTGCCTTTTCCTTCCTTATGTAATGTATATTGCATTAGGGTAAGAAACTTGGTACAAATCTCTCCACATCAATGCTCATGAATTGGATTTGATTCCACCATTACAACCTTCCAAATTTGGCCTAAATCATATCTTCTTGTAACCAATGCACTTGATGCGAATTTGATTCACATAATAGCTGTATTCAAAGCCTAAAGCAACCAAAAAAATCACGAGTTATAAATACTTTTGATTTTATATGATTTTATTTGATTTTATTTGATTTAAAATGAATAAATTCAATTAAAAATCAAATTAAATAATAAAAATAAGATATGGGCTCATGGATGAAGCTAGGACACGTGGAAAATGATGCAAGCTCAAATCAAGTGGAAAAGAATGGGCCCATTTGACAAAATTTGAAGTTTTGGGGATAGTTGACTTTTGGCAATTTTGCAAAAATGTCCAACTTCAACAATGCATAACTTCTTCAATTTTGAACTTTTGGAAATGTTCTTGGACTTTTTAGAAAGCTTGAGATGTACTCTAACCAAATATTTAGGTATCATCTCATTTTTATATTCCATGCTCAAGTTATAAGCTTTGGCAAAAAAGGTGTTTTTGTTGACTTTCAAAAATGACCTATAATGTACAAATTTATAATTTCTTGTGAGTGCATTTTCTGATCTTTGGGTATCAAGATGGATTGTAGGGAATTGAATCCTATTCAAAATGAGCTTTGGATGGGTCATTTATCATAAAGTATGAGAAAGTTATGTTTGGTCAAAGTTGAGTTGACTTTTCCTACAAAACCCTAATTTAGCAACTTTTGAGTCTTGATGAATTTTGAGCAATCCTTGGTGAATCATGATCGACCCTTGATCAAATGATAAAATATCCTTCAAAATGAGAATGTTGACAAAAAATCTTGAAGTTTGACTGTTTATAGGTCACAGTTGACTTTTGCTCTAGCACATTCGATTATTGGGCCCTTTGAGCAATTGACTGAGCAAACTTCGTCTGCAAGGCTTGAAATTTGACATGGATGATCTTGAGAACATATTAGGACATTGGGGAGAACTTGAGGTCATTTGGACTCAAGGATCTTGATGCAACACAAAACCCTAATTTGGGGTTGACTGCCTTAGGAGATAGCTTGACTGTCCAACTCTTGAGCAATCTTGAGCCACTTGGAGATTTTTCTTGCAATGTCTTGAGAAATATGAGAGGGAAAATTTTGGGGTATAACAATTGTAGTATCGAGTATCTACCAATTTTCAGCTCTACACCGAAACCGATCATCTCACTACGTCCTAATGGCCAAGTTGGTCAAGTAAGATTCTAAAGTCAGTTGATGTTTCACGACACCATGCGGCGGCCCCGTACTCTCCTTGATTCAACTCAAGGGTTACTGGTACCAACCAAAGTGCCACATCAACGTAGCCACTACTTCAACCATGTCGGTATACCCCGCACAGTTCCCTCACAGTTTATTGCTACTTACCTAAAAGGTGTCCCCAAATCCGGGTGTAGGATTTAAAACAAACCCAAACAAGGAACCAAAAATGTAAAGCATACAAATCAAACAATATAAGCATGTAAAGGTGATCTAAAACCCTAAGGTAGCCCCACTTTTATAAGTTCCCCAGCAGAGTCGCCAGTTCTGTGATACAGTGGGAGAACTGACTTGAGGTTTTGCGTTTGTGTTCGCAAATGTTTTGGTTTAGAAAGAGTCGCCACCAACTTTTTATTTTATCTAAAGGAAAGGTCAAAAAGCACAGGAAATACATTTGAGATGTTTTCTTGGGTTAGGGGGGTAGATTATGAAAAGAGAAGGTGCTAGCATCCTTTTCATTCATGGTTTTCCATGGGCTCTTAGTTACTGGTTTAGATCACTTGCTTTTGCTTTTCAATTGTTTGAAATGGTGCTTTTGTGTGTGGTTTTGAAAATATTTTGAAAAAAGAGGCCTTTGTTTAGGCAACCTTTGTAATGATTCTTGTTTGAATATATACAAAGGTGTTTGTCTTTTGAAAAATGTTTCAATGTTTGAAAGTTTATTTTGGGAAATGTTTTGAAATTGTGTGTTTTGAAATTAGCAAGGATGGTTTGCAAGAGATTAAGTAACTAGGAGTTGTCTACCCTACTCAAAGATCTTTTCTACACATTTTCAACCCTTTTACATTATTGTTTTACCATTGTATTTGGTAAACAACCTTGTATTTGGATGTTAAACGGGACAGGCGTGGGTCATCGTATGGCCATGATAACAATGTTGCCAAATATCTTAGCAAGTTTTTTGAGGGACTAGATCATTTTTGTATAGGCAACCAAGATAGCGTCATCGAGGGACTATGATCTTTTTGTTTTGTTTTTGTTTTGCCAAGATACCTAGCATGTATACCATGGCCATTTTTAAGGCAACAAGTGGATGAAACCCTAGGGGTACTTGTGTGCATTGTGTTGTCAATTTTCATGCATTTTTGTCTTGTTAAGTCTTGCTATTTGTTTGATTTTGGTCTTTTGCATACAAATCGTAATCTTACTATCATGCATATTTGAAAGCAATACAATGCGTAAAAGTAAATCTAAGACTATTACAACATTGATACGGGGTGGGGGATACAAGTTTGAATAGGGGGATATTTGCACAAAAAATAAAACCCTAAATCAACTATTACAACCATATTGAATTCATTGTACAAATAATAAATTGACAATATTTAAATATGCAATTAAATATGAATATGCAAAAATGTTTTGGTATTTATTTTATGTATGTAAAATAAATTATTTAATGTCCTAAAAATATTAAAAATATTAATGGTTATTTTTTTGGAAAAGGGTGGAAACCCTAGCTTTGTTTTAAGAAAATATATATTCTAAATATTTATTTATTCATTTTTTTATGTACAATAAAATAAAATATATACAAAAATGTTAAAAAATAAAATATATATGACAATATTATTTTATATGTATAAATAAATAAAAATAAAAATAAATGATATTTTTGTATTAATTATAAGTTTTTATTTAGGAAAATAAATATATTAAACCTAATAAACTAAATATTATGCCAAAAATAAAATAAAAAAATAAAATAAAAAGTGAAAATTTAAGAAAATATTTTTGGTAATTTTTAATGTTTAGAAAAATAAATAAAAGTCAGAAAATGTAAAATAAATGAGAAAATATAAAAAATAAGAGAAATGGGCCAGGGGGTGCAGAAAGCAAGCTAAGGGATGCAAATAGTCAGAATAATCCAAGCCCAGCCCAAGTTGTCTTCATCCCTGTCCTTGAGACAGAAGTAAACACGCGCCATGTTCAAATCTGGAACTCATGTATACGTGCTCAAAAACAAAAACTTGCAACATGAAAGTTATAGCTCTTGATCACACGATTCTAACCATGTAAAAAACTTAATCTAACTCTCAAAGACCAGAGAGAATTTCATTGACCCGAAATCTTGACCTAGTTTTTTCAGAAAGTTCAACTATCAAATACTCCTAGCTCAGTTAACATAAATGAATTTTATGCATATGTACAGCTCAAGGACAATGAGGACTACATTTTTGCTTCACAAACCTAAGCCTAATGATTCCTAAATAAGGAGATAGAAGTTTGAGAAATACCTGTTTCAGTCAAGTTCGAATATGGCAATGCAGCGACTTTCAGTGAGGCCTGAGGTTCTTTTGAGCTTGCTTGATGTTCCCTTGACCTTTCCCAATGCTTGGCTTGCTTTTAAATGGTCTGAAACTTCTTGTAGAACTCAACCTGCAAACTCGAAATTTGAAAATGGTGAAGTGTGTAAATGGAGTTACAGTGGCTTGGGAATGGTTGGGATAGTTTAGGTATGTTGTATGGAGTGTGTTGGAACTGGTTGCAAGCAAAACGCACGAGTGGATTTTGTTTTGGAAGTCAATCTGCAGAACCTGCGCTGTTTTGACAAGAACTTGGTGTTTTGATGTTAGAGGGTGTTTGAGGGGCTTAGGGCTCGTGTTTCTGACCTTAGGCAATGTGTTAATCTTGTTTGAAATGATTACAACACTTGGTTATATCAGATTACCAAGTTATGGACTTTTTGCACAATGACTTGCTTTTGAAGCAAAAGCTGAAGTTGACAATGCAAAGGGCTGTACTGGCCTCCCCCTAAGCTGCACATAGTTGGTGTACCTTTACCTAAGTTTGTGGATGTTGTTTGCTTCAAGAACTTCGGTCCATGGCTCAAGAAAAACAATTTGACATAAAGCATGCTTTATGTAAATGGTATTGTTAACTTATTGCCAAAAATGGATTAAACCTTTGTATAATACTCTAAAGCTCAGAACAAAGCCTTAATCCAATGTGTTTGCATTTAATTTATGAGTGTAGGAAGGTTTAAGACCTGTAAACCAAGTACGAGCAAGGTTTGGACAGATTTTGCAACTTGTAGCATGGTGTAAAATGCCTTGGACAAAAGTGATGATTTACCAATTTCAAACTTTCGATTCTCCCTAACCATGAATGATCTTGGAGAGTTCTTGGACATTTTGGAAATCTTGTAACATGATCTACAATCAATCTTTGAAATCAATTTTGAGATTCCAATTGGAACTAGGTTAAAAATTTCCATGAAGATAGGCCAAAATCCTGCCTAAACTAGGGCAAAATTTCACTAAGTTAGAAAGTTTTTGGACCCTTATTCACAAAATCATAACTTGAGATCCAAGCATATTTTGGGAAAGCTTTGTGAATAAAAGTTGTAGATTTTGTGGAGGACTACAACTTTCATGTTGGAAGTTTTCTTTGAATCCAATTGCATGATGGTGAAAAAGTTGGGAAAAGTTGGGAAAAAATAAGAAATTTTCATAACTTAGAAAATTTCTAAGTTATGAAAATTTTCCATTTTAAACCCTAATTTTCAAAATTAGGTTTCTTGGTGAACAAGTTTCATGTTTTGACATGTCTTGATAAAAAATGACCCTTGGCACTTGAGTTTGACCAAAAAGTCAAAGTTTGACTCTTCAGTGTACAGTTTATTTTTGATCAGTTGATTGGAAAATTCATCTGTCAATCCAATGCTTTTGAGATCTTTTAAACCTTTTGATTAGGTCAAGATGATTACATTGAGTCCTTGAATCCATGCTTGAGCCCAATTTGCCATTGGCTAGGTTAAAAATCAGAAATTGCCCTTCTGCAGTCAAAACCCTAAAAATGACCATTTTACCCTTTTGATGATCTGATCAAATTTCTTGAGGAGTTGTGGTCCAAACTTGATCAAATGGTTCATATGAGTCTACAATGTTGATGTGGATAAAAAATTATGAGGTTTGATTGTAAATTGGCCACAATTGACTTTTTCCCCAATACAGTTGTTTTCTAGGTCAACTGTCCAATTGACTGGGCAAAAATTTGATTCAAGGCTTGAAACTTGGTATGAGAAATCTTAGGAGTCCAACATGAAGTATGAAAGTCATATTGAGCATTGAATGTCCGAAAATCCCTGTGTGTGATCGGTGGAAATAGAACTGACTGTTTTTTAAGCTGGTTCGCAAAATGTCGCGGTAAGCAAGAGTCGCCACCGTCTTTTATGTTCTCCAATATGGAAAGGACAAAAGCACAGAAAAATTCCTTATTCGAGAATCTTTCTCGGTTCGGGAGGTAGATTTATAGAAAGGGAAGGTGTTAGCACCCTTTCTATCCGTGGTTATCCACGGGCTCTTAGGTACTTGCTCTTATGTTTTCAAAATATGTTTGCTTTTCAAGTGTGAGTGGGTTTTGAAAAAGTTCGTTTGAAAAATTTCTAAGTAACTCTTGTATCAGTCCTCAAGAGTGTATGAAAAATTTGTTTGAAAACTTTTAGAAAGTGTGAGGTGTGAAAAGTATTGTTGTTTGTTTTGAGAAAGAGCAAATACTTAAGAGAATCTACCTGCTCTAAGGAATTAGGCTGTATAAGGGTCCTTTAAATAGTACTATCCCACTATTGAGAAGTAGGTAGCACCGTCGTTGGAGGTGTTCGGGTCAATTCGATTATCGGGACTGTATGGTCACCGAAGCAATGGTAGGACAACTTAGAAGTAACCCTACCGTCCTAGATCCTTTTATCCGAGGCAACCGTTTCGAGGCAACTGGATCTTTAGACAAAGGGTGACCTCTAAGACGTCCTATACTTGATGACCACGTTTCGAGGCAACAAGTGAAGCGTACCCTAGGAGTGGCATGTGCTTTGTGTGTTGTTTTTTCAGTTAATTGTTTTTGTACATGTTATTTGTGAGCTACGAGTTGTTTTATTCACATACATTCTTTCATGCATTTAACAGTTAGGAGTGCGGAAAGCAAATTACGGAAATGTAAATCTAGCTATTACAAGGCGCGGGTCTATATATCGCCAAAAAACAAAGACCCGTTTTGGTAAATAAGTGCGAGAAATTAAATAAAGCGGTAAAATTCCTAATTAACTATTACATATCTGGAGACAGTTACATAAATAATCAAAATAAAATAAATGCGCGCGAATAAAAATTAATCGGGAATGCCTTAAGGGTTTTGACCCTTTTAAGAAAAGAAATGAATTTTTTTTGTCTTTTTTGTGATTAAATGAGATTAAAACTAATGATTAAATTAATTAATTAATTTATTAAAAAAATGTTTTTGTATTTTTATGTTTTTTAATGAAAATAAAAATAAAAGAATTAAAATTAAAAGTTAATAAAAACCTAATTCTAAATTTATTTTAGTTATTAAGAAAAAAAGGGTTAAAGTTGCCTAATTAAAATTAATTCAATTTATTAGTATTTAATTACAAAAATAAAATGAAATTAATAATAATAATAATAATGTTAGTTCTTTTTTTTTTTGATTTTTTATAAAAATGTTAATTATGTTAATAGTTAATAAAAGGAAAAAAAATAAAAATGAGACAAACAAAAATATAAAAATGACAAAATAAAAATTGCAAACTCAAGGGGGTTTTTGGGCCATATTGGAGGTGTTAATGGAATTGTGAGGCTAATTTGCACAAAGCTCGTTGACTTTCTGGACTTCATGCGCCTGTGTTGACCTGAGAACATGATGCTCCTTCCCTTGTGGCCATTGGATTTGCACTTGGAGACACTTGGCGCTTTGGATTTGTGAGGCGCATGATAAGCCTTCTTTGAAGCCTGCACACAAGTATGTAAGAAAAAATAATATGGGATTTTGAGGGGACCTGGGAATACTTACAGTGCTTGATTATGGACCTTAGGACGTGGCAAGGGTTGCTTTAGCTTCAGGGTATGGCAAAGAAGAGAGTCACGTTCTCCTTTTGGCCTGAAAATGCTTGCAAAACTCCTTTTGATCTCACACTTTTTTTGACAAATTTTGAACTTTGCTCTGGCCGTTTGTGCACTTTTTTGTTTTTTGAATGAGGCTTGCAAGGCTTGTATATATAGTAATGAGTGAGAATCAGTCACTATTATGAGCTCTTAACCTTTGCAATTAAACTTTGGATTTCTCCATAACCACCATTAAAGGAACTTGCCAATTTTGTTCAAAATTTGAATTTTATGCTTAAAATGGACCTTACACGAATTTGGTAGGTGCATTATGCTTCATCAAGGTGATTCAAACCACAAGATATCATTGAATTAATTTTTTTGATTTTTATTTGAATTTTATGGATTTAAAATGAATTAAATCAATAAAATTAAATAAAAAATAGAAAAATTAATGTTTAATCCTGAAATTAATCATGGGACACGTGAGTGGCATGACAAGGCTGAACCAAGTGGAAAAAAGTGGGCCCTTTTGTCAAAAATTGAAGTTTCAAGGATAGTTGACTTTGGCCATTTCACAAAAATTTCCCAACTTCTCCAATGCATATCTTGCTCAATTATGATCATATGAACATGTTCTTGGACATTTTGGAAAGGTCTTGAAGTCCTCTAACCAATGCCTTTGGTCCCATGTCATTTTGATTTACCAATATCAAGTTATGGTCTTTGACTTAAAATGCCTTTTTGTTGACTTTTAAAAATGACCTATAATGTTGAAATTGATAACTTTTTGTGAGAGCATTTCTTGGACTTGGAATGTGAAGATGAGTTGTAGGAAATGTCCTCCCCTTCAAAATGAGCATTGGATGGGATTTTTCTGATGAACCATGAAAACGTTATGCCTTGGTCAAGTTACAGTTGACTTTTCAACAGTCCAAAAATGGAAACTTTTGCATCTTGATGATTTTTGAGCCATTCTTGTGGAATCATGATCAAGATTTGATCCAATGATGATTGTGGCTTCAAAATAAGATGTTGACCAAAAATTTTGACTTTTGACTGCCAAATGACCATTTTGCCCCTGCAGTTGATTGTGAGGCAATTAGGGTTTTTGACTGTGCAACTTGACCTTGTGAGCCTTGAAACTTGACATGTAGGTGCTTGACAATGTATATGAGCATATGGGACTTGATTGAGCCCTTGAAAACCTCAACTTCCTTGCAGGAACCAAAACCCTAATCTTGACTGGCTTAGGAGGATGGTTTGACTGTGCAGCCCTTGAGTAGACTTGAGATGATGCTCGTCAAAACTTTGAAGAATATGGGAGGGCAAATTTTGGGGTACAACACTGTGCAAACTCAAATCCTAATTTCAGGTCATCAGGGCAAGGAGAGGTCTTGAGTAGAGCAACCCCTAATTCTGTCTTGAGTCCAAAGAGTCTTGTGAGGGGAAATCTTGATAAAATGAGAGGGAAAATTTTGGGGTACAACAGCTGCCCCTGTTCAATCTTCTTAAACCTGAAGAGTTAGATTGGCGAGTTTGTCGTTCGTGACTCAAAGGTAAAAGATGATTGGACACTAGAGTGCCTGTAAATTTGCACTCGTCAAAATGTGGTTGAGGGAATGGGCTTAAAGATGCCATTTGGAGATGGTAGAATATTGTTGGAGATGGGCTTAAAGATGCCATCCAAGAATGTTTGTTAAAAAATAAAGAGAATGAATATCAGAATGGTATCCGTATCTGGAACGTATCTGAGCTGTATCTGGAGATTGGATTTGAATTCTGAATAGGCGATAGAAGGGCATCCGTGTCTGGAACACCTCTGGGCTGGGGATAAAGTCAAAATAAGTGACAGCATGGCTACCGTGTCTGGAGCGTATTTGGACTGTGTCTGAATCTTGTATTTGGATCTTGTATTTGAATAAGCGACATAATAACATCCGTGTCTGGAGCATCTCTGAGCTGTTTTCTGAGTTCTATATGTGAATAAGAAATAGAATAGAATTCGTTTCTAGAGCATCTCTAAGCTGTTTTCTGAGCTTGAATCTAAATAAGCAATAGAATAGCATCCGTGTCTGGAGCATCTCTAAGCTGTTTTCTGATCTTGAATCTGAATAAGCAATAGAATAACATCCGTGTCTGGAGCATCTCTAAGTAGTTTTTTGAGCTTTGAATCTGAATAAGCAATAGAATAGCATCCGTGTTTGGAGCATCTCTAAGCTGTTTTCTGAGCTTGAATCTGAATAAGCAATAGAATAGCATTCGTGTATGGAGCATCTCTAAGCTATTTTCATAATTGCATATTGGTAGCTTGTTAATCTTATCTTGAAAAGGGTAAAATGTTAGCTGAAACACAAATTATGTTGCATGAAATGTATGGTGCAATATATGTGTTTTAACAATGTTTATGATATATGAATGTAATGTATGCGCATGTAAGCTGATTAGCTGTCTTGCTGAGGAAAATAAACCCTTGATAGCTGGAGATAATAACATCTTTGACTGCTGCCGGGGAAAATAAATCCTTGACTGCTGCTGGAGATTCAAAACCTTGAACAACTTCTGTGGGGATGTGAGAATCCTTCACGACTTTCCTGGGGATATAGGGATCCTTCAAGTCTTTGGAGTTGGAATATGATAATCATTCTGTTGTGAAAATAATGCCAAGTGTTGCTTGAGAAACCTGCTTGGGGAATCCAGAGAACTTTTGAAGACTTCTACTGGGAGTTAAATAATGAGAATCCTTACTCGACTGGGAAATAGGCAAAACTCTGGAGATCTCTACCGGGAATCAAACAAAGGAAAACCTTGATCTGTTGGAGAATAAAGAAGGCTCTGATGACTTCCGCGAGGAATTAAGAATGAGAATCTTCGATCTGCTAGGGGAATTTGAATCCTTGGGGACTTCATGCTGAGGAGTCAAGAATGAGAATCTTCGATCTGCAGGGGATTAAAAATTCTGACAAATTCATGCTGAGAGTAAAGAAGGCTCTGGCAACTTCACTGGAGAATCAAGAATGAAAACCTTCATTCTGTTGGGGAGTAAAAACTCTGTGGGAGTAGCTATACTACTGGGGAGATCAGGAGTTTGGGTTGTATGCCAATCTACTAGGAGTCAAGAATGAGAATCTTCATTATGACGGGGATATCAGGAGTTTGGGTGTATGCCAATCTATTGGGAGTCAAGAATGAGAATCTTCATTCTGACGGGGATATAAGGAGTTTGGGTGTATGCCAATCTTCTGGGGAGTCAAGAATGAGAATATTTATTCTTTCTGGGATATCAGGAGTTTGGGTGTATGCCAATTTACCGAGGAGTTATCCTAGGTTGGGGATAAAACAAAAGTTAACTGTTATCTGGTTGATTCTCAGATTTTAAGACAACTTGCTGGGGAATTTGGCGAAAACTGAATGGTTTCCACTGCAGGTTGATAGTTTCAGCTCCGTTGGGGATTGGTAGTTGGTAGTCTCATCTCCGCCGAGGATCTTAATGACGTGCTGTAGAGATTGTGTATGGAAATGGGTTTAAAGATGCCGTTCAAAGGTGATTGTTGACGGAAAGTTTGAACCGGATCTGAACAGAGAATGAATCAGAATAAACCGTTGAGAGATTTATCTGTTGAGATATTTTATCTGAATTAGTAAAATCTGGAGACGAATAAGAATAAACCATTGTGAGATTTATCTGAAACAGCAAGATCTGGAAGTGAATCAGAATAAACCGTCGAGATTTATCTGAAACAGCAAAATCTGGAATATCTTCAACTGGAATAAGAATCAGGGAGATCTTAGTGTCGATATGACTGAGCCAGAGAAGGTCTTGAATTAACTTTGACTGGATAAGAATCAGAAAAATCTTAGAATCGATTTAACTGAGTCAGACGAAAGTCTTGGAATATCTTCAATTAGAATAAGAATCAGGGAGATCTTAATGTCAATCTGACTGAGCCAGAGAAGGTCTTGAATTAACTTTGACTGGATAAGAATCAGAAAAATCTTAGAATCGATTTAACTGAGCTAGACGAAAGTCTTGGAATGTCTTCAACAGATGCTGGGGAAAATAAATCCTTGACTGCTGTTGAGGGGGAAAGTAAAATGAACTACTATCTGGTCGTGGTCCAGGCTTTATAGCTTGAATTTTGTGAGAATTCGATTACATCTTTCCTGAAAGGTAAAGGTTAGTTGCATGACATATATCAAGCAACGATGTTCTCAAAATAAATGAGATTGTGTTGTATGATGTCCTGATGTACAGATATATAATGCTTCTCTCGCTGAGGAAAATAAATCCCGAATTGGTGCTGGAGAAAAGAGTTGAATTCTTCGTTTCCACTGGGGATAGTGAAAATTCTGGCGACTTCAATGGGGAAAAAACTTGAGGTCGACTTAGCTGGGAAGAGGTTAATAAAGACTGAAACTCTGGCTGGGAGCCATCTTATGAGAAGGATTTTGGAGAGACTTGTCACTGCCCCAAGTAGCGAGTGTTTATGACTTTTCCAGAAAATGTTTGACTGTATGCAACCCTTTGTTGGGATTGACGTTCAATGCTCCAAGTGACAGGGACAGAGACTTGCCCCTGGTTACTCCGCATTTTGAGAGATTTCTTGAAATCTTGAATGGACTGCCCCAGGTGTACTGGACAATGACATGTCATGTCCCTTTGTTGATAGGAGATTTTTGCAACGGAAGTGTCATCCCACTTAAAGTGATTTTGTTCACTAAGAGAGCTTTCGTTCATCGGATATTCACTGTGAGAATTTCTTCATTGTCAAATAAATAGCCATATGCAAACAACGATATTCAAATAATGCAAAGTTTATGCTTGTCTTCAAATTTTGAAAATGCATTTTTTTTAGTAGAAAACTTTCGTAAGAAAAATTCAACTCATGATTTAGAGCAAAGCCTTACAGGAGTCAGGATACCTTTTTGTAACAGTATGCTTTCGAACTAACCCATGCTTCAATTAGGACTTTTGAAGGGTTGTGACGTGGCTTGGTTCATGGTTTAAGAAACAAAGGATAAAGGCTCAAAGTATATTTGTACCCATCCGCTCTTCGTGATGTTCTTCAGTCATAAACTCAGTTAACTGCGCGTTGAACTCCATTTGAGTCTGGAATGACGTTTTGGTGACGATTCAAACAAGTTAAGTTTATTGAAAGGCAGTCATTTTTGCAACATTATTTTTGTTGAGGATTTATAGTGACCTCTTTCTTTTGATTTGTTGTCCCTAATTTTTTCCTGACTGTTCCTGTTTTTGAGATTACAGTCAGCGGGATGCCCCAGTTTTCTTAAGCCTCCTTTGTAGGTTTCGACTTAGTGGGCTTTTCTTTTTGAGAGATAATGACTGCCTATGTGATAAGGAACCATCATCGTCTTTTGATTCCTAAGAAAAGTTTTTGATGTCATTCATTGTATTACAAGATGAGAGTTTGCGACTTTAACGTGCGTTTGAATTAACTGAGAGACTACCCTGCCCCAGGTTAGATTAAAGGTTTCAATTTGTGTTAAAACATAAAACTTCTATTTCTTTGGCTCGAAGGGGTTGACTAGGGATTATCTTCCTTATAACTCCAGTGTTTAGGATTTGAAAGAAACGCCTGTACGTCGTCAGCAAGGTCTGTCCAAAAGCATACTGTATAAGATTATGGCATTGTTTTCGTCATCCTCCCTCTAAAGGTTTGTGTCATAAGAGGAATAAAAAGCATAGTTTAAATATAGTGAAAACGAAAAGATGAATTCAAGACAAACATATGCAATGCATTAATGAAACAGAGTTTGACATTAATAGATAATTGTTTGAATAACAAAGAAATTACAATTGGAAATTCAAAATGAACAGAAGCCTCTTAGTTCGAACTTGTCATTTTAGGTGGAGAACCATCCGCGGAAGATTTTCATTTGGCCATCCTGTGTGAACTCCAGCGTTGTTTCTTTAATCAGATCTTGGATTTTTTTTCTCAATGCTCAACAGCTATCAGTGTCATGTCCAAGACTGTTGGAATGATACGTATATCTTGCATTTGGATTGTACCCTGGAGCGGCTGTGTTGGGATGCCGAGGGGGGTCCCTTAATAAAATCAGCTTGACTTCCAACAAGCGTTGCATCACTTGGGATAATGACATGTTAACCTCAGTGAAGCACTTTTCAGATGTATTCTGCTTACCCCGATTACCCTGTTGACGTTGGTGAGGTTGTTGTTAGGCTTGTGACCCTGAAGCAAAATGGGGAAGCTTTCCCTCGACTTCTTGTCTCAAGGGAGGCTGAATGATGACTTGATCTTCAACCTTAGTTGTTTTCCCCATTTATTTACGTTCTCCTAGATGAAGCTTGTTGATGAGGACCTTTAGCTTCTCTTGTCCTTGTGCTAAGTTTTGGATGAGAGCCATCTGGCCCATCAGTTGTCCCATCATCTAGATTTTCATTGTTGCCATCTCAATTTGTATCCCTTCCAACTGATCATTCCTGATGCCCCCCCGGATTCCCTATGACCATGCCCCTTGTGAGGAGAGCTTTCACCTCTTCTTGTCCCTTGGACAGGTTCAATAACATCTCTTAGAGTTGAGCGTTTTGAGCCTGGATGTCTTTGATAGTCTTCTCTAGAGCCATCTCTACTGAAATAAACAATAGGAAGATAAAGGGACTTGAAGGGGAGAAACCTGTATGATATGTATGATATGTGGATGCATGTGTTCAAGGATCTCGTGGGGTAAACACAAGAAAATGTTAGAAATTGAACATCCTTGATTGGAGAACTTTGTATCGGTGGATGTCTTTCCACGAGAATCAAGCTCACCATGTCAAGTGGGTCATAGTCTTTGACTCAAGTTGTTGTACTTGATCTTTGACGATGTTTGTTTAGAGGAAAATTAATCCTCTTTCCCTTTGGTAGACGTCTGGTTCAACGTGCCCCTGCATCAAAGACCCTCGAGATCCTTGAAATGGTTATTGAAAATGCTTATGGTATGATGTTATGATGTTATGTACAAGTTTATATACAAATAATCATATTCACACAAAGCAGACAAGTCCTTAGGTTTAGGCTTGCATGGAGCTTGTAGGTAAGTACCCTCCTGAAGTCTAGTTGGCTCAACCTGTCCTAGAAATAGTAACCAGGTTCTAAGGAGCTCAATATCAACTGTCCAATTGACTGGGCAAAAATTTGATTCAAGGCTTAAAACTTGGTATGAACAATCTTAGGAGTCCAACATGAAGTATGAAAGTCATATTGAGCATTTAAAGTCCAAAAATCCCTGTGCAAACTCAAACCCTAATTTCAGGTCATCAGTGAAAGGAGAGGTCTTGAGCAGAGCAAACCCTAATTTTGTCTGGAGTCCAAAGAGTCTTGTGAGGGGAAATCTTGATAAAATGAGAGGGTAAATTTTGGGGTACAACATGATCTATCTTGGATATCAATAAGGTAGTATGGGTCAACATATACTGTCTTAGCCGGCGAGCAGCCCATGCCAGAACGCAGCAAGTTTTCTCGAGCAGTGAATATCTTGTTTCACAGTTGGTAAACTTTTTGCTCAGGTGTTGTACCCCAAAATTTGCCCTCCCATTTCTTCAAGAAATTGCCAAGCTAAGTCACAAAATTCCCCAAGGGTTGTGCAGTTCAACTGTCTCCTATACAGTCAAAACTAGGGTTTGTGTTCTGATCAAGAAAAGGAAGTTTTCAAAGGCCCAATCAAGTTTCATATGCCTACAAATGTGGTCAAGCATCTTCATATCAAGTTTCAAGGCATTCAGCTCAAAATTGCACAGTCAAAACCCTAGATTGCACTACAGTCAACTGTAGTGCAATTTAGGGTTTTGACTGTGCAATTTTGAGCTGAATGCCTTGAAACTTGATATGAGGATACTTGACCATCTTTGTAGGCATATGAGACTTGATTGGGCCTTTGAAAACTTTCAATTCTTGATCAGGACACAAACCCTAGTTTTGACTGTATAGGAGACAGTTGAACTGCACAACCCTTGGGGAATTTTGTGACTTGGCTTGGCAATTTCTTGATGAATATGGGAGGGCAAATTTTGGGGTACAACAGTTGCCCCTGTTCAATCTTCTTAGACCTGAGGATGCAGGTTGGCTGACGTGCCTTTCGTAATCCGAGGGTAGAAGATGATTGGACACTAGAATGCCCAGAAATTTGCGCTCACATAGTAGCAGTGATGGAATGGGCTTATGGATGCCATTTGGAGATTGCTGGATAGGACGATGGGCTTATAGATGCCATCTGGATGTTGATAGCGTAGGAGATTCCTTAGCGAGAACCTGCATACCTGCAAAAGAAAAAATGAGTACCTGACACGTTGCAGGAGTTGATTTTAAATGCTTGGTATATATGTGTCCTGACTGGTTACAGGAGCTGAGTCTGGAGCTTCAAACGCTGATGAATGAACCAGAGATGGTTACTGCCTTAGCATGAATGATAAGAGAACCTTAGGTGATTTTAATCTCAACAACGCTCGTTGAGAAAAAATCTTGATGGGGAATCGCCTCACACGCCGTTGGAGAGGGAAACACAGGAAAAGGAATTGTCACCTCACACACCGTTGGAGAGAGAAACATAAGAGACTATTACCTCACACTCATCGTCGGAGAGGGAATCATCTGAAAAGGACTTACTACCTCACGCACTTGCCGGAGAGGGGACCATAGAAGACTATCACCTCACACTCATCGTCGGAGAGGGAAACATCTGAAGAAGGAATTACCACCTCACGCACTTGTCGGAGAGGGGACCATAAGAGACTATCACCTCACACTCATCGTCGGAGAGGGAAACATCTGAAAAAGGAATTACCACCTCACACGCCGTCGGAGAGGGAACCATAAGAGACTATCACCTCACACTCATCGTCGGAGAGGGAAACATCTGAAAAAAGGAATTACTACCTCACACGCCGTCGTGAATTTTTAAACTCTTCAGACGCGCCCTGGAAAGATACAGGAATCGAATCTTTAAACTCTTCAGACGCGCCCTGTCAAAAAGGAATTATTAAATTTTTGTCTTTTCTGAATTTTTGGATGTTTTTGTATTTTGTTAAAAAAACAATTAATTAATTTAAGACAATAAAACAAACAAACAAATAATTAAAAATAATAAAACATAAAGAAAATTAGAAAAGATAAAACCAGGGGGGGTTTGCTGTCCCATTATGGAGGTATAATCCAAAAGTTTGGGCCCAATAGGCAGTGGCCTGTTTGACTTTCTGCCTAGCGTGTGGACGCGTTGACCTGAGTATACGTGTTCTTCAGATTCTTGGCCTTGGATTGATCTTAGTGCACACGTGGGTGGCCTGGATGTAGAGCGTATGGTGATCCACAAAGGTGTGCCTACATAGGAATGAATATGGAAAAACAATATTGAAAGTTACACAGACCTGGGGTTCGAACCCAGGTCTTGGATATTGCCAAGAGAGGTACCTGCCAGCTGAGCCGTTTGAATTATTTGATATATTAATAACACACAAACAACAAAAAGAAAGAACAAGCGCATTAGTGATTAAACGCGCGAAATTTAAAATCAGCGAATCATTGATGGACAACACATCGTCTTCCTCATTTTTTCTGAAACATGAACGTATGGCCACGGTTTTCTGGGCGTGGCTTAAGGGATGCTTTAAGAAAACAGCGATTAGACCCTCGACGCTCATAAATTGAGCGCGAGGGTTCCATCATCTTCGTCTTCAAGCGCTAAGTCTGATGGCACTGATTTGGAGTTCTAATTTTGCCTTGTTATGAAAGCCCCAAATCGAAAACCTGCAAACCCTAGAATTCGCGCATGGTAGAATCTCATACACAGCGAAATAATGCAATTAAACATAATGGTTAGCTTGTAAACTTCATCAGGAATGCAAAACACATATCAAAACTTATAAAAAATGCATGGATTGGTATGCACGATTAGGAGTTTTTCTTGATGCAGTGTGAGTTCAAACTACCAGTTCTTGAAGCTTTGGTCGTTGTTCTTGATTGGAATGCGTTCTACGTTACCCAAGGAAGCTAATGGGATCAGTATTATGCCTTGAATCCACCTGAAACAATGATTTCAGAATTTCCTTTTTATGAAAAATTTTCAAGTTTGGTCAATGGTTTCCTGCGCAGCTTTCAGTCTCTAAGGCTTAGGATTGTGATTCTGAATATGTAGTAAAGCTTTTAGGTCAACAAAATTGAACAATATCCATGGCATTCAATGATTTGCATATTTGATTTTATAAGATCTTTTTTGAATCTTTTTTCATGTGTATTTGGTTCAATCATGCTCAAATCAAACCAAAACTTGCCTAATTAGGATGTGCACGTGATATTGAGAGTAAAACATGCATGAAAAGATTTTTTAGGTCAAAGTAGATATTTTTCACATATTTAAATAATTTAATTGAATTAATATTAATAGAAATTCAAATAAATAAATAAAAAATGAGAAAATACTTCCCTTTGGGCCAAGTGGTCGTGCATATGCTTGGAATGATGAATCATGGAAGAAAAATGGGCCCATTAGCAAATTTAGGTCATTTGAACCATTGTTGACTTTTCAAAATATCCAAAATTTCCCAACTTCCACAAGGCACAACTTGCTCAATTTTTAAGCTTTTCACATGTTCTTGGACATTTTGGAAAGGTCTTTGAGTCCTCTAACCAATGCCTTTGGTCCCATGTCATTTTGATTTACCAATCTCAAGTTATGGCCTTTGACTTAAAGTCCCTTTTTGTTGACTTTTGAAAATGACCTATAATGTTGAGATTGATAACTTTTTGTGAGAGAATATCTTGGACTTGGAATATGAAGATGAGTTGTAGGAAATGTCTTTCTCTTAAAAATGAGCTTTGGATGGAATTTTTCTGATAATCCATGTGAAAGTTATGCCCTGGTCAATTTCAGTTGACTTTTTCAGCTGTCCAAATATAGTAACTTTTGCATCTTGATGATTTTCTGAGCCAAATTTTGAGAATCATGATAAAGCATTGATCAAATGATGTTTGTGGCTTCAAAATGATATGTTGACAAAAAATTTGAACTTTTGACTGTCAAATGACCATTTTGCCCCTACAGTTGACTGTAGTGCAATCTAGGGTTTTGACTGTGCAATTTTGAGCTGAATGCCTTGAAACTTGATATGAAGATGCTTGACCACATTTGTAGGCATATGAAACTTGATTGGGCCTTTGAAAACTTCCTTTTCTTGATCAGAACACAAACCCTAGTTTTGACTGTATAGGAGACAGTTGAACTGCACAACCCTTGGGGAATTTTGTGACTTAGCTTGGCAATTTCTTGAAGAATATGGGAGGGCGAATTTTGGGGTACAACAGTTGCCCCTGTTCAATCTTCTTAGACCTAAGGATGCAGATTGGCTGACGTGCCTTTCGTAATCCGAGGGTAGAAGATGATTGAACACTAGAGTGCCCAGAAATTTGCGCTCACATGTTAGCGGTGTGATGGAGGAATGGGCTTATAGATGCCATTTAGAGATTGTTGGATAGGATGATGGGCTTATAGATGCCATCTGGATGCTGATCGCATAGGAGATTCCTTAGCGAGAACCTGCATACCTGCAAAACAGCAAAATGAGTACCTGGCACGTTGCAGGAGCTGATTTTAGATGCTTGGTATAGATGTGTCCTGACAAGTTACAGGAGCTGAGTCTGGAGCTTCAAACGCCGATGAATGAACCAGGGATGGTTACTGCCTTAGCATGAATGGTAAAAGAACCTTGGGTGATTTTAACCTCAACAATGCTCGTTGAGAAAAATCTTGGTGGGAAATACCATCTTCGCAGGATCGGGAAGAGAGCCATAAGCAATTATAATCTGCAAGGGAATCACCTCACTCGCCGTCGGAGAGGGGAATCATAGGAAAAGGAATTGTCACCTCACACACCGTCGGAGAGAGAAACATAAGAGACTATTACCTCACACTCATCGTCGGAGAAGGAATCATCTGAAAAGGACTTACTACCTCACACACCGTCGGAGAGGGGACCATGGGAGATTATCACCTCACACTCATCGTCGGAGAGGGAAACATCTGAAGAAGGGATTACCACCTCACGCTCATCGTCGGAGAGGGGACCATAGGAGATTATCACCTCACACTCATCGTCGGAGAGGGAAACATCTGAAGAAGGAATTACCACCTCACGCACTTGCCGGAGAGGGGACCATAGGAGATTATCACCTCACGCTCATCGTCGGAGAGGGAAACATCTGAAGAAGGAATTACCACCTCACGCACTTGCCGGAGAGGGGACCATAGGAGATTATCACCTCACACTCATCGTCGGAGAGGGAAACATCTGAAGAAGGAATTACCACCTCACGCACTTGCCGGAGAGGGGACCATAGGAGATTATCACCTCACACTCATCGTCGGAGAGGGAAACATCTGAAGAAGGAATTACCACCTCACGCACTTGTCGGAGAGGGGACCATAGGTTCTGCTGAGTCTTTTTCAGAAAAATCTGTTGGGAGTCGATTTAGCTGGACTAGAGAAGGCTTTGAAATATGTCTGAGCATTTTAACTGCGTCTTTCCTGAAAGGTAAAGGTCAGTCATATGCAATGCATGATATGGATCAAGCAATGATGTTCTCAACATAAATGAGATTTGTATGATATGATGCGTCTATGCATGCTATAATGATGTATGTGACGTTTTATGAATGTGTTTTTCGTCTAGGAAAGTAAATCCTTGACGAGTGCCGGGAAGTCGTATCCTGGGCTGATGTTGAAGAATAGCTTTTGCTTCCGCTGGGGATGATAGTTGCAAGTATACCGGTAGGAGAAGATAACTCCGTTGCGGAATAAACTTGGCAAATGAAGGATTCTGCGGGGAGAAAAGATACTCTTGTGACCATGCTGGGAAGCAATACTCTGTGGGGATAGAGATGCTTTGCTGAATGTTGATAGCTTGCTGAGGATACCCTTGTTGTTGGAAGTATTAATAGACTTTGCTGGGGTAAGAAGACTTTGTCGACGACACTCTTTCCGTGGCTTTTGGCTGAGGATAACCCAGTTATATCCTATTGAGGAAATAACTCTTTAAATAAAGCCGGACGACGCGTTCGTGCTCTGCGAGGGGATAAGCTTCCAGAATCTACTGGGGATAAGCTTATTGCTTGGGGGTATGAATTCCAATTTTCCTGGGGAAACTGGATTGGACTGGACTCTTCTGGGGAGTTCTGAATTGCTGGGGAAGTGATTCCTTTGAATGTTGATATACCGCCGGGGAACAATCTTTAGGCAAAGACTGCCGGGGATGCTTGTTAAGAATATATGTGTTGCTGCTAGGGAAGTATTGAGATCTACGGGAGGATACTCAATTTCCTTGAGATTTGATAGCTCTGCTTGGAGAAGAGTGTATTGTTGGCTTACTCTCTGGGGAATTAAGATGTACTGGTCGTGTTCTTTAGCTGAACCTACCTTAGTACCTTGGAGGATAGAACAATTAGACTGCTCAGACAATTCTTTTATTGCCCCTGTTTCTAGTGTTACCTGCAATTAATTCCTTCGTTTCGTATGCAAATATTTATGAGTTAGCAAATTATTGTCAATGCATATATCACAAATTGAACCTTGGACGTTCTTCGCAAAACAAAACAAACAAAAAAAAAAAAAAACCCTTGGCACGTTTAACTGAAAATATATTTGTATTGATTTTGAATGGCCTGAAAATAGGCGTTTTGTATACAAGAGGCTGACGTCCTAGTAAGAGGAACGTCGCCGAACAAGAGAGTTTATACAAGTTTTGTACAAAAGAAGATAAAACAGCTGTGTGAAATGAATGATCCCACTGGGTTTCAACTCTGCTATTGCCTTTATAACTCTGAGCGTCTCATCACTTGATGACCTTGGTTGAAGGTGAAGCTGACTGATCGATGCCGTCTGAACTTGATGTAGATACCGGATTCTGGATGCAAAGTGATCAATGAGACATAGTATTACGCTTTATCCCTAATTTTTGCCTGGACCGCCCTTTCGGGTTTTCGGTCCACCGGGATACCCATTTTTGCCCAAGCCGCCTTTTCAGGTTTTCGACTTGCCGGGTGTACAGATTTTTTCATTTTCATCCCTTCATTTTTCCCGAACCCTTTTGGTTCGACGGGAAGCCCTAATTTTTTCCTAGGCATGTCAGCCTAGCGGGTCTTTTTTCATGCGTAGTATTTTTTAACTATGTCTGCATTGGCGGGGTGAGGAAGGTCGTCACCATCCATGTTGGTTAAGATCATTGCTCCTCCTGAGAACACATGCTTAACCACAAATGGCCCTTCGTACGTAGGGGTCCATTTGCCCCTTGGATCACTTTGAGGGAGGATAATTCTCTTGATCACCAGATCCCCAACTTGATATTCCTGTGGTCTGACCTTTCTGTTAAATGCCCTGATCATCCGTTTCTGATACGTCTGACCATGGCAGATAGCAGCAAGTCTCTTTTCGTCAATGAGGTTGAGTTGATCAAGTCGTGTCTGGATCCAGTCATCTTCGTTCAGATTTGCATCCTTCATTATCCGGAGAGAGGGTATTTGCACTTCGATTGGCAAGACTGCCTCCATGCCATAAACCAGAGAGAAAGGAGTTGCCCCGGTTGACGTCCTAGCTGAGGTGCGGTACCCATGTAGAGCGAACGGTAACATCTCGTGCCAATCTTTGTAAGTCACTGTCATCTTCTGCACGATTTTCTTGATGTTTTTATTTGCTGCTTCTACAGCCCCATTCATCTTCGGTCTGTAAGGAGAAGAATTGTGGTGCTGTATTTTGAACTGTTCGCAGAGCTCAGCAATCATCTTATTATTCAGATTGGTACCGTTGTCTGTAATAATCCGCTCAGGGACGCCGTACCGACAGATCAGGTTGTGCCGAATGAACCGTGCCACAACGGTCTTGGTTACCGTAGCATAGGATGCTGCTTCAACCCACTTCGTAAAATAATCAATCGCCACTAGGATGAAGCGATGTCCATTAGATGCCGTAGGTTTAATCTCGTCGATCATGTCTATGCCCCACATTGCAAACGGCCAAGGCGCAGTCAGAACATTCAGGGGAACCGGAGGAACATGCACCTTATCTGCATAAATCTGGCACTTGTGGCATGTCCTGGAGTGTTGATAGCAGTCGGCTTCCATTGTGGACCAATAATATCCTGCCCGTAGGATTTTCTTTGCCATTGTATGTCCACTGGAATGCGTACCAAAGGTCCCTTCATGTAGCTCTTCCATGATTCTTTCTGCTTCAGTCTTATCCACACAACGCAGTAAGGTCGAATCATGGTTTCGCTTGTACAAGATGCCGTTGCTTAGGAAGAACTTGGCTGCAAACCTCCTCAGGAATTTCTTATCATTGACAGAGGTACCTTCGGGGTATTCCTGAGCTTCCAGATATCTCTTCACTTCGTGGTACCAAGGCTTCTCAGTCACCAATTCAGTCTCGAGATCACAACAGTATGCCGGTTCGTCCAGTTTCCAGATGATGATCCGGGGAGCCTCATTATCCCATTTGACCTTGAACATTGAAGACATTGTAGCTAACGCGTCCGCTAACTGATTCTCTTCTCTTGGAAAGTGTTCAAAGGTTATCTCTGTAAAGTGGGGAATCAGGGTCAACACACATTCTCTGTAAGGAATCAAGTTTGGATGTTTCGTATCCCACTCTCCTTTGATCTGATTGATCACAAGAGCGGAATCTCCGAAGACACTTAGAAATTTGATCCTTAGGTCGATCGCAGCTTGAAGGCCCATGATACACGCCTCATACTCCGCCATGTTGTTGGTACAGTTGAAACACAGCCGGGCAGTGAGGGGAGTATGAGTACCTTGTGGGGATATGATGATGGCGCCGATACCGTTACCCAAAGCATTGGAGGCTCCGTCAAAGTGCATAGACCATCGGGATCCTGGCTCAGGTCCTTCATCCGGTCCAGGTACTTCACAATCTGTCACAATCATGATGCTTTCATCCGGAAACTCGAAGTTCATTGATTGGTAGTCATCTACAGCTTGATGAGCTAAATGGTCTGCCAATACACTCCCCTTGATGGCTTTCTGGGTCGTGTACTGAATGTCGTATTCTGTCAAGATCATTTTCCATCTTGCAATTCTCCCAGACAGAGCAGGCTTTTCGAATATGTATTTTATAGGATCCATCTTTGAGATCAACAAAGTAGTGTGAGTCAGCATATACTGTCTCAGCCGGCGAGCAGCCCATACCAAAGCGCAGCAAGTTTTCTCAAGCAGTGAGTATCGGGTCTCACAGTCGGTAAACTTTTTGCTAAGGTAATAAATGGCATGTTCTTTTCGGCCAGACTCGTCATGCTGCCCCAGCACACACCCCATTGAGTTATCAAGTACTGTCAGGTATAGTATCAGAGGTCTCCCTTCAACCGGTGGCATAAGGATAGGTGGTTCTTGGAGATACTCTTTGATTTTGTCGAAGGCAGCCTGACATTCATCGTTCCAACGTACTACCTGATCTTTCTTCAGTAGCTTGAAGATTGGCTCACAGGTAGCAGTCAGATGTGAGATGAAGCGAGCAATGTAATTCAGGCGTCCTAAGAAGCCTCTGACTTCCTTCTCTGTCTTGGGAACTGGCATCTCTTGAATAGCTTTGACCTTAGCAGGGTCCACTTGAATACCTTTATCACTGACCACGAAGCCTAGCAACTTCCCAGATCTTACCCCGAAGGTGCACTTGTTCGGGTTTAGTCTCAGCTTGTACAGTTTCAACCGGTCAAACAACTTCTGTAGATGATCTAGATGCTCTTCCTCAGTCTGGGACCTTGCGATCATGTCATCAACATACACCTCTATCTCGTGATGGATCATGTCATGAAATAAGGCAACCATGGCACGTTGGTAGGTTGCCCCAGCATTTTTCAACCCGAATGGCATGACCTTGTAGCAGAAGGTGCCCCACTGAGTAACAAATGTAGTCTTTTCCATGTCTTCAGGTGCCATCTTGATCTGATTGTAACCTGAAAAGCCATCCATGAAAGAGAATACTTTGTGCTGAGCTGTATTATCAACGAGGACATCAATGTGAGGTAAGGGGAAGTCATCCTTGGGGCTGGCCCTGTTCAGATCCCTGTAGTCAACACACATTCTGACCTTACCGTCCTTTTTAGGTACCGGCACCACATTAGCAACCCACTGAGGGTAAGAAGTTACTGCAAGGAACCCAGCATCAAACTGTTTCATGACCTCGGCCTTAATCTTCTCTGACATCTCTGGACGCATCCGACGGACCTTTTGTTTAACTAGAGGGCAGTCTTCCTTAGTCGGCAAGTGATGGACCACAATGTCGGTATCCAACCCTGGCATGTCTTCGTAGGACCAGGCAAAGATCTCCATATAATCATGCAGCATCTTGGTTAACCGTTGCTTCACGCTGAGCTCTAGGTTGGCACCAATCTTTACCTCTCTCCTGTCTGCTTCAGTACCCAGGTTTATTGTTTCCACTGGCTCTTCATGGGGTTGAATTTCCCTCTCTTCCTGAAGCAACAATCTTGCGAGCTCGCCAGGCACTTCACAATCATCTTCACCTTCGTCTTCGGCTAAGTTGATCGGATTTTCGAAGTCATAATTGGCAGTAGCAGAGCTGTTATCAGTGAGATCCAGAGTGGATTGGAACCTGTATGAGTGAGTGTGTGTGTAAATACAGCTGTTTTTGAAAATTATGTAAAGGAAAAGAAAGACAGAAAAGGAACACAATATTTGCAATGCGAAAAATACGTCCAAGATTTTCATTCATGATATATGAAATGACAGTTTGTATGCCCTCACAAATAGAACCACGGTGCCTCGGGTAAGACACCGGGCCATAGAGTTTATCATTGTTTATTACAAAATAACAAAACATAGGAATTCATTACTTAGTAACAAAAGAAACAGGGAGATTGTCCTTTGCGCTCCAATTGTTAAGTCCACCGTCAGTTGCCGGGTAAATCCAGCTATCAAACTCAGCTTCATCAACTTCCTCTTCAACCCCAATAGCATTAACTCCATGAGCAGGCAGGGGAGCTGTCACCACATTAGGCTTGTCAGATGCCTCGAACTGTACCTCCTTAGCGTCAATGAGGTCCTGCAGCTTGTTCTTTAGTGCCCAACAGTCATCGGTAGAGTGCCCCGGGCTTTCTGAATGGTAAGCACAACGAGCATTCGGGTTGTACTTGGGAGATGTTGTGTTGGGGAACTTTGGAGCTTCCCTGACAGTCACTAAGTTGGTGGCTAGCAACTGTGGCAGAATCTGTGATAGGGTCATGTTTAACCGGGTAAACTCCCTCCGGGGTCTTTCAGCCCTTTGAGAATTGTTTGGCCGAGGAGCGGCAGCAGGTTTAGCAATCATCACCGCGCTGACAGATTGGCGGTGTTCAGGTCTCTCTGATTTCCGGGAACCATATACGGCACTAGACTCCTTCTTAAATGGTTTCTTTTCCGAACTAGAGGATGCACCCTTCGCAATCTTCCCCGACTTTAATCCAGCTTCAATCCTCTCTCCAGTCAAGATCAAATCAGTGAAACCAGCAGAAGAATTCCCAATGAGATGGTTGAAGAATGGCCCAGATAGGGTCCCCAAGAACATGTCTACCAGCTCCCGATCAGTCAATGGTGGCTGCACCCTGCCAGCCAGGTCTCTCCACTTCTGAGCGTACTCCTTAAAACCTTCGCTTGCACCTAACGCCATACCCTGGAGTTGGGTACGTGTGGGGGCAAGGTCGGCATTATACTGATACTGCTTGTAGAAAGCAGTAGCCAGCTCCTCCCAGTTACGAACTTTGGTCCCATCCAGCTGATAGAACCATTCGAGATGAGTCCCTGAAAGACTCTCCTGGAAGAAGTGGATCCACAGATTCTTGTCCGCAGAGTACGGCTGAATTTTTCGAACATAGGACCTCAAATGCAGCTTGGGACAAGACGCCCCGTCATATTTGGAGAAGGATGGTGCTTTGAATTTATGCAGGATAATCACACCAGTCGACAAACCCAGATCTCCGAAATCCAGCCCAGGTGCCTGTTGCACCTCCATAGCCTTCAACCTGTCCTCCAGTTGTTTGTATCTGTCATCTGCAGGAGGGTATTGCTCTTCATCGAAATCTGTCTCGTTGTCGGAGACGACCGGACTAGGAACCTTCACTTCTGCCTGAGAAGGACTCTTGCCAACAGAAGAACCAGCCTCTTCATGCTGCAGAGTATTGCCAAACCTTCGGCCCGAGTTGAACAGAACAGTTCTTCTCTTCTTCTTCTTCTCCTTCTTCAGGAGCATAGCCTTTAATTCTTCTTGGCCTTTAGCCAGACCCTTGATTAGTTCTTGGAACTGCGCATTCTGCGCCTGGAGAGCCTTGATTGATGTCTCTGTTGATTCAGATCCGGGATTCATGATGCTGAAATAAACAGCGAAGAACTGTAAGCAACCTGAAAAAGGGGAAAAGCCTGCTATGCACATGATGTATGAAATGCGTATGGATTATGTTTTCAAAGACAATCGGGAATCAACTTTGTAAACAAAAAAACGAACACACTTTATTAGATTCAACTTTGCAACTGAAATTATTCAACAAATTGCCCTTAGGCGTTTACATGAAATGAAATACTGGAAAGGAAATAAAACTGTAAAGGCACATCTGGAGCTCCTTATTGATCCCATGGTCTCCTCTTCTCAGTACGGATGTATGCATTCAGAGCTCTCTCATTCTCCAACTGCTTTGTCAGCTTCTGGATCTTTGATTCCTGCTCGTTGAACTTTTCCCGGTAGGAATCCCGTTCTTCTCGCAGTTGCGACCAAGATCTCTTCAATGTCTCATAATCAGTAGGTATCTGAGGAGGAAGGACAGTTGGAGGAACACCATCTTTATCAGGACACTCAAGGATGACGGGTCTGACAACTTCATACGGCATACCTAACTTCTGAGCGCGGATGCGAACCCATTTGTAGTAGGCTTCCATAGGTAAAGAAGTCTTTGGCCCTAGCTCTTGTGGGTCAGCTTTATGAACCTTGTCCCAAGCCTTGATGAACCTACGACGTAGCTCGTCACTATCCACATGAAACTCGAAACTGATGTGAGGCACCAACATCTCATGGGGGCCTGCTCTTCTTGCTCTTCCAAACTGACGGAGTGCTAGACATGGATTGTAAGAGATCCCTCCTTGAGTACCAATCAGAGGAACATTAGGATACTCCCCGCATCGATCAATAATAGCTATCTCATCCAAACCTCTGCAAGTCCAAATGATGTCTTTATCGGTGAGAGACATTAACCTATGAGCCCAACCTCTTCCTTCTTGGTTCTTCAGTATAAACTTAGGGAGGTGCGAAATAAACCACCTCACCAACAAAGGGATACAACACCATAGGGTTCCTCGTCTTCGGGTAGTACGGGCATGAAGTTGTTGCAAGATGTCACCCAAGAGAGTGGGCACAGGGTTCTGAGACATAAAGATCCTAATGGAAGTGACATTGATGAAGTTGTCGGGATTAGGAAACAGGACTAACCCATAGATTAGGAGAGCCAAGATGTCTTCATATGCCCTAAAGTCCAGGTCATTCCAGAAATTGTTAGCTTTGCCAATTAGGAACTTGGCCAAGAAACCCTTAACTCCGCTTCTAGTTACCCAGTTGTCTGTTACCTCTTGATGGGTCAAAGGAAGAGCTGCAGCAATGTCCTCAAGCCTGAGGGTCTTTTCCCAACCAGTAAAGGGAGTCTGATCCAAGATAGGGATGCCAAGTAAATCAGAGAACTCTTCCAGGGTAGGGACCAGCTGGAAGTCTTGAAAGGTGAAGCACTGGTACAGAGGGTCATAGAACTGGGTCAGAACACTCATCAACTGTTGATCCCGCTTTGCAGTGACTAAACTGAGAAGGGAGCCATGCCTCTGAATGAAGGAAGTGGTATTTGGAATTCTGCTAACCAACTCATCAAGCAACTCAGGTGAACGAACAAAGTTGAACCGGATAGTATTCCTTCGCACAGGCATCATAATGTCCTACAAAACAGAGCAAAGATGAAACCTTCTTGTCTTTGAAACGGTCAGTTTTTATGCGGGATGCATGCAATGCTCATGATGCTATGATGTTATGATAAAGCACACCACATACAGATACAAAGGCAAACATGGTAAGGCACACAAGTCACACAAGGCAAGCCCCTAAAGTTTAGGCCAGCATGAGGTCTAGGTACTACCCTCTTTCAGTTTGTTAGTTCACACCTGTCCTAATCAAAAGTAACCGGGTTCTTAGAGGATCCCAATATCATTGACTACCCTCAATCGGTCATAACTCCAGCATCGCAATCTTTTCTTGCGGCCAGAACCATCACGAGAGTTTAGCCTCAATGGGCGTAGCATACTGCTACAATTCTAAAGGCCAAGTTGTGTCAATTAAGGTTCTAAGGTTGTTGGTGCTTAATGACTCCTTAGAAGACCCATATTCTCCTCGTTGCGACACAAGGGATATCGGTACAGACCAAGGTGCCACACCAACGTAGCCACTGCTTCACCTGTGTCGGTCTACGCCGGACAGGTCCCTCACAGCTTATGCTACCTAAACAGGGTATCCCCAAATCCGGGTTAGGATCTATGTAACTCCCATGCGACCCACAAATTTAAAGCAGACAAGTCAATACAATTGAAAACACAGTTATGAACTAACCCTAAGGTACACCTCACTTTAAGTTTTAATTCCCCAGCAGAGTCGCCAGTTCTGTGATCAGTGGATCTGGAACTGACTGTTTAACGCTGGTTCGCGAAATGTCGCGGAAGCAAGAGTCGCCACCGTCTTTTATTTTCTCCAAATGGAAAGGACAAAAGCACAGAAAAATTCCTTAAAGAGATTGCTCTCGGTTCGGGAGGTAGGTTATAGAAAGGGAAGGTGTTAGCACCCTTTCTATCCATGGTTATCCATGGGCTCTTAGATACTTGCTCATTTGTGTTTTCAAAAATGTTTGCTTGCTTTTCAATGTGGGTTTAAAAAAGTTTCTTTGAAAAATTTCAGTTCGACTCATACGTCAGAGTGTTTGAAAAGTTTGTTTTGAAAGCTTTTGAAAAGTGTCGGTGTGAAAAGTCTTTTTGAATTTGTTTTTGAGATTAGAGCAAGTATCCTTGAGAACCTACCTACCCTAAGGAATTCGTCTGTGTAAATGTCCTTTAAAGTAGTGCCATCCCACCATTGAGAGGTAGGTAGCACCACCGTTGGAGGTGTTCGGGTCAATTCGAGTTTGTAGGGACATGGTGATCACCAGAGCAATGGGAAGACACCTTAGAAGCTACCCTCATGCCGGGTTCCCGGATCATGAGGACTTACTAAGACGTCCTCTACTCGACGATCACCTTTCGAAAGGCAACAGTGAGGCGTACCCTAGGGGTGGTGTG
The DNA here is from genome assembly GCA_948472305.1 of Vicia faba. Lineage (NCBI taxonomy): Eukaryota > Viridiplantae > Streptophyta > Magnoliopsida > Fabales > Fabaceae > Vicia > Vicia faba. Next base: position 33,383,525 of record OX451739.1, read on the forward strand.
TGCGAATTGTGTGTCGTTTTTCAGTTATTTGTCTTGTCATGTTTGTTGTGATCTACGCTTGATTTTATTTTAAGTCCATACATTCTTTCATGCTTTTTGTTAACAGTTAAAATTTGCGGGAAAATAAATCTACAACTATTACAAATGGCGCGGGTCCACATCGCCAAAATTAAACCGGACCCGATTTGACGGAAAATAAAGAAAGCGAAGTAAAAGTGCGAAAAGTATAATCGTTACAACGCTTTGGGAGAATTACATAATTATAATAAATGACATAAAATAAATGCGCAAATTAAATAATTAAAAAACGTGGGCGTTGGACCCTTTTGCAAAAATATTTAAAGTTAATGAATTAATTAATGAGGAATTAGAATTAAAGATTTAAAAAAGAATGTTTTTTGGTATTTTTATGTTTCTTAAGATTTAATGGAAAAAAGAGAATTAATTACAATTAAAATAAAATGGCAAACCCTAATTCTGATTATTTTTTAGTTATTATGAAAATGTTATATTAACCTAAATTAAACCCTAATTTTTACTTATGTACATTTAATTATAAAAATAAAATAAATAAATAAATAATATTGTGATAAAAAAAAGGGAAAATTTAAAAGGTATAAAAATTATCAATTAACCTAATTCTATATTTTTGGATTTTTAGTTATTTAAAAAGAATTAAAATTGTAACCTATTTAAAACTAAATATTTACATGCTAATTTATTTTAGAAAAAATAATTAAAATAAAATAATTATTAAATTTTTGTCTTTTCTGAATTTTTGGATGTTTTTGTATTTTGTTAAAAAAAACAATTAATTAATTTAAGATAATAAAACAAACAAACAAATAATTAAAAATAATAAAACATAAAGAAAATTAGAAAAGATAAAACCAGGGGGGGTTTGCTGTCCCATTATGGAGGTATAATCCAAAAGTTTGGGCCCAATAGGCAGTGGCCTGTTTGACTTTCTGCCTAGCGTGTGGACGCGTTGACCTGAGTATACGTGTTCTTCAGATTCTTGGCCTTGGATTGATCTTAGTGCACACGTGGGTGGCCTGGATGTAGAGCGTATGGTGATCCACAAAGGTGTGCCTACATAGGAATGAATATGGAAAAACAATATTGAAAGTTACACAGACCTGGGGTTCGAACCCAGGTCTTGGATATTGCCAAGAGAGGTACCTGCCAGCTGAGCCGTTTGAATTATTTGATATATTAATAACACACAAACAACAAAAAGAAAGAACAAGCGCATTAGTGATTAAACGCGCGAAATTTAAAATCAGCGAATCATTGATGGACAACACATCGTCTTCCTCATTTTTTCTGAAACATGAACGTATGGCCACGGTTTTCTGGGCGTGGCTTAAGGGATGCTTTAAGAAAACAGCGATTAGACCCTCGACGCTCATAAATTGAGCGCGAGGGTTCCATCATCTTCGTCTTCAAGCGCTAAGTCTGATGGCACTGATTTGGAGTTCTAATTTTACCTTGTTATGAAAGCCCCAAATCGAAAACCTGCAAACCCTAGAATTCGCGCATGGTAGAATCTCATACACAGCGAAATAATGCAATTAAACATAATGGTTAGCTTGTAAACTTCATCAGGAATGCAAAACACATATCAAAACTTATAAAAAATGCATGGATTGGTATGCACGATTAGGAGTTTTTCTTGATGCAGTGTGAGTTCAAACTACCAGTTCTTGAAGCTTTGGTCGTTGTTCTTGATTGGAATGCGTTCTACGTTACCCAAGGAAGCTAATGGGATCAGTATTATGCCTTGAATCCACCTGAAACAATGATTTCAGAATTTCCTTTTTATGAAAAATTTTCAAGTTTGGTCAATGGTTTCCTGCGCAGCTTTCAGTCTCTAAGGCTTAGGATTGTGATTCTGAATATGTAGTAAAGCTTTTAGGTCAACAAAATTGAACAATATCCATGGCATTCAATGATTTGCATATTTGATTTTATAAGATCTTTTTTGAATCTTTTTTCATGTGTATTTGGTTCAATCATGCTCAAATCAAACCAAAACTTGCCTAATTAGGATGTGCACGTGATATTGAGAGTAAAACATGCATGAAAAGATTTTTTAGGTCAAAGTAGATATTTTTCACATATTTAAATAATTTAATTGAATTAATATTAATAGAAATTCAAATAAATAAATAAAAAATGAGAAAATACTTCCCTTTGGGCCAAGTGGTCGTGCATATGCTTGGAATGATGAATCATGGAAGAAAAATGGGCCCATTAGCAAATTTAGGTCATTTGAACCATTGTTGACTTTTCAAAATATCCAAAAATTTCCCAACTTCCACAAGGCACAACTTGCTCAATTTTTAAGCTTTTCACATGTTCTTGGACATTTTGGAAAGGTCTTTGAGTCCTCTAACCAATGCCTTTGGTCCCATGTCATTTTGATTTACCAATCTCAAGTTATGGCCTTTGACTTAAAGTCCCTTTTTGTTGACTTTTGAAAATGACCTATAATGTTGAGATTGATAACTTTTTGTGAGAGCATTTCTTGGACTTGGAATATGAAGATGAGTTGTAGGAAATGTCTTTCTCTTAAAAATGAGCTTTGGATGGAATTTTTCTGATAATCCATGTGAAAGTTATGCCCTGGTCAATTTCAGTTGACTTTTTCAACTGTCCAAATATAGTAACTTTTGCATCTTGATGATTTTCTGAGCCAAATTTTGAGAATCATGATCAAGCATTGATCAAATGATGTTTGTGGCTTCAAAATGATATGTTGACCAAAAATTTGAACTTTTGACTGTCAAATGACCATTTTGCCCCTACAGTTGACTGTAGTGCAATCTAGGGTTTTGACTGTGCAATTTTGAGCTGAATGCCTTGAAACTTGATATGAAGATGCTTGACCACATTTGTAGGCATATGAAACTTGATTGGGCCTTTGAAAACTTCCTTTTCTTGATCAGAACACAAACCCTAGTTTTGACTGTATAGGAGACAGTTGAACTGCACAACCCTTGGGGAATTTTGTGACTTAGCTTGGCAATTTCTTGAAGAATATGGGAGGGCAAATTTTGGGGTACAACATCAGGTAATAAATAACATGCTCTTTTCGGCCAGACTCATCATGCTGCCCCAACACACACACCATTGAATTTTCCAAAACAGTTAAATACATGATCATAGGTCTTCCCTCGAATGGCGATGTGATACGGTGGGAGAACTGACTTGAGGTGTTTTGCATTTGTGTTTGCAAATGTTGCAGTTTATCAAGAGTCGCCACTGACTTTTCTTTTATCCAAATAGGGAAGGTGAAAAAGCACATAAAATACCTTTAGAGATGTTTCTTGAGTTCGGGGGGGGGGGGTAGATTATTAAAAGGGAAGGTATTAGCACCCTTTTCATCCATAGTTTTCCATGGGCTCTTAGTTACTCTCTAGATCACTTGCTTTTGTTTGAATGTGCTTTGTGGTGTGGGTTTTATGAAAGTATTTTGAAAATGTGACTTTGTAATGATTCTCGTTTCTATAAGAATGCGTATAAAGTTTTGTTTTGAAAATAGTTCAAAGAGGTGTTTGTGAGATGTGTTTTTGAAAGTGATTTTGAAAAGGGTTTTCTTTGTAATGGCTCTCGTTTCTATAAGAACGCGTACAAAGTGTTGTTTTCAAAAGTGTTTCCAAATGAGAGTGTTGGTGTATAAAATGATTTTGTTGTGAGCAAGCGAGTAACTGAGAGCGAACCTAACTACTCAAAAGGTCTTAGATGTGCTTTTCCTCCTCCTTTAGATGTTGCTATCTTACCATTGACTTGGTAAGAAGCCCCATCGTTGGATGTGAAGGGACGGGCATTGGGTCATCGTATGACCATCATAGCAATGTTGTGAGATGACTTAACACTTTTCTTTTATGGACTAAGATCATTTTGAAAGGAAACTTTGATAGCATCATCGAGGGACTATGATCTTATATTTTGTTTGTGCTAAGTCACCCCACATGCATAACATGGCCATTTTTGTAAGGCAACAAGTGGAATAACCTTAGGGGTGCTAGTGTGCAAGTGAGTTTGATTATATGCATTTGTCTTTGATTTTTGGTGGTCTACTTGTTGGTTTTATCTTGCCATACACGCCTAATTACTAGTATTTACATTTGAAAGCGATAAATTGCAGAAATGTAAAGTCCTACGCTATTACAATATTTAGGGGATGGGGGTACAAATTTATGAATGGGGGTTGCAAGTAAAAGTAAGTCCTAAGTTACTATTACAACCATATTGAAATGTACAACATAAGAAAGAAATGGACTTGTTTAGAAAATGTTTTTGTCTTAATAAAAAAGAAATAAATTAGTTAATAAAAGAAAATATTTTTTATGTCTTTTTATGTTGATATTAAAAATGATGAAAAGGAAAATAAATGAAAGATAGAAAACAATGTGCTTCCACAAGAAAAACAATAAGGATAAGAAGTTCTGAAGCCAGGCGCGTGATGACTCAGAAAGGAACGTCAGTGTGCATCAGAAGTTATGGATTGGCATACTCTGAGATCCTACAAGACACGTTAGAGGGAAAACAGAGGTTCTGGGTGGAATACAGCCAGTGAACCAAAAGTCAGAAGTTTTGTATTACACTAAAACAGTGAGCAAACGTCAGCAGTTCAGTATATTGTCAGCATGTGAAAGTCATAAACTCTGAGTGCTTGAAAACATCTGATGGAAACATCAAAAGTTCAATGTATTTGACATGTGAGGAGAACTTAGAAGTTATGTGTTGTGTTAGAACAGTGAGTGAATGTTAGAAGTTCTGCGTGTTAAAATTGTGAGTGAAAAACACAAGTTCTGTGTTACGTTTCAACTCTTAATCAACACATCAACAATTTATTCAGTTCAGCAAATCAGAATGATCACAACACAATAAATCATAGAAGTTCCAATCCTAAGTCTGGGCCTAGCATTATTCTAGAAGTTCTGATCCATAGTTTTTCTATTCATACAATGATATGTACAACATTAATACTATGATATTTACATGTTAATGATGTTCAGAATGAAAAGCAAGTAAAGTCAGAAAGACTTACCTGGAGCGTGGGCTTGGTGCTTTGAGTGGCTGCCTTTGGATGTTCTTAGTCAGCAAGAGAAACGGAACAATGGCTGTGTTCTTCGATTCAAAGAGGAGGAACAAAAGGTTTTACTTTGGATTCACGAAGGTTTTCCTTGTTTCCTCTTCTCTCTTTTGGCCAATCTCTCCCCAAAAGCCAGCCTTTTGCAAGTGTGATGGAGCCAAGTATTTATAGATGAATTTACTGTGATTTTGGGGGGAATAAACAAATGGGATTTGACCCTGTTTTGGCATCCTGTTCCTTTGCTTTTTCATCACAGTTTTCGTATGCTAGTTTGGTGTAATTATGGGATGCAGGAGTATGTTGAACCAGCTGTTGGTCATAGGTCTGCAGCAGGTTGTATAAACAAGGTTTTGGGATTTGGTCAAGTTATGACCAAAGCGTTGAATATAGCCTTCATATGCTGAAGCGCTGACTTGTTTTTGAAGTAAGCCTGGTGGTTGTCAGCAGGAATTAAGGAAAAGCAAAAAGCAAAGCATGGGCTTAGTATCAAAGTTGCTATCCCAAGACAGTAGAGGTACACGTGGTGAAAATCCTTTGGATAAAGACTCAGAAGGTGGTTGTGAGCATTAAATGGGCATTAAATGATGATGAGACTTATCACAACCAGAAATCCTACAACGTGAAACTCTACACCAAGGCTTAGTTCTGGATCAAAAGTTCTGAGCTTGCATAGCATCTAATTTTCTGATCCTTTTATCTTCTGGCTCCAACATGTTCTGAAGGAGAATATTGCTTCCACATGTTCTGATTAAAGCGTCATGTTCTGAACCATGTTTGCAACCTCTGACTGAAGCTTTTTGTGAAAGCTTACCCAGAAGTTCTGACCAAACTCTGTCTTGAGAATATCCATAATTTGTTGAGTGCTTTAGAGTGATAATTTGGACATAAGTTCTGAGTTTTGTCATGCTTCTTAAACACTTAGAAAAAATTCAAAGTATTTAGAATTTTGGCTTTTTTTGGATTTTTTTGATGAAACAAACTTCATATTTCAATGTGTCTTGATGAAATATGATTCTTGAAGCTTGATTTTGATCCAAAAGTCAAAGTTTGACTTTTCAACATGCAAATGACCATTTTGCCCTTGTGAGTGATTTTCTTGGAAAATTTGTAGTTCAAGGCTTGGAAACTTGATAGAAGCAAACCTGGGATCCAGGGTGATCCCTTGTGAAATGAGAGGGCAAATTTTGGGGTACAACAGCTGCCCTTGTTCAATCTTCTTACACCTGAAGAGTTAGATTGGTAATTCTGTCATTCGTGACTTGAAGGTGGAAGATGATTGAACACTAGAGTGCCCAGAAAATTTGCACTCGAAGATGTGTTAGTTGATTATGTAGGGTTTAAAGATGCCATTTGGAGAGATAACGGATAATTGTTGGAGATGGGCTTAAAGATGCCATCTGAAGGTGATTGTATCTGGACTCAGGATGATGAAGGAATATTGGACGATTACTACCTCAGTAGGATGATGAAGAAATCTTGGATGATTACTACCTCAGCAGGATGATGAAGGAATCTTGGATGATTACTACCTCAGCAGGATGATGAAGGAATCTTGGACGATTACTACCTCAGCAGAATGATAAAGGAATCTTAGATGATGAAGGAATCTTGGACGATTACTACCTTAGCAGGATGAGGAAGGAATCTTGAGACGACTACTACCTCAGCAGGATGATGAAGGAATCTTGGACGATTACTAACTCAGCATGAAGATGAAGGAATCTTGGACAATTACTAACTCAGCAGAATGATGAAGGAGTCTTGGATGACTATTACCTCAGCAGGATGATGAAGGAATCTTGAGACGACTACTACCTCAAACAGATGGTGAAGGAATCTTGAGACGACTACTACCTCAGTAAGATGATGAAGGAATCTTGGATGATTACTACCTCAGCAGGATGATGAAGGAATCTTGAATGATTACTACCTCAGCAGAATGATGAAGGAATCTTTGATGACTGCTACTCCAAAAGGTAATGAAGGAATCTTTGACGACTGCTACTCCAAAAGGTAATGAAGGAATCTTTGACGACTGCTACTCCAAAAGGTAATGAAAGAATCTTTGACGAATTCTACTCCAAAAGGTAATGAAGGAATCTTTGACGACTGCTACTCCAAAAGGTAATGAAGGAATCTTGATGACTGCTACTCCAAAAGGTAATGAAGGAATCTTTGACGGCTGCTACTCCGAAAGGTAATGAAGGAATCTTTGACGACTGCTACTCCAAAAGGTAATGAAGGAATATTTGACGAATACTACTCCAAAGGTAATGATAACCTTTATCTGTCGATCGATCTTTCCTGAAAAGGTAAAGAGTTAGTTGTATGCAATGTCATGATGTATGCATTGCGTAATGATGTTCTCAAAATAAATGAGATTTATGTTATATGTATTTTGTATGCATATGCTATAAATGTTGTTGAAATGTAATTATGTCTGGGAGAATAAATCCTTGACAAGTGTTGGGGAGTTATTAAATCCTGGATCATTGAAGAGTAGGTACGTCTTCAAACTTTGCTTAGAATATTTCCACCGGGGATCCCTATTTTGTTGAGGAGAACTCCGTTGGGGAAAGTTGAAAACTCTGTGGAGAGTGTTGATTCCTGCTTGGGGGAAAAAGTTCAGGAGTCTCGGTTGTCCGTTGCTCTACCGGGGAGTCGAAGTTGAACTGATATCTGGTCGGGTTCAGGTTTCACAGTAACTTGTTGGGGATTGTAGAGTAGTCTACTGAGGAAAGGGAGTTGTGGTCCTTTGATTTGTAGTAGTTGGAGAGGCAAACTCAAACTGGGGAATTTGTAGTTTGTTGGGGAAATAAACCCTATTACCGGTCTGCTAGAGAGGTGATGACTTCGTTGGGGGAAGTCCTCGAAGTTGTCTCAGTTGGGGAAAGGTTTTAAGAGGTTAAACTCTTGCTGGGAAATCATCCTATGAGAAGTATTTTTGGGAGATTTTTCATTGCCCCTAGTAGCAAGTGTTTGTGGTACTGGCAGCAAATGTTTGGTTGTACGTAAACCTTTGTCAGGATTCGCATTCAATGCCCCAAGTGACGGAGATGGAAACTTGCCCCTGGTTACTCTACAGTTCTTGAGAGATTTATTGGAATCTTGACTGGACTGCCCCAGGTGTGTTGGATAGTGACACGTCATGCACCCTTGTTTATAGGAGATTTGTCGTTGGAAGTGTCATCCCACTTGAAGTGATTTTGTTCACTGAGAGAGCTTTCGTTCATCGGATATTCGTTGTGTGAATTTCTCCGCTGTCAAACAAATAGCCATATGCAAACAGTGATATTCGAGTAATGCAAAGTTTATGTTTGCCTTGAAGTTTTTTTTTGAAAATGCATTTTAGCGAGTAAAGAAATTTTGCTAATAAAATTCAAACTCAGGATTTAGAGAAAAGCCTTACAGGAGTTAGGATACCTTTTGTAACAGTATGCTTTCGAACTAACCCATGCTTCAATTAGGACTTTTGAAGGGTTGTAACGTGGCTTGGTTCACGGTTTAAGAAACAAAGGATAAATGCTCAAAGTGTATTTGTAACCACCCGCTCTTCGTGATGTTCTTCAGTCCTAAGCTCAGTTAATTGTACGTTTGAACTCCAATTGAGTTTGGAATGACGTTTTGGTGATGGTTCAGACAAGTTAAGTTTATCGGACAACAATCATTTCTTGCAACACTTTTCGTGTTGTTGAGGATTTGTAGTGACCTCTTTTTGATTTTTTATCCCTGATTTTTTCCTGACTGTTTTTGTTTTGAGTTTACAGTCAGCGGGATGCCCTAGTTTTCTTAAGTCTCCTTTGTAGGTTTTGACTTAGTGGGCTTTACTTTTTTTTGAGAAATAGTGACTGCCTATGTGATAGGGAACCCTCTCCATCTTTTGATTTCAGAGGAATGTTTTTGATGTCATTCGTTGTATTACGAGATGAGATTTTGCGGCTTAACGCACGTTTGAATTAACTGAGAGACTACCTTGCCCAAGGTTTTGATTAAAGGTTTCAATTTGTGTAAAAAGAAAAACTTCTACTTCTTTGGCTCGAAAGAGTTGACTAGGGATTATCTTCCTTATAACTCCAGTGTTTAGGATTCGAAAGAATGCCTGTACATCGTCAGCAAGGTCTATTCAAAAGCATACTGTATGAGATTATGGCATTGTTTTCGTCATCCTCCCTCTAAAGGCTTGTAACTTTTAGCAAGAGTTGAATGTCATAAAGAGAGTAAAAAGCACAGTTTAAATGAAATGAAAACAAATGAATTAATTCAAGAGAAACATATGCAATGCATTAATGAAACAAAGTTTTCCATTAATAGATAATTGTTTGGATAACAAAAGAGATTACAACTTGAAAATTCAAATGAACAAAAACTTTCAATGATTCGTCATAGGAGAAGTGATTATTTTTGGAGTCTCCGAAGGGTAAAACTAGATCTCCTTGGCATCAATCAAGTCTTGAATCTTGTTCTTCAAAGTCCAACAGCTATCAGTGTCATGTCCGAGACTGTCAGAATGATAGGCGCATCTTACACTCGGATTGTACTTAAAAGAGGAGGTGTTTGGATTTTGAGGAGGATCCTTTAGCGTGATCAGTTTCAACTTCAGCAAATGTTGTAACGCTTGAGACAAAGGCATGTTGATGTTAGTGTACTGCCTTTCTTGATATCCTACCCTACGCCTATTTCTCTGTCTTTGTTGAACAGGCGTGGGATCAGGGATCAGGATTGCCCCTGCGTGTTGGTCATGACTACTCTTTTAACCATACACAACATTGGACTCTTTCTTCCCATTGTATGGCTTTTTTCTGAGAACCAAAAGGTGTACCTTCTTGAGTCTTTCCACTTTTGATGCTAGCTTTGACCCTTTCGCTGGTCAGTATTAGCTCGGTGAACCCGGCTGAGGAGCTTTCGATCAAGTGTTTGAAGAAAGGCCCTGTCAAGGTTCCCATGAAGATGTCGATCAACTCCCTGTCAGTTAAAGGGGGTTGAACCCTACCATCCAGATCTCTCCACTTTTGGGCATACCCTTTGAAGCTTTCGTTGGAACCCATGGTCATGTTCTGCAATTGCACACGAGTTGGTGCAAGATCATCATTATACTGATACTGCTTGTAGAAAGAAGTAGCTAAATCCTCCCAGGTGTGGATGCAAGAACTCTCCAATTGATAGAACCATTCGAGTTGAGTCCCTACTAGGATCTCTTGGAAGAAATGGATCCAAAGCTTCAGATCATTTATGTATGGTTGAATCTTACGGACATAAGACTTTAAGTGCATCTTAGGGCAAGAGACTCCATCGTACAGGGCAGAGGTAGGGACTTTGAACTTTGGCGGGATGACCACTCCAGAAACCAAACCCATGTCTCCTAAATCCAAGCCAGGTATCTGTTGAATCTCCATAGCACTGAGGCAATCCTCCAACTGTTTGTACTTGTCATCAGCGGGAGGATATTATTCCTCGGAGTAGTCAGCTTCAACTTCATCAATCTCCAAATTGTGGTCTTCTTCAAGACTATCCCCCATGTTGGATGGAGTTGAAAGATCTAGAGCTCTCTTGACTGGTTCTCTAGGTCTTCTTCCCAAGTTCAGGACACCTATTGACTTCTTGGTATTTTTCTTCTTGTCTTTGAGAAGGAGAGCTTTCAGGTCCTCTTGCCCCTTAGCCATAGCCAGAAACATTTGTTGGAATTAAGCGTTTTGAGCTTGGAGATATTTCACCGTTTGTTCCATATCCATCTTACTGAAATAAATAGTAGGAAGATAAGGAGACATGTATGGGATAAACCTGTTATGATATGACGCATGATATATGGATGCATGTTTTCAAGGATCTCGCGGGGTAAACACAAGAAGTTAGAGATTAAATTTTGATCAACATCTTTGATTGGAGAACTTTGTATCGGTGGATGTACTTCCACGAGGATTAAGCTCACCATATCAAGTGGGTCATAGCCCTTGGCTCAAGTTTGTTGTACTTGATCTTTGACAGTGTTTGGTCAGAGGAAAATAAACCCCCCTGGCCCTTGCTAGACGTTTGGTTCATTATAACCTGCATCAAAGACCCTCGAGATCCTTGAAATGGTTATTGAAAATGCTATGGTATGATGTTATGATGTTATGTACAAATATGCGAGGTAAGCAAGTTTATATACAATCATATTCACAAAAAGCAGACAAGTCCTTACGTTTAGGCTTGCATGGAGTTTGTAGGTAAGTACCCTCTTGAAGTTTAGTTGGCTTAACCTGTCCTAGTTAATAGTAACCGGGTTCTAAGGGATCTCAATATCACTGACCTTTCCCACAAGCTTCATTCAATAAGCAATTGACTCGCAACCGAACAAAACTTAGGGGTCAAGTATCAATGAGTGTAGCATCGAGTATCAACCAATTTTCAACTTTACACCAAAACCGGCTATCTCACTACTTCCTAATGGCCAAGTTGGTCAAGTAAGGTTCTAAGGTCAGTTGATGCTTCACGACACCATGTGGCGGCCCTGTACTCTCCTTGACTGACTCAAGGGTTACCGGTACCAACCAAAGTGCCACATCAACGTAGCTACTACTTCAACCATGCCGGTATACGCCACACAGTTCCCTTACAGTTTATTGCTACTTACCTAAAAGGTGCCCCCAAATCCGAGTGTAGGATTTAAAACAAACCCAAACAAGGAACCAAAATGTAAAGCAAACAAATCAAACAATGTAAGCAAGTAAAGGTGATCTAGCCCTAAGGTAACCCCATTTTTAAGTACTTCCCCAGCAGAGTCGCCAGTTCTGTGATACAGTGGGAGAACTGACTTGAGGTGTTTTTCGTTTGTGTTTGCAAATGTTGTGGTTTAGCAAGAGTCGCCACCGACTTTTCTTTTATCCAAATAGCAAAGGTGAAAAAGCACAGAAAATACCTTTAGAGATGTTTCTTGAGTTCGGGGGGGGGGGGGGGGGTAGATTATGAAAAGGGAAGGTATTAGCACCATTTTCATCCATGGTTTTCCATGGGATCTTAGTTACTCGCTAGATCGCTTGCTTTTGTTTGAATGTGCTTTGTGGTGTGGGTTTTTTGAAAGTATTTTGAAAATGTGACTTTGTAATGATTCTCGTTTCTATAAGAATGCGTACAAAGTTTTGTTTTAAAAATAGTTCAAAGAGGTGTTTGTGAGATGTGTTTTTGAAAGTGATTTTGAAAAAGGGTTTTCTTTGTAATGGCTTTCGTTTCTATAAGAACGCGTACAAAGTGTTGTTTTCAAAAGTGTTTCAAAATGAGAGTGTTGGTGTATAAAATGTTTTTGTTCTGAGCAAGCGAGAAAATGAGAGCGAACCTAACTACTTAAAAGGTCTTAGATGTGCTTTTCCTCCTCCTTTAGATGTTGCTATCTTACCATTGACTTGGTAAGAAGCCCCATCGTTGGATGTGAAGGGATGGGCATTGGGTCATCGTATGACCATGATAGCAATGTTGTGAGATGACTTAGCACTTTTCTTTTAGGGACTAAGATCATTTTGAAAGGCAACTTTGATAGCGTCATCGAGGGACTATGATCTTATATTTTGTTTGTGCTAAGACACCCCACATGCATAACATGGCCATTTTTGTAAGGCAACAAGTGGAATAACCTTAGGGGTGCTAGTGTGCAAGTGTGTTTGATTACATGCATTTGTATTTGATTTTTGGTGGTCTACTTGTTGGTTTTATCTTGCCATACATGCCTAATTACTAGTATTTACATTTGAAAGCGATAAATTGCAGAAATGTAAAGTCCTACGCTATTAAAATATTTAGGGGATGGGGGTACAAATTTATGAATGGGGGTTGCAAGTAAAAGTAAGTCCTAAGTTACTATTACAACCATATTGAAATGTACAATATAAGAAAGAAATGGACTTGTTTAGAAAATGTTTTTGTCTTAATAAAAAAGAAATAAGTTAGTTAATAAAAGAAAATATTTTTTATGTCTTTTTATGTTGATATTAAAAATGATGAAAAGGAAAATAAATGAAAGATAGAAAACAGTGTGATGCCGCAAGAAAAACAATAAGGATCAGAAGTTCTGAAGCCAGGTGCGTGATGACTCAGAAAGGAACGTCAGTGGGCATTAGAAGTTCTGGATTGGCATACTATGAGATCCTGCAAGACACGTTAGATGGAAAACACAAAGGTTCTGGGTGGTATGCAGCCAGTGAACCAAAAGTCATAAGTTTTGTATTACACTAAAACAATGAGCAAACGTCAACAGTTCAGTACATTGTCAGCATGTGAAAGTCATAAACTCTGAGTGTTTGAAAACAACAGATGGAAACATCAGAAGTTCAGTGTATTTGACATGTGAGGAGAACTCAGAAGTTTTGTGCTGTGTTAGAACAGTGAGTGAATCTTAGAAGTTTTGCGTGTTAAAATGGTGAGTGAAAAATAGAAGTTCTGTGTTATGTTTCAACTCTTAATCAACACATCAGCAATTTATTCAGTTCAACAAATCAGAATGATCACAACACAATAAATCATAGAAGTTCCAATCCTAAGTATGAGCCTAGCATTATTCTAGAAGTTCTGATCCATAGTTTTTCTATTCATACAATGATATGTACAACATTAATACTATGATATTTACATGTTAATGATGTTCAGAATGAAAAGCAAGTAAAGTCAGAAAGACTTACCTGGAGTGTGGGCTTGGTGCTTTGAGTGTATGCCTTTGGATGTTCTGAGTCAGCAAGAGAGACGGAACATTGGTTGTGTTCTTTGATTCAAAGAGGAGGAACAAAAGGTTTTACTTTGGATTTGCGAAGGTTTTCCTTGTTTCCTCTTCTCTCTTTTGGACAATCTCTCCCCAAAAGCCAGCCTTTTGCAAGTGTGATGGAGCAAAGTATTTATAGATGAATTTACTGTGATTTTGGGGGGAAAAACAAATGGGATTTGAACCTGTTTTGGAATCATGTTCCTTTGCTTTTTCATCACAGTTTTCGTATGCTAGTTTGGTGCAATTATGGGATGCAGGTGTAGGCTGAACTAGCTGTTGGTCATAGGTTTGCAACAGGTTGTATAAACAAGGTTTTGGGATTTGGTCAAGTTCTGACCAAAGCGTTGAATATAGCCTTCATATGCTGAAGCGCTGCCTTGTTTTTGAAGCAATCCTAGTGGTTGTCAGCAGGAATTAAGGAAAAGCAAAAAGCAAAGTATGGGCTTAGTATCAAAGTTGCTATCCCAAGACAGTAGAGGTACACGTGGTAAAAATCCTTTGGATAAAGACTCAGAAGGTGGTTGTGAGCATTAAATGAGCATTAAATGATGATGAGACTTATCACAACCAGAAATCCTGCAACGTGAAACTCTACACCAAGGCTTATTTCTGGATCAGAAGTTCTGATCTTGCGTAACATCTAATCTTCTGATCCTTTTATCTTCTGGCTCCAACATGTTCTGAAGGATAACATTGCTTCCACATGTTCTGATTAAAGCGTCATGTTCTGAACCATGTTTGCAACCTCTGACTGAAGCTTTTTGTGAAAGCTTACCCAAAAGTTCTGACCAAACTCTGTCTTGAGAATATCCAGAATTTGCTGAGTGCTTTAGAGTGATAATCTGGTCAGAAGTTCTGAGTTTTGTCATACTTCTTAAACACTTAGAAAAAATTCAAAGTATTTAGAATTTTGGCTTTTTTTGGATTTTTTGTTGAAACAAACTTCATATTTCAACGTGTCTTGATGAAATATGATTCTTGAAGCTTGATTTTGATCCAAAAGTCAAAGTTTGACTTTTCTGCATGCAAATGACCATTTTGCCCTTATGAGTGATTTTCTTGGAAAATTTGTAGTTCAAGGCTTGGAAACTTGATAGAAGCAAACCTGAGATCCAGGGTGATCCCTTGTGAAATGAGAGGGAAAATTTTGGGGTACAACAGGCGACATCAAAACAAGAGGCTCTTGAAGGTACTCTTTGATCTTGTCGAAGGCAGATTGGCACTCATCATTCCATTTGACTACTTGATATTTCTTCAGTAATTTGAAGATTGGTTCACAAGTAGAGGTCAAGTGAGAAATGAATCTGAAAATGTAGTTTAACCGTCCCAAGAATCCTCTGACTTCCTTCTCGGTGCGAGGAGAAGGCATTTCTTGTATTGCTTTCACCTTGGCAGGATCAACTTCGATACCTTTACCGCTGACGATGAAGCCTAGGAGTTTACCGGACCCTACCCCAAATGTGCATTTATTAGGGTTCAACCTCAGCTTGTATTTCTTTAGTCTCTCAAACAGTTTCTGCAAATGGTCAAGATGTTCCTCTTCAGTTTGAGATCTAGCTATCATGTCGTCCATATAGACCTCTATTTCGTGATGGACCATGTCGTGAAATAGACTACCATGGCACGTTGATAAGTTTCCCCAGCATTCTTCAACCCGAATGGCATTACCTTGTAACAGGATGTGCCCCACTGTGTGACGAAAGTCATTTTTTCCATGTCCTCAGGTGCATTTTTATTTGATTGTAGCCTGAGAAACCATCCATGAATGAGAACACTTTATGTTATGCGGTGTTGTCAACCAACATATCGATATAGGGAAGTGGGAAATCATCCTTAGGGCTTGCCCTATTCAAATCTCGGTAATCCACACACATGCGTACTTTGTCGTCCTTTTTAGGCACTGTAACAAATTGGCGACCCATTGTGGATAGGAGTTAACGACTAAGAATCTGGTGTTGAATTGTTTCATGACTTCGACCTTGATCTTCTCTGACATGTCTGGCCGCATGCAACATACTTTTTGTTTTATCGGAAGGCAGTCTTCTTTTGTCGGTAGACGATGGACCATGATATCAGCATCAAGTCCTGGCATGTCTCCGTACGACCAGGCAAAAACTTCAACATAATCATGTAGCAACTGAGTTAGACGCTTCTTGACACTGGGTTCCAGATTGGCACCCACCATGACTTCTTTCTTGTCCTCTTCAGTACCTAGGTTAATTGTATCCACTGGTTCTTCGTGGGGCTGTATGGTCCTTTCTTCTTGTTGTAGTAACCTTGCTAGTTCCCCTGGAACTTCATAATCTTCCTCACCTTCGTCTTCGGCTTGGTAGATTAGATTTTTAGAGTCACAAAAGGCCATAGCAGAATTGTTACCCATGGGATCCCGAATGGATGTAGATCTGCATTTTGAATGTGAGTGTGTGTAAGAGTATAGTTATCTCTGAAAGAAATAAAAATGTAGAAAAAGAAAGACAAAGTACAAAG
Source organism: Vicia faba (assembly GCA_948472305.1). Classification (NCBI taxonomy): domain Eukaryota; kingdom Viridiplantae; phylum Streptophyta; class Magnoliopsida; order Fabales; family Fabaceae; genus Vicia; species Vicia faba. The sequence continues at coordinate 33,399,841 of OX451739.1, forward strand.
TTTGTATGTAAAAACGTCCATGATTCATTGATGACATATGAAAATGAGGTAACAAACCCTTACAAATGGTCCGTTATGCCTCAGGTAAGACACAAGGTTTTAAAAGTCTGAATTGTTTAATTATTACAGGTCTGACAAAAATTTAAAGACAATTACTGTTGGATGAAAGTAATTGGGACAAAATATTTAGCTTCCCAGTTGCTGAGTCCTCCATTGATGGTTGGGAAAATCCAATCTTCTAGGTCACAACTGTCATCATCATCATCCTCCACTGTGTTGACTCCGTGGTTGCTAATCTTCAAAGGTGGTCCCCTGGCACGAGCATGAGGAACAACTTTCTGGGCTCCTGAAGTTAAACCCAAACCAAATTTGTCAGATTTGTAAGAGATATCCGGGAGTTGGTCCCAAATAGTACACCCACCTTCTTCGACCACTGCCTTGGCATCTTTCAATGAAGACAACTTTAGCGGAGGTCTTGTAATCTTCGGGACTTGGGAAACAGTCTTGGTTACTGCCACAGTTTGTGGGACTTCCTCGAAATGCTGAAATAGAGTTTCGATGAATTCACCATCCATTTCCACGTATCTTAAGGAGTTTAAGTAACTGACCATATATTCCTCTTCTCCATGGATAGTAATGATTTTCACTTTGGTTGGGTATTTCAGCATCTGATATAATGTAGAGGTCAAACCTTCACATTCGAGTCTATCAAGAGCCTTCTTAGGTAGCACATTCAAAGACGAGCCGGTATCAATGAAAACATGGGCCAAGGTTGTGCCCTTGCATTCGACAGAGACATGCAATGCCTTGTTGTGCTTCCTCCCTCTCAGTGTCAGGTCATCATCAAAATAGCCTAAACCATTGTCAGCGGTCAAACTGGCCACACAGTCTTGGAGCTGATCAACAGAGGTTTCTTGTGGCACGTGGGCAGTTTTAAGAAATTTCACCAAGGCCTTCGCATGAGCCTCGGAGCACAACAATAAAGCCAGCATGGAAATCTTTGATGGAGTCTGCCCCAGCTGTTCGACCACATTGTAGTCGCTTCTCTTTATAATTTTCAGAATTTCTTCCATTTCCTTTTAGGAGGCTTCCGAGATAAATACTGACTGCGCCTTCATTCGGACAGGCTCAACCAGAATGCCTTTGCCCCGAGTCTCGGTCGACTCGGTGGTAGGGGTGTCAGTAGGGATAACCATATGAATTGAGTGTCAACAGGAACAGAAGCATGGATGATTACAAGACGAGTAATAGTCTTCGGAGGAGAAATCTATGGGGAGAATACTCTTCCACTTCGGGTTATCTTGCTGGTTCCCCCAATGTTGCTGATGTCGGGGTCAGCCTTCTTAAAAATCGAGTCTTCATCTGCCATCCAATCTTGTTTGACACCGTGATAGTAGACGTCTCCCCCATAGTTCCATGGGACGGTTTTATCTGATGAATACGGGATCGGCCCTGCCATAGTAATTATTAGTGGAGTCACTTTAGGAACTGATGTAATCCTAACGGGTCTTTTGGTGGAGACCCTGGAAGGATTGGCGGAAATGGTTACTATTGAAACATCCTTTTAAATAATGGTTGGAAAGGGAGTCTTTTCAAACAAAATCTCTTTATCATCCATCAGGCGCTGGACATCTGCCTTCAATAAATGACAACCAGTCGGTAGAGATAAACAGAAGTGGCAGCCTTCACCATAACCCGGAAATAAACCGGCCTTTAACAGGTTCCTCTTAACGGTCAAGAGAGGAGTAACAAATTCATCAACGATAATAACAAACACATCGTCTTCAACAATGTTAACACCACGGCCATGCTTGGGCATAGGAGCGGTGATAACATTTGGGATCTCGGGAGCGTCAAATTCAACTTCTTTAGCTTTGAGGAGGTCTTGCACCTTGTTTTTCAAAACCCAGCAGTCGTTTGTTTCATGACCTGGACTGTCTGAATGGTAAGCACAATGATGTTTGGGTTGTAACAGGGAGAAGCAGTGTTGGGATTCTTCGGAGCTTCCCGCAAGGTTACCAGGTTAGATCTCAACAAATGTGGCAATACTTGAGATAACATCATATTTATCCGGGTAAATTGTCTTACCGGTCTTTCTATTCTAGGCTGGTTGTTCTTTTGTTGAGTAAGTGCAGGCTTAGGGATCATGACGGCCCCTACTGTTGGACGGTGTTCAATTTTGTCCTGATTCCTTTGAGGATACACAACACTAACCTCTTTCTTCCTAATAAATGGTTTTTTAACAACACTGGAGGATGCGTCTTTTTGGATCTTCCCACTCTTAATCCCAACTTCCACTCTTTCTCCGGTCAAGATTAATTCAGTGAAGCCTTCTGAGAAGCTTCCAATTAGATGATTGAAGAAAGGACCGAACATGGTACCCAGAAACATGTCTACTAGCTCTCTTTCAAACAGGGGAGGTTGGACTCTTCCTGCTAAGTCCATCCATTTCTGAGCGTAATCTTTGAAACCTTCGCTTGAAACCATAGCCATACTCTGGAGTTGAGTATGGGTGGGAGCAAGGTCTGTGTTGTACTGATATTGTTTATAAAAAGCAGCAGCAAGGTATTCCAAATTATGGATATTGGCCCTTTCTAGTTGATAGAACCAATCTAGCTGAGTCCCAGATAGACTATCATGAAAGAAGTGGACCCACAAATTTCTGTCGGCGGTGTGAGGCTTTATCTTCCTTACATAAGATCAGAGGTGCATCTTGGGACACGAAACCCTGTCGTACTTAGAAAACACTGATGCCTTGAATTTTGGTGGAATAACAATCCCATACACCAAACCCAACTCTTCAAAGTCCAGTCCGGGCACTTTCTGAATCTCCATTGCATTTAGACGTTCTTCCAGATGTTTGTACTTCTCATCAGCTGTAGGATATTGCTCTTCAGAATAACTATCCTCTTCATATTCTGGATGGTCAGTGTTGTACCCCAAAATTTTCCCTCTCATTGCACAAGGGATCACCCTGGATCCTGAATTTGCTTCTATCAAATTTCCAGGCCTTGAACTATCAATTTTTCCAAGCAAGTCATTCACAAGGGCAAAATGATCATTTTCACACTGAGAAGTCTAACTTTGACTTTTAGATCAAAATCAAGTCTCAAAAATCATATTTCGTCAAGACATGTTAGTATATGAAGTTTGTTTCATCAAGAATTTCAAAAGTCAAAATTTTACTTTGGAAAAGTCAAATTCTAAATATTTAGAAAATTTTCTAAGTGTTTAAGAAATATGACAATTTCAGAACTTCTGGGCCAGTGTTCACACTCAGCAAATTCTGGATATTCTCAAGACAGAGTTTGGTCAGAACTTCTGGGCAAGCCATTCACAAAAGCTTCAGTCAGAGTTTGCGAGTGTAAATCAAAGAAGGTTAAGAAGCATGCTGCAAGCTTTCCAGAAAGTCTGAAAGCTCCTTCAGAACATGCTGGAGTCAGAAGGTAAGAGGATCAGAAGATGAGATGTTACACTGAAGCAAAACTTTTAATCCAGAGTTAAGCAAGGACGCTGAGTTTCACATGGCAGGATTTCTGATCATCATTTAATGCTCACAACCACTTGTGAGTTGTTATCTAAAGTATTTCCCCCATGTGTACCCCTACTGTCTTGGGAAGACCAACTGTTGTGCAAAAGTATGCTAGGCCCATGCGCTGCTTCTACTTTTTCTTAATTCACGCTGCCAAATCCAGCTTAGGCGCTGTTAACCATCCAACTTGATGCATTGAACCACACTTGTTTAAGCTTACTTCAAGAGTAAGTCAGCTTCTAGCATATGATGTTGGTGCCACTTGACCCCTCCAAACTACAAAACCTCTGCCTATAAATAGAACACCATTAGCCATTGAGAAAAGGTCGGAAAAATTTGAGAGAAAGGTGTGGAATTTGAGAAAGAAAAAGCCTTGAACCCTTGCAGAAATTCCAAGAATCTAAAAAGATTACAAACAAAAAAAAATACAAAACCTTAGCATTTGATTCTTGCATTAAAACTTCATTTTTCTCAAGTTATTTCCTGAACAAAACCGCCCATACAGTTCCTAAATATATATTCAAAAGCCATCCAAAATTCTGTAATCAAACAGTAGCACATTCTCCACCAATATCCACTTCAAAGGATCAGAACTTTATCCCTTGGTTGTTATAGAATCTTATAATCATTTACAATCCAAGCTGAAAGTTTCTAACCTGCTGAAAACGTAAGGAAGCTGTTCAGAACACCACAAGTGGTCAGAATCAGATTCCAGCTCCCAGAATATTTCCCAGGTGCGAGGTAAGTTCCTGCTGACTCTCATCATATTATTTAAGCATTGTCAAATTTTGCATATTTAACACAATGTATATATTCTGATCCTGACGATGTACATATTCTGAGATTTCACGCATCTCCCTGCCTAAATAGAGAGAATTCTAGTTCAGAGTTTCATAAAGAAATTAAGACTCAATTAGGATTAGCAAATTCATGTTGCTTCTGATTTGTGTTTCTGATATTTCTTGAAACTTGCCATAATTATCAGGTATGCAACTTCTGTTCAGTTAAGAAATGAATAAGCTGCAGATGTTCTGATTGGCATGGAGAGAGGAAAAGTTCTGACAATTGCATCAGAACTTCTGAAAACTTATGAATTCTCAGAAGATCCAGAACTTCTAAACTTCTATATTTCTACTAACATTGTTTCTGTTTGTGCAGTAAGTCAGAGTCAGAACTTCTGACTTCTTCTATTTTCAGCATTTGCCCTGATTCTGTTTGCTTTCTCTTTTATTATTTTTTTTGCCATCATCTTTATTTTTCATTAATCAAAAATACCAAAAATATTTCATATTCACATATTATATTTTCTTTTAACATGAAAAGACAAAAAATATTTTCTTAAACGAAACTTATTTCTTTTCTTAAGTAAATAAGCATTTTACATTTCCTGTACATTCTTATCTATTTCAATATGGGCGTAATAGTAACCTAGAATTTTAATTTGCACTCCCCATTCATAAATATGTACCCCCATCCCCCTAAATATTGTAATAGCGTAAGACTTTGCATTTCCGCACTGTTATTGCTTTCAATGTATGCTAGTAATTAGGGTGTGTATGACAAGATATGAAAATTGACAAATAGATCACCCCAATCAAGACAAAATTATGCATGCAATCAAATACACTTGCACACTAGCACCCCTAGGGTGATTCCACTTGTTGCCTTACAAAAATGGTCATGTTATGCATGTGGGATGTCTTAGCACAAACAAATCAAAAAATACAAGATCATAGTCCCTCGATGACGCTATCAAAGTTGCCTTTAAAAATGATCTTAGTCCCTAAAGAAAAGTGCTAAGTCATCTCACAACATTGCTATCATGGTCATACGATGACCCAATGCCCATCCCTTTACATCCAACGATGGGGCTTCTTACCAAAACAATGGTAAGGTAGCAATATCTAAAGGAGGAGGAAAAAGAACACCTAAGACCTTTTGAGTAGGTAAATTACTTTTAGTTGCTTGCTCAATTTCAAAACAAACATCCTTGCTATTTTCAAAAACAATCACATACACTTTCAAAACACTTTCAAAACACTTTCCAAACATGGAATATTTTCAAAAGCTCAACACTTTGTATACGTTCTTACGAACGAGAACTATTACAAAGTTTTCCTAAACGATGGCGCCTTTTCAAAATAATTTCAAAAAACACACAAAGCACATTTTTCAAACAAAAGCAAGTGATCTAGCAAGCAACTAAGAGTCCATGGATGAAAAGGGTGCTAATACCTTTACTTTTCATAATCTACCCCCCGAACTCAAGAAAACATCTCGAAAGGTCTTTCCTGTGCTTTCTCATCTTTCCTTTTTGGATAAAAGAAAAGTCGGTGGCGACTCTTGCTCAACCGCAACATTTGCGATAAAACGAAAAACACCTCAAGTCAGTTCTCCCATCGTATCACAAAACTGGCGACTCTGCAGGGGATTTTCTTAAAAGTGGGGTTACCTTAGGGTTATATCACATTTACTTACACTTGTTTGATTTATTTGATTTACATTTTGGTTCCTTGTTTGGGTTTGTTTAAAATCCTACACCCGAATTTAGGGACACCTTTTAGGTAAGTAGCAATAAACTGTGAGGGAACTGTGCAGGGTATACTGTAACACCCCAATTTAATTAATAGTATTTATACTATTATTTCCAAAAAATTACCGGTTGATGTTTATTTTGGTAAATTAATAATTATTTAATCAGTTATTCGATCCCATAGTGGATTATTTTGGTTTATTCGATTTACCGGAAAATGATTATTTTTATATGATAATATTGTATTTTGGTGTATATATATTTTGTGTGTGTTAATTGATTAATTTGTGATAATTAAATTATAATAGTATTTATTTAATTTTATTAAGTTAGTTTAATTAAGTAATATAAGTTAGTTTTATTAAAATAAATAAGAAAATTAATTATATAAGTTAGGTTTTACGTAACTATATATATATATATATATATATATATATATATATATATATATATATATATATATATATATATATATATATATATATATGTGTTAGTTTTATAATATATATAATAATAAGTAAGTATAATATATATATTATGTTACGTTTTAGTAAGAATATATATTATATAACTTAGTTTTATATAATATGTTAGTTTTATATTATAAAAATATAAGTTAGTATATATGTGCGTTAGAAAGAAAAGAACCAGTAAGATAGAAAAACAGAAGAGTAGTAGCAGAAGAGGAAAAGAAAGGAAAACCTAGAGTTGAAGAGAAGAGGAGAAATTTCTGGAATCAAATCGAAAAGCTTGTTCCGGAGATTAATCGGTAAGGGTTAGAGTTCCTCTAAACATCTAGTATGTTTTTATTGCATTTGATTTGGTATTAGTTTAGGATTTAGGTTGAAATAGGGAAGAAAATGTTTGAGAAATAGTATATGTTTTGTTGTTGTTGTTCTGATAAGGGAAAGGAAAAATTACGGTTAATCGGTAAAACTCGATATTTTGGATACGACCGAAGACAAATTAAGTTGTAGATGTGTTGAATATTCGAAATATTTTGTGAAATGCCGATTCCGGAAATAATGTGTTTGGTTTATAAATATTTTGGTGTTGTGTGATAATTGTTGAAATGAAATAATTGATGCTTGTTGTGCAATTTTGTGGGAATGATCCATGGGGTTGAATTATGGTGATGTATGCTTGTAATTGAGATTGGGTTAGTCTTGATTTGCATAATTGTTGATGTTGAATTGCACACCGCATCATACTTCGTGTCAAGAGGCGATGTCCGTTAGTCTTGTGGAGGCTAGTGGCTCGTCCCAAACTCAGAGTGGGGGTTTGAAAGCTTAGGGAATGGGCTTTCGTGATTATCCATCTGAGGGATAAACATCGGTAAGTCCTAAAGATAATAGATGATTGGTACCACATGCATGAGTCGTGTCGTTGTGTCGAGTCGCATGCACATATTTTGTCGAGTTTATGTGTTATTGAGTATTGTGCATTATGTGCTAATTGGTAAATGGAATTGTTTGTGTTTGATTTCCTTGATTTGTTGATTATGTGAAATTGATTAAATGACTATATTATGTTGTTTATGCAAGAGTTGGAAAAAGAGTAAGATTCCTTTATTTAATGCTTTTCTTTTGCTTTAAATTCATACTTTATGTTTGTTGGAATTCTTACCCTTCTGTTGAAATGATGCTTGATACGACATCGTTCAGGTATCAAAGACGATAGTGCGAGGCGCACGGGTTAGCAGATGACTTAGGCTTGTAATCCGCTACTTTTTGATTTTGAGTCGATGCTCTGATTGTAACACTGGGGGTTTAGTGTCCGCATTCGAACTCATATTTTGTATATGGATTATACTTGTATGTAATCCTTTGTATTGATTATATGTTGATGTATATATATTATGACTTGATAACATGATTGGTGTATGAACCATATGGCTTAATTCCTTGCATATTATATTTTGATTCCTCCTTTGGAGAAGATAATTTATTATGATTCTGTTGCGTTTGCACGAAAAAGAAAGTATATGCCATGAATATTTATTATGATTATGTGATTAAAGTTTGAATATGTCATGTCCATTTTTCTTGAATATGTGAATTGATTATTGTGACACTCCTTCCGTGCATTTTTAATTCTCTGATATATTTATACCGTTTAATTCGGGATTTATTAAGGAGGGATGTTATAATAGTGGTATCAGAGCATTGTCGGTCAGTTGTCAGGTCTTAACTTTACTAATCCCATTGTATTTGATTGTGTGTCTGACGCGATCGATACTTTTGTGTTGTTCAGAAGAAGATGGTTGCTGGAAGGAATGATAATGCACTTGCTGAGGCTTTGCGATTACTCGCGGGATCCTTGAATCATATGCTGCAAGCTAATCCTGTTTAGCAAGTTGGATGTGATGGTGGATTCCGTGCTCTTGGGAAGTTTCAGAAAAACAATCCGCTTACCTTCAAAGGAGAGCTTGCACCTGAAGAAGCTCAAGAATGGTTGAAGGCCATAGAAGAGATTTTCCGAGTGATGAATTGTACCGATGCTCAGAAAGTGCAATTCGGAACTCACATGCTGGTGAAGGAAGCTGAGGACTGGTGGATTAATGCTAGTCAGAGACATGATAAGGATAACACCGTGGTGACTTGGACCATTTTCCAAGATGCATTCTTGGAGAATTACTTTCCTGAGGATGTCTGTGGGAAGAAAGAGGTGGATTTTCTTGAATTGAAACAAGGAAACGGCTCAGATGCTGAATATGCCGCCAAGTTTCAAGAATTTATTAAGTAGTGTCCTCACTACAACACTGCAAATGCCGAGAGATCCAAATGTTTGAAGTTTGTGAACGGCTTAAGGCCGAATGTGAAGAAAGCTATCGGGTACCAACAAATTACCCGCTTTTCTGAATTGGTGAACAAAATTCGTATCTATGATGAGGATAGTCGTGATAGTAGTGCTTACTACAAGAGCTTGAGTGACAATAGAGGCAAGGGGCAAGTGCGTCCTAAGCCTTATGAAGGAAATGAGAAGCAACCGATGAATGTGGGCAAGAGTCCAAGTGGGGGAGTTACTACTCCGGTAAAGTGCTTTAGATGTGGTAAAGAGGGACACCGTGCTATGGAGTGTCGCCAAGATGAGCCTACATGTTTCAAGTGTGGAAAGTGTAAGTGTTTAGTTATTGGCATGTATTTTTTTGTAAAACCAGGTGTGTGAATGTCATGACTGATGTCATAACATTCTGGGTTATTAGGTACTTTATGCAGAAAAAGAATGGCATATAGTAGCTGCTCTTTATGAGTGTGTATCTGAGCATTTTGCAATGATCACATTTATTACTTTCTACCAAAATCAGTAAACATGATTCCTGTTGTCATAACCAATGTTAAGACATTCTGTACTGATCTAACAGTTATGCAGTTTGGTTAATTCTGAGATTTTTCAGGAATTTGGTTCATACATTCCAGAACAGAATCTCACGTGGACTTTAGGTTAACATAGCTCAACCCTAAACTGGTTGATAAAGTCTTGTGACCAAGTCTTGAGGTTAACCCTAATTAACCCTAATTAACCCTAGCTTTTCGTGGAAGCCCTAACTGAAGAAACAGCTGCATATATATTCAACAGGAAGGCTGTTGGGAAAATCAACTTTTTGAGAGGAGATCAACTAGGGGCTGTATAGTTTTAACTACTGTAATCCAAGCAAGTATCATTGTGATAAGTGACTTGGAGTAGGTTTTGATTGTAAGGGTTGTGTATCACTCAAAGCTTTGAAGCAAGAGTGTTTGTGTCACTTGATTAAAGCTTTGAAGCAAGGTCAAGTTAGGCTTATGTATCACTCAAAGCTTTGAAGAACGAGTGTTTATGTTACTTGATTAAAAGTTGTGAAGCATAATCAAGTGTATGTTCTGAAGAGTGTCTTCATTATTTCATTAGTAAATTTTTTAGTATCACTGCTGTGATTGAGGGGGAGTGAGTAGGAACTCAGGTTTAAGTTGAACTTAGATTGAAGTTGCATTGAGTAGGTCTTAAGTGAAGGAGATAAACTGGTTGGTTTATTCCTGAATTAATATCTCTTATAGTGAATTTCCTCCCTGGCTTGGTAGCCCCCAGAGTAGGTGTTGTTTCACACTGAACTGGGTAAACAATTGACTGTGTTCTTTACTGCTTTTTGATTTACTGTCTTATAGAAAGTCAGATACGGTGTCATAACATTCACTGTGACATTGAGTATCTGCTGCCAGAATTTCAATTGGCATCAGAGTAGGCACCCGACCTGTCTTACTGGGTGAGATATAGGGATATCACTTTCTGGCGCTATGGACAAAGAAGGAGTTTTTGGAAACAGACCACCCATTCTGGATGGATCAAATTATGACTACTGGAAACCTCGTATGATTGCCTTCTTAAAATCACTGGACAAAAAGGCTTGGAGAGCTGCTGACAAAGGATGGAACCATCCCACCATAACTGAGAAAGATGGGACAATCAGTCTGAAGCCTGAGGAAGAATGGAGCAAAGAAGAAGATGAGTTAGCCCTGGGTAATTCCAAAGCATTAAATGCCTTGTTCAATGGAATTGATAGAAATATATTCAGACTAGTACATCAATGTGAACTGGCCAAGAAAGTTTGGGACACTCTCAAAACTACCCATGAGGGCACATCCAAAGTAAAAATGTCAAGGCTTCAAATGCTGACTACCAAATTTGAGAACCTAAGGATGATGGAAGATGAAACCATTCATGAGTTTCACATGAACATCTTGGAAATTGCCAACACCTCAGGAGCATTGGGAGAAAAGATGTCAGAAGAAAAACTGGTGAGAAAGATTCTCAGGTTCTTGCCTAAAAGATTTGCAATGAAGGTAACTGCTATAGAGGAAGCCCAAGATATCAGCAAGTTGAAGGTGGATGAACTCATTGGGTCTCTTCAGACCTTTGAGATGGGGATCAGTGACAATGTTGACAAGAAAAACAAGAGCATAACACTTGTATCCAACACTGAAGATGAAAACAAGGAGGATGAAGAAGAAAATATTTCAGAAGCTATAGCCATGCTTGGAAGACAATTCAACAAACTCATCAAGAGAATGGATCCAAAGTCAAGGTCAAATGTTAAGAACATTCCTTCTGACATTAACAGATCTTATGACTCCAGCAGAAGACCAAAGTCTGAAGAGAAGGGAAATCAAAGCAGAGGAATTCAATGCCATGGATGTGAAGGATATGGGCATATTCGAGCTGAATGTCCTACCTTTCTTAAGAAACAAAAGAAAGGAATGTATGTTACTTGGTCTGACTGTGATTCAGAAAGTAATTCTGAAGAAGAATCTGCCAAACTAGTTACTGCACTAACTGGTATTTGTACCTCTGATAGTGACACTAGTGATGAGGAAGTGACATTTGAAGAACTGGCTGATACCTACAAGAAATTATGTATCAGAAGTGCTGAAGTATGTCAGCAAAATGAGAAACAAACAAAACTCATAATAAAGTTGGAGGCTGAGAAAAGGGCAGACATTGAAACTATAAGTCATCTAGAAGGGGAAGTTCAAATGCTGAACTCAAAATTGGACCAGATGACCAAATCTGTCAAGATGCTGACAAATGGAACTGACAAATTGGAAGAAATCCTTCAGGTTGGACAAAATGTGGGAAACAAGTCTGGTCTAGGATTTGTGGCAGCAAAGAAAACTGGTACAGACAAGAAGATCAGGCCTGATAATCAAATGTCAAAGCAGATGTCACAACATAGCACTCAACATCGGGAACAGAGAAATTTGAAGAAAAAGTACCAAAGATGGAGATGTCATCATCGTGGGAGGTTTGGTCACATAAATCCATTCTGCTTCAGATTGTATGGATACCCTAATCAGAACCCAGGTGTCAAACCTAAGACTAACAAGGTACCACATACTCCACAGTGGAAGAAAAAGGCTACTGCCCTGATAGCCCACACTTCCCTTAGAGTCTCTGCAAAGGAAGACTGGTACTTTGACAGTGGATGTTCTAAGCACATGACTGGAATCAGGAACCTTCTCAATAATGTTAAACCTCACACCATTAGTTATGTGACCTTTGGAGATGGTGCTAGAGGAGAAATCAAAGGAGTTGGAAACTTGGACTGCCCTGGAGTTCCAAATCTAAATGAAGTATTGCTGGTAAAAGGCTTGACTGCTAATCTCATAAGTATCAGCCAATTATGCGATCTAGGATTCAAGGTCAACTTCTCAAAATCTGAATGTCTTGTAACTAATGAGAAACAAGAAGTTGTAATGAAAGGAATCAGATCTAAAGACAACTGCTACTTGTGGGAGCCTGAGAACATTAATTACTCTACTGTGTGTTCTATTGCCAAAGAAGAAAAAGAAGTGAAACTGTGGCACCAAAAACTTGGCCATCTACATCTAAGAGGAATGAAAAGGATTATATCCATGGAGGTAGTCAGAGGGATTCCAAGACTGCAAATTGATGAAGGGAGAGTATGTGGTGAATGTCAGGTTGGTAAACAGACTAGGATGTCACATCCAAAGTCAAGACATCTGACCACCTCTAAGGTTCTAGAACTTCTACATATGGATCTGATGGGACCAATGCAGGTGGAAAGTCTTGGTGGAAAAAGATATGCCTATGTTGTTGTGGATGATTTTTCCAGATTCACCTGGATTAACTTCATTAGGGGAAAATCTGATGTATTTGAAGTTTTTAAAGAACTGTGCAAAAGAATTCAAAGAGAAAAAGAAGGATGCATTGTCAGAATCAGAAGTGATCATGGCAAGGAATTTGAAAACAGTAAGTTTAATGAATTCTGTTCCTCAGAAGGAATTAATCATGAATTCTCTTCTCCTATAACTCCTCAGCAAAATGGAGTTGTAGAAAGGAAAAACAGGACCATACAGGAATCTGCCAGAGCAATGATACATGCCAAAAGACTTCCTATTCATTTTTGGGCTGAAGCTATGAATACAGCCTGTTATGTTCATAACAGGGTCACCTTGAGAAAGGGAACCTCATCCACCATTTATGAACTCTGGAAAGGAAGAAAGCCAACAGTAAAGTACTTCCATGTATTTGGTAGCAAATGCTATATTCTGGCAGATCGTGAACAAAGGAGAAAGCTGGACCCTAAAAGTGATGAAGGAATATTTCTAGGATACTCCACCAACATCAGAGCTTATAGGGTATTCAATTCCAGGACCAAAGTCATGATGGAATCAATAAATGTCATAGTTGATGATTATCATGAGGAAACAGATGTCCCTTGTAATGTTGAGACATTCTTTGAGACTTCAACTCAACAGAATGATCTACCTAACACCACTGTAGAAGACTCTGAATCAAAGGAAGCTAGCAAAAACCCTTCCATCAGAATTCAGAAAGATCATCCTAAAGAACTCATCATAGGAGATCCTAACAGTGGAGTCATTACAAGATCTAGAGAAATCATCACAAACTCCTGCTTTGTATCTAAAATTGAACCAAGAAATGTTAAGGAGGCTTTAACTGATGAATACTGGTTTGGTGCAATGCAAGATGAATTGAACCAATTCAAGCAACATGAAGTATGGGAGTTAGTTCCTAGACCAGAAGGAACAAACATCATTGGGACAAAATGGATATACAAGAACAAATCAGATGCTGAAGGAGTTGTCACCAGGAATAAGGCAAGACTTGTTGCTCAAGGATACACTCAAGTGGAAGGGGTTGATTTTGATGAGACCTTTACTCCTGTAGCCAGATTGGAATCTATCAGACTCCTATTGGGAATTGCTTATCTCCTGAAGTTCAAGCTATTTCAGATGGATGTAAAAAGTGCCTTCCTAAATGGGTACTTAAATGAGGAAGTTTATATGGAACAGCCTAAAGGTTTTATGGATCCAAACTACCCTGGTCATGTCTACAAATTGAGGAAAGCTTTGTATGGCCTGAAACAAGCTCCTAGAGCATGGTATGACAGGTTGACAAAATTTCTCTCTGACAAAGGATACAGAAAAGGAGGCTTGGATAAAACCCTCTTTGTCAAAAATGAAGGAGGAAAGTTAATGGTAGCTCAAATATATGTTGATGACATAGTGTTTGAGGGAATGTCAGATAAAATGGTTAAACATTTTGCTGACCAAATGCAGGCTGAATTCGAAATGAGCCTCATGGGAGAATTGACCTACTTTCTTGGACTGCAAGTCACATAGATGGAAGACTCAATTTTTCTGTCTCAAAGCAAGTATGCAAAGAACATTGTCAAGAAGTTTGGTATGGAGAATGCCAGTCACAAAAGGACTCCTGCACCTACTCATTTAAAGCTATCCAAAGATTCAAGTGGGGTTAAGGTGGACCAAAGCCTGTACAGAAGCATGATAGGAAGTCTGTTGTACTTAACAGCCAGCAGACCTGACATTGCTTTTGTAGTTGGAGTATGTGCAAGATACCAAGCTGATCCCAAAGTCAGTCATATCAACCAAGTGAAGAGAATTTTGAAGTATGTAAGTGGAACTTACAACTATGGCTTGCTGTACTCTCATGGTTGTGAACCAACTCTGACTGGTTACTGTGATGCTGATTGGGCTGGAAGTACTGATGATAGAAAAAGCACCTCTGGAGGATGTTTCTTCTTAGGAAATAATCTGGTCTCCTGGTTCAGCAAGAAACAAAACTGTGTGTCTCTCTCTCTACTGCTGAAGCTGAATACATTGCAGTTGGTAGTAGCTGTTCTCAAATGATCTGGATGAAACAAATGCTTACTGAGTATAATGTCACACAAGATGTTATGACATTGTACTGTGACAATCTGAGTACAATCAACATTTCCAAGAATCCTATTCAGCATAGCAGGACCAAGCATATTGACATTAGACATCATTTTATCAGAGATCTTGTAGAGGAGAAGACAATTAAACTGGAACATGTTGCCACTGAACTACAGCTGGCTGACATTTTTACCAAAGCACTTGATGCAAATCAATTTGAAAATTTGAGGGGAAAGTTGGGTATTTGCCAACATGAGGAAATGTAGCAATTAATTTTGCTTAAAACAAGGGATGAAGGAGTTTTTTGTGTTAAGTCTATTTTGATTGGGTTAATCATATGTTTTCCTATTTCTTTCAAAATTGTTAAGAAGTTGAATAGACACTCATTTACCTCCTTCCTCTCTCGGCTCTACAAAAATCCCCATTCTCTCAATCAAAGATTTCTCTCTCATTGTTACTGGTTTTCTAAGACTCTCAAAATGTCTCAAACATCATCCTCTTCCAAGAGGACTGTTTCTTCCGCATCCTATGATCAAGATCCTAGGGCAATCACAACATGCATGGATTCTAAAGTCCTGGAGATTACTCCTCTTAGAGAACTAGCAACTAACCCCTCTAAGGTTAAAAAGCTGAGAACAAGGCGTGCAGGAAGGTCTCAAGCTACTTCATCCGGTAATCCCTCTCAACCATCATCTTCTGTTCCAAATAGGGAAGGCTCAGCTTATGTTCATCAAGCAATAGCTAGGCTTGTTACAAGAATTCTGAGTGAGAACCACTCTGTACCGGGCATTTCTGTTCCTTTAAATCAAGAATATGCAAGTCCAAATGTTGAAATAAATCCAGATGTCTCTGAGAATGTTGAGACACCGAATGACAACATTCAGAAATCATCTGAAAATCTTGATGATCTCCAGAACCCTTCAGAGAAGGATGTTGAACCCCCGGTTATTGATATGGATGAAGAATACTCTGACAATGACCTAATTGCAAATATCAACCCTAGCATAGCTAGGAGAATGATGAACAGAAAAGGTAAGCAGGATGCTGCAAAATGTATGACCAAAGAGAAGACTGTTGATGTTGCTCACAAGAAAACCAGGTCTGAAGGCAAGACTGGTGTAGAAACTGTGAAGACTGGTTTGTCCAAAGGGAAGGTGAAGACCCGAGTACATGCTGGTAGTCTCTCAAAGCCTGTGAGACAACCAATAACAAAGAAAAGGAAAGAGCCTGAACCTTCTGATTCTGATGAGGAATCAGAATTTGAAGTTGATGCTGAAGACATTCCTCTCAGAAGGAAACTCCCTTCAAGCAAAATGGCTAAAGTTCCTGAAGTCCCCACTGACAACATTTCTTTTCACCACCCTGAAAATGCCAACAGATGGAAGTATGTTTGTTTGAAAAGAATAGCCTTGGAAAGAGAACTAAACAATGGTGCCATGGAATGTAAGGAGATCATGGACCTAATCAAAACTGCTGGACTAATGAATACTGTGGTAAAGTTTACCAACTGCTATGAAAATCTTGTCAAAGAATTCATAGTGAATTTATCTGATGGATGTGCTGATGGAAGGTCAACTGACTTTAAATGTGTCTATGTGAGAGGAAGAAAGCTTAATTTCTCTCCCTCTGAAATAAATAAATTCCTTGGAAGACCAGATGAGGCTTGCCCTGAACTAGAGGTTACTGACAATCAAGTATGCCAAACCATCACTACAAATCAAGTCAAGAGCTGGCCCTTAAAAGGCAAGCTGAATGCAAGCAAGCTAAGCATGAAATTTTCCATCCTGCACAATATTGGTGCAGCCAACTGGGTTCCTACCAACCATAAATCAACCATCTCCACAGGATTGGGAAGATTCATTTATGCTGTTGGAACCAGGACAAAATTTGACTATGGCAGGAAACCTGCAAAGAGCTGGAGACAAGGAAAAGGACTCTTGAGAACCTAATTGCCAGATTAGAACAGGAGGAAACTGAAGGACAAAGAAGGGAAGATGATGCTGCTGAAGATCAACTTAATGCTGAAGAAAGTGCCTCCTCTGAAGATGACAGTGCTTGAAGATCAGTGGAGTTGTCAAGCTTGCTGCTGGTACCTGTTGCTGCAAGTGATTTCAGATTTTTTGTTGTTTTTTATTACTCATTTTGGATGACTGTATAACCTATAAGTACATGTATCTTTGGCCTATTTATGGCTAAAGAGGGGGAGAAGATTTTGTGTTAATTACTTGGTAGACATTATTTTTTTCTGCAGACATATTATTTCTGCTGCTCTCTATCCTCTGATTGTTTAGGAGTTTTAGCCAAAAATTTGCCAAAGGGGGAGTTTGTAAGTGTTTAGTTATTGGCATGTATTTTTGGTAAAACCAGGTGTGTGAATGTCATGACTGATGTCATAACATTCTGGGTTATTAGGTACTTTATGCAGAAAAAGAATGGCATACAGTAGCTGCTCTTTATGAGTGTGTATCTGAGCATTTTGCAATGATCACATTTATTACTTTCTACCAAAATCAGTAAACAGGATTCATGTTGTCATAACCAATGTTAAGACATCCTGTACTGATCTAACAGTTATGCAGTTTGGTTAATTCTGAGATTTTTCAGGAATTTGGTTCATACATTCCAGAACAGAATCTCACGTGGACTTTAGGTTAACCTAGCTCAACCCTAAACTGGTTGATAAAGTCTTGTGACCAAGTCTTGAGGTTAACCCTAACTTTTCGTGGAAGCCCTAACTGAAGAAACAGCTGCATATATATTCAACAGGAAGGCTGTTGGGAAAATCAACTTTTTGACAGGAGATCAACTAGGGGCTGTATAGTTTTAACTATTGTAATCCAAGCAAGTATCATTGTGATAAGTGACTTGGAGTAGGTTTTGATTGTAAACGTTGTGTATCACTCAAAGCTTTGAAGCAAGAGTGTTTGTGTCACTTGATTAAAGCTTTGAAGCAAGGTCAAGTTAGGCTTATGTATCACTCAAAGCTTTGAAGCACGAGTGTTTGTGTTACTTGATTAAAAGCTGTGAAGCATAATCAAGTGTATGTTCTGAAGAGTGTCTTCATTATTTAATTAGTAAATTGTTTAGTATCACTGCTGTGATTGAGGGGGAGTGAGTAGGAACTCAGGTTTAAGTTGAACTTAGATTGAAGTTGCATTGGGTAGGTCTTAAGTGAAGGAGATAAACTGGTTGGTTTATTCCTGAATTAATATGTCTTATAGTGAATTTCCTCCCTGGCTTGGTAGCCCCCAGAGTAGGTGTTGTTTCACACTGAACTGGGTAAACAATTGACTGTGTTCTTTACTGCTTTTTGATTTACTGTCTTATAGAAAGTCAGATACGGTGTCATAACATTCACTGTGACATTGAGTATCTGCTGCCAGAATTTCAGAAAGATTGGTCACCGATCTAATGAGTGCAAGTTTGGTACGAATGTGACTTTCTACAACTGTGGTGAGCAAGGGCACATTAGTACAAAGTGCACGAAGCCAAAGAAGGAGCGAGGAAAAGTGTTTACATTGTCTGGTGCTGAGACTTCGACTGATGAGAGGTTGATCAAAGGTACTTGCTTTATCCATAATGTGTCTTTGATTGCTATTGTTGATACGGGTGCTACGCATTCATTTATTTCCTTGGATTGTGCTACGAGATTTGGTCTTGTGTTATCTACTTCGGATAGAAGTATGGAAATAGATACGCCTGCGATGGGTTCGGTTTCTACTTCAGTTATTTGTTTGAGGTGTCCTTTGCGTATGTGTGGTAGAGATTTCTAAGTGGATCTCATATGTCTTCCTTTGAGTCATCTTGATGTCATTCTGGGTATGGACTGGTTGAGAGCCAACCACGTCTATATCAATTGTTTTGCTAGAGTAGTTCTTTTTCTCGAGTCTGAGAAAGAAGGCGGTTCATTCTTGTCTACTCAACAAATGAAGAAGTGTGTTAAAGATGAAGCTGAATTATTTGTGTTGATGGCGAGCATGGGCATTGGTGAAAGTGGAGTGAGAAAGGATGTTCCTGTGGTATGTGATTTTCCAGAGGTGTTTCCGGAGTAGATTACTGATTTACCTCCAGAACGTGAAGTGGAGTTTTCTATTGATTTGGTTCCTAGTACTAGTCCTGTTTCGATGGCTCCGTATCAGATGTCACCATCGGAATTGGTTGAACTAAAGAGCCAACTTGAAGACTTACTTGATAAGAAATTCATTCGAACAAGTGTATCTCCGTGGGGTGCACTTGTGTTGTTAGTAAAGAAGAAAGAAGGAACGATGAGGCTTTGCATGGATTATAGGCAATTGAATAAAGTTACTATCAAGAACAAGTATCTGTTACCTAGAATTGATGATTTGATGGACCAGTTGGTAGGGGCTTGTGTGTTCAGCAAGATTGATTTGAGATCTGGTTATCACCAAATTCGTGTGAAAGATGGTGATATTCAGAAGATGGCGTTTAGGACGAGGTATGGACACTATGAGTATTCAGTGATGCCTTTCGGTGTTATGAAAGCACCTGGTGTGTTTATGGAGTACATGAACAGAATATTTCATGATTTCCTTGATAAGTTTGTGGTGGTCTTTATTGATGACATTCTTATTTATTTGAAGAGTGAAGCGGAGCATGCCGAGCACTTAGGAATTGTGTTGTCAATTTTGAAAGAGAATCAATTGTTTGCTAAACTTTCTAAGTGTGAGTTCTGGTTGGAGCAAGTGAGTTTTCTTGGTCATGTAATATCTCGTGGAGGTATTTCCGTGGATCCATATAAGATTGAAGTTGTGTCTGAATGGGAATCTCCTAAGTCTGTTTTTGAGATTCAAAGTTTTCTTGGTTTAGCCGGTTACTACCGTAAGTTCATTGAGGGTTTTTCCAAGTTAGCTTTACCTTTGACACAATTGACGAGAAAGGGGCAAGCGTTTGTGTGGACTATTCAGTGTGAAGATAACTTTCAAGAGCTTAAGAGAAGCTTGACTACTGCTCCTATTTTGATTCTACCTAATCTATCCGAACCGTTTACGGTTTATTGTGATGCTTCATTGATGGGATTGGGTGGTGTTTTGATGCAAAATGGATAAGTAATGGCTTATGCTTCAAGGAAACTTAAGGTGCATGAGAGGAATTATCCGACTCATGACTTAGAGTTGGAAGCTGTTGTTTTTGTGTTGAAGATTTGGAGACATTACTTGTTTGGATCGAGATTCGACGTTTTCAGTGATCATAAGAGCTTGAAATATTTGTTTGATCAGAAAGAGTTGAATATGAGGCAGAGGAGGTGGTTGGAGTTCCTAAAATATTATGATTTTAGTTTGAATTACCATCCTGGTAAGGCGAACGTGGTTGCCAATGCGTTGAGTAGGAAATCATTACATATGTCTATGTTAATGGTGAAAGAGTGGGAGTTGCTTGGACAGTTTCAAGACTTGAGTTTGGTTTGTGAAGAAACTTACTTTGGTATGAAGCTTGGTATGTTTAGACTTACTAGTGGGATCTTGGATGAGATAAGAGATGGGCAGAAATCGGACTTGGTTTTGGTTGACAAGTTGACTTTAGTTAACCAAAGTCAAGGTGGAGAGTTTAAAATTGATGAGAGCGGCGTGTTGAGATGTCGTGATCGAGTTTGTGTTCCCGATGTGGGGGATGTGAAAAAGAGGATCCTTAAGGAAGGACACTGAAGTGGGTTGAGCATTCATCCCGGTGCCACAAAGATGTATCAAGATTTGAGAAAGTTGTTTTGGTGGCCTTGTATGAAAAAGGAAATTGCGGAATTTGTGTATTCGTGTTTGATATGTCAAAAGTCCAAGATAGAGAATCAAAAGCCTTCCGGTTTGTTACAACCTTTGTCTATACCGGAATGGAAGTGAGACGGTATCTCTAGGGATTTTGTTTCGGGATTACCAAGGACTCCGAGTAACAATGAGGCCATTTGGGTTATTATGGATAGATTGACGAAATCTGCTCACTTTATTCCAATTAGAATGGATTATCCTATGGAGAAGCTTGCAAAGTTGTATGTTGAGAGGATTGTGTGTTTGCATGGTATTCCGACGTGTATCGTTTCGGATAGAGATACACGGTTAACTTCTAGATTTTAGGAAGGTTTGCAAAGAGCTTTGGGTACTAAATTGTGTTTAAGTTCCGCTTATCATCCACAGACGGATGGTCAGACGGAAAGGATGATTCAATCGCTCAAAGATCTTTTGCGTGCTTGTGTGTTGGAATAAGGAGGTTCATTGGAAATTTACTTGCCATTGATTGAGTTTACCTATAACAACAATTTTCATTCTAGTATAGGTATGGCTCCTTTTGAGGCGTTGTATGGAAGGCGTTGTCGAACACCTTTATGTTGGTACGAGTCGGGAGAAAGTGCGGTGGTTGGACCAGAAATTGTGCAACAAACTACGAATAAGATTAAGTTGATTAGAGAGAAGATGAAGATTTCTCAAAGTCACCAAAAGAGCTACCATGATAAGAGGAGGAAGCCTCTTGAGTTCAAGAAGGATGATCATGTGTTTTTGAGAGTGAATCCTACGACGAGTGTTGGTCGGGCACTTAAATCGCAGAAGTTGACACCTCAGTTTATTGGTCCGTATCAAATTTTGGAAAGGATTGGTAATATGGCTTATAGGATTTCATTACCACCATCACTTTCAAATCTACATGATGTGTTTCATGTGTCGCAATTGCGAAAGTATATTGCGGATCTGTCTCATGTAGTGCAAGCGGATGATGTGGAGGTTAGAGAAGACTTAACCGTTGAGACTTTGCCGACAAGGATCGAAGATCGGAAGGTGAAACAACTTAGAGGAAAAGAAATTGTTTTGGTAAAGGTGGCGTGGGGTAGTTCGGCTAATGGAAACATAACTTGGGAACTTGAAGGCCGGATGCTGGATTCCTATCCCGAATTGTTCGTTTAGAGGTAATTTTCGAGGCAAAAAATCTTTTAAGTGGGGGAGAGTTGTAACACCCCGATTTAATTAATAGTATTTATATTATTATTTCTAAAAAATTACCGGTTGATGTTTATTTTGGTAAATTAATAATTATTTAGTCGGTTATTCGATCCGATAGTTGATTATTTTGGTTTATTCAATTTACCAGAAAATGATTATTTTTATATGATAATATTGTATTTTGGTGTATATATATTTTGTGTGTGTTAATTGATTAATTTGTGATAATTGAATTATAATAGTATTTATTTAATTTTATTAAGTTAGTTTAATTAAATAATATAAGTTAGTTTTATTAAAATAAAAAATAATAATTATATAAGTTATGTTTTACGTAAGTATCAGTAAGTAGGTAATGTATAATATATATATATATATATATATATATATATATATATATATATATATATATATATATATATATATATATATATATATATATATATATATATATATATATATATATATATATATATATATATATATATATATATATATATATATATATATATATATATATATATATATATATATATATATATATATATATATATATATATATATATATATATATATATATATTAGTTTTATAATATATATAATAATAAGTAAGTATAATATATATGTTATGTTACGTTTCAATAATAATATATATTATATAACTTAGTTTTATATAATATGTTAGTTTTATATTATATAAATATAAGTTAGTATATATGTAAGTTAGAAAGAAAAGAACCAGTAAGATAGAAAAACAGAAGAGTAGTAGCAGAAGAGGAAAAGAAAGGAAAGCCTAGAGTTGAAGAGAAGAGGAGAAATTTCTGGAATCAAATCGAAAAGCTTGTTCCGGAGATTAGTCGATAAGGGTTAGACTTCCTCTAAACATCTAGTATGTTTTTATTGCATTTGATTTGGTATTAGTTTAGGATTTAGGCTGAAATAGGAAAGAAAATGTTTCTGAGAAATAGTATATATTTTGTTGTTGTTGTTCTGATAAGGGAAAGGAAAAATTATGGTTAATCGGTAAAACTCGATATTTTGGATACGACCGAAGATGAATTAAGTTGTAGATGTATTGAATATTCGAAATATTTTATGAAATGCCGATTCCGGAAATAATGTGTTTGGTTTATAAATATTTTGGTGTTGTGTGATAATTGTTAAAATGAAATAATTGATGCTTGTTGTGCAATGTTGTGTGAATGATTCATGGGGTTGAATTATGGTGATGTATGCTTGTAATTGAGATTGGGTTATTCTTGATTTGCATAATTGTTGTTGTTGAATTGCACACCGCATCATACGTCGTGTCAAGAGGCGATGTCCGTTAGTCTCGTGGAGGCTAATGGCTCGTCCCAAACTCAGAGTGGGGGTTTGAAAGCTTAGGGAATGGGCTTTTGTGATTATCTGTCTGAGGGATAGACATCGGCAAGTCCGAAGGATAATGGATGATTGGTACCACATGCATGAGTCGTGTCGTTGTGTTGAGTCGCATGTACACGTTTTGTCGAGTTTATGTATTGTTGAATATTGTGCATTATGTGCTAATTGGTAAATGGAATTGTCGGTGTTTGATTTCCTTGATTTGTTGATTATGTGAAATTGATTACATGACTATCTTATGTTGTTTATGCAAGAGTTGGAAAAAGAGTAAGATTCCTTTATTTAATGCTTTTCTTTTGCTTTAAATTCATACTTTATGTTTGTTGGAATTCTTACCCTTCTGTTGAAATGATGCTTGATACGACATCGTTCAGGTACCAAAGACGATAGTGCGAGGCGCACGGGTTAGCGGACGACTTAGGCTTGTAATCCACTACTTTTTGATTTTGAGTCGATGCTCTGATTGTAACACTGGGGGTTTAGTGTCTGCATTCGAACTCATATTTTGTATATGGATTATACTTGTATATAATCCTTTGTATTAATTATATGTTGATGTATGTATACTATGACTTGATAACATGATTGGTGTATGAACCATATGGCTTAATGCCTTGCATATTATATTTTGATTCCTCCTTTGGAGAAGATAATTTATTATGATTCCGTTGCGTTTGTACGAAAAAGAAACTATATGCCATGAATATTTATTATGATTATGTGATTAAAGTGTGAATATGTCATGTCCGTTTTTCTTGAATATGTGAATTGATTATTGTGAAACTCCTTCAGTGCATTTTTAATTCTCTGATATATTTATACCGTTTAATTCGGGATTTATTTAGAAGGGGTGTTATATATACCGACACGGTTGAAGCAGTAGCTACGTTAATGTGGCACTTTGGTTGGTACCGGTAACCCTTGAGTCAATCAAGGAGAGTACAAAGCCGCCGCATGGTGTTGTGAAGCATCAACTGACCTTAGAACCTTACTTGACCAACTTGGCCATTAGGACGTAGTGAGATGACCGACTTTGGTGCAGTCTGAAGTTAGCCGATATTCGATACTACACTCATTGAGATTTGGCTCCCGAGCTTTGTTTGGTGGCAAGTCAGTTGTCAATCGAAACGAAGTTCGTGGGAAAGATTTGTGATATTGAGATCCCTTAGAACCCGGTTACTATTAACTAGAACAGGTTGAGCCAACTAAACTTCAAGAGGGTACTTACCTATGAGACTCCATGCAAGCCTAAACCTAAGGACTTGTTTGCTTTGTATATATACATGTACATAACATCATAAGCATCATAAACATCATACTCATACTCACTAACCATTTCAAGGATTTTTGGATTTATCTTTGTTTTGTTTTGGTTGACATGGCTTCCGCTCGTAGGAACACTATCCAAGTCAGTCTCGCGAGGATACCTCCACAACTCAAGGATTTAGTATCAAGGGTCCCTGAAGATTCTCCATTCACCAAAAGACATGGTCGACTCCTTAGTTTGGTTGCCTCAAGTATTGAAGAAGATATGGTAAAGGTGCTTTTCCAATTCTTCGACCCTTTGCATCATTGCTTCACTTTTCCTGATTACCAACTTGTGCCCACTTTGGAAGAATTTTCTCAACTCATGTGGACCCTTATTCTTGATCAGTTACCTTTCAACGATATTGAAAGATACCTTAAACCTGAGGAAATTGCTCGAGCTTTACATTTGCAACCACCTGACATAGTAGCAAATTGGGTAACAAGGAGTGGTATCAAAGGGTTCCTAGCAATGTTTTTGTTGGAGAAGGCTCAAGAGTGTTGGAATACTTTGGATCTACAAGCCTTTGAGGAAATTTTGGCTCTTCTAGTCTATGGGTTGGTACTATTTCTCAATCCTGACCAATTTACATATATAAATGCGATCAAAGTTTTTATATCTCGTAATCCGGTATCTACATTGCTTGGAGACATCTTGCATTCTCTTCACTCTCGCACTTTGAAGAAAAGAGGGACTTTGATGTGTTGTACTCCTCTTTTGGCTAGGTGGTTTATTTCGCACCTACCTCGATCCGTGGTGAAGAATGAACAAGGTATGAGGTGGTCTAAAAGATTGATGTCACTTTCACATGCTGATATCCGTTGGTATTATCGCTCTTTGGAAGACATTACCATCATTGATCGCTGTGGGGAATTCCCTAATGTCCCTCTACTTGACATTATTGGAGGCATTACTTACAAACCTTGTTTAGCTTTGCGATAATTTGGATACGCTAGGAGAGATGGCCCTCATGAGGTACTCATCCAAGGAATTACGTTTGACTACGAAAGTGATACCCAAGGTTATCGTCAAATATTTATACGAGCTTGGGGTATGGTTAACAAAATTGGTAGCAAGACGTTGGGGCGTAAGAATTCCATTACTTTGGAACCTTATCTTAAATGGATGCGGGCTCGCGCTCAAAGTCTTAAGATGCCTTATGAAGGCGTCTTACCTGTTATCATGGAGCCAGTAGTTGAGGGAGACGTTTCACATACTATCCTCTATCCTGATATGCCTACTTCTCTTGAAGATTTGCAAAATGCTTGGATTCAGTTAAGAGGAGAGCGAGACACCTTTGAAGCTAAGTTCTATGAAGGTGAGAAGAAGATATTAGAGCTTACAAGGGAGGTTCATGAAGAAAGGAGTTTAAACACCTACATTGCGCCAAAGAGAATGCACACAACTTTTGTCTTAGGAGTTTACTTTATGCTTATTCCTGTTGTTGTAAGCCCAAGAGGCGTATTTGTATTCAAATCAGAACTCTTTAATGCAAGTTAACATTTGTTCAATCTTTGTCTATACAAATTTAAATTATTTAAATCCTTGAAATCATTCGCATATACATATTCATGCATCATATCATAATCAAGCATTTCATAAACAGGTTTCCTCATCCTTCTACTGTTTATTTCAGTAAGAATGGATCTCGAACAAATAGTGAAGGACTTGCAAGCTCAGAACATTCAGTTCCAAGCCACCTTGATGACCTTGGCCAAAGGACAACAAGAGCTAATGACAAAATTGACAACCAAAAAGAAGAAAAAGAAGGCCCTCATCAACATGGGGAAGAGATTCAAAGAACCGATTCGCCAAGTGCAAGTAGTCGAAGACTCATCTGAGGAGGATGAGAACCAAGCAGAAGAGGCAAGAAGCACCCGTGCTGAGGGTGTGATTGATCAAGCTTCTGAATATGAGGATCACTTTGATGAACAATACCCACCTGCTGGTGAGGAAAAGTACAAAGAATTGGAGGATAGGCTAAAGGTAGTTGAAATTCAAGTTGTGCCTGGCTTGGATTTTAGTGATTTGGGCCTAGTTCTTGGGGTCGTCATTCCTTATAAGTTCAAGGCACCAGTATTCACCAAGTATGATGGGGTCTCCTGCCCCAAACTACATCTAAGAGCTTATGTGCGTAAAATACAACCACACATTGCTGACAAAAAACTGTGGATTCACTTTTTCCAAGAGAGTCTAGTTGGAACTCAGCTAGAGTGGTTTTATCAATTAGAAGGTTCCCGCATCCATACATGGGAGGATTTGGCCACTGCCTTCTATCACCAGTATCAATACAACATCGACTTGGCACCAACGAGAGTTCAGCTTCAGAATATGACCATGGGAAGTAACAAAGGATTTAAAGTATATGCCCAAAAGTGGAGGGACCTTTCCAGTAGGGTCCAACCACCTTTAACCGAAAGAGAGCTAGTTGATATGTTTATGGATACGTTAACCGGTCCATTCTTCAACCTATCAATTAGAAGTTCTTTGTCCAAATTCACCAAGTTGATTTTAATTGGTGAAAGGATTGAAAGCGGTATTAGAAGCGGCAAAGTTCCTATGGCGTTTGGTTCCACATCCAAATCCGTCAGAAGGACCGTCACTGGAAAAAAGGAAACAAATGTTGTGTATGGGGCAAGAGCCCATACCAAGAAGGACCATCATTCATCTGTAAGCATTGTGTTAATTTCCAACCCTCAACCTACTCAAAGGAAACCCTCCAATAATCAGAGACCTGAAGTTCCCCAATGATAATTTACAAGAATAAGCATGTCATTATCACAAGCCTTACAACATCTGCTAAAGGCCAATTTGGTGACTCTGCGCAATCCACCATCCGACCCTGATGTTTCCTCACCTAATTACAAACTTAATGCGAAATGCACATATCATTCCAATAGCCCCGGCCATAAGATCAATCAGTGTTGGGCCTTGAAGAACAAAATTCAAGATTTGATAGATAACAAGATAATTGAGTTTGATCCACCCGCTACTCCTAACGTGATAACCGCGCCAATGCCAAAACATGGCAAAGGGGTTCATGCCATTGATGATGTTACTGTTATCACCTCTGTCAAAGACTTAACAACTCCCTTGACCATTGTTGTTGTACCCCAAAATTTCCCCCCCATATTTCTCAATACATGTCAAGTGAGGTCCTCAAATTTCTCAAGGAAATCCAAGAGTTGACCAAACAAACTCTCTCCTAAGGCAGTCTACCTCAAATTAGGGTTTCATTTTGCATCAAGATGCTTGAGTCCCAAAGGATCCAAAATGCTCACCATTGTTCTAATATGTTCTCAAAATCATCCATGTCAAGTTTCAAGCCTTGCAGAGGAAGTTTGCTTAGTCAATTGCTCAAATACCTAGAAATCGACTATGCTAGGTCAAATGTCAACCGTGGCCCACATACAGTCAAACCTCAAGATTTTTGGTCAACATAATTATTTTGAAGTATCATTCATCATTTGATTAAGATTTGATCATGATTCCTCAAGGATTGCTCACAATTCATCAAAACCCAAAAGTTGCTAAATTAGGGTTTTGTAGGAAAAGTCAACTCAACTCTGACCAAGCATAACTTTCTCATGCTTTATCAAAAATAACCCATCCAAAGCTTATTTTGAAGAGGATGCAATTCCCTACAATTCATCTTTAGCTCCAAAATTCAAAATATGCACTCACAAAAAGATATGAATTTTGACATTATAGGTCATTTTGAAAAGTCAACAAAAACACCATTTGGGTCAAAGCTTCATAACATGAGTATGGAAGACTCAATTAAGATTAGAACAAAAAGTTTGCTTAAAGGACATCCTAAGCTTTCTAAAAAGTCCAACATCACCCTCATATGGTCAAAATTGAAAGAGATATGCCTTGTCAAAGTTGACTATTTTTGCAAAATTGCCAAAAGTCAAATGTGTCAAAAATTGCATTTTTTGCTAAATGGGCCTAACTTTTTTTGCTTGCACTGAGTTTGTGGTGTGATCCACGACCCATGAGCCCTTCCACTTGTCATTCTTTTATTTTTATTATTTATTTTGATTTTATTACATTTAAATCAAATAAAATCAATATAAAATAATGAAAATATCAAAAATCAATTAAACCTTGAGATTTTGTGCATGATTAGAGTCATTATACAGTTGGTGGCAAGATAAAATTGTGCAAGGCTTAATATGGACAGAAAAAGATTGAAAATGCTTATTTTGGAAAGATTTGGTGCAAGGAATAAATCAATGGTCAATCTTCATAAATGGCAAAGATTTGATGCAAATTTTTACCCTAATGCATTATCTAATATATATTGAACATTCCCAGAGCAAGAAAAAAAGGAGGACAGCAACCGTGCAGAGGTGCAAAAAAAAAAACTCAAAAATTGCAAGAAAAGTGGTGATCCAATTTCTGTGTTAAAGGTCAATTCGTGCCATTCTCAGGTTGCCAAAAGATTGCTGGACGTTCCAGGAGCACATTACAATCAAATTCAAGCCTTTTCACGCATAGGATTGTAAGTTGCAGGTATCACAATTGGCTTCTAAACTCGTTTTCGTTTTCATCAATCTATACGCCATTTGCACATTTTGACTGCATATTCTTGTTCCTTAACATGTTTGTAAGCTAATCATCATATTCAATTGTGTTTTTGGTGATTGTATGACAAACTGCCATAGCTAGGGTTTTCCTTGTTGTTTTGGGGCTTTCAAATGCTTGAACAATTGGCCCTAATAAAGAATACCATTGTGATCAGAGGGTCAAACCTAATTGATCCATGGTCTTGAATCTTATTTACATTGCTTGGATGTAGTTTTTGAAATACACAGAGTTGTAGCTACAGTGCCATGTCTGTAGGTAAAGGTTCAGATTTTTAAACAACAGTTCCAGGGAAGAAGACGATGGTGTGTCACAACCTTACTGGCCGGTTTAAATTCTGGCGTATTTATTCTGGCCAGAAACTTGTTGTTCTGATATATATTGTTTGTTTTTATTGTATTAATAAATCAGTATCCAGCGCAGTTAGTCAGAAGAAGGAAGTCAGAAGCTCATGGTTCTGGGTTCAATCCCAAGCGTGAGCTTTTGGAATTTTCCCCTTTGTTTTCACCAGATCCAGCGCATGCACTTTCTGAGGGTCATCTTCTAGTTCCATCAGCCAGAACCAGATCAAGCATTCTCCGGTCATCTTCTGGATCCATCAGCCAGGACCAGATCAAGCATCCTCTGGGCATTATCCTCTGAATCCATCAGCCAGAGCCAGATCCAGCGCACCCCATCTTCTGAAGATCATCATCTGCTGGATCCACCAGGAAGGAGCAGGCCCAGTGTCCCCATCTTCTGGACCATCATCCTCTGATCAGAACCATTAACAACAAGCCCTTGGGTTATTTCTTTTTTTCTTCTTTTAATTGCTTTTCTTTAATTATTCTTTTTTTATCAACACCAAAATTATTTTCTAAAACTGACCAATCAAAAAAATCACAGAAAGAAGACTTATTTGCTTAATAAATGTTTTTTCCAAGTAATTAGTTTAATTAATTTAAGGCAATTCTAATTTCTTTCACAATTAAAATTAATTAGAATTTGGGATTTTTTTTCCAATTATTTCATTACTTTCTTAAATAATAAAAATGACAAAAAAACATGTTTACTTTAATCAATTACAATTAGGTTTAGTCAAGGGTCAAAACCCTAATCGCTTCGTATTTAATTCGCTGTGCGCTGATTATTTATTTTTGCCAATATTTTTGTAACTGTTCATGGTTTGTAATAGCTTAATCTAGGGCTTTTATTTATCGCGTTTTCCCAGATTTTTTGGCTATGTAAATAATCCCTCTCCCCGAAGCCTTGTAATAGCGTAGATTTACTTTCTCGCATTTTAATTCTCGCAAATATTTAACTGTCTAGATGTATGCTAATAGGATTGAATGACAAGATTGCATGATAATTTAATACAGTTAGAAAACCCTAATGTGCAAAGATAATAACTTAAATCAAATCACTCGCACATGTGCACTCATAGGGTATACTCACACTTCGGTTGCCTTCGGTAAACGATCATTAAGTATAAGGTGTCTTAGTGGTTACCCTTCTGTCTAAAAAAGATCAAATGTCCCATTCAAATGTTGCCTCGAAAATGTCGCCTCAGAAATGTCGCCTCGAATATGATCTTAAGACTCTAGGGTTATTACTAAGATGTCTTAACGTTGCTTTAGTGATCGTACGTCCCTTTCGAATTGACCCTTACGACTCCAACGATGGTGCTACCTATTTCTCAATAGTAGGATAACGTTGTCTAAAGGAAACGAGAATAGAAATGATCTTTTTTTCCGAGCAGGTAGATGCTAGTAGGTACTTGCTCCAATCAAAACTTTTTCACACTTACACTTTTCAAACAAACTTTCAAAATAAACTTCGTCACACCTTTGAGGACTGATACAAGGGTTATCACGAAGTTAAAACTCTTTTCAAAACAAAGCACGTACACAAGCAATTTTAAAGATGAGCAAGTACCTAAGAGCCCATGGAAAACCATGGATAGAAAGGGTGCTAACACCTTTCCTTTCTATAATCTACCCCCCGTACTCAAAATTTCGAAAAAGGATTTTTTTGGTACGTTTTTCCTTTCCGGTTGGATAAAATAAAAGTCGGTGGCGACTCTTGCTTACTGCAACATTTTGCAAACACAAAATGAAAAATGCAAACCAGCATTTCAAAACAGTCGGTTCTGCCACCGTATCACAGAACTTGAGACTATGCTGGGGATGAATAAGTGGGGTATACCTTAGGATCTAGTTCATCATAATTGCTTCTCTTGATTATTTTGTTTGCTTTACTTTTTAGGTTTTTTTGGGAGTTACTATAGATCCTAACCCGAATCCGGGGACACCTTTTAGGTAAGTAGTAATAAACTGTGAGGGAATTGTACGACGTAGACCGATACGGTTGAAGCAGTAGCTACGTTGATGTGGCATATTGGTTGGTACTAGTATCCCTTATGGAGAAACAAGGAGAATATGGGTCCGCTGCATGGTATCGTTAAGCATCAACTGACCTTAGAACCTTTACTCGACCAACTTGGCCATTAGAAAGTAGCGAGATAGCCGGCCTCGGTGTAAAGCTGGGAACTGGTTGATACTCGATGCTACACTCATTAAGACCATACTCTCGAGATAGTTCCGGCCGCAAGAAAATATTGCGTGAGCTGAAACCATGACCAATGGAGGATGGTCAGTGATATTGAGATCCTCTAGAACCCGGTTACTTTTGCTAGGACAGGTTGAAACCAACTTAACTTCAAGAGGGTACTACCTTTGACCTCATGCAAGCCTTAAACCTAAGGGTTTTGTGTGATTTGACTGTGCTTGCAATACCTGTGGTTTATCATGACATCATGTATCATAACATGGCATTCATATTTCATTATAATAACCATTTCAAAGACCAAGGGAATTTATCTTTGTTCTGTTTTACAGATTATGGATTCCGTGCGCAGAAATACCATCCGAGTCAACTTTGTGCAAATACCTGCTCAACTTAAAGAGTTAGCCTCAAGAGTTTCAGAGACTTCCATGTTCATTAAGAGACACGGTCAACTTCTCAGCCTGGTCACTTCAAATCTTGATGAGCAGATGATGAGTGTACTTTTCCAGTTCTTCGATCCTGTGCATCATTGCTTCACCTTTCTAGACTACCAGCTGGTTCCCACCTTGGAAGAGTTCTCTCACCTATTGGGCATATCCATCCTTGAACAGGTATGAAAGAAGTTCCTAGACCATAAGACATTGCCTCAGCTCTGCATTTGAAACGGGACGATGTGGTATCCAATTGGGAAACTCGAAGCGGGATCGAAGGTTTTCTAGCCAAATTTATGATAGACCAGGCTCAGCTATTCTGGGATGATTTGGATTTTCGAGCTTTTAAAGATGTCTTGGCTCTCCTTATTTATGGTTTGGTTCTCTTCCCGAATTCGGATTCCTTTGTAGATGTGAATGCTGTCAAGATTTTCCTTTCTCGCAATCCCGTGCCTACCCTGCTGGGTGATATCTCGCATGCCCTTTATACTCGTACCGTGCAAAGAAGAGGGACTCTTATATGTTGCACGTCGCTGCTGTCGAGGTGGTTTATTTCTCAACTCCCTAAGTCTGTGCTGAAGAATGAAGAAGGTTTAGGTTGGTCCTACAGAATAATGTCACTTGCCCATAAAAATATTCTTTGGAGTTCCCGGGTTATGGAAGACACTGCTGTTATTGATTGTTGTGGGGGATACCCTAATGTCCCATTGCTCGGAATTAGAGGGGGTATAACCTACAATCCTTGTCTAGATTTGCGACAATTTGGTCGTGCTCGGAGAGATGGTCCCCATGAGCTACTTCTTGAGGATATTGCATTTGACTACAAGGAGGACATTAAGAAGCACCACCAGAGGTTTATACGAGCTTGGGGCATGGTGAACAGATCTGACCCCCAAGATCTGGGACCAAGGACTTCCCTTCCTATGCAGCCTTACCTCCAATAGGTCCGAGCTCGTGCCCAGAAGCTTGGGATGCCCTATGCAGCCTTACCTCCTTATGGATCGACTCATTCTGCTTCAAATCCCAGCATGTATCGACACATGCACTTATCGATCGACTCATCCTGACTTCAAAACGTAGCATGTATCGACACATGCATCGCACCGATCGACTCATCCTGAGTCTAACAGCCTCCTTGCATCGACTCATCCAATTTGAGGTTGACGCATCCTGCGATTTTCTGCATAATTTTCTGCGTTTCTTCTGTAATTTCACTACGGGAATCATACTATAGTCCTAAAAATCTTATTATGATCATGATAATTCATCACCTAATCATTATACTTTATTACTCCATTGATCAAACAACATAATAACATTCTTATTCATCATACATCATTCATAATGCAATTTATGCAAGAACAAACAACAATTTCATCTAAGCCCATATATCAAACATCATGAACCCAATTATAAAGCCATAACCCCACCCTTACCTTGGATCGAAGGTCTCTCTTCAATTTCCGGGTTGAATCTTCGTTCTTGCCGTTTCCTTCAAAATCCAGCAGCTTCACGTTCTCCACAATCCTTATTTCTCTTCTTACTGCTTCTTCCTTCTATTCTAACAACAAATAATAAAATAACCTAATATTATTATATTATTCCTTATTGGGCTCAAAACCCACACCCCCTTATTACTTCCACTCACACCATATAGGCCTACATTAAATAATATTAGCTTCTAACATTATTTCACATAATAATATAATACCTCAAATATATTATTATTTCTCCATTTAATAAAATAAATCCAATTTAATAACACTTCTTCATAAATATTCTAAAAATAATTTAATTAAATAATTAATCAAATTACGGGCGTTACAACTCTCCCCCACTTAGAATATTTTGGTCCTCGAAAATTTACCTCAATTAAACAATTCTGGATAGGAGTCTCGCATCTTGCTCTCCAATTCCCAAGTCATGCTTTCATAAGCAGCTCATAACCAAACCACTTTAACCAAGGCAATCTCCTTGCCCCTCAGAGTCTTCATTTCACGATCTGCGATCCGTACAGGCATCGTCTCCACCGTAAGATTATCCCGTACTTGCACATCGTCCATATGAATCACATGAGATGGATCTGAAATATACTTCTGAAGTTGCGACACATGAAACACATCATGAAAATTAGAAAGATTAGGCGGTAAAGCCACTCTGTAAGCAACATTCCCCACTCTCTCTGAAATCTGATACGGTCCAATAAAACGAGAAGTGAGCTTCTTAGACTTTAATGCTCGCCCAACACCAGTCACAGGTGTAACTTTCAAAAACACATGATCACCAGCTTGAAACTCTAAATCCTTCCTTCGCTTGTCATGATAACTCTTCTGTCCACAACGGCAGTTTACCCGCAACAATATGACTTTGGATGAAGTTCTGCCTCATCTGTTAAAATCCAACTTGGCAACCTTGAAAGAGGCCCCCAAGAATCCAAACACTGCTTCTCCCAGATACAATCCCAATGCGCGGTGCGCCTACCATTCAGAGAGTCCTGGCCATGACATGAATGATTGCTGGGCTCTGAGGAATAAAGTGCAAGATTTGCTGGAAGCTAAAGAGAATGAGTTTGATGCTTCGGAAAAACCAAACGTTATAACTGCTCCTATGCCCAAACATGGTCGTGAAGTCAATGCTGTGGACACCGATTCGTTTGTGACCTCTGTGGAAGAGATCTCTACTCCTTTGATGACGGTTAAGGAGAATTTGTTGTTGGTCGGTTTATTTCCGGGCTGTGGTGAAGATTGCCACATGTGTTCAATTTTGCCTTCCGGTTGCTGTTTATTGAAGTTAGGTGTTCAACACCTGATGGATAATAAGGAAATTTTGTTTGAGAAGCCTATGATTCCGTTTGAAGATGTTGCCATTATCACCATTTCTGCCAATCCTTCCAAGGTTTCCTCGAGAAAACCTGTTAGGGTTACACCCCTGTTGCTGAGCCATCTGGGACTCAGGGCAAAGAAATCACAGGTGAGCCTGCCCAGACGGAGGCACCGAAGAAGATCATTATAGAAACCTCGAAACAAGAGATAGAGGAAATTTTGAAAATCATCAAGAAGAGAGACTACAATATGGTCGAACAGCTGGGGCAGACCCCGTCAAAGATTTCCATGTTGTCCTTGTTGTTGTGTTCTGAAGCCCATGCAAAGGCTTTGATTGCGTTCCTCAATACTGCGCATGTGCCGTAGGAAACTTCTGTAGATCAGTTTAAAGATTGTGTGGCTAGCCTAACTGCTGACAATGTGTTAGGATTTTCAGATGCAGATTTGACTGCTAAGGGGAGAAATCATAACGATGCTCTGCATGTCTCGATCGAGTGCAGGGGCACCACTATGGCCCATGTGCTAATAGACACTGAGTCCTCATTGAATGTTCTGACAAAGAAAGCACTAGACCGTCTAGATTGTGAAGGTTTGAGTCTAAAGCCAAGTAATATTGTGGTAAGGGCTTTTGACGGGTCAAAAAGGATGGTGCACGGGGAGGTGGACATCCCTGTCAAGGTGGGTTCTCAGACCTTTGGGTCCACCTTCTACATAATGGATATCAGACCATCATATTCTTGCTTGCTGGGTCGTCCTTGGATTCATAAGGCTGGGGCAGTGACTTCCATGCTCCATCAAATGCTGAAATACCCAGTGAAGGGAAGGATTGTCACGGTACAAGGTGAAGAGGAGTATATGGTAAGTCATCTCAATTCCTTCCTCTACGTGGAGATGGATGGGGAATTCATAGAAACGCCTTGTCAAAACTTCGAAGAGGTCCCTCGGTTCTCGGCATCAACTGAAGTTGCTACCAACAAACCTCCGCTGAAGATGGCTTCTCTCAAGGACGTCAGGGCTGTAATTGTTGAAGGTGGGTGTACCAATTGGGGTCAGCTCCCTGATTTCACTCACAAAATTGACAAATTTAGGTTGGTCTTTACTATAGGGGCTCAAAGGGATGTTAGGCATGCACGAATTTGAAGACCTCCTCTGCACATCAGTAATCGGGGAGTTAACGCAATTGAGGATAATGAAGAGGATTCAAACATCGACAGCTAGATCTACCCTACAACCTATGGTGGACTAAACAACTGGACGGTGAAGGACTTCATACCTGTCTCTTTTATTCCGCAGTAATTGACTTTTTGTTCTAAGATTTGTAATAAACAGTTTGAAACTTTACGGCCCGGTGCCTTTCTCGAGGCACCTTGGTTTGCTTGTGAGGGCTTATTATTTGTCATTTCATATATCATTAATAAAACATTGGACGCTTCTTGCATTACAAATTTCTGTGCTCCTTGTTTTTCTTTTCTGCCTCTCACTTTATCAAAACAGCTATTCTCTTACACACACTCACGATCATAATGCAGATCCACATCCACTCTGGATCCCATTGATAACAACTCTGCTACTGCCAGTTATGACTTCGAAAATCCGATCAACCAAGCTGAGGGCGAAGGTGAGGATGATTGTGAGGTGCCTGGAGAACTTTCTAGACTGTTATAGCAGGAAGAGAGGGCCATACAGCCTCAGGAAGAGCCGGTTGAATTAGTAAATTTGGGTACAGAGGAAGACAAGAAAGAAGTCAAAATAGGTGTGAATCTGGAGCCTAGTGTCAAGCAACGGTTGATACAAATGCTACGCGACTATGTTGAGATCTTTGCCTGGTCCTATGAAGATATGCCTGGTTTGGACACTGATATTATGGTACACCGCCTGCTGACCAAAGAAGACTGTCCTCCGGTAAAGCAAAAGGTCCGTCGTATGCGCCCTGAAATGTCAGAGAAAATTAAAGCAAAAGTCATGAAACAGTTCAACGCGGGGTTCTTAGATGTCACTTCTTATCCGCAGTGGGTTGCCAACGTTGTTCCAGTACCTAAGAAGGACGGTAAGGTACATATGTGCGTGGACTATAGAGATCTGAACAAGGCAAGCCCCAAGGATGACTTCCCGCTTCCTCACATTGATATTCTGGTCGACAACATCGCGCAGCACAAGATCTTCTCCTTCATGGATAGTTTTTCTAGCTACAACCAAATCAAGATGGCTCCTGAAGACATGGAGAAGACAACCTTCGTTACACAGTGGGACACCTTTTGCTACAAGGTCATGTCGTTTGGGTTGAAGAATGCTGGGGCAACTTATCAGCGCGCCATGGTCGCTTTGTTCCACGACATGATTCACCATGAGATCGAGGTTTACGTGGATGACATGATAGCCAGGTCTCAGACTGAGGAAGAGCATCTTGATCATCTCCAGAAATTGTTCGACAGGTTCAAGACGTACAAGCTGAGGTTGAATCCGAACAAGTGTACCTTCGGGGTAAGGTCTGGTAAGCTTCCAGGTTTCATCGTCAGTGATAAGGGTATTCAGATGGACCCTGCAAAGGTAAAAGCCATACAAGATATGCCTTCTCCCCACACAGAAAAAGAAGTTAGAAGTTTCTTGGGATGTTTGAATTACATCGCCAGGTTCATTTCACATCTGACTGCTACTTGTGAGCCAATCTTCAAGCCGCTGAAGAAAGATCAAGTGGTAAAGTGGAATGACAGATGCCAGACTGCCTTCGAAAGAATCAAAGAATACCTTCAAGAACCACCAATTTTGATGCCTCCAGTTGAAGGAAGACCTTTGATTTTATACTTGACAATGTTATACAATTCAATGGGGTGTGTGCTGGGGCAGCATGACGAGTCTGGCCGAAAAGAGCACGCTATTTAGTACCTTCGCAAAACGTTTACAACCGGTGAGACCCGATACTCATTTCTCGAGAAAACTTGTTGCGCTTTGGCATGTTCTGCTCGCCGGCTGAGACAATATATGCTGACTCACACTACCTTGTTGATATCTAAGATGGATCCAGTCAAGTATATTTTTGAGAAGCCTGCTCTTTCCGGAAGGATATCAAGATGGAAGATGATCTTGACCGAATACGACATCCAATACACAACCCAAAAGGCAATCAAGGGGAGTGTGTTGGAGGATCATTTGGCTCATCAGGCCATGGATGACTACCAGTCCATGAATTTCGAGTTCCTGGATGAGAATATCATGTTGGTAACCGACTGCGAAGAACCTGGACCAGATGAAGGACCTGAAGAAGGATCCCGATGGTCTATGTATTTTGATGGAGCATCAAACACTTTAGGTAACGGAATTGGCGCTGTAATTATATCTCCTGAGGGCTGTCATACTCCATTCACCGCCCGATTATGTTTTAACTGCACCAATAATATGATGGAGTATGAAGCGTGTATCTTGGGTCTTCGAGCTGCTATTGACCTGAGGATTAAGTTCTTGAGTGTATTCGGAGATTCTGCTCTGGTGATCAGTCAGATCAAAGGCGAGTGGTATACGAAGCACCCAAATCTTGTTCCTTACAAAGAATATGTACTGACATTGCTCCCACACTTTGAGGAGATAACCTTTGAACACTTTCCAAGAGAGGAGAATCAGTTGGCGGACGCGCTAGCTACCATGTCTTCTATGTTCAAAGACAAGTGGGATAATGAAGCTCCCCAGATTATCATCGAGAGGTTGGATGAACCCACGCATTGCTGTGAGATCGACACCAAACAGGTAGCAGATAAACCCTGGTTTCACGAGGTAAAAGGTATCTTGAGGCTCAAGAATACCCCGAGGGGGCATCTGTTAATGATAAGAAGTTTCTGAGAAGATTCACTACGAAGTTCTTTATCAATAATGGTATCTGTGATACGGTGGGAGAACTGACTTGAGTTTTGCGTTTGTATTCACACTTGTTCGGTTGAGCAAGAGTCGCCACTGACTTTTTATTTTATCCTAAAGGAAAGGTTAAAAAGCACAGCAAAAACCTTTTGAGATATTTCGTGAGTTCGGGGGTAGATTATGAAAAGGGAAGGTATTAGCACCCTTTTCATCCATGGTTATCCATGGGCTCTTAGTTACTTGGTTTTTAGATCACTTGCCTTGATTTTCGATTGCTTCGAAATTGTGGTGTGTGTGTGTGTTTTGAATGTTTTTGAAGAGATGCCTTGTTTTAGGCAACCAATGTATTTGACTCGTGTTTGAGTGTTTTACAAAAGTGTGTATCTTTTCGAAAAGATGTTTCAAATGTTTTTGAGAGTTTGTTTTGAAAGTGTTTGTGAAGTGTGGTTTTTGAAAAGAAGGCAAGTGTTTTTGCAAGTCGATCTCAAGTAACTAAGAGCTTTGTCTACCCCTATTATACTCAAAGGTTTTCTCTATATTTTCAACCCTTTTTTAACAATTTTGTTCCACCATTGAATTTGGTGGACAATCTTGCGTTTAGGATGTTTAACGGGACGGGCGCGGGTCATCGTATGGACCATGAATGCAATGGTGCCAAGTGTCTTTGGCAATTTGCTTTGAAGGGACTATGATCATTCCATTTAGGCAACTTTCGAAAGCGTCATCGAGGGACTTATGATCATTTGAATTTGTTTTGCCAAAGATACTCGACGTCCAAGCATGGCCCATTTTGGAAGGCAACATGTGGGATCACCCTAAGGGGTGCAAGTGTGATTGTGTATTGATTTCATGTATTTGTCTTGTATTAGGTTATCTAGCGTTTGGTTTTATGTACATACAAACCCTAGGTCTAACCATGGTATAATTTGAAAGCGGTAAATTGCAAGAATTTAAAGTCTACGCTATTACAAATAGTATCCGGGAGTGGGGGTACAAATTCACAAATGGGGATGAGACTTTAGGAATGTAGTGTCCAATAAATTACAACCAAATCGAATTGCGACCAAGATGTAATAAGTATTAAATG
The DNA here is from genome assembly GCA_948472305.1 of Vicia faba. NCBI lineage: Eukaryota > Viridiplantae > Streptophyta > Magnoliopsida > Fabales > Fabaceae > Vicia > Vicia faba. The sequence continues at coordinate 33,439,552 of OX451739.1, forward strand.
TATAGCAAAGTATAGCAAATGTATGTGTATCAAATGTAAAGTGTATTGTGTAAGTGTACGTGTACGTATATGAGAATTATTTACAAGTTAAGAGAATGTGAATTTTAATGTGTATTATTAAGTGTTGTTAACTTAAAGAAAGGAATTAAATATTTATTTATTTAGTCTTTTGTAGTCTTGTATATCTCTTCAATATGTGTAAAAAAGAAAATTTACTAAAAGAAAAGAAAAGGTTCTAAGTTTGAAAATTATTATTTACATTTGATATGAATTTGTATCTTCATATTTTGTTTAATATAGAAAGAAAGAATGTTTTTCAATTTTAATTATATTATGTAAAAAAAGATGTATTTTCATTTATTATGTACAAAGAGAATATTTTAATTAAATGTTTTAAATTTTAATTAAATTATGTATATTAAAAAAAATGTATTTTTATGTATAAAAATATTATTTAGTTTTGTTTCTTATATATTAGTATTAATATATATATTTATACAAGAGCTTTTTTTTTATTGAAAGAAAATATTTTGAGGAAGAATAAATTGCGTTTAAAATTTATGTTATAAAAAGTATTATAAAAACAATTTGATGTAATAAAAAAAACTCATGTTAATTTGTAAAAAGAATATGGATAGTTTTAAAAATGGTTTTGAAAGAAAATCAGAAATGGGCTAAGGGAGGTTATGCTGGCCCAAAACAAAAGAGCAACGTATGGGGGGTGCAAATTTAAACGCTTGGGCTTAGGTGCTGAAAATGGGCGAGGCCCAGTTGTTGAGGCAAAGGTTTTAGGGTTCACTAGTTTTGTTTTCAATTGGGGAAAAAGCTTAGGGCTTGATGTACACAGAAGCGGCACCGTTCTTCATGGTTTTGTCTTCATCCATACGCCTCCGCCTCTGATATTCCCCGTCCCTGTTGTCAGAGGCGCCGCCTCCTTCTTTTCCTTCCATGGTCATGTAGACTTCTGGCCCAGAGGTAGCAATCACGCTCTTTTCAATCCTTAGGGTTTTAAATTCTTGCATGTTTTTTTATCGTTCTAATGTCGATTCTTACATCATGATTACATTCTGCTTATATGAGTTTTTGAAGGAAGAAAAAAGAAAAGGAAGAAATGGACCTTTGGGGAGGAAAAGAAACGGATGGTGGCACACTAGAAGGCCAAGGACGGAGAAAACTTGATGAGGCTGTGAGCTTTGGGAAGACTTCCCTGGTACTCAGTATTTGTCTTCTTTATTGCTTAATGATGCACTTCTGAAAGCCTAATGTATCCTTCTTTCCTCTTCTTCTTCAGTGCCTCTTTGCTTAGTATGCTTCTTTATCTCCTTGTTGCCTCTGCTTGCTTGATACATGTGATTGCTTCTTTGCTCGTTTCTGACTTTGGCTTACTGAGTATGCTTAGGGATGTTAATTTGATTTCGTTGGTTACCTAATGATGAGCTCTTTGAGTTCTGAGGGTCTTTGTGTTGGAAACTGGCTTAGGCTCGATTGGATTTTGCAGGGGCTTTGGTTGATTCTGATGTTTTGAGTTGTTTTGTATGTTGTATATTTTTACCCCAATGATGGACACAGTTCTGAGGGGGTCTGTGGGTTTGGCGTGCTTTTTGGGTTTATCTGGCTTCAGGCTTTGGCCTGCTGTAGCAGGTTGAGATGGTTATGGTCTTTTAAGGCTTTGTGTCGTAGCTTGGGATTTGTATGGTTATGGTTTTGCTATCTTCATATGCTGGTTTATTGGCTTGGTACAAGTTTAGGCTTGGAAGGTTAGCTTCAGGCAGGCTTAAACTTGTTTCTACTGGTTTATGCTCCAGGCTTTAGTTGACAGGGTTTTGATGGTTTAAACTTGACAGGTTTTTTTGGCCTTGAATGGTTAGGCTGGTATGCTGTTTTATATGCAGGTAAGAGGCTTAGCAGGTTTGTGGCTGTTTGTTTGTAAGCTTATACTGGTTTTCAAGCTTAAGGCTTCAGCTTGGACAATGGTCTTGGCTTTGGTTTGCTGGTTAGGTTTTCTGGTATGATATGTTTGAGGCCTCACAGGTTTGTTCTTTTGACAGGGGTTAAGGTTGTGGTTGTAAGGCTAGAGGCTCTTTTTTTTGGTGGAAGGCAGTTTTGGATGGTTTTTTGTATCTTTGTGATGTGAACTGATTCTTGTTTATGTTCTTTTTTTTGTTTCTCATGCCTAAAGCCTAAGCCTGCAAAACCTGTACTTCTTTTCTCTTCTCTCTCTCTCTCTCTCCAGTACAATCAAAATAATAAACAATGTTTTATGTGTACTTAAAGCTGAAAGGGCAGCACTGGGAAATGATGATATGAGGAGCTTGCTTGCATACTAATCTTTCTCTGCATATCTTTTCATATCTTCTTTTGACAGCTTTGCTTCCTTGTGACAGTATCTTGTACTTTTGTATCTTTGATATCTTTGGCAGCTTTTTGGATAATTTGTGACTTTAGTTAGGCCATTCTGTTTGCCTTTGGACTCTGTAGTTTGATTTGGACTAGGACCTTGCATCATGCTGTTTGATACTTGAACTATGCAGTTTGACAATTTGACTTGTGAATTTCAACTTTGTGCATTCATGATTAGCAAACAAATATTCATCCCTCTTTGTGAACCGGGAGAAATCCCGTGATTTGAAGAGAGGGCTAACTGATCCCAGTCAGTTGCCCTTAATGATGAACTTTATTTTTATCTGTCTCTTTAATTGTTTGTGCACTTCAACTGACTTTTTCCTTCTTTTCTTTGCAGATAAATAATTAAATGGAGAGGAATAGCAAAAGATGAAGAATTGAAGATTTAGAAGAAAAAAAAATTAGGATAGTCTTATTTTAAATTTAATTATTGTAAAATTGTTATTGTAAACAATTTTTAAACAAAACAATTGTACAAATAAATTAAAGATAAATAAAAACTCTTTTTTATCCAGTTAATTCTTTTCTTCTTTTCAATTATTTATTTTATTATTTATAATCCTTTAAATTAAAATAATTGAAAATACATTCCAATCATTTAATCTTAGAATAATAAATAATTAAATAAACATTGCTTCAACATTGATCAATTAAACCTGGCGTTTCCAACATCCAAAGCAAAACAAACAGTCAATCACAGCAATTGCCCATACATTTTTTTTCTTTACTGACTTTAATCAAACATTGCAAATTCAAACCCAATGCAACCTTTTACTGATTCAGTCAAGCAAACGTGAATTCAATCCAAATGCATTCTTTTACTGATTAAGTCAAACAATGCGAATTCAGACCAAATCTCGGAATAACTTGCAAAGCATCGTAGAATTAAATCTTTCTGAGGAACTACGCACGAAAACCCTAATTCCTGATTAAATGCCAAAGAACGTTCGCCTGATCAAAGTTGAGCCAAAATCAATCAAAACCCTAAGCAAACTGTGTGAACTGTTCTAGAGCCATGAAAATCAATAAAACCCTAATTGTGTCTGACTGACGAGAAAAGTCTGTTTGACCGATTCTTGAGCCAATCTGAAAAATCAGGAAACGCCCGAAGCTGTGATTTCTTGAGGAAAAATGCGAGGGCAAATTTTGGGGTACAACAGTTGCCCCTGTTCAATCTTCTTGAACCTGAAGAGTTAGATTGGCAAGTTTGCCTTTCGCGACTCGAAGGTAAAAGGAGATTGGACACTAAAGTGCCCAGAAAATTTGCACTCGGCGATGTGATGGTAGAGGTGAATGGGCTTAAAGATGCCATTTGGTGATGGGCTTAAAGATGCCATCTGATGCAATAGAATCTTGTCGGGGGATGGGCTTAGAGATGCCATCTGAGAATGGGCTTAAAGATGCCATTTGGTGATGGGCTTAAAGATGCCATCTGGTGCGATAGAATCTTGTCGGGGGATGGGCTTAGAGATGCCATCTGAGAATGGGCTTAAAGATGCCATTTGGTGACTGCTGGTAGGAGGATGGGCTTATAGATGCCATATGAGAATGTTGAACTGTATGTCAATGGTGAGCAGACGAGTATCAGAAAGGCCTCCATGTTTCGGAACATCTCTGAACTGGGGGTCTGAATAAGCAATAGATTGACATCCATGTCTGGAGAATCCGTGAACTGTTTTCAGGAGTTGAGATTGAATAAGCAATAGATTAACATCCGTTGTTGGGAAGAATCCGTAAACTGTTTTCAAAGGTTGCATCTGAACAAGCAATAGATTAACATCCGTTGTTGGGAAGAATCTGTAAACTGTTTTCAGAAATCTTGAAGTTGAATAAGCAATAGAGCAGCATCCGTTGTTGGGAAGCGTCCGTAAACTGTTTTCAGAAGTTGAGAAGAGTCTGAACCAGTGATAGGTTAACATCCGTTGTTGGGAAGAATCTGTAAACTGTTTTTAGAAGTCTTGAAGTTGAAGGAGGAACCGGTGTAAGGTTTCCTGATGATGCGTCCGTATAAAACTACATCTGGATGAATTTGGAATAAGTATCAGAATGTCGCCGTGTCCGGGTCACATCTGAATTGTCTCTGAGTGAATCTGGAATAGGTATCAGAATGTCGCCATGTCCGGGTCACATCTGAACTATTTCTAGATGAATCTCGGAAGATGATCTTTGTCTGTCGACTGATCTTACCTGAAAAGGTAAAGGGTTAGTTGTATGCAATGTTATGATGTATGATGCAATGTATGTGACATCAATGTTTATGACATGAATGTGATGAATGTGCATGTAAGCTGATGAACTATCTTGCTGAGGATAAATGAATCCTGGATGGCTGAAGATAACAAAATCTTGACTGTTGCCGGGGAGGGCAAGAATCTTCTGATTGTTGAAAATGAGAAGTCTTGGGACCACTGTTGGGGAAATCAGAAGCTTGGGTTGTATGCCAACTACTGGGGACTTCCTGTTTTGAGGAGATCTGTGTAGGATTTCCTGATGATGAGTCCGTGTAAAACTGCATCGGGTTTTTGAACACTTTTGACATTCGAATGCCCCAAGTGATGATGTAGATAATTTCCTGGCTTGTTACAGGTGTTAATCCACAATCGGTCGTTCACAGATATTTTCCTGGCTTGTTACAGGTGTTGATCTGGAACTTAAGAAAAGTTGGTCAAGGAGATATTGTCCTGGCTTGTTACAGGTGTTGATCTCTGACCTGAGAAAGAAAGATGGTTCCCTGGCTTGTTATAGGTGTTGATCTTCAATCTCTTCAGATGTGCCCTGGCTAGATACATGAATCGAATCTGAAAATAGTCGTCAACAGATATGCCCTGGCTGGATACAGGAATCGAATCTGGAAATAGTCGTCAATAGATATGCCCTGGCTGGATACAGGAATCGAATCTGGAAATCTTCAGACGTGCCCTGGCTAGATACAGGAATCAAGTCTGGAAATAGTCGTCAACAGATATGCCCTGGCTGGATACAGGAATCGAATCTGGAAATAGTCGTCAATAGATATGCCCTGGTTGGATACAGGAATCGAATCTGGAAATAGTCGTCAACAGATATGCCCTGGCGGGATACAGGAATCGAATCTGGAAATAGTCGTCAACAGATATGCCCTGGCTGGATACAGGAATCGAATCTTCAAACTCTTCAGACGTGCCCTGGCTAGATACAGGAATCGAGTCTGGAAATAGTGATAGTTGATTTGTTGGTGGTTGTAATTTCCAGCAGGTGGTGAAGGAATGATTGAACACTTTTGACATTCGAATGCCCCAAGTGATGATGAAGGAGTCTTGAATCAGATTACTCTGCAAATTGAGAGATTTCTTGAAATCTTGACTGGACTGCCCCAGGTTAACTGAACTTTGAAAGATCTGTTGAAACCTTGACTGGACTGCCCCAGGTTGACTGGATGGTGCCATGTCATGCCCCTTGTTGATAGGAGATTTGTAATGGAAGTGTCGTCCTTTTGAAGTGATTTTTGTTCACTGAGAGAGTTTTCGTTCCTCCGAACATTCGCTGTATGAATTTCTTCGCTGTCAAACAAAAAGCCAAATGCAGACAGTGATATTCAAGCAATGCAAAGTTTATGTTTGTCTCGAAGTTTTGAAAAATGCATTTTTAGCAGAAAACTTTTTATAAGACAGATCAACACATGATTTAGAGCAAAGCCTTACAGGAGTCAGGATACCTTTTGTACCAGTATGCTTTCGTACTAACCCATGCCTCAATTAGGACTTTTAAAGGGTTGTAACGTGGCTTGGTTCACGGTTTAAGAAACAAAGGATAAAGGCTCAAAGTATATTTGTACCCACCCGTTCTTCGTGATGTTCTTCATACCTAAGCTCAGTTAATTGTGCGTCGCACTCTGTTTTGAGTTTGGAACGACTTTTGGGCGATGGTTCACCAGTTGAATTTTGGGAGACAATCATCATCTCCTTTTGCAACATTTTTTTCTTCATGTTGTTGAGGATTTGTAACGACCTCACTATTTTGATTTTGATTTGTTATCCCTAACTTTTGCCTGACTGTTCCCATTTTCGAGATTACAGTCAGCGGGATGCCCCAGCTTTCTTAAGCCTCCTTTATAGGTTTTGGCTTGGTGGGCTTTTCTCTTTTGAGAGATTGACTGCCTATGTGATAGGGAACCACCCTCGTCTTTTGATTACAAAGGAATTCTTTTCTTTTTCTTTGACGTCGTTCGTTGTATTACGAACTGAGAGTTTGCGACTTCAATGCGTGTTTTCTCTTGAATTAACTGAGATACTACCCTGCCCCGGGTTTATATAAAAGGTTTTGATCGTTCAGAACAGAAAACTCCTACTTCTTTGGCTCGAAGGGGTTGACTAGGGATTATCTTTCTTATAACTCCAATGTTTGGTAATTGAAAGAAATGCATGTACATCATCAGCAAGGTCTGTTCAAAAGCATACTGTATGAGATTATGGTATTGTTTCGTCATCCTCCCTCTAAAGGCTTGCAGCTTTTTATCAAGAGTCAAATATCATAAAGAAAGCATAAGAGTAGTGAAATCGAATGGATGAATTCAAGACAAATATATGCAATGCATTAATGAAAACAGAGTTTAACATCAACAGATAATTGTTTGATAACAAAAGAAATTACAACTTTGAAAATTCAAAATGAAGCAAAAGTCTTTCAGTTTGAGCTTCGTCATTTCAGGTGGAGAACTCCTTAACGGAAGATTTTCATCTCGCCGTCTGGCATGAATTCCAGCACTCCAATGTCGATCAGATCTTGAATCTTGTTCTTCAAGGCCCAACAGTCGTTGGTGTCGTGTCCCGGGCTGTAGGAGTGGTAAACACAAAATGCGTCGGGACGATAGTTAGGAGAGGAGGTATTGAGCTTCTGAGGAGGATCCCTTAAAGTAAGCAGGTTGACCTCCAACAGGCGCTTCAGTATGAAGAATGATGGTATCTCAGTCTCCGTGAACTGTCTTCCCGACGTTTCTTGCTTACACCGATTACCCCGTTGACGCTGGCGAGGTTGTTGATGGGCTTGTGACTCTGAAGCAAGCGAAGGAGCCTTCCCCTTGTCTTCTTGAGTGGATGGAGGCTGAGCGGTGACCTGCTCTTCAACCTCAGATGTTTGCCCCAATTGGTTGTTTGGAAGCAGTTGGCGGACAAGAACTCTGAGTTCCTCTTGTCTTTGAGATAGGTCTTGGATGAGAGCCATCTGGCCCACCAACTGTCCCATCACTTGGGTCCTCAATGTTGTCAAATCAAACTGCAGCTCCGCAAGCTGATCACTCCTGGCATTGTTTGAATTCTCCAAGCCCTTTGTGAGGAGAGCTTTCATTTCTTCTTGCCCCAGAGACAAGTTCAGGAACATTTCCTGCAGCTGAGCAGTCTGGTCTTGGATGTCTTTGACAGACCTTTCTAGAGCCACCTCTTACTGAAATAAACAGCAGGAGAGTAAGGAAACCTGAAAAAGGAAAGATCGTCAAGATGCAATGCATGATATGTGGATGCATGCTTTCAAGGATCTCTTGGGGGTAAACACAAGAAAATGTTAGAGGTTGAACTTTGCTCTTTGGATTGGAGAACTTTGCATCGGTGGATGTCTTTCCACGAGAATCAAGCTCACCATGTCAAGTGGGTCATAGCCACTGATTCAAGTTGTTGCACTTGAACTTTGATTGGAGAACTGTGCACTGGTGGATGTCTTTCCACGAGAATCAAGCTCACCATGTCGAGTGGGTCATAGCCACTGATTCAAGTTGTTGCACTTGATCTTTGATGGAATTTGTTTAGAGGAGAAACCTCTTGCCCTTTGGTAGACGTCTGGTTCAACGTAACCCTGCATCAAAAGAACCCTCGAGATCCTTGAAATGGTTATTGAAAATGCTATGGTATGATGTTATGATGTTATGTACATGTATGCACAAGCAAGTAAGTGTATATACGGGTAATCATATTCACACAAAGCAAACAAGTCCCTAGGTTTAGGCTTGCATGAGGTTCAGGTACTACCCTCTTTCAGTTTCGTTGGTTAAAACCTGTCCTATCGAAAGTAACCGGGTTCTAGAGGATCTCAAATCATTGGCTACCCTCAATCGGTCATAACTCCAGCATCGCTATCTTTTCTTGCGGCCAGAACCATCGCGAGAGTTTAGCCTCAATGAGTGTAGCATACTGCTACTGTTCTAATGGCCAAGTTGGGTCAATTTAGGGTTCTAAGGTCGGTCGGTGCTTAATGACTCCTTGGAAGACCCATATTCTCCCCGTTTCAACACGAGGGATATCGGTACAGACCAAGGTGCCACACCAACGTAGCCACTGCTTCATCCATGTCGGTATACGCCGGACAGGTCCCTCACAGATTATGCTACCTAAAAAGGTATTCCCCAGATCCGGGTTAGGATCTATGAAACTCCGATGCAAAGCCCACAAATGTAAAAGCAAACAAAGCAAACAATTGAAAACAAAGGTGATCTAAGCCCTAAGGTTACTCCACTTTTAAGTTATCCCCAGCAGAGTCGCCAGTTTTGTGATACGGTGGGAGAACTGACTTGAGTTTTGCGTTTGTATTCGCACTTGTTCGGTTGAGCAAGAGTCGCCACGGACTTTTTATTTTATCCTAAAGGAAAGGTTAAAAATCACAGCAAAAACCTTTTGAGATATTTCGTGGGTTCGGGGGGTAGATTATGAAAAGGGAAGGTATTAACACCCTTTTCATCCATGGTTATCCATGGGCTCTTAGTTACTTGGTTTTTAGATCACTTGCCTTGATTTTCGATTGCTTCGAAATTGTGGTGTGTGTGTGTTTTGAAAATGTTTTTGAAGAGATGCCTTGTTTTAGGCAACCAATGTATTTGACTCGTGTTTGAGTGTTTTACAAAAGTGTGTATCTTTTCGAAAAGATGTTTCAAATGTTTTTGAGAGTTTGTTTTGAAAGTGTTTGTGAAGTGTGGTTTTTGAAAAGAAGGCAAGTGTTTTTGCAAGTCGATCTCAAGTAACTAAGAGCTTTGTCTACCCCTATTATACTCAAAGGTTTTCTCTATGTTTTCAACCCTTTTTTAACAATTTTGTTCCACCATTGAATTTGGTGGACAATCTTGCGTTTAGGATGTTTAACGGGACGGGCGCGGGTCATCGTATGGACCATGAATGCAATGGTGCCAAGTGTCTTTGGCAATTTGCTTTGAAGGGACTATGATCATTCCATTTAGGCAACTTTCGAAAGCGTCATCGAGGGACTTATGATCATTTGAATTTGTTTTGCCAAAGATACTCGACGTGCAAGCATGGCCTATTTTGGAAGGCAACATGTGGGATCACCCTAAGGGGTGCAAGTGTGATTGTGTATTGATTTCATGTATTTGTCTTGTATTAGGTTATCTAGCGTTTGGTTTTATGTACATACAAACCCTAGGTCTAACCATGGTATAATTTGAAAGCGGTAAATTGCAAGAATTTAAAGTCTACGCTATTACAAATAGTATCCGGGAGTGGGGGTACAAATTCACAAATGGGGATGAGACTTTAGGAATGTAGTGTCCAATAAATTACAACCAAATCGAATTGCGACCAAGATGTAATAAGTATTAAATGTATAGCAAAGTATAGCAAATGTATGTGTATCAAATGTAAAGTGTATTGTGTAAGTGTACGTGTACGTATATGAGAATTATTTACAAGTTAAGAGAATGTGAATTTTAATGTGTATTATTAAGTGTTGTTAACTTAAAGAAAGGAATTAAATATTTATTTATTTAGTCTTTTGTAGTCTTGTATGTCTCTTCAATATGTGTAAAAAAGAAAATTTACTAAAAGAAAAGAAAAGGTTCTAAGTTTGAAAATTATTATTTACATTTGATATGAATTTGTATCTTCATATTTTGTTTAATATAGAAAGAAAGAATGTTTTTCAATTTTAATTATATTATGTAAAAAAAGATGTATTTTCATTTATTATGTACAAAGAGAATATTTTAATTAAATGTTTTAAATTTTAATTAAATTATGTATATTAAAAAAAATGTATTTTTATGTATAAAAATATTTTTTAGTTTTGTTTCTTATATATTAGTATTAATATATATATATTTATACAAGAGCTTTTTTTTTATTGAAAGAAAATATTTTGAGGAAGAATAAATTGCGTTTAAAATTTATGTTATAAAAAGTATTATAAAAACAATTTGATGTAATAAAAAAAAACTCATGTTAATTTGTAAAAAGAATATGGATAGTTTTAAAAATGGTTTTGAAAGAAAATCAGAAATGGGCTAAGGGAGGTTATGCTGGCCCAAAACAAAAGAGCAACGTATGGGGGGTGCAAATTTAAACGCTTGGGCTTAGGTGCTGAAAATGGGCGAGGCCCAGTTGTTGAGGCAAAGGTTTTAGGGTTCACTAGTTTTGTTTTCAATTGGGGAAAAAGCTTAGGGCTTGATGTACACAGAAGCGGCACCGTTCTTCATGGTTTTGTCTTCATCCATACGCCTCCGCCTCTGATATTCCCCGTCCCTGTTGTCAGAGGCGCCGCCTCCTTCTTTTCCTTCCATGGTCATGTAGACTTCTGGCCCAGAGGTAGCAATCACGCTCTTTTCAATCCTTAGGGTTTTAAATTCTTGCATGTTTTTTTTATCGTTCTGATGTCGATTCTTACATCATGATTACATTCTGCTTATATGAGTTTTTGAAGGAAGAAAAAAGAAAAGGAAGAAATGGACCTTTGGGGAGGAAAAGAAACGGATGGTGGCACACTAGACGGCCAAGGACGGAGAAAACTTGATGAGGCTGTGAGCTTTGGGAAGACTTCCCTGGTACTCAGTATTTGTCTTCTTTATTGCTTAATGATGCACTTCTGAAAGCCTAGTGTATCCTTCTTTCCTCTTCTTCTTCAGTGCCTCTTTGCTTAGTATGCTTCTTTATCTCCTTGTTGCCTCTGCTTGCTTGATACATGTGATTGCTTCTTTGCTCGTTTCTGACTTTGGCTTGCTGAGTATGCTTAGGGATGTTGATTTGATTTCGTTGGTTACCCAATGATGAGCTCTTTGAGTTCTGAGGGTCTTTGTGTTGAAAACTGGCTTAGGCTCGATTGGATTTTGCAGGGGCTTTGGTTGATTCTGATGTTTTGAGTTGTTTTGTATGTTGTATATTTTTACCCCAATGATGGACACAGTTCTGAGGGGGTCTGTGGGTTTGGCGTGATTTTTGGGTTTATTTGGCTTCAGGCCTTGGCCTGCTGTAGCAGGTTGAGGTGGTTATGGTCTTTTAAGGCTTTGTGTCGTAGCTTGGGATTTGTATGGTTATGGTTTTGCTATCTTCATATGCTGGTTTATTGGCTTGGTACAAGTTTAGGCTTGGAAGGTTAGCTTCAGGCAGGCTTAAACTTGTTTCTACTGGTTTATGCTTCAGGCTTTAGTTGACATGGTTTTGATGGTTTAAACTTGACAGGTTTTTTTGGCCTTGAATGGTTAGGCTGGTATGCTGTTTTATATGCAGGTAAGAGGCTTAGCAGGTTTGTGGCTGTTTGTTTGTAAGCTTATACTGGTTTTCAAGCTTAAGGCTTCAGCTTGGACAATGGTCTTGGCTTTGGTTTGCTGGTTAGGTTTTCTGGTATGATATGTTTGAGGCCTCACAGGTTTGTTCTTTTGACAGGGGTTAAGGTTTTGGTTGTAAGGCTAGAGGCTCTTTTTTTTGGTGGAAGGCAGTTTTGGATGGTTTTTTGTATCTTTGTGATATGAACTGATTCTTGTTTATGTTCTTTTTTTTGTTTCTCATGCCTAAAGCCTAAGCCTGCAAAACCTGCACTTCTTTTCTCTTCTCTCTCTCTCTCTCTCTCTCTCTCTCCAGTACAATTAAAATAATAAACAATGTTTTATGTGTACTTAAAGCTGAAAGGGCAGCACTAGGAAATGATGATATGAGGAGCTTGCTTGCATACTAATCTTTCTCTACATATCTTTTCATATCTTCTTTTGACAGCTTTGCTTCCTTGTGACAGTATCTTGTACTTTTGTATCTTTGATATCTTTGGCAGCTTTTTGGATAATTTGTGACTTTAGTTAGGCCATTCTGTTTGCCTTTGGACTCTGTAGTTTGATTTGGACTTGGACCTTGCATCATGCTGTTTGATACTTGAACTATGCAGTTTGACAATTTGACTTGTGAATTTCAACTTTATGCATTCATGATTAGCAAACAAATATTCATCCCTCTTTGTGAACCGGGAGAAATCCCGTGATTTGCAGAGAGGGCTAACTGATCCCAGTCAGTTGCCCTTAATGATGAACTTTATTTTTATCTGTCTCTTTAATTGTTTGTGCGCTTCAACTGACTTTTTCCTTCTTTTCTTTGCAGATAAATAATTAAATGGAGAGGAATAGCAAAATATGAAGAATTGAAGATTTAGAAGAAAAAAAATTAGGATAGTCTTATTTTAAATTTAATTATTGTAAAATTGTTATTGTAAACAATTTGTAAACAAAACAATTGTACAAATAAATTAAAGATAAATAAAAACTCTTTTTTATCCAGTTAATTCTTTTCTTCTTTTCAATTATTTATTTTATTATTTATAATCCTTTAAATTAAAATAATTGAAAATACATTCCAATCATTTAATCTTAGAATAATAAATAATTAAATAAACATTGCTTCAACATTGATCAATTAAACCTGGCGTTTCCAACATCCAAAGCAAAACAAACAGTCAATCACAGCAATTTCCCAGACCTTTTTTTCTTCTTTACTGACTTTAATCAAACATTGCAAATTCAAACCCAATGCAACCTTTTACTGATTCAGTCAAGCAAACGTGAATTCAATCCAAATGCATTCTTTTACTGATTAAGTCAAACAATGCGAATTCAGACCAAATCTCGGAATAACTTGCAAAGCATCGTAGAATTAAATCTTTCTGAGGAACTGCGCACAAAAACCCTAATTCCTGATTAAATGCCAAAGAACGTTCGCCTGAACAAAGTTGAGCCAAAATCATGATTCAACCATGATTCAACCTTAATGCGGTGCATAGACAAGAGCGAGGCAGAAAGGATCATGAAAGACCTACACGAAGGTACCTTCGGAACTCATTCCAGTGGACATACCATGGCGAAGAAAATCCTACGGGCAGGATATTATTGGTCCACTATGGAAGCCGATTGTTATCAGCATTCTCGAACCTGTCATAAGTGCCAAGTCTATGCTGATAAGGTGAATGTACCTCCAGTCTCTCTGAATGTTTTGACAACTCTTTGGCCTTTTGCAATGTGGGGTATCGACATGATCGGCGAGATCCGACCGACTGCGTCTAACGGGCATCGCTTCATTCTGGTGGCTATTGATTATTTCACAAAGTGGGTTAAGGCAGCTTCCTTTGCTACAGTAACTAAGAACGTCGTGGCACGGTTTATCCGACACAATTTGATTTGTCAATATGGTGTACCCGAGAGGATCATTACGGACAATGGTACAAATCTCAACAATACAATGATCACCGAGCTCTACAAACAGTTCAAGATTCAGCATTATAACTCTTCTCCCTACCGGCCGAAGATGAATGGGGTTGTTGAAGCGGCTAACAAGAACATCAAGAAGATTGTGCTGAAGATGACGATGGCCTACAAAGACTGGCATGAGTTGTTACCATTCTTTGGTGTATGGCATGGAGGCAGTCCTACCCATTGAAGTCCAGATACCCTCTCTCAGGATTATGAAGGATGCGGGTTTGAGCAAAGACGACTGGATCCAAACCCGGCTTGATCAGCTAAATCTAATTGATGAAAAGAGGCTTACCTCTATTTGTCATGGTCAGACGTATCAAAAGCGAATGATCACGACTTTTAACAAGAAAGTCAGACGTCAAGAATATCAAGTCGGGGATCTAGTGATCAAACGCATCATACTACCGCAAGGTGGTCCCAGGGGAAAATAGACCCCCACATACGAAGGGCCATTTGTGGTTATGAATGTTTTCTTGGGAGGAGCTATGATTCTAACTACCATGGATGGTGACGACCTTCCTCATCCCGTCAATGCAGACATAGTGAAAAAAATACTACGCATAATCAAAGACCCGCTAGGTCGACTGGCCTAGGCAAAAATAAGGGCTTCCCGGCGAACCAAAAGGGTTCGGGCAAAAATAAGGGATGAAAATGAAAAAACTGTACACCCGGCAAGTCGAAAACCTAAAAAGGCGGCTTGGGTAAAAAAGGGTATCCCGGTGGATTGAAAACCCGAAAGGGAGGTCCAAGAAAAAATTAGGGATTGAAGCGTAACACTATGTCTCATTGGATCATCTTGTAACCAGATTTCGGTATCGACTATCAAGCTCAGACGACGCCAATCAATCTAATCCACCTTCGACCAAGCGGCAAAGTGATGAGATGCTTGAAGATATAAAGGCAATAGCAGAGTTGGAACCCAATGGGGTCGTTTCACATAGCTGTTTTTCTTTCTTTTACACAAATTGTAATATCTATCTTTCGGCAGTGTTCTCTTACTGGAACGTCAGCCTCCTTGTACAAAACGCCTATTATGGGCCAACTTCAAAATCAATACAATCCATTTTCACAAAAAAAATCAGTTTGTTTTTCTTTTTATGTGTTGTTTGCTAGAATGTCCAATGAATCATTTTTGATATATGCATTTGAGAATAATTGTTGCTCATAAACATTTACATAAGAAACAAAAGACGATTACTCGTAATTCCAGGAACAGGGGAAAACAAGAAGTGTCCAAACCTTATAGCTACTCTGCCCATCAGGTATAGGGATAGAGCCAGCTAGAGAACATGAGAAGGGGTACATACACTCCCCACAGAGTAAGAAGTATCCAAAGACAATGGTGTTAGCTTTCCCGAACAGGACACAAATCTCCCCAACCGAGGTTCACAATCGCGAATGAGTAGGCAAAACTTTCCCCAAGAAGAGTGTGTTTATCACCAGCAAATAGAAATTCATCCCCAGCTGAGTTATTTCTCCAAGTCGGCAGATAAGAAAAGTCTGTTTGACCGATTCTTGAGCCAATCTGAAAAATCAGGGAAAACCTGAAGCTGTGATTTCTTGTGGAAAAGGGAGGGCAAATTTTGGGGTACAACAGTTGCCCCTGTTCAATCTTCTTGAACCTGAAGAGTTAGATTGGAAGTTTTGCCGTTCGCGACTCGAAGGTAAAAGATGATTGGACACTAGAGTGCCCAAAAAATTTGCACTCGTCAAAGCGTAGTTGAGGGAATGGGCTTAAAAATGCCATTTGGAGATGTGACAGAATCTTGTCGGAGATGGGCTTAAAGATGCCATCCAAGAAGTTTGTTGAACTGTATGTCGTTGGTGAGTGGGTGAGTATCAGAAAGGTGTCCATGTTTTGGAACATCTCTGAGCTAGGGGTCTGAATAAGCAATAGATTGACATCCATGTTTGGAGAATCCGTAAACTGTTTTCAGAAGTTGAAGTCTGTATGAGTAGCAGAATAACTTCCGTGGCGATTGCACTGGGGAGAATCAAACTGCTGGTGTAAAGGATAGAATGGCATCCGTGTCTGGCGCGTATCTGAACTTTGAGGTTGATAGTTGAATCTAAATGAGGGATAGAATGGCCGCCGTGTCTGGGGCGTATCTAGTCTGTATCGGATTGCTGAAGTCTGAATGAATAGCAGAATGACCGCCGTGTCTGGGGTGTATCTGTACTGTATCTGAGCAATTGTTAACAAAAGCCTTTTAATCTTATCATGAAAAGGGTAAAATGTTAGCTAAAACACCAAGTTATGCTGCATGGTATATATGATGCAATGAATTGTGTTTCATCAATGTTTATGATATATGAATGAAATGGATGTGCATGTAAGCTGAGTAGTTGTCTTGCTTGAAGAACATAAATCCTGGATAATGAAATCTTTGAATGCTGCCAGGGAAAGTAAATCCTTGACTGCTGCAGGGAATTGCAAGTCCTTTGATCGTTAAAAATGAGATGTCCCGGGACCACTGTTGGGGAATCAGGAGTTTGGGTTGTATGCCAATCTACTGGGGATCCCTGTTTTGAGGAGATCTGAATACTCTGTGAGGAGCTGAGAATGAGAGTCTTCGTTCTGCTTGGGGAATAAGAATTCTGTGGGGAATAGCCATACTGTTGCAGAATGGCTATTCTGTTGGAGAGTAAAACTCAGGACTCTGGGAAAAGCTTATTCCTGTCTGGAAGAAGATCAGGTTTAGGTTGTATGTCTCTTTAAGAATGAGAAACTTCATTTTGTCGGGAATATCAGGAAGTTGAATTATATGTTGAGAAGCAGGAAGGTATCTGCGTTTGGAGCATCTCTGGGCTGAGGATAAATTCTGAATGAGTGACAGAATGGCAATCGTGTCTGAAGCGTATATGGACCGTATCTGAAGTTGAGATCTGTATGAGTAGAAGAATGACTTCCGTGTCTGGAGGGTATCTGAAACTGTAACTGGGGTCTGAATAAGTGACAGAATGGCAACCGTGTCTGGAGCGTATCTGGACTGTATCTGAAGTTGAGATCTGTATGAGCAGCAGAATGACTTCCGTGTCTGGAGTGTATCTGAGAGTGTAACTGGGATCTGAATAAGTGACAGAATGGAAACCGTGTCTGGAGAATAACTGGACTGTATCTGAAGTTGAGATCTATATGAGTAGCAGAATGACTTCCGTGTCTGGAGTGTATCTGAAAGTGTAACTGGGATCTGAATAAGTGACCGAATGGCAACCGTGTCTGGAGCATATCTGGATTGTATCTGAAGTTGAGATCTGTATGAGTAGCAGAATGACTTCCGTGTCTGGAGTGTATCTGAAACTGTAACTGGGATCTGAATAAGTGACAGAATGGCAACCGTGTCTGGAGCGTATCTGGACTGTATCTGAAGTTGAGAGATTTCTTAAAATCTTGACTGGACTGCCCCAAGTTTAATGAGCTTTGAAAGATTTGTTGAAATCTTGACTGGACTGCCCCAGATTTGTTGGACAATACCAAACCAAGTCTCTTTTTGTTGACGGGAGATTCTTGCAACGGGAGTATCATCCCACTTGAAGTGATTTTACTCACTGAGAGAGCCTTCGTTCCTCCGAACATTCATTGTATGAATTTCTTTGCTGTTAAACAAGTAAACCATGTGCAAACAACGATATTCAAATAATGCAAAGTTTTTGCTTGTCTCGAAGTTTTGAAAAATGCGTTTTTTAGCAGAAAACTTTTTACAAGACAAATTCAACACAAGATTTTAGGGCAAAGCCTTACAGGAGTCAGGATACCTTTTGTAACAGTATGCTTTCGAACTAACCCATGCTTCAATTAGGACTTTTGAAGGGTTGTAACGTGGCTTGGTTCACGGTTTAAGAAACAAAGGATAAAGGCTCAAAGTATATTTGTTCCCACCCGCTCTTCGTGATATCCTTCAGTCCTAAACTCAGTTAATTGTGCATCGAACTCTATTCGAGTTTGGAACGACTTTTTGGGTGATGGTTCACCAGTTGAATTTATTGGAAGGCAGCCATTATTTTTGTAACATTTTTCATGTTGTTGAGGATTGGTAATGACCCCCTTTTTTTATATTTGTTATCCCTAATTTTTGCATGACTGTTCTTGTTTTCGAGATTACTGTCAGCGGGATGCCCCAGCTTTCTTAAGCCTCCTTTATAGGTTTTGGCTTAGTGGGCTTTTTTATTTTGAGAGGTAATGACTGCCTATGAGATAAGGAACCATCACTGTATTTTGATTCCAGAGGAATGCTTTTGATGTCGTTCGTTATATTATTAACTGAGAGTTTGCGACTTCAATGCGCATCTCTTTTTTTTGAATTAACTGAGAGACTACCCTGGCCCAGGTTTAAATCAAAGGTTTCATTTTGTTTTAAAACAGAAAACTCCTACTTCTTTGGCTCGAAGGGTTTGACTAGGGATTATCTTCCTTATAACTCCAGTGTTTAGGATTTGAAAGAAACGCCTGTACATCGTCAGCAAGGTCTGTTCAAAAGCATACTGTATGAGATTACGGTATTATTTCGTCATCCTCCCTCTAAAGGCTTGTAGCTTTTTATCAAGAGTTAAATATCATAAAGAAAGTAGGAAGCATAAGAATAGTGAAAACGAATGGATGAATTCAAGACAAACATATGCAATGCATTAATGAAACAGAGTTTGACATCAACAGATAATTGTTTGAATAACAAAAGAAATTACAACTTGAGAATTCAAATGGAACAAAAGTCTCTTGGTTCGAACTTTGTCATTTCAGGTGGAGAACCCTTAGCGGAAGATTTTCATCTCGCCATCCGGCATGAATTCCAGCACTCCTTCGTCAATCAAGTCTTGGATCTTATTTTTCAAAGCCCAACAGTCATCAGTGTCATGCCCAGGGCTATGGGAGTGGTATACACAAAATGCGTCGGGGTGATAGCTAGGAGTAGAGGTATTGGGCTTCCTAATAGGATCCCTTAAAGCAAGTAGGTTGATCTCCAACAAGCGTTTCAATATTAGAGATGATGGTATATCAGTCTCATAGAAATGTCTTCCAGACGTATCTTTCTTACGCCGATTACCCTGTTGACGCTGACGAGGTTGTTGCTGGGCTTGTGACCCTGAAGCAAGTTGGGGAGCCTTTCCCTTGTCTTCTTGTCTCAAAGGAGGTTGAATGATGACTTGATCTTCAACCCTAGTTGTTTGCCCCACTTGGTTGTCTCGAAGCAATTTGTTGACGAGAACCCTGAGCTCCTCTTGTCTTTGAGCCAAGTCTTGAATGAGAGCCATCTGGCCCACTAGTTGTCCCATCATCTGGATCTTCATTGTTTCCAGCTTAATCTGTAGTTCCTCCAACTGATCATTCCTGACACTGCTTGAATTCCCGAGGACCATGCCCCTGGTGAGGAGAGCTTTCACTTCTTCTTGCCCCTGGGACAGGTTCAAGAACATTTCTTGAAGTTGAGCATTTTGATCCTGGATATCTTTGACAGTCCTCTCTAGAGCCATCTCTACTGAAATAAACAGTAGGAAAACAAGGAAACCTGAAAAGGAAAAGCTGTTATGATACAATGCATGATATGTGGATGCATGTTTTCGAGGATCTCTCGGGGTAAACACAAGAAAGTGTTAGAGGTTGAACTTTGATCAACATCTTTGATTGGAGAACTTTGTAATGGTGGATGTCTTTCCACGAGAATCAAGCTCACCATGTCAAGTGGGTCATAGCCTCTGATTCAAGTTGTTGCACTTGATCTTTGACGACGTTTGTTCAGAGGAAAATGAAACCTCTTTCCCTTTGGTAGACGTCTGGTTCAACGTGACCCTGCATCAAAAGACCCTCGAGATCCTTGAAACGGTTATTGAAAATGCTATGATATGATGTTATGATGTTATGTACATGTATGCAGAAGTAAGCAAGTGTATATACAGGTAATCATATTCACACAAAGCAGACAAGTCCTTAGGTTTAGGCTTGCATGGGGTTTATAGGTAAGTACCCTCTTGAAGTTAGTCGGCTCAAACCTGTCCTAAAATATAAACCGGGTTCTAAGGAGCTCAATATCACTGGATTATTTTCTGTGTTCATAGTTTTAGTTTAGCCACTTAACTGGCGACCAAAATATTCCAAGAAAACATCCTCAATGAGTGTAGTATCGAGTATCTACCAACTTCGGACTGCACCAAAGTCAGTCACCTCACTACCCCTAAAAAGGCCAAGATGGTCAAGTAAGGTTCTAAGAGTTCGTTAGTGCTTCATGACATCACTCAGCGGCCCCGTATTCTCTTTGATTAACTCAAAGGCTACTGGTACCCACAAACATGTCACACTAACATAGCTACTGCTTCAACCATGTTGGTATACCCTGCACAGTTCCCTCACAGTTTATTGCTACTTACCTAAAAGGTGTCCCCAAATCCGGGTGTAGGATTTAAAACAAACCCAAACAAGGAACCCAAAAAGTAAAGCAATCCAAGCAAACAAGTTAAGCATGTAAAGGTGATCTAAAAACCCTAAGGTAACCCCACTTTTATTTTAATTCCCCAGCAGAGTCGCCAGTTCTGTGATACGGTGGGAGAACTAACTTGGGATTCGCGTTTGTTTTCGCACTTGTTTCGGTTTAGCAAGAGTCACCACCGACTTTTTATTTTATCCTAAGGAATGGTCAAAAAGCACAGGAAAGACCTTTGAGATGTTTTCTTGGGTTCGGGGGGTAGATTATGAAAAGGGAAGGTACTAGAACCCTTTTCATCCATGGTTATCCATGGGCTCTTAGTTACTTGTTTTAGATCACTTGCCTTTGCTTTTCAATTGTTTGAAATGGTGCTTTGTGTGTGTGGTTTTGAAAATGTTTTGAAAAAATGCCTTGTCTAGGCAACCTTTGTAATGAGTCTTGTTTGAATATATACAAAGGTATGTGTCTTTTTGAAAAGATAATTCAATGTTTTGAAAGTTGTTTTGAAATTGTTTTTGAAGTTGTGTTGTGAAGTGTGTTTGAAAAATGGCAAGGATTTTTTGCAAGATTTTTGATCAAGTAACTAAGAGTTGTCTACCCTATTTTACTCAAAGATTTTCTTGTGTTTTAACCCTTTTAACAGTGTTGTTTCACCATTGTGTTTGATGAACAACCTTGCGTTAGGATGTTAAACGGGACAGGCGCGGTTCATCTTATACAATCATTGAAGGCAACTTGTGAGACGCTCTAGCAATTTTGTAAGGGATGAAATCATTTTATCGAAGGCAACATCGAGGGTCATCGAGGGACTACGATCTTTGTTTATCGAAGGGACATTTGCTAGAGTTTCTCATACTCGAGGGACATGATTTCATTTTCCGAGGCAACAAGTGAGGTTACCCTAGAGGTGCAAGTGTGAATGGTGTATTGATTTTCATGCATTTGTCTTGTATTAGGTTATCTAGCGGTTGATTTTGAATCTTCACATACAAACCCTAATTACTATACAGTATATGGAAAGCGATAAATTACGGGAATTTAAAGTCTAAGTTATTACAAATAAGTATTCGGGGATGGGGGTACAAATGTTTACAAATGGGGATGAGTCTTATCAGAATAGTAATGTCCAAATATTATATTTACAACCAAATCGAATCGTCTCATTCTCAATGTAAAAATATAACAAGATATAAGAATCAAAGAAAATCAAAAGTTTTGTGAGATGTATGTGGTTATTTACAAATGATCAAAATATTAACCTAATACAAAATAAGTATTATTTATTTTTGTGTTTTTGTTAGTTTTATATAAACAAAAAGTTTTTAAAGAAAGAATTATTTAACTTGAAAAAATCTAATATTTATATATTTTAAGTTTTAGAGGTAATGAAAATTATTAATAAAATTTTATACAAAAAGGTAATATATTATTTAATAAAAAGAATTAGGTTATGAAAATGTAGTGATAAAATAAAAGAGTATTGGTTTTCAAAAGAAAAATATAAGAAAAGAAGTTAGATGGGCTTGGAGAATGTATTTGGCCCAAAGAATGAAGATAAGATAAGACAAAAAGGGGGGGGGGGGGGGGGTGTGGCGCTGAAATGCGTTTGGGCCTTAGCATAGTGTTTGGTTTATGGGGCAGGCCCAATTGAAACGTTTGAACATATTTTGCTTAGGGTTTGTATTGTTTTGCTCAGAATTAGGTTTGTAGTTCATGAACGGCGCCGCTCCTCTCCTCTTCGTCCTCTTCATATTTTCTCAAACGGAGCTTCTGAATGTCCTCTCCAACCCTTAGGCCACTAGAACGCCACATCCAATCTCTTCTCTCCGTGGTTACACATGGCGACGATTAAAAGGTATTGCCTCATTCTAACACGTTTTAGGTTTTTTCGGTTCGTGCATGTTTAAGCTTTTACATGTTTTGATCTTTGATGCTTGTGTTTGTGATGTGAGATGCAGAAAAAGGAAGGGGAAAAATGATACCTTGGTGACTTCGTTCCTGGAAAGGCGACGGAGAGGGAGCTTGGAATGGAGGCGCTCTAGGTGGCCGGAGGAGGGAGCGTGATGGTGATGCTAGCTTGTTTTCTGGTACTTCGTATCTTTTTACTTTGAATCATTTTGTGATGAACTTCGTTCTGAAAACCCTATTTCATTCGTTTCTGACTCTCTTCCTCTCTTGGGCTTTGTTGATTCTCAATGATGAGCTTTTGTTCTGAGATTTGTTTTTGATAAGTTCTTCTTTGTTGGCTTGAAGAACTTTGAAGTTTGTTTGTTGTTCTTTTGGATGTTTGATGATGATGTTATTTCTGAATCCTTGTATCATTCTGCTTCTGACTTTTTCCTCTTCTTTGGATTTTTTTGGTTTTCAATGATGAGCTTCATTCTGAGATATTGTTATTGTTGTTGTGATATTTGGTGTTTGGATTTGTTGATGGATTATGAGAACACTTGCTTCTGAGTTGTTTTTCTTTGAAGGCAAGTTTAGTGTTTTTGTGTTAGATTGCAGTTTTTCTTTTGGTTTGTTTGTTATTTCTTTGAGGCAGGTTTGGAGGAAGCAGGCTTCAAGGCTTGTGTAGTTTTAGACAGGTTACTGAGTTTTGGCTTGCTTGAAGGCTTGCTTCTGGTACAAGCAGGCTTGTGCAGTTTGGCTTGATGCTTGCATTCTCAAGCAGTTTTGCAGGTTGAAAAGGCTTTGGTGCAGGCTTGAAGGCTTTCTTCTGGTACAGGCAGGCTTGAGCCTTTGAGGCAGTTTTGAATAGGTTCTGTAGGCTTGGAGGAAGCAGGCTTCAAGGCTTGTGCAGATTTGGGTTTGTTTGTCTGGTTACAGGCTTGTTGAGGGTTTTAGCAGGTTTGAAGTTTCTGTAGGTTACTTCTGTGGGTTTGGTGTTTTAACAAGTTTTTAAGGCTTGTTGTGCAGGCAGGCTTACCCTTCTGTAGGTTTTCTTGTTAAAGGGTTTTTTAGTAGGTTTTGGAACAGGTTTTGAATAGGCTTGTTTTTGCACAGGCAGGCTTATGCTTCTGGTTTTGAAAGCTTTGATGCAGGTTTGCTTGCAGTTGCAGTTTGAACTTGGCTTGAGTTTGAACAGGTTTTGGCAAGTTGATAACTTGCAGCTTTGCTTCTGTTTACAGTTTTTTTTGGTTCTCTCTCTGTTCTCTCCTCTTTGTGCTCTTAGCTTGTTATATTTATCTATTCTTTAAGCCTGCCAAAAACTGCAAACCTGCTTCACTCTCTCTTTCTCTCTCTATAAAAAGCATATTTAATTGCTTAATATATTTTTAATTCTGAAAAGGTTGTTGGCTTGAAAAATGATGAAAAGTTTTGACAAAGTTGCTTGCTTGCATCTTGGTTTTCCTATGCATTATGTACTTTTTCCAGATTTTCTGCATTGCTCTTTTTGATAGCTTGTATACAGTTTTTTGATAGCTTCTTGACAGTTTCTTGACAGCTTGTTGACAGCTTGTGTGACAGTTTATTGACAGCTTGGTTTGCTTTCATGCAACTTGGTTTGCTTTGTTTGACATTGCAATTTGATTTGCTCAGTTTGACATTGCAATTTGGTTTGCTCAGTTTGTGTAACTTGTGCTTTCTTGTGCCTTGTATTATATGCAGCCTTGTGCCTTCTATTTAATTAATTTATAAGCTTGCAAAATTAATTTTACTTTTCCTCTTTGTGAACCAAGAAGAGAAATCTTCTTGTGATTTGCAAAGAGGACGAGTAAAACATGATGAAACCAAAACGATCAGATTCCGGCCAACAATCTTTAATGATGAATTTTTTATTTATATGTTCAAAACTGCTTTTCAATTTAACTGTACTGATTTCTTTCTTCTGTCTTTGTAGGTAAATACCAGTTGGAATAATGGAAGCAGCAATAGAAGATAGAAGACTTCAAGAGACTTTAGATTTTAGAATTATTTTATTTTCAATTATTTTAATAAATATCATTGTAAGTATTGTAAATAAATTTACAGTATCCAAATAACATTTGTAACATAATTAAAAATAAATAAAAATCTTTGTCAGATAATTCATTCTTTCTTTTACACTGTTTATTTAACTATTTAAATCTCTTGAATTAAAATGACTGGAAATGCATCCCAATTATTTTGACTCAGATAAAATAAATAATCAACAAACGTTGCAGTCTCACAACCTTGCATTAACCACAATATGCCCGGCATTCTAATCAAT
Source organism: Vicia faba (assembly GCA_948472305.1). Classification (NCBI taxonomy): domain Eukaryota; kingdom Viridiplantae; phylum Streptophyta; class Magnoliopsida; order Fabales; family Fabaceae; genus Vicia; species Vicia faba. Next base: position 33,464,039 of record OX451739.1, read on the forward strand.
CACATGCTTTGCCCAGTTAAACAAACAAACATCCATACACCTTTCACTTCACTGATCAAACCAATGCTTCAAACTTTCAATCAAAAGCCTCAGCTCCTAGCCCAGATGTTTAGATTTTGAGAAACAAACAACAATATTGAACAAGCGTAAAACAATGTAACAGTTAATTTGAAATACCGTGGACTCAAATTCTTCTGAGAAATACGAGTGAAAAACCCTAATTCCAGATTTTCCGTCAAAGAAAAGTCCGCTTGATCAAACCCTGAGCCAAACTCAACCAAATCAATAGAAACCCTAATTTTGGATAGACTGATAAGAAAAATTTGTTTGACTGATTCAAAATCAATGGAAACCCTAATTTTGGATAGACTGATAAGAAAAATTTGTTTGATTGATTCAAAATCAATGGAAACCCTAATTTTGGATTGACTGACTCAAAATCAATGGAAACCCTAATTTTGGATAGACTGATAAGAAAAGTCTGTTTGACCGATTCTTGAGCCAATCTGAAAAATCAGGGAAAACCCGAAGCCGTGATTTCTTGTGGAAAATGGAGGGAAAATTTTGGGGTACAACACCTACTATCCAGGCTTTCATATCGAAGTAACCCTACTATACAGGTTCCTTCTCAAGCCCTACTATCTAGGCTTTCATATCGAAGTAACCCTATTATCCAGGTTCCTTCTCAAGCCCTACTACCCAGGCTTTCATATCGAAGTAACCCTACTATCCAGGTTTCTTCTCAAGCCCTACTATCCAGGCTTTCATATCGAAGTAACCCTAATACCCAGGTTCCTTCTCAAGCCCTACTATCCAGGATTTCATATCGAAGTAACCCTACTATCCAGGTTCCTTCTCAAGCCCTACTACCCAGGCTTTCATATCGAAGTAACCCTACTATCCAGGTTCCTTCTTGAAGCCCTACTATCCAGGCTTTTATATCGAGGTAACCCTACTATCCAGGTTCCTTCTCAAGCCATACTACCCAGGATTTCATACCGAGGTAACCCTACTATCCAAGTTCCTTCTCAAGCCCTACTATCCAGGCTTTCATATCGAAATAGCCCTACTATCTAGGTTCCTTCTTAAGCCCCACTATCCAGGTTTTCATATCGAAGTAACCCTACTATCCAGGTTCCTTCTCGCAGCCCTACTACCCAGGCTTTCATCTCGAAGTAACCCTACTATCCAGGTTCCTTCTCGCAGCCCAACTACCCAGGCTTTCATACCTAGGTAACCCTACTATCCAGGTTCCTTCTCATAACCTTACTATCTAGGTTCTTTCCTCTATTATCCCTAGACAACAGTCCACAACACTGTAAGACCTGGACCCGATCAAACACAATGGATTTCACATTTCCCCAGTAAGTCGCGGTGTAACATATACCCCGACCAAACACAGGATCACTCCCGCTTCCCAAACCGGAATCATTCCCCAATAGAGTAACGGATAACTGAAGCTCCTAAGACTCTATTTCTCTCAAGACAGAGACCAACATTCCCCAGCGAAGTCCTCCTCAACAACAGGTACACGGGTTCTCGCAAAGGAATCTCTTATGCGATCGACACTTCTTCGGATGGAATCTGTTCTACCCCAAAATTTGCCCTCCCATATTTCCCAAGACATTTCAAGAATAACTCCCAAGTTGCTCAAGATAGCTCAAGAGTTGGACAGTCAAATCACCTCCTAAGGCAGTCAACCTCAAATTAGGGTTTTGTGTTGCATCAAGGTCCTTGCATCCAAATGGCTTCAAGTTCTACCTAATGTCCTAGTATTCTCTCAAGTTCATCCATGTCAAATTTCAAGCCTTGCAGAGGAAGTTTGGTCAGTCAATTGCTCAAGAAGTCCAAAAATCGACTGTGCTAGGGCAAAAGTCAACTGTGACCTACAAATAGTCAAACCTCAAGATTTTTTGTCAACATTCTCATTTTGAAGTATAATTCATCATTTGATAAAGGGTTGATCATGATTCATCAAGGATTGCTCAAAATTCATCAAGATTCAAAAGTTGCTAAATTAGGGTTTTGTAGGAAAAGTCAACTCAAATTTGACCAAGCATAACTTTCTCATACTTTATGAGAAATGACCCATACAAAGCTCATTTTGAATAGGATGCAATTTCCTACAATCAATATTCATACCCCAAGATCAAGAAATTCACTCACAAAAAGTTACAAATTTGGACATTATAGGTCATTTTTGAAAGTCAACAAAAACACCTTTTTTTCCAAAGCTTATAACTTGATCATGGAATATCAAAATGATATGAGACCAAAAGGGTTGGCTAGAGGACATCTCAAGGGTTCTAAAAAGTCAAAGAACACTTCCAAAAGTTCAAAATTGAAGAAGTTATGCATTGTTGAAGTTGGGAATTTTTCCAAAATTGCCAAAAGTCAACTATCCCCAAAACTTCAAATTTTGCCAAATGGGCCCACCTTTTTCCACTTGATTTGATCTTGTCACACCACACACGTGTCCTATCTTCAATATCATGACCAATTATTAAATTTTCTATTTTATTTGATTTTTATTGATTTAATTCATTTTTAATCAATTTAAATCAAAATAAAATCTCAATATTAATAACTTGTGATCTTTTTGATTGATACAACTTTCAATTTCCATGATGGACACAATTAAATTCGTACCATGCCACATTGTGAACAAAATATTTGATTTAGGACAATTTTGGAAGCTTTGTTAATGGTGATCAAATCAAATCTTGAATCATCAATACACAAGGATTCCAAGCCCAAGATTTAACCTAATTGTTTCTATGATACATATACAACATGAAGCACACAAGAACACGACCTGAAAGCTGAAGAATACACAAAACCAAACTTGGAAAAAAGCTTGAAAAGCTTGAATCTGAAATTGATCTTAGGGAATGAGTGCACCCAGAGGTGTTTATCGAATTAATGAGGTTGGATCTTTCTAACATACGATCTCAAGTGCATTTTAGGGCAAGACATACCGTCGTACTTGGCAAATGTTGGCAACCTTGAACTTGGGAGGGATAACAATCCCAACTACCAACCCCAGTTCCTCAAAATCCAATCCGGGCACCCTCTGCAACTCCATAGCTGCCAATCTGTCTTCAAGGTTCTTATACTTGTCATCCGCTGGTGGATACCGTTGTTCTGAATAGTCTCCGTCTTCTTCCTCTTCCTCCTCTTCTACCTCAGACTCAGAAGGTACAGTAACTCCTTTCCCCTTGCCAATCCCTTCGTCAGACGTTGAAGGAAACTCAAGAGTCCTTCTAGCATCGCCCTCAAAACTTCTTCCGAAAGTGGCTACCCCCGATCTCTTTTTCTTTTTCTTCTCTTTATTCTTCTCTAGCAGAACTTTGAGATCCTCTTGACCCTTTTCCAAGGTCATGAGGAGTTGCTGAAATTGCGAACTTTGTGCCTGTAGATCTTTTACTGTTTGCTCCAAATCCATCTTGCTGAAATAAACAGCAGAAAGATAAGGAAACCTGGCTTGAAGACCTGTTTATGCATATGATGAATGGTATGTTATTCATGTAATGCATTCAAGGGTTCAAAAATTCAAATTTGTTGCAAACAAAAAGGAACACACGTCATATTAAAAGAAATTATTAGTACATAAGTGCCCCATGGGCAAAATATTACAAAATTCTTAATGTAAAAAGACATTGCGCATCCTCTTTGGTGTGATGTAGGTGTTGAGAGTTTCCTCCTCGTGAAGTCGGCGGGTGAGCTCTAAAACCTTCTTCTCACTGGCATAGAAGCTGGCTTCGAAAGTATACCGTTCTTCTTTGAGTTGGATCCAACTCTTTTGCATTTCTTCGCATGATGTTGGCATGTCAGGATGTAGGGTGGTGTATGGAACCTCTCCTTCCTTAACAGGCTCTTTGATCAAGGGGAGAATGTAAGGATATGGCATCATAAGATTCTGGGAGCGGGTTCGTACCCACTTGAGGTAAGGCTCAAGAGGGATGGAATTTTTGTTCCCAAGTGTCTTACTATCCACCTTGTTAGGCATCCTCCAAGCTCTGATGAACCTTTGTCGAAGTCCTTGCGCATCATTGTCGAAGTCAAAAACTAGGTCAGGAATCAGCATGTCATGAGGGCCATCCCTCCGGGCATATCCAAATTGCCTCAAAGCTAGACAGGGGTTGTAGGTAATGCCTCCCCTAATGAATATCAGAATGTACATCAGAATGTGTGAGGGTCATCAACTGTTGTGACCACCTTAAACCCTGCTCATTCTTCAAAACTGATTGTGGGAGGTGAGAAATAAACCACCTTGCTAGGAGAGGAGTACAACACATGAGAACACCTCTTTTCCTCATTGTTCGTGTGTAAAATGAGTGTAGGATGTCCCCAAGCAATGTAGGTATGGGATTCCTGGATATGAAAATTTTGACGGCATTCACATCTATAAGTTGATCAAGATTTGGGAACAAAACCAACCCATAGATAAGGAGTGCCACAATATCTTCAAAGGCTTGTAGATCAAGAGAATTCCAGCAGTCTTGTGCCTTCTTAAAAAGAAACTTTGCCAAGAAACCCTTAACACCACTTCTGGTTTCCCAATGCCCCTTGATGTCAGATGGTTGCAAGTGTAATGCTTGAGCAACATCTTCAGGTTTCGGTTATTTTTCCGTACCGTTGTAGGGTAGTTGATTAAGAATAGGAATTCTCAAGAGTTGAGAAAATTCCTCCAAAGTAGGCACCAATTGGTAATCAGGGAATGTGAAACAGTGGTGTAGGGGGTCAAAGAACTGGAAGAGAACTTTCACCATGTCTTCTTCAATGCTGGTGTTGACTAAGTTGAGGAGTCTACCATATCTTCCACTGAAGAGAGAATTCTCTGGAATCCTGTAAGTAAGCTCCTTGAGTTGAGGAGGGATCCTCACAAGGTTGACTTGAATTGTTTTCCTGCGAAGAGATTCCATGACCTACAAAACAAGAACAAAGATGAAGATCCAAACCCTTGAAATGGTTAGTGGATGCATATGATGCTTTATGATGTTCATGATGTATGCACAAGCATATGTACAAGCAAGTCACACAAAACCCTAGTTTCAGGCTTGCATGAGGTTTCATAGGTAAGTACTGTGATCGGTGGAAATAGAACTTACTGTTTTGAAATGCTGGTTCGTGAAATGTCGCGGTAAGCAAGAGTCGCCACCGTCTTTTATTTTCTCCAACAAGGAAAGGACAAAAGCACAACAAAATTCCTTTTCGATATGTTTCTCGGTTCGGGAGGTAGATTATAGAAAGGGAAGGTGTTAGCACCCTTTCTATCCGTGGTTATCCACGGGCTCTTAGGTACTTGCTCACTGTGATACGGTGGGAGAACTGACCATGAGTTTTGCGTTTGTATTCGCACTTGTTCGGTTGAGCAGAGTCGCCACAGACTTTATATTTTATCCTAAAGGAAAGGTTAAAAAAGCACAGCAAAAACCTTTTGAGATATTTCGTGGGTCCGGGGGGTAGATTATGAAAAGGGAAGGTATTAGCACCCTTTTCATCCATGGTTATCCATGGGCTCTTAGTTACTTGGTTTTTTAGATCACTTGCCTTGATTTTCGATTGCTTGAAAATGGTGTGTATGTGTGTGTGTTTTTGAAAATGTTTTGGAAGAAGATGCCTTGTCTTAGGCTACCCTTGTAACAATTCATTACTCGAATGTTTTACAAAGGTGTGTATCTTTTCGAAAAGTTGTTTCAAAATGTTTTGAGAGTTTGTTTTGAAAGTGTTTGTGGAGGGTGGTTTTTGAAAAGAAGGCAAGTGTTTTTGTAAGTTGATCTCAAGTAACTAAGAGTTTTGTCTACCCTATTGTACTCAAAGGTTTTCTCTATGTTTTCAACCCTTTTTAATAATTTTGTTCCACCATTGAATTTGGTGGACAATCTTGCGTTTAGGATGTTTAACGGGACGGGCGCGGGTCATCGTACGGACCATGAATGCAATGATGCCAAGTGTCTTTGGCAATTTGTTTTGAAGGGACTATGATCATTCCATTTAGGCAACTTTCGAAAGCGTCATCAAGGGACTTATGATCATTTGAATTTGTTTTGCCAAAGAAACTCGACGTGCAAACATGGCCCATTTTGGAAGGCAACATGTGGGATTACCCTAGAGGGTGCAAGTGTGATTGTGTATTGATTTCATGTATTTGTCTTGTATTAGGTTATCTAGCGTTTGGTTTTATGTACATGCAAACCCTAGGTCTAACCATGGTATAATTGGAAAGCGGTAAATTGCAAGAATTTAAAGTCTATGCTATTACAAAATAAGTATCCGGGAGTGGGGGTACAAATTTACGAATGGGGATGAGACTTAGGAATATAGTGTCCAATAAGTTACAACCAAATCGAATTTGCGATCAAATGTAAACATAACGAATATACAAAATAAGCAAATGTATAATGTATCAAATGTAAGTATATTGTGTAAGTGTACGTGTATACGTGTATGTATATTTGTATATGTAATTATTTACAGGTTAGGAAAATGTGAATTCGAATGTGTATTATTTAAGCATTGTTTTAACTTAAAGAAAAGAATTAGATACTTATTTAATTAATCTTTCTTTTGTAATCTTGTATATTGTTAATATGAACAAAAAGAAAATTTTAATTAAATGAAAAGAAAAATGTTTTCAATTTTAATTGTATTGTGTATAAAAGATGTATCGTTATATTTTGTGTTTAATATATACAAAGAACATTTAAATTAAATGTTTTAAATTAATTAAATTATGTATATGGAAAAATATATTTTATTGATTATGTACAAATTAAGTATTAATCTTAAGAAAAATTATATATTCATGTACAAAGAGAATATTTTAATTAAATGAAGTGTTTATCTTTAAAAGAATAATTATGTGACTATGTATTTATGGTATCAATATGAAGTATTATTTCTTATATATTAGTAATTAATATTAATACAGAAAATTGAGAAAATAAATATTGGTGTCTAGATTATAAATATATTATATAAAAGAAAAAATTGATTGTAAAAAGAAGTTATGTTAATTTACAAAATCTGTTTTATATTAGCAAAAGAGAAAAGAAAAAAGGTTAAGTTATATAAACAAATAAAATCTTGTTAGTTTGTTTGAAATAAAAGAAAAGAAAGAAAAGTAAATGGGCTAAAGGGGGATGCTATGGCCCAAATAGATGATCAGAAAAGTAAAAGAGGGGGGTGCGTAAGTTAAAACGCTTGGGCTTAGGTGCTGGAGAAACGTGTTAGGCCCATTTGCTTGAAACAAGTTTTAGGGTTAGATTAATGTTTTCATTTGAAACGCGTTAGGGTTTACAGAGGTGCGCCGTTTGTATCACTTTGTCTTCTCCGATTGCAATCTTCTCCGCCTAGCTCAAACCCTTCGCCTCAGCCACCAGCGCCGTTTGCTCTTCTCCCCTCAGATCGCTCAGGCGACGATTAAACAAGGTAGCGCTTTGTCTCGAACTTGTTAGGCATTTTAGATTTCCATGTTATGATTTTACTGCTTCTTTTTGATTAAGGTGTTTTGGTTTTGTTTGTCTAACGAGGTTGAAAAGGGAAGAGAAGAGGATTTACTACCTTTTGCTTGAGGGAGGAATGGTGGAGGCGCTTAGGAGGCTCGATGGTGAAGAGGATTGCGCGATGAGATCTTTGACTGGACTCCTAGTACTTTTGTACTCTTCTTTAGGCTTTATGATGTTGACAATATATCTGAAAGCCCCCTTTTTTTCTTCTTTCTCTTGTCGCCTTGAATGTTTCTGTTTGGTTGCCTTGGTACGCTTTGTCTCTCTTTTTGTTGCCTATGAATGCTTGCTCACTGACTTTCTTCTTGCCTTTGAGTTGAGTTGCCTTTTGATTTGCCTGTGAAAAAGCTTCTTCTGAGGCTTCGTGTTTTGTGTGTTTGATCCCTTCTTCTCGTTGCCTGCCTTGTATGTACTTGTTTTTTTGATAACCTTTACCCAATGATGATACTTTCTGAGGGTTCAATGGATGAAGGTTTTAGGCAGGTCGTTGGTGGTTAGGACTGATGCAGGTAAGGCTTGACATGGTTTGAGCAGTTTGGGCTTGTGCTGTTTCGCTGGTTGTAGGCTTGTGAGGCAGGTTATTTTGGCTTGCAGGTTTTTGGACATATGTTTGTTCTTGACTATGCTTTGGCCTGATTGATTTAGCTTGCAGGTTTGGTCCTAGACAGGCTTTAGCTTGTTCATGCTTTGGTTGTTTGAGTTTGATGATAGGCAAGTTTAGAGCTTCAGCAGGTTATGTGTTTTCAGATTGTTGGTTTGGTGTGAGGCTTGATATCAGTTCAGGCTTGTGCTTCAGGTTTGAAACTGTCTTGCCCTCTTGCAAGGTTTGGCATATACAGGTTTTGTATATGGAGGGTTTTGACAATTGTGGTCTTTTGAACTAGTTTGACAATTTTTGTTGTTAAGGCTTATGCTTCAGTTCTGCATTTCTTTGTGGTGTATTGGTTTGCCTCCTCTCTGTACTGTGTTCAGTTCTTTTATATTTCTCTTCATGCCTCAAGCCTAAAACTGCTTTCTTTGCTCTCTTTTTCTTCTCTCTCCAGTACAGTTTGCATTAAAATATTGTTTATGCTTTGTACTTTCTGAAAGGGCAACTTGGAAATGATGAAAATGAGTATGTTGCTTGCATATCATGCTTTCTCTGCATATTTGTCCCTTCTTTTGACAGCTTCTTGTACTTTGTATCTTTGGATATCCTTCCAAATCTTCTTTATTGACAGCTTGGGTACCCTTTTGGATAGTAACTTGTACTTTTGGCAGAAAGTTTGAGTTTGGACTTTTAGTTTGGACTTGCTGTTTGCTTTTGAACTATGCAGTTTGATAATTTTTGAATTGTGCAATTTTGACTTTTGTGCATTCATTTTTTAGCAAATAAACATTCATCCCTCTTTGTGAACCGGGAGAAATCCCGTGATTTGCAGAGAGGGTTAACTGATCCCAATCAGTTTCCCTTAATGATGAATTTTATATCTGTCTCTTTTATTTATCTGCTATTGATTTTCCTTTTTTTTTTCATTTGCAGATAAAAAATTGAATGGAGCACTGGAGCAAAGGATGGCAGATGAAGAAATGAAGATTAGAAAAAATGTTTAGGATAGTCTTATTTAGGTTTAAATTACTTGTAAAATCATTGTTGTAAATAAATTGTAAACAATAGTTGTACGAATAATTTAAAAGTAAATAAAAAGTCTTTATCCAATTAATTCTTTTTTATCCTTTATTGTTTATTTATTATTTAAAATTCTTTGAATTAAAATAATTGAAAAATAAATTCCAATCACTTAATCTTAGAATAATAAATAATTTAAATAAACAATGCTTTAGCATTTGATCAGTCAAACCTGGCATTTCCAACACCCAAAGCAAAACAACAGTTAATCAAAACAACTGATCAGGCGCATTCCCTTTTTACTGATTTCTTACCAAACACTGTAAATCCAAACTGAATGTATCCTTTGACTGGTTCAATCAAACAAACGTGAATTCAATCCAAATGCATTCTTTTACTGATTAAGTCAAACAACGCGAATTCAAACCAAATCTCGGAATAACTTGCAAGGCATCATAGAATTAAATCTTTCTGAGGAACCGCGCACGAAAACCCTAATTCCTGATTAAATGCCAAAGAACGTTCGCCTGATCAAAGTTGAGCTCAAACCAATCAAAACCTTAAACCAACTGTTTGAAACATTCTAGAGCCCTGAAAATCAATAAAACCCTAATTGTGTCTGACTGACGAGAAAATGTCTGTTTGACTGATTCTTGAGTCAATCTAAAAAATCAGGAAACGCTTGAAGCTGTTATTTCTTGAGGAAAAATGCGAGGGCAAATTTTGGGGTACAACAGTTGCCCCTGTTCAATCTTCTTGGACCTGAAGAGTTAGATTGGCAAGTTTGCCTTTCGCGACTTGAAGGTAAAAGAAGATTGGACACTAAAGTGCTCAGAAAATTTGCACTTGGCGATGTGATGGTAGAGGTGAATGGGCTTACAGATGCCATTTGGTGATGGGCTTAACGATGCCATCTAGGGATGCGATAGAATCTTGTCGGGGGATGGGCTTAGAGATGCCATCTGAGAATGGGCTTAAAGATGCCATTTGTAAATGTTGAACTGTATGTCACTGGTGAGTGGACGAGTATCAGAAAGGCACCCATGTTTTGGAACATCTCTGCATTGGGGGTCCGAATAAGCAAATAGATTGACATCCATGTCTGGAGAATCCGTGAACTGTTTTCAGGAGTTGAGATTGAATAAGCAATAGAGCAGCATCCGTTGTTTGGGAAGTGTCCGTAAACTGTTTTCAAAAGTTGAGAAGAGTCTGAACAAGTGATAGGTTAACATCCATTACTGGAGAACCCGTGAACTGTTTTCAGAAGTTGAGATTGAATAAGCAATAGATTAACATCCATTGTTGGGAAGAATCCGTAAACTGTTTTCAAAAGTCTTGAAGTTGAATAAGCGATAGAGCAACATACGTTGTTGGGAAGCGTCCGTAAACTGTTTTCAAAAGTTGCATCTGAACAAGCGATAGATTAACATCCGTTGTTGGGAAGAATCCGTAAACTGTTTTCAGGAATCTTGAAGTTGAATAAGCAATAGAGCAGCATCCGTTGTTGGGAAGCGTCCGTGAACTGTTTTCAAAAGTTGAGAAGAGTCTGAACAAGTGATAGGTTAACATCCGTTACTGGAGAACCCGTGAACTGTTTTCAGAAATCTTGAAGTTGAATAAGCAATAGAGCAGCATCCGTTGTTGGGAAGCGTCCGTAAACTGTTTTCAAAAGTCTTGAAGTTGAATAAACAATAGAGCAACATCCGTTGTTGGGAAGCGTCCGTAAACTGTTTTCAAAAATTGCATCTGAACAAGTTGGTAGATTAACATCCGTTGTTGGGAAGAATCCGTAAACTGTTTTCAGAAGTCTTGAGAAGAATCTGAACAAGCGATAGGTTAACATCCGTTACTTGGAGAACCCGTGAACTGTTTTCAGAAATCTTGAAGTTGAATAAGCAATAGAGCAGTATCCGTTATTGGGAAGCGTCCGTAAACTGTTTTCAAAAGGTTGCATCTGAACAAGTGATAGATTAACATCCGTTGTTGGGAAGAATCCATAAACTGTTTTCAGAAGTCTTGAAGAGGAACCGGTGTAGGGCTTCCTGATGATGAGCTCGTGTAAAACTGCATCTGGATGAACCTGGAATAAGTATCAGAATGTCGCCGTGTCTGGGTCACATCTGAACTATTTCTAGATGAATCTCGGAAGATGATCTGTGTCTGTCGACTGATCTTACCTGAAAAGGTAATGGGTTAGTTGTATGCAATGTTATGATGCATGATGCAATGTATGTGACTTCAATGTTTATGACATGAATGTGATGAATGTGCATGTAAGCTGATGAGCTATCTTGCTGAGGATAAATGAATCCTGGATGGCTGAAGATAAAAGAATCTTGACTGCTGCCGGGGAAATCAGAAGCTTGGGTTGTATGCCAATGTACTGGGGAATCCTTATCTTGAGGAGATCTTCACCGGAGAATATTCGAATATTCTGTGGGGAACTGAGAATGAGAGTCTTCAATCTGCTTGGGGATTGATAGCTGGAAGTTTTAGCTTCGCTGGGGATAATGAAACTTGACTCTGAGTGGAGTTAGCTTCTGGAAGGTTCTCTGGCTGGGGATTGCGAGAGTCCTCTGATTGCTGCAGGTGTTGGTCTGGAATAAGTTACTGAATGTCGCCATCTCTGGGTCACATCTTGAACTATATCTGGAAGGAAAGTCTGAATGAGTTATAGAATGTCGCCAAACTTGGGTCACATCTTGAACTATATCAATCTTCTTCGGTGATGAAGGAATTGTTGAACACTTTTGACATTCGAATGCCCCAGGTGATGATGAAGGAGTCTTGAATCAGATTACTCTGCGAATTGAGAGATTTCTTGAAATCTTGACTGGACTTCCCCAGGTTAACTGAACTTTGAAAGATCTATTGAAACTTGACTGGACTGCCCCAGGTTAATTGGATTTTGAAAGATCTGATGGACCTCGACTGGACTGCCCCAGGTTAATTGTATTTTGAAAGATCTGTTGGACCTTGACTGGACTGCCCCAGGTTAATTGTATTTTGAAAGATCAGTTGGACCTTGACTGGACTGCCCCAGGTTAATTGGATGGTGACATGCCATGCCCCTTGCTGATAGGAGATTTGTAATGGAAGTGTCATCCTCTTGAAGTGATTTTAACTTACTGAGAGAGTTTTCGTTTCCCCGAACATTCGTTGTATGAAATTCTTCGCTGTCAAACAAAAAGCCAAATGCAGACAGTGATATTCAAGCAACGCAAAGTTTATGTTTGTCTCAAAGTTTTGCAAAATGCGTTTTCTAGCAGAAAACCTTTTTATAAGACAGATCAACACAAGATTTAGAGCAAAGCCTTACAGGAGTCAGGATACCTTTTGTAACAGTATGCTTTCGAACTAACCCATGCTTCAATTAGGACTTTTGAAGGGTTGTAACGTGGCTTGGTTCTCGATTTAAGAAATAAAAGGATAAAGGCTCAAAGTATGTTTGTACCCACCCGCTCTTCGTGACGTTCTTCATACCTAAGCTCAGTTAATTGTGCGTCACACTCTGTCTTGAGTTTGGAACGACTTTTGGGCGATGGTTCACCAGTTGAATTTGGGGAGACAGTCATCATCTCCTTTTTCTTTTTCAACATTTTTCATGTTGTTGAGGATTTGGTAATGACCTCACTATTTTGATTTTGATTTGTTATCCCTAACTTTTGCCTGACTGTTCCCATTTTCGAGATTACAGTCAGCGGGATGCCCCAGCTTTCTCGAGCTTCCTTTACAGGTTTTGGCTCAGTGGGCTTTTTCTTTTTTGAGAGATTGACTGTCTATGTGATAGGGAACCACCCCTGTCTTTTGATTCCAAAGGAATGCTTTTCTTTTTCTTTGACGTCGTCCGTTGTATTACGAACTGAGAGTTTGCGACTTCAATGCGCATTTTCTTTTGAATTAACTGAGAGACTACCCTGCCCCAGGTTTATATCAAAGGTTTTGATTGTTTAGAACAGAAAACTCCTACTTCTTTGGCTCGAATGGTTGACTAGGGATTAACTTCCTTATAACTCCAGTGTTTGGGAATTGAAATAAATGTCTGTACATCATCAGCAAGGTCTATTCAAAAGCATACTGTATGAGATTATGGTATTGCTTCATCATCCTCCCTCTAAAGGCTTGCAGCTTTTTATCCAGAGTCAGATATCATAAAGAAAAGCATAAGAGTAGTGAAACGCATGGATGAATTCAAGACAAACATATGCAATGCATTAATGAAAATAGAGTTTAACATCAACAGATAATTGTTTGACAACAAAAGAAATTACAACTTTGAAAATTCAAAAAAAGAAACAAAAGTCTTTCAGCTTGAGCTTCGTCACTTCAGGTGGAGCACTCCTTAACGGAAGATTTTCATCTCACCGTCTGGCATGAATTCCAGCATTCCAATGTCGATCAGATCTTGAATCTTGTTCTTCAAGGCCCAATAGTCGTTGGTGTCGTGTCCCGGGCTGTAGGAATGGTAAACACAAAATGCGTCGGGACGATAGTTAGGAGAGGAGATATTGAGCTTCTGAGGAGGGTCCTTCAAGTTAAGCAGGTTGACCTCCAACAGGCGCTTCAATATGAAGAATGATGGTATTTCAGTCTCCGTGAACTATCTTCCCGACGTTTCTTGCTTACACCGATTACCCCATTGACACTGGCGAGGTTGTTGATGGGCTTGTTACCCTGAAGCAAGCGAAGGGGCCTTCCCCTTGTCTTCTTGAGTGGATGAGGGCTGAGCGGTGACTTGCTCTTCAACCTCAGCTATTTGCCCCAATTGGTTATTTGGAAGCAGTTGGCGGACGAGAACTCTGAGTTCCTCTTGTCTTTGAGATAGGTCTTGGATGAGAGCCATCTGGCCCACCAACTGTCCCATCACTTGGGTCCTCAATGTTGTCAGATCAAACTGCAACTCCGCAAGCTGGTCACTCCTGGAATTGTTTGAATTCTCCAAGCTTTTTGTGAGGAGAGCTTTCACCTCCTCTTGCCCCAGAGACAAGTTCAGGAACATCTCCTGCAGCTGAGCAGTCTGGTCTTGGATGTCTTTGACAGACCTTTCTAGAGCCATCTCTTACTGAAATAAACAGCAGGAGAGTAAGGAAACCTGAAAAAGGAAAGACTGTCAAAATGCAATGCATGATATGTGGATGCATACTTTCAAGGATCTCTTGGGGTAAACACAAGAAAATGTTAGAGGTTGAACTTTGCTCTTGGATTGGAGAACTTTGCACCGGCGGATGTCTTTCCGCTAGAATCAAGCTCACCATGTCGAGTGGGTCATAGCCACTGATTCAAGTTGTTACACTTGATCTTTGATTTGGAGAACTTTGTATCGGTGGATGTCTTTCCACGAGAATCAAGCTCACCATGTCGAGTGGGTCATAGCCACTGATTCAAGTTGTTGCACTTGATCTTTGATTGGCATTGGTTAGAGGAAAAACCTCTTGCCCCTTGGTAGACGTCTGGTTCAACGTAACCCTGCATCAAAAGAACCCTCGAGATCCTTGAAATGGTTATTGAAAATGCTATGGTATGATGTTATGATGTTATGTACATGTATGCAAAAAAGCAAGTGAGTGTATATACAGACAAACATATTCACACAAAGCAAACAAGTCCTTAGGTTTAGGCTTGCATGGGGTTCAGGTAAGTACCCTCTTGAAGTTAGTTGGCTCATCCTGTCCTAAAATAGAAACCGGGTTCTAAGGAGCTCAGTATCATTGGATTGTTTTCTGTGTTCATCGTTTCGGTTTAGCCACTTACTGGCGACCAAAATATTCCAAGAAAACAACCCTCAAATGAGTGTAGTATCGAGTATCTACCAACTTCGGACTGCACCAAAGTCGGTCATCTCACTACCCCTAAAAAGGCTAAGATGGTCAATTAAGGTTCTAAGAGTTCGTTAGTGCTTCACGACATCACTCAGCGGCCCCGTACTCTCCTTGATTGAACTCAAGGGTTACCGGTACTCACAAATATGTCACACTAACATAGCTTACTGCTTCAACCATGTCGGTATACCCCACACAGTTCCCTCACAGTTTTTTTGCTATTTACCTAAAAAGGTGCCCCAAATCCGGGTGTAGGATTCACAACAAACCCAAACAAGAACTCAAAAGATAAAGCAATCAAGTCAATCAAAGCAAGAAAGTAAAGGTGATCTAAACCCTACGGTAACCCCACTTCTCAGTATATCCCCAGCAGAGTCGCCAGTTCTGTGATACGGTGGGAGAACTGACCATGAGTTTTGCGTATGTATTCGCACTTGTTCGGTTGAGCAAGAGTCGCCACCGACTTTTTATTTTATCCTAAAGGAAAGGTTAAAAAAGCACAGCAAAAACCTTTTGAGATATTTCGTGGGTCCGGGGGGTAGATTATGAAAAGGGAAGGTATTAGCACCCTTTTCATCCATGGTTATCCATGGGCTCTTAGTTACTTGGTTTTTTAGATCACTTGCCTTGATTTTCGATTGCTTGAAAATGGTGTGTATGTGTGTGTGTTTTTGAAAATGTTTTGGAAGAAGATGCCTTGTCTTAGGCTACCCTTGTAACAATTCATTACTCGAATGTTTTACAAAGGTGTGTATCTTTTCGAAAAGTTGTTTCAAAATGTTTTGAGAGTTTGTTTTGAAAGTGTTTGTGGAGGGTGGTTTTTGAAAAGAAGGCAAGTGTTTTTGTAAGTTGATCTCAAGTAACTAAGAGTTTTGTCTACCCTATTGTACTCAAAGGTTTTCTCTATGTTTTCAACCCTTTTTAATAATTTTGTTCCACCATTGAATTTGGTGGACAATCTTGCGTTTAGGATGTTTAACGGGACGGGCGCGGGTCATCGTACGGACCATGAATGCAATGATGCCAAGTGTCTTTGGCAATTTGTTTTGAAGGGACTATGATCATTCCATTTAGGCAACTTTCGAAAGCGTCATCAAGGGACTTATGATCATTTGAATTTGTTTTGCCAAAGAAACTCGACGTGCAAACATGGCCCATTTTGGAAGGCAACATGTGGGATTACCCTAGAGGGTGCAAGTGTGATTGTGTATTGATTTCATGTATTTGTCTTGTATTAGGTTATCTAGCGTTTGGTTTTATGTACATGCAAACCCTAGGTCTAACCATGGTATAATTGGAAAGCGGTAAATTGCAAGAATTTAAAGTCTATGCTATTACAAAATAAGTATCCGGGAGTGGGGGTACAAATTTACGAATGGGGATGAGACTTAGGAATATAGTGTCCAATAAGTTACAACCAAATCGAATTTGCGATCAAATGTAAACATAACGAATATACAAAATAAGCAAATGTATAATGTATCAAATGTAAGTATATTGTGTAAGTGTACGTGTATACGTGTATGTATATTTGTATATGTAATTATTTACAGGTTAGGAAAATGTGAATTCGAATGTGTATTATTTAAGCATTGTTTTAACTTAAAGAAAAGAATTAGATACTTATTTAATTAATCTTTCTTTTGTAATCTTGTATATTGTTAATATGAACAAAAAGAAAATTTTAATTAAATGAAAAGAAAAATGTTTTCAATTTTAATTGTATTGTGTATAAAAGATGTATCGTTATATTTTGTGTTTAATATATACAAAGAACATTTAAATTAAATGTTTTAAATTAATTAAATTATGTATATGGAAAAATATATTTTATTGATTATGTACAAATTAAGTATTAATCTTAAGAAAAATTATATATTCATGTACAAAGAGAATATTTTAATTAAATGAAGTGTTTATCTTTAAAAGAATAATTATGTGACTATGTATTTATGGTATCAATATGAAGTATTATTTCTTATATATTAGTAATTAATATTAATACAGAAAATTGAGAAAATAAATATTGGTGTCTAGATTATAAATATATTATATAAAAGAAAAAATTGATTGTAAAAAGAAGTTATGTTAATTTACAAAATCTGTTTTATATTAGCAAAAGAGAAAAGAAAAAAGGTTAAGTTATATAAACAAATAAAATCTTGTTAGTTTGTTTGAAATAAAAGAAAAGAAAGAAAAGTAAATGGGCTAAAGGGGGATGCTATGGCCCAAATAGATGATCAGAAAAGTAAAAGAGGGGGGTGCGTAAGTTAAAACGCTTGGGCTTAGGTGCTGGAGAAACGTGTTAGGCCCATTTGCTTGAAACAAGTTTTAGGGTTAGATTAATGTTTTCATTTGAAACGCGTTAGGGTTTACAGAGGTGCGCCGTTTGTATCACTTTGTCTTCTCCGATTGCAATCTTCTCCGCCTAGCTCAAACCCTTCGCCTCAGCCACCAGCGCCGTTTGCTCTTCTCCCCTCAGATCGCTCAGGCGACGATTAAACAAGGTAGCGCTTTGTCTCAAACTTTTTAGGCATTTTAGATTTCCATGTTATGATTTTACTGCTTCTTTTTGATTAAGGTGTTTTGGTTTTGTTTGTCTAACGAGGTTGAAAAGGGAAGAGAAGAGGATTTACTACCTTTTGCTTGAGGGAGGAATGGTGGAGGCGCTTAGGAGGCTCGATGGTGAAGAGGATTGCGCGATGAGAGCTTTGACTGGACTCCTGGTACTTCTGTACTCTTCTTTAGGCTTTATGATGTTGACAATATATCTGAAAGCCCCCTTTTTTTCTTCTTTCTCTTGTCGCCTTGAATGTTTCTGTTTGGTTGCCTTGGTACGCTTTGTCTCTCTTTTTGTTGCCTATGAATGCTTGCTCACTGACTTTCTTCTTGCCTTTGAGTTGAGTTGCCTTTTGATTTGCCTGTGAAGAAGCTTCTTCTGAGGCTTCACGTTTTGTGTGTTTGATCCCTTCTTCTCGTTGCCTGCCTTGTATGTACTTGTTTTTTTGATAACCTTTACCCAATGATGATACTTTCTGAGGGTTCAATGGATGAAGGTTTTAGGCAGGTCGTTGGTGGTTAGGACTGATGCAGGTAAGGCTTGACATGGTTTGAGCAGTTTGGGCTTGTGCTGTTTCGCTGGTTGTAGGCTTGTGAGGCAGGTTATTTTGGCTTGCAGGTTTTTGGACATATGTTTGTTCTTGACTATGCTTTGGCCTGATTGATTTAGCTTGCAGGTTTGGTCCTAGACAGGCTTTAGCTTGTTCATGCTTTGGTTGTTTGAGTTTGATGATAGGCAGGTTTAGAGCTTCAGCAGGTTATGTGTTTTCAGATTGTTGGTTTGGTGTGAGGCTTGATATCAGTTCAGGCTTGTGCTTCAGGTTTGAAACTGTCTTGCCCTCTTGCAAGGTTTGGCATATGCAGGTTTTGTATATGGAGGGTTTTGACAATTGTGGTCTTTTGAACTAGTTTGACAATTTTTGTTGTTAAGGCTTATGCTTCAGTTCTGCATTTCTTTGTGGTGTATTGGTTTGCCTCCTCTCTGTACTGTGTTCAGTTCTTTTATATTTCTCTTCATGCCTCAAGCCTAAAACTGCTTTCTTTGCTCTCTTTTTCTTCTCTCTCCAGTACAGTTTGCATTAAAATATTGTTTATGCTTTGTACTTTCTGAAAGGGCAACTTGGAAATGATGAAAATGAGTATGTTGCTTGCATATCTTGCTTTCTCTGCATATTTGTCCCTTCTTTTGACAGCTTCTTGTACTTTGTATCTTTGGATATCCTTCCAAATCTTCTTTATTGACAGCTTGGGTACCCTTTTGGATAGTAACTTGTACTTTGGTAGAAAGTTTGAGTTTGGACTTTTAGTTTGGACTTGCTGTTTGCTTTTGAACTATGCAGTTTGACAATTTTTGAATTGTGCAATTTTGACTTTTGTGCATTCATTTTTTAGCAAATAAACATTCATCCCTCTTTGTGAACCGGGAGAAATCCCGTGATTTGCAGAGAGGGTTAACTGATCCCAATCAGTTTCCCTTAATGATGAATTTTATATCTGTCTCTTTTATTTATCTGCTATTGATTTTCCTTTTTTTTTTCATTTGAAGATAAAAAATTGAATGGAGCACTGGAGCAAAGGATGGCAGATGAAGAAATGAAGATTAGAAAAAATGTTTAGGATAGTCTTATTTAGGTTTAAATTACTTGTAAAATCATTGTTGTAAATAAATTGTAAACAATAATTGTACGAATAATTTAAAAGTAAATAAAAAGTCTCTATCCAATTAATTCTTTTTTATCCTTTATTGTTTATTTATTATTTAAAATTCTTCGAATTAAAATAATTGAAAAATAAATTCCAATCACTTAATCTTAGAATAATAAATAATTTAAATAAACAATGCTTTAGCATTTGATCAGTCAAACCTGGCATTTCCAACACCCAAAGCAAAACAACAGTTAATCAAAACAACTGATCAGGCGCATTCCCTTTTTACTGATTTCTTACCAAACACTATAAATCCAAACTGAATGTATCCTTTGACTGGTTCAATCAAACAAACGTGAATTCAATCCAAATGCATTCTTTTACTGATTAAGTCAAACAACGCGAATTCAAACCAAATCTCGGAATAACTTGCAAGGCATCATAGAATTAAATCTTTCTGAGGAACCGCGCACGAAAACCCTAATTCCTGATTAAATGCCAAAGAACGTTCGCCTGATCAAAGTTGAGCTCAAACCAATCAAAACCTTAAACCAACTGTTTGAAACATTCTAGAGCCCTGAAAATCAATAAAACCCTAATTGTGTCTGACTGACGAGAAAATGTCTGTTTGACCGATTCTTGAGTCAATCTAAAAAATCAGGAAACGCCTGAAGCTGTTATTTCTTGAGGAAAAATGCGAGGGCAAATTTTGGGGTACAACACTCACTATGTTTTAAAAAATGTTTGCTTTTCTTGTGTTTGTGGGTTTTGAAAAAGTTTGTTTTGAAAACTTCGTTTTGACTCTTGTATCAGTCCTCAAGAGTGAATGAAGTGTTTGTTTGAAAACTTTTGTTTGAAAGTGCAAGTGCGAAAAGTTTTTTTTGTTTTGAAAGAGCAAGTACCTTAGAACCTCTACCTACTCAAAAGAAATTAAGCTGTGTAAATGTCCTTTAGACAGTACTATCCCACTATTGAGAAGTAGGTAGCACCGTCGTTGGAGTTATTCGGGTCAATTCGATTATAGGGACATGTGGTTACCAAAGCAATAGTAGGACGCTTTAGCGGTAACCCTAATGTCCTAGATCCTTTTTATCCGAGGCAACCGTTTCGAGGCAACTGGATCTTTAGACAGGAGGGCGACCTCTAAAACACCCTATAATCAATGACCACGTCGAGGCAACCATGTGAGGCGTACCCTAAGAGTGGCATGTGCGAGTGTGTCAGGATTCAATTTATATTATCTTTGCACATGTTATGGTGAGCTACGTTTTGATTTTATTTTGAGAACAAGTCTTGTCATGCATAGCAGTTAATAATTGTGCAGAAAGTAAATTGCGGAAAGTAAATCTACGCTATTACAAGGCGTCGGGTATTTACATCGCCAAAAACAACCCTTGAAAAGTAAATGCGAGAAAATAAAGGAAAGCGATAAAAGTCCTAATTATCTATTACATTCTCGGAGCAATTACATAAACAATGGTCAAAAATATTATGCGCGAAAAGAAAATTGCGTCGGAGAAGTCCTTAGGGTTTTGACCCTTTTTGAGAAAAGAATGAATTTTGGTCCTTTTTGCATTTAATTAAATCTAATTCTAATTAACTAAATAATTGATTAATTAAAAAAAGTATTTTTTTTATGTTTTTTTATGTTTTTAATGAAAATAAAATAAAAGAAAAAGTCAAAAGTTAGTAAAAACCCTAATTCTAATTTATTTTATTTATTGCAAAAAATTATTGAAATTAATATAATTAAAAGACTAAATTAATTAATTACATTTATTTACAAAAATAATAAGTTAAAGGTGAAATTAATAGTAATAATAAAAATATTTTATTTTTTAGAATTTATTATGAAAATAATTAATTTGTTAATTAAATACTAATAATAATAATAATTAATGAAAAGATTAAATGGAAATTAAAAAAGAAAAGAATAAAGAAACCAGGGGGTGCTGGCCCAATATGGAGGTTTGTTAGAAATCTTCAAGCCCATTAAGCTGCCAGTCCGTTTGACCTTTTTGATTGTCTATGCGTGGGTTGACTAGGAGTATGATGGTCATCCATCTATGACCTTCAGATTTGTGCTTGTGGCCACTTGGCGCCTGGGATTTGAAAGTGCATGGTGGACATCATTTAGGAAGCCTGCATGTGAATAGGTAAAGAAAAATAGAAACAAGTATTTGGGGGACTTGGGATTCGAACCCAGGTCCCAATGATCATTGTCCAACGCACTATCCACTACGCCATCTGCACATGTTTGTTATTATAACACTAAACAAACAATATATTAATAATCCAAACAATATGATGTAAAAAGAAAAATGCGCGCTTCTTTTTTGAATGGTCCAACCATACACTTACACGTCTTCATCGTCCTCGCCGTGCCTGTAAAAAACAAAGCTAGATAGCGGGGGTTTTTAACCCCCACAATTTGACATGAGGAATAATAGCGAATATAACCCTGATACACATAAATATTTCGCGAGGGTGGCTTTTGATTCGTCTGGTTCTCACGAATCTAACCATAGGTCTCTCAAGGCTTAATTTTTCCTGTACCGTAAAGCCCCAATTTTAGAGTTCAAGAACCCTAGAATTCATCAATGGTAACTTGTGATTCTGTACACCATAATTCAATTAACCTGTACCATTAGCTTCGTATGGATTCAAGCAATGCAAAACAAACAATAAATCATGTTAATGATGCATGAATTAAGCTATTCAATTTTCAAAATAACAAGCAAACCGTGAAACTGTTCTTGGTGATTTCTTGAGCTTTAGTGCTTGGTTTTGATTCCTACACGTTCCTGGGAACCCCTGCAATGTGTTAGAATCAATAAAAAGCTTTAAATTAGCCTGGAATATGGAAATCAGTTTTCAAGTTTTCTTGAATTTTTTCAATATGCTTATGGCTTTGTTTGTAGCAATCTCACGTATGCATGATTAGGGTTAGGTTGTGTATTTATAGAGGACTGAATTTAGGTCAAATCCTTGAGCAAAGATCCATTGAATAATGATTTGAATATTTGATTGAAAATCAAATATTTTTGAATCTTTTTGATTGAAGAAAGTTGCCATCTTTGGAGATTCTTGTCCCTTTGATTTGCACACGAAATTGCCAGCATGATTAGGTCATTCTTGCTTCACAAAAAGATTGAAAAATCAAATCTTTGTATTTCCTACAATTTAAATTAATTAAATGAATTAAAATTGATTAAAAATCCAAATAATTAATAAAAATAAGAAAAATAAGTTAAAATAAGCTTGATGGGTCGTGCATAGACCATGGATGAAGTTTCAAGAAGAGATTTGAGGGCCATTAGCAAAAATAAGGTGTTTTGGGCAAAGTTGACTTTTGCAAATTCCTAAAAATTTCCCAACTTCTCCAATGCATATCTTGCTCAATTTTAATCATATGAACATGTTCTTGGACATTTTGGAAAGGTCTTGAAGTCCTATAACCAATTCCTTTGGTCCCATGTCATTTGGATTTACCAATATCAAGTTATGGCCTTTGACTTAAAGTGCACTTTTGTTGACTTTTGAATTTGACCTATAATGTAGAAATTGATAACTTTTTGTGAGAGCATTTATTGGACTTGGAATGTGAAGATGGATTGTAGTAAATGTAATCCCCTTCAAAATGAGCATTGGATGGGATTTTTCTGATGAACCATGAAAACGTTATGCCCTGGTCAAGATACAGTTGACTTTTCTACTGTCCAAAAATAGTAACTTTTTGCATCTTGATGGTTTTTGAGCTATCCTTGTGGAATCATGATCAAGACTTGATCAAATGATGATTGTGGACTCAAAATAAGATGTTGACCAAAAATTCTGACTTTTGACTGCAAAATGACCATTTTACCCCTGCAGTTGACTATGGATCAAATAGGGCTTTTGACTGTGCAAATTGCCACTGTGAGTCTTGAAACTTGGCATGTAGGTGCTTGAGGATGCATATAGGCCTTTGAGACTTGATTGAGCCATTGAAAACCCCAAATTCCTTGAAAGAAACAAAACCCTAATTTTGACAAGCTTATGAGGTATTTGGACTGTGCAACCCTTGAGAAATCTTGAACCATTTGAAGATGATTCTTGACAAACCTTGAAGAATAGGGGAGGGCAAATTTTGGGGTACAACAGTTGCCCCTGTTCAATCTTCTTAGACCTGAGGATGTAGATTGGCTTGCGTGCCTTTCGTGATCCAAAGGTGGAAGGTGATTGAACACTACAGTGCCTAGAAATTTGCACTCGTATAGTGTAATATCAGCAATGTGATGTCGAGAATGGGCTTATGGATGCCATTTGGAAATGATGGATAAGAGGATGGGCTTATAGATTCCATCTGGATATGTGACAGAATCTTGTCGGGGATGGGCTTATAGATGCCATCTGGAGATGTAATGGATAGTTGTGGAGATGGGCTTAAAGATGCCATCCAGGGGTGTCGATCGCGTAAGAGATTCCTTAGAGAGAACTTGCATACCTGAGAAGGAAAGATAGTTTTCCTATCTAGTTTTAGGTATTGGTCTTCAATTTCTTCATGCAGATACTTTCCTGGCTAGATACAGGTATAGATCTACAATCAATCGCTCACAGATATACCCTGGCTAGATACAGGTATCAAATATGGAACTTCAAAAGGTTGGTCGAGATAGCTTTCCTGGCTGGATATAGGTGTAGACCTCTGACTTAAGAATGAAAGATAATTTCCTGGCCTGTTACAGGTGTTGATCTTCAAACTCTTCATGCAGATACTTTCCTGGCTAGATACAGGTATAGATCTACAATCAATCGCTCACAGATATGCCCTGGCTAGATACAGGTGTCGAATCTGGAACTTCAAAAGGTTGGCCGAGATAGCTTTCCTGGCTGGATACAGGTGTAGACCTCTGACCTGAGAATGAAAGATAATTTCTTGGCCTGTTACAGGTGTTGATCTTCAATCTCTTCATGCAGATACTTTCCTGGCTAGATACAGGTATAGATCTACAATCAATCGCTTACAGATATGCCCTGGCTAGATACAGGTATCAAATCTGGAACTTCAAAAGGTTGGTCGAGATAGCTTTCCTGGCTGGATACAGGTATAGATCTATGACCTGAGAATGAAAGATAATTTCCTGGCCTGTTACAGGTGTTGATCTTCAAACTCTTCATGCAGATACTTTCCTGGCTAGATACAGGTATAGATCTACAATCAATCGTCCATATATATGCCCTGGCTAGATACAGGTATCGAATCTGGAACTTCAAAAGGTTGGTAGAGATAGCTTTCCTGGCTGGATACCGGTGTAGACCTATGACCTGAGAATGAAAGATAATTTCCTGGCCTGTTACAGGTGTTGATCTTCAATCTCTTCATGCAGATACTTTCCTGGCTAGATACAGGTATAGATCTACAATCAATCGTCCACAAATATGCCCTGGATAGATACAGGTATCAAATATGGAACTTCAAAAGGTTGGTAGAGATAGCTTTCCTGGCTGGATATAGGTGTAGACCTCTGACCTGAGAATGAAAGATAATTTCCTGGCCTGTTACAGGTGTTGATCTTCAATCTCTTCATGCAGATACTTTCCTGGCTAGATACAGGTATAGATCTACAATCAATCGTCCACAGATATGCCCTGGCTAGATACAGGTATCGAATCTGGAACTTCAAAAGGTTGATGGTAATCATCTTTTGATTGACCTTTTCCTGAAAAGGCAAACATTAGTCGTATGCAATGTCATGATGTATGAAATGCATGATGTCATGATGTTCTCAAGAATAAATGAGATTGTGTCGTATGCACTTTATCATGTATGTAAGCAAGAGATATGAAATGTGAAATGTTTATGAATGTATTTTCGTCTGGAAAATAAATCCTTGACGAATGCCGAGAGTTTGTTAAATCCTGGGCCGATGTTGAAGAGTAGAGTTCTCCGTTTCCGCTGGGGATGATGAACGAAGATGATTGCAAGAATAAACCTGTAGGAGAAGATGACTCCGTTGGGGAATAAACCTGATGGAGAGATTACTCTGTGGGGAATTACTCTATGGGAAGAGATACTTCGCTGAGATTTTGATGATAACTCCGCTGGGGATGGTCTTTCAGTTGCAATTTGCTGAGGATAACCCAATTAGACTCTGGTGGGGAATAACCTCTGAATATGGCTGGGAGAGATATTTGTGCTCTGCAGGGGACAAGCTTCCAGAATCTACTGGGGAGATGGTTCAACTCTCCTGGGGAAACTTTTTGGACTGCACTGGGGAATGGCTCCACTGGGGTGTCTGGTATTCCGCCGGGGAACAATCTTATATTAAGACTGCCGGGGATGCTTGCTGAGGAATATCTGTATACTCTACTAGAGAATATTGAGATCTTCTGGGGATACCCAACTTCTTTGGGGCTGACAGTAGCCTAACTCTGCTTGGGGAGAGTGCTGCTGATTTGCTAGGGATACTGTGCCTTTTTGGGGCTGATGGGAGACCAACTCTGCTTGGGGGAGAGTATTGATGAATCTTGTCTTACTCTGCGGGGAGTGAAGGTAT
The DNA here is from genome assembly GCA_948472305.1 of Vicia faba. Classification (NCBI taxonomy): domain Eukaryota; kingdom Viridiplantae; phylum Streptophyta; class Magnoliopsida; order Fabales; family Fabaceae; genus Vicia; species Vicia faba. The sequence continues at coordinate 33,489,723 of OX451739.1, forward strand.
CCTGGTTACATTCTTCAGCCGAACCTACCTTGGTACCTTGGTGGACAGAGCAACTAAACATCTTAGACAATTATTATTGCCCCTGTTTCTGATGTCACCTGTAATTAGCCCTTTGTTTCGCATGCAAACATTTATGATCAGCAATTAATGTCAAATGCATATATCAAAAAATGAACATTGGACGTTCTTTGCAAAACAAAACAGATAAAGAAAAAACAATTGGCAATTTGTCTGGAAAAGTGAGCTTGTATTGATTTTGAAATTTGCCTATAAATAGGCGCTTTTGTACAAGAGGTTGACGTCCTAGTAAGAGAACGCCGCCGAACAAAATAGAGTTTATACAATTTGTGAAAAGGAAAACAAAACAGCTATGTGAAAAATCCCACTGGGTTCCAACTCTGCTATCGCCTTTATGTCTTCAAGCGTCTCATCACTTTGCTGCTTAGTTGGAGATGAAGCTAACTAATTGGTGCAGTCTGAGCCTGATATTTGATACCGAAGTCTGGATGCAGGGTGATCAAATGAGACATAGTATTACGCTTATCCCTAACTTTTGCCTGGACCGCCCTTTCGGGTTTTCAGTCCACCGGGATACCCATTTTTGCCCAAGCCGCCTTTTCAGGTTTTTGACTTGCCGGGTGTACAGATTTTTTTTAATTTTCATCCCTTATTTTTGCCCGAACCTTTTTGGTTCGCCGGGAAGCCCTTATTTTTGCCTAGGCCAGTCGACCTAGTGGGTCTTTAATCATATGTAGTATCTTTTTACTATGTCTGCATTGGCGGGTTGAGAAAGGTCTTCACCGTCCATGGTGGTGAGAATCATCGCTCCTCCTGAGAAGATGTTCTTAACAACAAATGGCCCTTCGTACGTAGGAGTCCATTTTCCTCTGGGATCACCTTGAGGTAGAATGATGCGCTTGATTACCAGGTCTCCGACTTGATACTCTTGCCGTCTGACTTTCTTGTTAAATGCCTTGATCATCCGTTTTTGGTACGTCTGACCATGACAAATAGCAATGAGTCTTTTTTCGTCGATTAGGTTTAATTGATCAAGCTGGGTCTAGATCCAGTCATCTTCACTCAAACCTGCATCCTTCATTATCCGGAGAGAGGGTATCTGGACTTTAATAGGCAAGACTGCCTCCATGCCATAGACCAAGGAAAAAGGTGTTGCCCCTGTTGACGTCCGTGCTGAGGTACGGTACCCATGAAGAGCAAATGGTAACATCTCATGCCAATCTTTGTAGGTCACTGTCATTTTCTACACAATCTTCTTGATGTTCTTATTAGCTGCCTCTACAACCCCATTCATCTTCGGCCGGTAAGGAGAAGAGTTGTGATGCTGTATCTTGAATTGCTCGCAGAGCTCAGTGATCATCTTGTTATTAAGATTGGTACCATTGTCCATAATGATCCTCTCAGGCACACCGTATCGACAGATTAGGTTGTGCCGAATGAACCGCGCCACGACATTCTTGGTTACAGTAGCAAAGGAAGCTGCTTCGACCCACTTCGTGAAGTAATCAATCGCTACCAGGATGAAGCGATGCCCGTTGGATGCCGTAGGTCTGATCTCGCCGATCATATCAATGCCCCACATTGCAAAAGGCCAAGGTGCTGTCAAGAAGTTCAAAGGAACTAGAGGAATGTGCACCTTATCAGCATAGATCTGGCATTTATGACATGTCCGAGAATGTTGGTAACAGTCAGCTTCCATTGTGGACCAATAATATCCTGCCCGAAGGATTTTCTTTGCCATGGTATGTCCACTGGAATGCGTTCTGAAAGTACCTTCATGCAGCTCTTCCATGATCCTTTCTGCTTCAGTCTTATCCATACAACGCAGTAAGGTTGAATCATGGTTTCGCTTGTAGAGAATGTTATTGCTGAGGAAGAACTTTTCCGCGAACCTTCTTAGAAACTTCTTGTCATTAACGGATGCACCCTCGGGGTATTCTTGAGCTTCCAAGTACCTCTTTACTTCATGATACCAGGGTTTTTCTGTTACCCCTTCGGTCTCAACATCACAGCAATGTGCAGGTTCATCCAGTTTCCAAATAATGATCCGGGGAGCCTCGTTGTCCCATTTGACTTTGAACATAGAAGACATTGTAGCTAGCGTGTCCGCCAACTGATTCTCCTCTCTTGGGAAGTGTTCAAAGGTTATCTCCTCGAAATGGGGAATCAACGTCAATACATACTCCTTGTAAGGGATAAGATTTGGGTGTTTCGTATCCCACTCGCCTTTGATCTGACTGATCACAAGAGCGGAATCTCCGAAGATGCTCAGAAACTTAATCCTTAGGTCAATTGCAGCTCGAAGACCCATGATGCATGCCTCATACTCCGCCATGTTGTTGGTGCAGTTGAAACATAGTCGGGCGGTCAGTGGAGTGTGAGTGCCTTTAGGAGATATGATCACAGCACCAATACCATTACCCAAAGCGTTTGAGGCTCCGTCAAAGTGCATAGACCATCGGGATCCTTCCTCAGGTCAGTCATCCGGTCCAAGTACTTCACAATCAATCGCTACCATGATATTCTCGTCTGGAAATTCAAAGTTCATGGATTGGTAATCGTCCACTGCCTGATGTGCCAAATGGTCTGCCAACACACTTCCCTTGATGGCTTTTTGAGTCGTGTACTGGATGTCATATTCGGTCAAGATCATCTGCCATCTTGCTATTCTTTCGGACAAGGCAGGCTTTTTGAAGATGTACTTGATTGGATCCATCTTTGAAATCAACAGAGTAGTGTGAGTCAACATATACTGTCTCAGCCGGCGAGCAGCCCATACCAAAGCGCAGCAAGTTTTCTCGAGCAATGAATATCGGGTCTCACAGTCGGTAAACTTTTTGCTAAGGTAATAAATAGCGTGCTCTTTTCGGTCAGACTCGTCATGCTGCCCCAGCACACATCCCATTGAACTGTCAAGTACTGTCAAGTATAAGATTAGAGGTCTCCCTTCAACCGGTGGCATAAGAATGGGTGGCTCTTGGAGATAATCTTTGATTCTTTCGAAAGCGGCCTGGCATTCATCGTTCCAACGTACTACTTGATCTTTCTTCAGTAGCTTGAAGATTGGTTCACAAGTAGCAGTTAGTTGCGAGATGAATTGGGCAATGTAGTTCAGCCGTCCTAGAAAGCCTCTGACTTCCTTCTCTGTCTTGGGAACTGGCATCTCTTGTATGGCTTTCACTTTGGCAGGGTCTACTTGAATACCTTTGTCGCTCACGACAAAGCCTAGCAGTTTTCCAGATCTCACTCCGAAGGTGCACTTGTTCGGGTTCAACCTCAGCTTGTACAACTTCAACCGGTCAAACAGCTTCTGTAGATGGTCAAGGTGTTCCTCCTCAGTTTGGGATCTTGCAATCATATCGTCAACATATACTTCAATCTCATGATGGTTCATATCATGAAACAGAGCAACCATGGCACGCTGGTAGGTTGCCCCTACATTTTTCAACCCAAAAGGCATGACCTTGTAACAGAAGGTGCCCCACTGAGTAACAAAAGTGGTATTCTCCATGTCTTCAGTAGCCATCTTGATTTGATTATAACCTGAGAAACCGTCCATGAAGGAGAATACCTTATGCTGAGCAGTGTTGTCAACCAGAACGTCAATGTGAGGCAAGGGGAAATCATCCTTGGGGCTTTCCCTGTTCAAATCCCTGTAATCAACACACATTCAGAACTTACCATCCTTCTTCGGCACTGGAACCACATTGGCAACCCACTGAGGGTAAGAAGTCACTGCTAGAAAACCGGCGTCAAATTGTTTCATAACCTCAGCTTTGATTTTCTCGGACATCTCTGGACGCATACGACAGACCTTCTGTTTTACCGGAGGGCATTCTTCCTTGGTAGGCAGGTGATGAACCACAATGTCGGTATCCAACCCAGGCATATCTTCGTAAGACCAGGCAAAGATTTCCATGTAGTCATGCAGCATCTGAATCAACCGTTGTTTCACACTAGACTCCAGATTGGCACCAATCTTGACTTCCTTTCTGTCTGTCTCAGTACCCAGATTTACCGTTTCCACTAGCTCTTCATGTGGCTGAATGGCCCTCTCTTCCTGGAGTAGCAGTCTTGCAAGCTCACCAGGCACTTCACAATCACCTTCACCTTCGTCTTCGGCTAAGTTGATCGGATTTTCGAAGTCATAACTGGCAGTAGCAGAGTCGTTACCAGTGAGATCCAGAGTGGATTGGGACCTGTATATGTGAGTGTGTGTAAATATAGCTATTTTGCAATATATAATAAAGAAAGACAAGGAGCGCAAGATTTGAAATGCAAAAAACGTCCAATGCTCTTATTAATGATATATGAAAATGACACACAAAAGCCCTCACAAATGAAGCCACGGTGCCCCGGGTAAGACACCGGGCCATAAAGTTTCAAATTATTGTCTGTTACAAATTAAAAACAAAGGAGTTCATTACTGAGTGACAAAAGTAATAGGTATGTAGTTCGCTGTCCAGTTGCTTGGTCCACCGTTGGTCGTTGGGTAGATCCAGCTGTCGAATTCAGATTCCTCCACGTCCTCTTCAATAGCATTTACTCCCGAGTTGCTGATGAACACAGGAGGTCTTCCAATCCTTGCACTACGCACAACCCTCTGAGCTTCTGCAGTGAAACCCAAACCAAACTTGTCAGTCTTCTGAGTGAAATCAGGAAGTCGGCCCCAATTTGCACACTCACCCTTCTCAATCACAGCCCGGGCATCCTTTAAGGAAGCCATCTTCAGAGGAGAATCTTCAATCACAGTTTCAGCTGAGGCCAGCGTCTGAGGGACTTCTTCAAAGTGTTGAAATGGAGTCTCAATGAACTCCCCATCCATTTCTATGTACCGGAACGAGTTGAGGTGGCTGACCATATATTCTTCCTCCCCCTGCACTGTCACAATCTTTCCCTTGACTGGGTACTTCAGCTTCTGATGTAGTGTAGAGGTCACAGCTCCTGCTTTATGGATCCATGGACGACCCAGTAGGCAAGAATAGGACGGCCAAATGTCCATCACATAGAATTTTGAATCAAAGACCTGAGAACCAACCCTGATTGGAATATCAACTTCACCATGTACCATCCTTTTGGACCCGTCAAAGGCCCGGACAACAATGTTACTTGGCTTGAGCTCTAAACCCTCACAATCCAGCCTGTCTAGAGCTTTCTTGGGTAATACGTTCAACGAGGAACCAGTGTCAACCAGCACATGGGCAAGATTAGTGCCCCTGCATTCAATGGAGACATGCAGGGCATCGTTATGGTTCTTCCCTTTAGCAGTCAGATCAGCGTCGGAGAAACCCAAACCATTATCAGCAGTTAAGTTGGCCACACAATCGGTAAATTGATTAGATGATGTCTCTTGTGGCACGTGGGCCGTCTTCAGGAAGGTAATCAGAGCCTTGGCATGGGCCTCTGAACACAACAACAGTGATAGCATAGAAATTTTAGATGGGGTGTGCCCCAGCTGCTCAACTACATTGAAATCACTCTTCTTGATAATCTTAAGAATTTCTTCCATCTCCTGTTTGGAAGCTTCAACAGCGGTTGTCTTTGGTGCCTCCGTCTGGGCAGGCATATCAGTAGCGATCCCTTTGCCCCGAGTGTCAGATGACTCAGCAGCAGGGGTAGAAGCAGGAACTTGATCAGGAAGGGGAGCAGTCACACTTGCAGGTGTGATGACAAGAGGTCTCTGGATAGCCGGTGGTGCAATATCTGGTGAGAAAAGTCTACCACTGCGAGTGACTTTGGCAGGCCCGGTGATGTTGCTGACACCGGTACTAGTATCAAACTCTTGTTTGACTCCAAGCACATAAACATCTGCCCCATAGTGCCAAGGGACAGCTTTGTCAGATGTATAGGGGAGGGGCCCCAGAACACTGATGATGATAGGAGCAATCTTCTGAGTAGACATGATTTTAACAGGCTTCTTTGAGGGAGCCTTAGGAGAGTTGTTGAAAATAGTAACAATGGACACTTCTTCAGTAGGGATAGCAGGAACAACAATTTTCTCAAACAAGATCTCTTTGTTATCCATCAGGTTTTGGACGCCTGACTTCAATAAAGGACAACCAGCAGCTGAAATAGAACATAGATGGCAACCTTTACTACATCCCGGAAATAAACCGGCTAGCAACAGGTTTCTCTTGACAGTCAAAAACGGAGTAACAATATCATCCACAGAGGCTACATACAGGTCTTCCTCTACAGCATTCACTCCATGCTTGGGCATGGGAGCAGTCACAACATTAGGCCTTTCTGGCGCCTCAAACTCTATCTCTTTAGCATCAATAAGGTCCTGAACCTTATTCCTCAGAGCCCAACAATCATCCGTAGTATGCCTCGGGCTGTCAGAGTGATAAGCGCAGCGGGCGTTGGGGTTGTACTTTGGGGATGTGGTGTTCACTACCTTCGGAGCTTCTTTTATAGTTACCAGATTGGTTGTCAGTAGCTGCGGCAGTATCTGGGACAAGGTCATATTGAGCCGAGTGAACTGCATTTTGGGTCTCTCACCCCTTGGTTGGTTATATTGCTGAGGAGCGGCAGCAGGCTTTAAAATTACCACCACGTTGACAGCTTGGCAGTGTTCCAGTTTATTCTGTCTCCTTGAACCATAAACAACACTAGATTCTTTCTTGAAGGGCTTCTTTTCAGTGCTCGAGGAGGCACCTTTCTGTATCTTCCCAGACTTGATACCAGCTTCTATCCTCTCACCAGTCAAGATCAGATCTGTAAACCCAGCAGAAGAATTCCCAATCAGATGGTTGAAGAAAGGACCAGACAGGGTCCCCAAGAACATATCAACGAGCTCACGATCAGTTAGAGGTGGCTGCACCCTTCCAGCCAGGTCTCTCCACTTTTGGGAATATTCTTTAAATCCTTCACCCGTCCCTAGTGACATACCCTGGAGTTGGGTACACGTAGGAGCGAGGTTGGAATTATACTGATACTGCTTATAGAACGCAGTAGCCAAATCTTCCCAGTTACGGATACTGGCTCCATCCAGCTGATAGAACCATTCGAGTTGAGTCCCTGAAAGACTATCCTGGAAGAAATGGATCCATAAATTCTTGTCGGCTATGTAAGGTTGGATCTTCCTTACATACGATCAGAGATGCAGCTTAGGACAGGAAGCTCTGTCGTACTTTGCAAAAGCAGGCGCCTTGAACTTATGGGGAATCACCACCCCAGAAGATAAGCCTAGGTCTCCAAAGTCCAACCCGGGTACATGTTGAATCTCCATAGCACTTAAGCGGTCCTCCAGCTGTTTGTACCTATCCTCAGCAGGAGGATACTGTTCATCATTGTAATCCGTCTTGTTGTCGGAGACCACGGGACTAGGAACCCTTCTCTCTTGGGGACTGTCCTTCCCTACAGAGGAAGTAGTCAGATCAACCTCATTTTGTAGTCCATTCCCGAATCTGCGTCCGGTGTTAAACAACACAGTCCTCTTCTTCTTCTTTTTCAGAATCAGAGTCTTCAACTCTTGTTGACCCTGGGCTAGGCTCATAACCAACTCTTGGAACTGGGCATTCTGGGCCTGGAGGGCCTTGATAGCTTGTTCAGTGGAAGGTTCGGTAGACATGATGATTAATGAAATAAACAACGAAGAAGATAAGTGACCTGTAAACAGTGTACCTGTAATGCAATGATATGTATGATATGCATGCAATGTTTTCAAGGATCTCGCGGGGCAAACCAAGAAACTTGTTAGAATTTGAATTTGGGTAGCTTGATTGAAGGAACTTCATGTTGTTGAGAGTCCTTCTTCAAGAGTCAAAGCTCACCATATCGAGTGGGTCATAGCCCCTGACTCAAGTTATCATGTTTTGATCTCCAAACAACCTTGGCTAGAGGAAAATAAATCCCCTTTGCCCCTTGCTAGACATTTGGTTCATCATGACCTACATCACAAACCCTTGAGATCCTTGAAATGGGTTAGTCCTTATGCAGGATGCATGCAATGTTATGATGGTATGATGTTATAATAAAGGCACACCACAAGTATTCACAAAAGGCAAACATGGTAAGGCACACAAGTCACACAATACAACCCTTAGAGTTCAGTCCGGCATGAAGTTTAGGTACTACCCTCTTGAAGTTGGTTGGCTTAAAACCTGTCCTATGAATAGTAACCGGGTTCTAAGGAGCTCAATATCATTGGATTGTTTTCTATGTTCATTGTTTTGATTTAGCCACTGAACTGACGACCAAAATATTCCAAGAAAACAACCCTTAATGAGTGTAGTATCAAGTATCTACCAACTTCGGACTGCACCAAAGTCGGTCATCTCACTACTCCTAAAGAGGCCAGGATGGTCAAGTAAGGTTCTAAGGTCAGTTGATGCTTCGCGACACCACGCGGCGGCCCCATACTCTCCTTGACTTGACTCAAGGGTTACCGGTACTCACCAAAGTGCCACATCAACGTAGCAACTGCTTCAACCATGTCGGTATACCTCGCACAGTTCCCTCACAGTTTGTTGCTACTTCTAAAGGGTATCCCTAGATCCGGGTTAGGATCCATAAAACTCTGATACAAGCCCACAATAATAAAGCATTCAAGGCATACAATTGAAAACATGGTGATCTAATCCTAAGGTACACCTCACTTATAATAATCCCCAGCAGAGTCGCCAGTTCTGTGATCGATGGAAATAGAACTGACTGTTTTGAAATGCTGGTTCGCGAAATGTCGCGGTAAGCAAGAGTCGCCACCGTCTTTTATTTTCTCCAACAAGGAAAGGACAAAAGCACAGCAAAATTCCTTTTCGAGATGTTTCTCGGTTCGGGAGGTAGATTATAGAAAGGGAAGGTGTTAGCACCCTTTCTATCTGTGGTTATCCACGGGCTCTTAGGTACTTGCTCACTATGTTTTCAAAAATGTTTGCTTTTCTTGTGTTTGTGGGTTTTGAAAAAGTTTGTTTTGAAAACTTCAGTTTGACTCTTGTATCAGTCCTCAAGAGTGTATGAAGTGTTTGTTTGAAAACTTTTGTTTGAAAGTGCAAGTGCGAAAAGTTGTTTTTGTTTTGAAAGAGAAAGTACCTTAGAACCTCTACCTACTCAAAAGAAATTAAGCTGTGTAAATGTCCTTTAGACAGTACTATCCCACTATTGAGAAGTAGGTAGCACCGTCGTTGGAGTTATTCGGGTCAAGTCGATTATAGGGACATGTGGTCACCAAAGCAATAGTAGGACGCTTTAGCGGTAACCCTAATGTCCTAGATCCTTTTTATCCGAGGCAACCGTTTCGAGGCAACTGGATCTTTAGACAGGAGGGCGACCTCTAAAACACCCTATACTCAATGACCACGTCGAGGCAACCAAGTGAGGCGTATCCTAAGAGTGGCATGTGCGAGTGTGTCAGGATTCAATTTATATTATCTTTGCACATGTTATGGTGAGCTACGTTTTGATTTTATTTTGAGAACAAGTCTTGTCATGCATAACAGTTAATAATTATGCGGAAAGTAAATTGCGGAAAGTAAATCTACGCTATTACAAGGCGTCGGGTATTTACATCGCCAAAAACAACCCTTGAAAAGTAAATGCAAGAAAATAAAGGAAAACGATAAAAGTCCTAATTATCTATTACATTCTCGGAGCAATTACATAAACAATGGTCAAAAATATTATGCGCGAAAAGAAAATTGCGTCGGAGAAGTCCTTAGGGTTTTGACCCTTTTTGAGAAAAGAATGAATTTTGGTCCTTTTTGCATTTAATTAAATCTAATTCTAATTAACTAAATAATTGATTAATTAAAAAAAGTATTTTTTTTAGTTTTTTATGTTTTTAATGAAAATAAAATAAAAGAAAAAGTCACAAGTTAGTAAAAACCCTAATTCTAATTTATTTTATTTATTGCAAAAAATTATTGAAATGAACCTAATTAAAAGACTAAATTAATTAATTACATTTATTTACAAAAATAATAAGTTAAAGGTGAAATTAATAATAATAATAAAAATATTTTATTTTTCAGAATTTATTATGAAAATAATTAATTTGTTAATTAAATAATAATAATAATAATAATTAATGAAAAGATTAAATGGAAATTAAAAAAGAAAAGAATAAAGAAACCAGGGGGTGCTGGCCCAATATGGAGGTTTGTTAGCAATCTTCAAGCCCATTAAGCTGCCAGTCCGTTTGACCTTTTTGATTGTCTACGCGTGGGTTGACTAGGAGTATGATGGTCATCCATCTATGACCTTCAGATTTGTGCTTGTGGCCACTTGGCGCCAGGGATTTGAAAGTGCATGGTGGACATCATTTAGGAAGCCTGTATGTGAATAGGTAAAGAAAAATAGAAACAAGTATTTGGGGGACCTGGGGTTCGAACCCAGGTCCCAATGATCATTGGCCAACGCACTATCCACTACGTCATCTGCACACGTTTTTTATTATAACACTAAACAAACAATATATTAATAATCCAAACAATATGCTGTAAAAAGAAAAACGCGCGCTTCTTTTTTGAATGGTCCAACCATACACTTACACGTCTTCATCGTCCTCGCTGTGCCTGTAAAAAACAAAGCTAGATAGCGTGGGTTTTTAACCCCCACAATTTGACATGAGGAATAATAGCGAATAGAACCCTGATACACATAAATATTTCGCGAGGGTGGCTTTTGATTCGTCTAGTTCTCACGAATCTAACCATAGGTCTCTCAAGGCTTAATTTTTCCTGTACTGTAAAGCCCCAATTTTAGAGTTCAAGAACCCTAGAATTCATCAATGGTAACTTGTGATTCTGTACACCATAATTCAATTAACCTGTACCATTAGCTTCGTATGGATTCAAGCAATGCAAAACAAACAATAAATCATGTTAATGATGCATGAATTAAGCTATTCGATTTTCAAAATAACAAGCAAACCGTGAAACTGTTCTTGGTGATTTCTTGAGCTTTAGTGCTTGGTTTTGATTCCTACACGTTCCTGGGAACCCCTGCAATGTGTTAGAATCAATAAAAAGCTTTGAATTAGCCTGGAATATGGAAATCAGTTTTCAAGTTTTCTTGAATTTTTTCAATATGCTTATGGCTTTGTTTGTAGCAATCTCACGTATGCATGATTAGGGTTAGGTTGTGTATTTATAGAGGACTGAATTTAGGTCAAATCCTTGAGCAAAGATCCATTGAATAATGATTTGAATATTTGATTGAAAATCAAATATTTTTGAATCTTTTTGATTGAAGAAAGTTTCCATCTTTGGAGATTCTTGTCCCTTTGATTTGCACACAAAATTGCCAGCATGATTAGGTCATTCTTGCTTCACAAAAAGATTGAAAAATCACATCTTTGTATTTCCTACAATTTAAATTAATTAAATGAATTAAAATTGATTAAAAATCCAAATAATTAATAAAAATAAGAAAAATAAGTTCAAATAAGCTTGATGGGTCGTGCATAGGACATGGATGAAGTTTCAAGAAGAGATTTGAGGCCCATTAGCAAAAATAAGGTGTTTTGGGCAAAGTTGACTTTTGCAAATTCCTAAAAATTTCCCAACTTCTCCAATGCATATCTTGCTCAATTTTAATCATATGAATATGTTCTTGGACATTTTGGAAAGGTCTTGAAGTCCTATAACCAATGCTTTTGGTCCCATGTCATTTGGATTTACCAATCTCAAGTTATGGCCTTTGACTTAAAGTGCACTTTTGTTGACTTTTGAATTTGACCTATAATGTAGAAATTGATAACTTTTTGTGAGAGCATTTCTTGGACTTGGAATGTGAATATGGATTGTAGGAAATGTCATCCCCTTCAAAATGAGCATTGGATGGGATTTTTATGATGAACCATGAAAAAGTTATGCCCTGGTCAAGATACAATTGACTTTTCTGCTGTCCAAAAATAGTAACTTTTTGCATCTTGATGATTTTTGAGCTATCCTTGTGGAATCATGATCAAGACTTGATCAAATGATGATTGTGGACTCAAAATAAGATGTTTACCAAAAATTCTGACTTTTGACTGCAAAATGACCATTTTACCCCTGCAGTTGACTGTGGATCAAATAGGGCTTTTGACTGTGCAAATTGCCACTGTGAGTCTTGAAACTTGGCATGTAGGTGCTTGAGGATGCATATAGGCCTTTGAGACTTGATTGAGCCATTGAAAACCCCAAATTCCTTGAAAGAAACAAAACCCTAATTTTGACTGGCTTAGGAGGTATTTGGACTGTGCAACCCTTGAGAAATCTTGAACCATTTGAAGATGATTCCTGACAAACCTTGAAGAATAGGGGAGGGCAAATTTTGGGGTACAACAAGTACCCTCTTGAGTTTAGTTGGTTCAAAACCTGTCCTATAAATAGTAACCGGGTTCTAAGGAGCTCAATATCATTGGATTATTTTCTATGTTCATTATTTTGGTTTAGCCACTTAACTAGCGACCAAAATATTCCAAGAAAACAACCCTCAATGAGTGTAGTATCGAGTATCTACCAACTTCGGACTGCACCAAAGCCGGTCATCTCACTACCCCTAATAAAAGGCCAAGATGGTCAAGTAAGGTTCTAGTTCATTAATGCTTGATGACATTACTCAGCGGCCCCGTATTCTCTTTGATTGACTCAAAGGCTACCGGTACTCACAAATATGTCGCACTAATATAGCTATTACTTCAACCGTGTCGGTATACCCCGCATAATTTCCACAACGTATTGCTATCTATGAATGTTTCCCAAATCCGGGTGGAGGATTTCAAGCCCAAACAAAAGAACCAAAATGTAAAGCAATCAAAGCAAACAATAATCATGCAAAGGGTGATCTAAGCCCTAAGGTTACTCCACTTAAAAAATAGATCACCAACAGAGTCGCCAGTTCTGTGATACGGTGGGAGAACTGACTTGGTATTTTACGTTTGTGTTCGCAAATGTTTCGGTTTAGTAAGAGTCGCCACCGACTTTTTATTTTATCCTAAGGAAAGGTCAAAAAGCACAGGAAAGACCTTTGAGATGTTTTCTTGGGTTCGGGGAGTAGGTTATAGAAAGGGAAGGTATTAGCACCCTTTCTATCCATGGTTATCCAAGGGCTCTTAGTTACTTGCTTAGATCACTTACTTTGTATTTCTATTGTTTGAAATGGTGCTTTTCAATTGTTTGAAATGGTGCTTTGTGTGTGATTTTGGAAAATGTTTTGAAAAGAGGCCATCGTTGTGGCAACCTTTGTAATGATTCTTGTTTGAATGTATACAAAGGTGTTTTTGTCTTTTGAAAGGTTTTCAATGTTTGAAAGTAGGGTTTTGAAATTGTGTTGTGGAGTGTGTTTTGAAAAGTAGCAAGGATGTTTTTGCAAGCTTGATCAAGTAACTAGGAGCTATCTACCCTATTTTACTCAAAGATCTTTCTTATATTCTTAACCCTTTTAACAGTGTTGCTTCACCATTGTATTTGGTGAACAACCTTGTGTTAGGATGTTTAACGGGACAGGCATGGGTCATCGTATAGACCATGATAACAATTGTGTCAAGTATCTTTTGCAATTTTCTTGAGGGACTTGATCATTTTGTTTAGGCAACTCAGATAGCGTCATCGATGGACTATGATATTTTTGTTTGTTTTTGTTTTGCAAAAGTAGTCAACATGCAACCATGGCCCATTTTTGAAGGCAACAAGTGGATGAAACCCTAGGGGTGAAAGTGTGTATTGTGTTTGTTTTTCATGCATGTTGTCTTGGATTAGGTTAAACTAATTGTTGATTTTATTTGCATACAAACCCTAGGTCTAAGCATGACATAATTGAAAGCTTTTAAATGTACGGGAATTTAAATGCTACACTATTACAACATGATATAGGGAGGGGGTACAAATTTGAATTGGGAGTATTTGACAAGAAAATAAATTCTAAGTTATTACAACCATATCGAATGTACAAGATACAATATTTAAATGTGCAATAATTGAAATAAATACAATAAATAAATGTAAATAAAATGTATTATGCCAAAATGTTTTTAGTATGTAAAAAGTAATTTTTCAATGTGAAAAGTAAAATAAAGAAGATCAATTTTAATTATTTTTCCTATTTAGGGCAAGAAACCCTAATTCTTAATAAGTAAAAAATTATTTATTAATTATGTGCAATAATATACTAATTTATCAAAAAAATAAAAGTATATTGTAAAAATGACATTTTTGGTCCAAAATAATAATAAAAATGAAAATGTAACATTTTTTGTATTTTTGACCTAATTATCTAATAAGATAAAATATATAAGTATATTTATACATTAAATATATTAAATGTGAAAAAAAATTGAAATAAATTATTTACAAAAATGTATATATTTCAAGAAAATATTTTCAAATGTGTATAAAAATAAAAATGAAAATAAACATATTTTTTATATTATTTTTAGATTTAAACAAAATAACATAAAGTATTTAAACATTTTTATGGTGGAAATAAATAAAATAAATACCAAATAAATGCAAAAAATTATAAAAATATTTTTGGATCATTTTTTATATTTAAAAATAAAATATCAAAGTCAGAAAAGAAAATAAAAATGCAAAAATATTAAAATATAAGAAAATGGGCCAGGGGGTGTGAAACTGAAAATGGGGGGTGCCAAAAGTAGGAAGTAGCCAGGCCCAGCCATCTACTTCATCTTCTTCCTCTGTCCAACAGAATTTGAAAAAACGCGCGCTAGCTACCCCAACCTGTATCTCCTGATTCTTTGATCTTTTGACAAAACTCAAAACATAAAACTTGTAGAGCATCAAATAACGAATCTAACCATATAAAAAACTTGGACTAACTCTTAAATACCAGAGAGAATTTCGCTGGCCTTAATTTTTAACCTAGTTTTTTCAGAAAGTTCATGAGTGAAATTCTCTCAGCACGATTAATGTAAATGAAAACTAAGCATATGTATGGCTTCAGGGCTATGAGTACAACATATTTCATTCACAAACCTAAGCCTAACCATTCCTAGATAGGGAGATAGAAGTCCATGAAATACCTGTTTCAGTTGACTTCGATCTGGACAATGTAGCAACCTTCAATAGGGTTTGAGCTTCTGTTGAGCTTGCCTGAGGTCCAAGGAAGCTTCTCCAATGTTTGGCTTGCTTTGAAACAACTTGAATCGTGTTGTAGAACTCAACCTGCAGAGCTTTGAAATGAAAATGGCAAAGTGAGTTAGAGGTGTTACAGCTTGCAATGGGGGCCTGGGATAGTTCAGGTGAGTTGATTGGAAGGTGTTGGGACTATCTTGGGACAAAACGCACGATGGAATTTTGTTGTGGCTTGCAAAATGCAGAACCTGTCTTGTTTTGCAGAAAAACAGTGGTTCTGAGTATCAGGAGGTATGAGTGATGAAAGGGTCTTGCTTTAGGCTTGTTGGGAGATATGGAACTTGTTCATAAAGTTCTTGTAAGCTTGTGTTAACATATATGAGAGCTTGCTTATGTTTTTCCACTTTTCTTCTACTTGAAGCAAGAGAATGGAAATGATGTTATAGCGCTGTATAAGCCCTCCTATCATGCTGCAACTTTTTTTATTGGTTACTGGAATTAGTGGACTTTATCTTGCCTCAAAGATCTGGCCCCCATGCTTCAAGGATTTGGTTTTGACATAAAGTGAAATTAGGCAAAAATGGCAATTTGCCTTTTTCTACTTAAGGCTTAATCTTGTGTATAATGTCCAAGTGAACAAAACAAAGGCTTAGACTGATGGATTGGCATTAAATTATGGAGTGCAAATTGGTTTTGAGACCTGTAATGTTGAACCAAGCTAGCTAGATCAGAATTACTAGTTGTTATGAACATGTATTGGCCATGGACAAAAGTGAGTTTTTGCCAACTTCAAGCATTCGATTCTCTCTAACCACAAGGGTGTTTGAGGAGTTCTTGGACAATTTGGAAAGCTTGGAACATGTACTACAATCCCTCTTTGTAATGAAACTTGAAATACAAAGTGGAACTATGTGAAAAATGGCCAAGAAGATGGGTCAAAATCCTGCCTAAATTAGGGCAAATTTTCTAAGTTAAAAGTTTTAGGTACCCTTGTTCCGAAAATCATAACTTGAGATACAAGCTTCTTCTGAGAAAACTTTGTGAATCAAGGTTGTAGACTTTGTGATGGGCTACAACTTTCATGTTTCAAGTTTTGTTTGAATTCAATTGCATCTTGGTGAATAAATGGGACAAAGTTAGGAAAAAATAAGAAAATTTCATAACTTAGAAAATTTCTAAGTTATAAACTTTTTTCCATTTTAAACCCTAATTTGCATTTTTGGGTTTCTTGATGAACAAGTTTCATAATTTGACATGTCTTGATGAAAAATAAATCTTGGCACTTGATTTTGACCAAAAAGTCAAAGTTTGACTTTTCAGTATACGGTCAAATTTTGATCAGTTGACTGAAAAATTCATCTGTTAATCCTATGCATTTGAGATCTTTTGAACTTGTTGAATGGGTCAAGACAATGTCATTGAGTCCTTGAGTCCATATGTGGGCTTGATTTTCCATTGGTTAGGTCAAACAGTCAAAAATTTCCTTTGTGCAGTCAAAACCCTAAAAATGACCATTTTGCCCTTTTGGTGATCTGATCAAATTTCTTGTGGAATTGTGATCCAAACCTGATCAAATGGTTCATATGAGTTCATAATGTTAATGTGGGTCAAATTTCATGAGGTTTGACTGTCAATTGGCCACAATTGACTTTTTCCCCAATACAGCTGATTTCTAGGTCAACTGTCCAATTGTCTGGGTAAAGATTTGAATCAAGGCTTGAAACTTGGTATGGGAAAACTTGTGAACCCAACATGAAGCATGAAAGTCAATTTGGGTATTATAGGTCAAAATATCCTTGTGCAAACTCAAACCCTAATATGGGTTAACAGTGCAAGGAGGGGTCTTGAGTAGAGCAAACCCTAGCTTGATCTTGAATTACAGGAGTCTTGTGATGAGAAAGTGTTGATGAAATGATAGGGAAAATTTTGGGGTACAACAGTTGCCCATGTTCAATCTTCTTGAACCTGAAGAGTTAGATTGGCAAGTTTGCCTTTCGCGACTCGAAGGTAAAAGAGGATTGGACACTAGAGTGCCCGTAAATTTGCACTCGTCAAAACATAGGTGCGGGAATGGGCTTAAAGACGCCATTTGGAGATGGCAGAATCTTGCTGGATATGGGCTTAAAGATGCCATCCAAAAACCTTTGTTGAATTGCAATGCTGTAGGCCAAAAGAATGAGTATCAAAATGGTATCCGTGTCTGGAATGCACTTGAACTGTATCTGGAGACTGAGTTTGTATGAGAAAAATAATGGCGTCCGCGTCTGGGGAGTATCTGAGCTATAACTGTGTTTGAATGTTGAATGAATATCAGAATGACTGTCGTGTCTGGAGTGTATCTGTATTGTATCCAGGTAACAGAGAAATATATGTGTATGGAGCAACTGTGTGCTGGGGATAAACTCTGAATGAGTGACAGAATGGCAACCGCGTCTGGAGCGTATCTGGGCTGTATCTGAAGTTGAGATCTATATGAGTAGTAGAATGACTTCCGTGGCGACTGCACTGAGGGAATCAAACCGCTGGTGTAAGGGTCAAAATGACATCCGTGTCTGGAGCATATCTGAACTTGAGGTTGATAATTGAATCTGAATGAGAGATAGAATGGCCGCCGTGTCTGGAGCGTATCTAGTCTGTATCGGATTGCTGAAGTCTGAATGAGTAGTAGAATGACCGCCGTGTCTGGGATGTATCTGTATTGTATTTGACTTGAAACTCCGAATGAGTAATAGAATGACCGCCGTATCTGGGGTGTATCCATACTGTATCTGAATAATTGTTAATGATAGTCTTTTAATCTTATCCTGAAAAGGATAAAATGTTAGCTAAAACACAAAGTTATGTTGCATGATATGTATGATGCAATGAACTGTATTTCATCAATGTTTATGATATATGAATGTAATGGTTATGCATGTAAGCTGAGTAGTCGTCTTGTTGAGGAAGATAAAATCCGGATAGCTGGAGATAACGAAATCTTTGACCGCTGCCGGGGAAAATAAATCCTTGACCGATGCTGAGGATTTGAAGATGAGAAAAACCTTGCTGACTGCTTGGGGAATAAGGGAAACTCTGAAAAATATCTACTGGGGAGTTAAAACCTGGGAGACCTCTGCTGGAGAAATGAGACTGAGAATCTTCAATCTGCTGGGAAATAAATCTGTGGGGAAATGCTCACTATTCTGGCTCCGTCGGGGATAGGATTTTCAGGGTTTTGGACTCCACTGGGGATCTTGAAACTTGACTCTGATGGGAATTTTGAAATTCAGCTTAGCTGGGGAATCAAGCTTTAGAAAGCAACGGCTCTGTCGAGGATCTTGAAGCTTAACCGCGCTGGGGAAATATATTCCAAATTTAGCTTTGTTGAGGATCCGAATGATGTATCGTAGGGAATTTCTTCTGAAATGGAATAAAGATATCTTCCTACACCTTCAACCTATCAGTAACTATCTTTTTTCAATTTCGTTTTATTTGTAAGCAGTGATTATGTTCAAATGCATATGCCTATTTAACAAAACATTGGACGTTTTCAAATATAACATAAGTGTAAAAAAGAAAAGAAAGGAAAGCAAATTTCTGCACTTGGAAGTGTATTTGTATTAACTTTTGTGAGTATCTTTGTACAAAGGAGACAGACACCCTAGTAAGAGAATGTTGTCGTAAAAATTGGAAAATTTTATACAAAAGAAAGATGGCTATGTGTAACAATTCCATGGGATTCCCATTCTGCTATAGCCTTCACGACTCTGAATATCTTGTCCATTCACTGCTTCGTCCGCCGATGACTAGGTCGATCAGAAGCTCAGAGCTTGTTGATGAAGAGATTGTTCTTTAAAGTGATCCGACGAGACACAGTCATACGCTTTAATTCCCTAACTTTTGCCTGAATCACCCTTTCGGGTTTTCGATCCACCGGGAAACCCTTTTTTGCCCAAGTCGCCCTTTCGGGTTTTCAACTTGCCGGGTGTACAGATTTTTTTGTTTTATCCCTAATTTTTGCCTGAACCGCCCTTTCGAGTTTTTGGTTCACCGGGATGCCTATTTTTTCCCAAGTCGCCCTTTCGGGTTTTCAACTTGTCGGATTATTTCATGCGTAGTATCTTTTGACTATGTCTGCGTTCGCAGGGTGTGGCAAATCGTCGCCGTCCATGGTGGTCAAAATCATTGCCCCACCAGAAAAGATGCTCTTGATCACAAATGGTCCTTCGTAAGTAGGAGTCCATTTGCCCCTGGGATCACTTTGCGGTAAGATGATCCGCTTGATTACAAGATCTCCAACTTGATATATCTAACGCCCGACTTTCTTGTTGAAAGCCTTGATCATTCGTTTTTGATACGTCTGACCATGGAAAACAGCAGTAAGTCGCTTCTTGTCGATCAAATTGAGTTGATCAAGCCGGGTATGAATCCAATCGTCTTCACTTAAACTAGCGTCCTTCATAATCCTTAAGGAAGGAATCTGAACTTCCATGGGTAGGACAACCTCCATGCCATACACCAAAGAAAATGGCGTTGCCCCTGTTAAAGTACGTGTCGTGGTACGATATCCATGCAGAGCAAACGGTAACATCTCATGCCAGTCTTTATAGGTAACTGTCATTTTTTGAATGATCTTCTTGATATTTTTTTTCGCGGCTTCAACAACACCGTTCATCTTCAGCCGATAGGGAGATGAATTGTGATGATAAATCTTGAACTGTTTGCATAGAGCGGTGATCATAGTATTGTTCAGATTTGTACCGTTGTCTGTGATAATCCTTTCGGGGACACCATACCGGCATATGAGGTTCTGCTTGATGAAGCGGGCAACCACATTCTTTGTAACAGAGGCAAAGGAAGCTGCTTCGACCCACTTGGTAAAATAATCAATAGCGACCAAGATGAAGCGATGTCCATTGGACGCTGTGGGCTTGATCTCTCCAATCATGTCAATGCCCCACATTGCGAATGGCCAAGGAGCTGTCAGAATGTTGAGAGGAATAGGAGGAATATGTTCCTTGTCGGTGTAGACTTGGCACTTGTGGCAAGTACGGGAATGTTGGTGACAATTAGCTTCCATGGTAGACCAGTAGTAGCCAGCCCTTAGAATCTTCTTAGCCATCGTATGTCCGCTCAAATGGGTGCCAAATGTACCACTGTGTACTTCAGTCATGATCAACTCTGCTTCAGCTTTGTCCACACAACGAAGTAGAACATAATCATGGGTGCGCTTATAAAGGATGCCATTGCTTAGGAAGAACTTGGCAGCAAATCTCCTTAAGAACTTTTTGTCATTGACGGAAGCTCCTTCAGGGTATCCTCTAGTCTGGAGATACCTTTTGATTTCATGAAACCAGGGTTGTTCCACTACTTCTTCGGTATTAATCTCATGACAGTGCGCAGGTTCGTCCATTCGGTCGATGGTAATTTGGGGAGCCTCGTTAT
Source organism: Vicia faba (assembly GCA_948472305.1). NCBI lineage: Eukaryota > Viridiplantae > Streptophyta > Magnoliopsida > Fabales > Fabaceae > Vicia > Vicia faba. Next base: position 33,510,185 of record OX451739.1, read on the forward strand.
CCCAGTTGAGTTTAAACATGGAAGACATTGTAGCCAGAGCATCTGCTTGCTGATTTTCTTCTCGTGGGAAGTGCTCGAAAGTAATCTGCTCGAACTGAGGCAACAATGTCAGGACATGTTCTTTGTATGGGATAAGATTAGGATGTTTGGTGTCCCACTCTCCTTTGACTTGACTGATAACCAAAGCCGAGTCCCCAAATACGACCAAAGATTTGATCCCCGGGTCTATAGCAGCCTTGAGACCAAAGATGTAAGCTTCATATTCGGCCATGTTGTTGGTACAACTGAAACAAAGTCGGGCAGTGAAGGGTGTATGGCAACCCTGTGGAGAAATGAGTACCGCACTGATACCGTTTCCAAGTGCACTTGAAGCACCATCAAAGTACAGGGTCCATCGGGATCCTTGTTCAGGTCCGTCATACGGTCCATTACCTTCGATTTTGTCCAAAGTCATGATGTCCTCGTCAGGGAAGTCGAATCTCATAGACTGATAATCTTCGACGGCTTGATGAGCTAGATGGTCAGCTAGTACACCCCCTTTATAGCTTTTTGGGTAGTATACTGGATGTCATATTCTGTCAGGATCATTTGCCATCTAGCAATTCTTCCAGATAAAGCAGGCTTCTCGAAGATATACTTGATAGGATCCATCTTGGAAATCAGCAAAGTGGTATGAGTCAACATATACTGCCTTAGCCGACGAGCAGCCCATACCAAAGCGCAACAAGTTTTCTCGAGCAATGAGTAGCGAGTCTCACAGTCGGTAAACTTTTTGCTAAGGTAATAAATGGCATGCTCTTTTCGGCCAGACTCGTCATGTTGGCCCAGTATGCACCCCATTGAGTTATCCAAAACAGTCAGATACATGATCAACGGTCTTCCTTCGACGGGTGGCATTAGAATAGGAGGTTCTAGTAAGTACTCGTTGATCTTATCAAAAGCAACTTGACAATCATCGTTCCATTCAACTACCTGATCTTTCTTCAACAGTTTGAAAATTGGCTCACAGGTAGACGTCAGGTGAGAGATGAACCTGGCGATATAGTTCAAGCGTCCCAAGAATCCTCTAACCTCCTTTTCAGTGCGGGGGGGGGGGGGGGGGGGGGGGGCAGGCATTTCTTGTATAGATTTTACTTTAGCTGGATCAACCTCAATGCCCTTGTTGTTGACAATAAATCCCAGGAGTTTACCAGACCTAACTCCAAAAGTGCACTTGCTTGGATTCAGTCGGAGTTTATACTCTTTCAACCTGGAAAACAACTTTTGCAAATGATTAAGGTGTTCTTCTTCTGTTTGTGATCGAGCTATCATGTCGTCTACGTAAACTTCGATCTCATGATGTATCATATCATGAAACAAAGCTACCATGGCGCGTTGATAGGTTGCCCCTGCGTTCTTCAGTCCAAACGACATCACTTTGTAGCAGAAGGTACCCCATTGTGTAACAAAGGTTGTTTTCTCCATGTCTTCGGGGGCCATTTTGATTTGGTTATATCCCGAGAATCCGTCCATGAAAGAAAAAAATTTGTGTTGAGCTGTGTTGTCAACCAAGATGTCGATATGCGGTAGTGGAAAATCATCTTTAGGGCTAGCCCTATTCAAGTCCCGATAGTCTACACACATTCTGACTTTACCGTCCTTCTTAGGTACGGGCACGATGTTAGCAACCCATTGTGGATAGGAGGTAACAGCCAGAAATCCAGCGTTGAATTGCTTCATTACTTCGGCCTTGATTTTCTCAGACATGTCAGGCCTCATCCGACGGACCTTTTGTTTGATCGATGGACAGTCTTCTCTTGTGGGGAGGCGGTGAACCACGATATCGGTGTCTAGCCCTGGCATGTCTTCATAAGACCAAGCGGAGATTTCAACATATTCGTTTAACAATTGCACTAAGCGCTCTTTGACACTTGGTTCCAGGTTGGCACCCACTTTTACTTCCTTCCTGTCTTCCTCTGTCCCTAAGTTGATGGTTTCTAACAGCTCTTCATGAGGCAGAATGACCCTCTCTTCTTGTTGTAGAAGTCTGGCTAACTCTCCCGGCACTTCACAATCTTCATCAACTTCGTACTCAGCATGATTGACCAAATCTTCAGAGTTATCGAAGGCTAAAGCAGAATAGTCACCCATGGAATCCGGAGTGGATGGGTACCTGCATTTGTGAGTGTGGGTGTGTGTAAGGGATAGCCATCTTTAAACAAACAAAAATGCAAAAGAAAAGAAAATGAACACATCAATTTATAGATGAAAAATGTCCAATGATTCATTAAAACATGGCATATGATTATGAAGAAAATCAAGCCCGTACAAATGGACCTACATGCCCCGGGCAAGGCATGAGGTGAAAATAGTGTACGAATTGTTTTAGTTATTACAGACCATAAAAATGGGAAATTGTTCAAAGATAAAATTACTGGTTGATAAAGGTGATAGGAACAAAATCATTTGCTTCCCAATTTCTCAAACCCCCTTCGACAGTCGGAAAGATCCAATCTTCAAAATGGCTCTCCTCATCTTCATCTTCTATAGCATTGATTCCGTGGTGTGAGATCTTGACGGGTGGTCCTCCGACCTTAGAGCGACGCATAGCCTTTTGCCCTGCAGCAGTAAACCTTAAACCACACTTGTCCATCTTACGGGGAAAGTCAGGCAATTGTCCCCATATTGTGCTCTTCCCCTCCTTAATCACAGCCTCTGCGTCTTTGAGAGATGCCATACTAGATGCATGCTTTGGAACGATAGGCTCCTCGACCATTGTCTTCGCAACTGCTACCTCGAGAGAAACTTCCTCAAAATGTTGAAAAGGTGTTTCGATGAACTCGCCATCTAACTCCACATATCGAAAGGAATTGAGATGACTAATCATGTACTCTTCCTCGCCGTGCACAATTATGATTTTACCCTTAACAGGATATTTCAGCATTTGATGTAAAGAGGAGGTAACTGCCCCGGCATAATGGATCCACGGTCTTCCCAGCAAACATGAGTATGACAGATGGATGTCCATTACGTAGAAGGTGGAGTTGAACACTTCGGTGCCTATGTTGATAGGAATATCAACCTCTCCATGAACCATTCTTTTGGAACCATCGAAAGCTCTGACGACGATGTTACTAGGTTTGAGGGTCAAACCTTTGCAATCCAAACGGTCTAAGGCCTTCTTTGGCAGCACATTCAGGGAAGAACTAGTATCAACCAAGACATGGGCGAGAGTGGTTCCTCGGCATTCAACTGAAACATGTAACGCATCATTGTGCTTCCTTTCTTTGGGAGTTAAGTCAGCGTCGGAAAAGCCCAGGCCATTGTCAGCAGTAAGACTGGCCACACAATCCTGAAATTGGTTAGCCGAGGTCTCTTGGGGTACATGTGCCGTCTTCAAGAATTTAATTAGGGCCTTAGCATGGGCCTCTGAACAGAGAAGGAGGGCTAACATTGAAATTTTAGAAGGGGTCTGCCCCAGTTGTTCTACAACATCGTAGTCACTTTTTCTGATTATTTTTAGGATTTCATCCATTTCCTTCTGAGTGGTTTCAGGGATAACCACAGCATGAGCCTTCGTCCCGACAGGCATTTCCAGCATCCCCTTACCCTTGTCGGTATTATCAGCAGATGGTCTTTCTTCAGGAGTGTTTAACTCTTCAATCAATGGGCCTTGCACAGAGGGCCCAACAGGTGCAGAAGCTTTTAAGGGTCCGAAAACTTCTCGGGGGGGAGCAATCTCCGGAGAAAAGATCCGGCCACTGCGGGTTATCTTGCTTGTACCCGCGATGTTCCCTATATCAGGGTCTTCTTCAGAAATCTCTTGGACTGTTTCGATTTGTTTGATGTCGTGGTAGAAGATTTCTCCCCCATAGTTCCACGGTATCATTTTGCTTGATTGATACGGGACAGGTCCCGGCATGGTGATCTTTAATGGTACACATTCAGAGTTGGGTGTAATCCTGATAGGCGTTTTGCAAGCCTTGGGAGGATTGTCGGAAATGGTTATGATGGCAATATCGTTGGTTGAAGCATCACAAGTATCAGGAGTAATCGGATTGAAAGTGTTAACAGGGGTTTTCTGGAAAAGTATTTCTTGAGTATCCATCAGGCATTGGACACCTGACTTCAATATTGGACAGTCACCTTGAATATTCAAACAAAAATAACAGTTTTTACCACAACCAGGAAAGATCCCGGCTCTCAACAAATTTTCTTTAATCACAATCAAAGGAGTCAACAGATTGGCAACATCAGTAACATGGAGGTTTTCCAAAACGGCATGCACATTGTGGCCGTGCTTGGGCATCAGAGCAGATATAACATTGGGCTTCTCAGGAGCGTCAAATTCAACCTCTTTGGCGTCAATTAAATCCTGAATTTTGTTCTTAAGTGCCCAACAATTATTGGTATCGTGCCCAGCACTGTCGGAATGGTAAGCACACTTGGCGTTGGAGTGAAAGTATGGAGAGGAGGTGTTAGGGTTTTTTGGCGCCTCCTTCAAACTAGTCAGATTCAACTTCAACAAATGGGGAAGAACCTGCGCGGGTGTCATGTTGATGCGGGTGAACTTCCGTTGTGGCCGTTCTACCCGTTGTTGATTAGGTATCGACTGATTGTTATGAGGTTGATCATTTGACGAATTTTGAATCATCACGGCCCCTACAGTTGGTCGGCGCTTAGTTCTTCCCAATCCCTTCTGAGAATACACAACAGATGCTTCTTTCTTGGCTGGAAAAGGTTTTTTAACAGCTGTGGATGCGGGTGCATCCTTTTGAATCTTTCCACTTTTAATACCGGCCTCTACCCTTTCGCCGGTCAAAATCAGTTCAGTAAATCCCGCAGAAGAGCTCCTAATTATATGGTTGAAGAAGGGGCCAGACAGGGTCCCCAGAAACATGTCAACTAATTCCCTATCTGATAGCGGTGGTTGCACCCTTCCAGCCAGGTCACGCCACTTCTGGGCGTACTCCTTAAACCCTTCATTTGAAGTCATCCCCATACTTTGTAACTGTGTATGAGTGGGCGCCAAATCAGCATTGTACTGATACTGACGATAGAAAGCAGCTTCCAAGTCTTCCCAATTGTGGACCTCTGATCTCTCAAGCTGATAAAACTAATCTAATTGAGTGTCAGACAAGCTGCCTTGGAAAAACTGCACCCAGAGGTCTTTATCAGATGAATGAGGTTTGATCTTTCTAACATACGACCTCAAGTGCATTTTAGGGCAAGACAGACCGTCGTACTTGGAAAATGTTGGAACCTTGAACTTGGGAGGGATAACAATCCCAGCTACCAACCCCAGTTCCTCAAAATCCAATCCGGGCACCCTCTACAACTCCATAGCTGCCAATCTGTCTTCAAGGTTCTTATACTTATTATCCGCTGGTGGATACTGTTGTTATGAATAGTCTTCGTCTTCTTCCTCTTACTCCTCTTCTACCTCAGACTCATAAGGTACAATAACTTCTTTCCCCTTGCCAATCCCTTTGTCAGACATTGAAGGAAACTCAAGAGTCCTTCTAGCATCGCCCTCAAACCTTCTTCTGAAAGTGGCTACCCCCAGTCTCTTTTTCTTTTTCTTCTCTTTATTCTTCTCTAGCAGAACTTTGAGATCCTCTTGACCCCTTGCCAAGGTCATGAGGAGTTGCTGAAATTGCAAATTTTGTGCCTGTAGATCTTTTACTGTTTGCTCCAAATCCATCTTGCTGAAATAAACAGCAGAAAGATAAGGAAACCTGGCTTGAAGACCTGTTTATGCATATGATGAATGGTATGTTATTCATGTAATGCATTCAAGGGTTCAAAAATTCAAATTTGTTGCAAACAAAAAGGAACGCACGTCATATTAAAAGAAATTGTTAGTACATAAGTGCCCCATGGGCAAAATATTACAAAATTCTTAATGTAAAAAGACATTGTGCATCCTCTTTGGTGCGATGTAGGTGTTGAGAGTTTCCTCCTCGTGAAGTCGGCGGGTGAGCTTTAAAACCTTCTTCTCACTAGCATAGAAGCTGGCTTCGAAAGTATCCCGTTCTTCTTTGAGTTGGATCCAACTCTTTTGCATTTCTTCCCATGATGTTGGCATGTTAGGATGTAGGATGGTGTATGGAACCTCTCCTTCCTTAACAGACTCTTTGATCAAGGGGAGAATGTGAGGATATGGCATCATAAGATTCTGGGAGTGGGTTCGTACCCACTTGAGGTAAGGCTCAAGGGGGATGGAATTTTTGTGCCCCAGTGTCTTACTATCCACCTTGTTAGGCATCCTCCAAGCTCTGATGAACCTTTGTCGAAGTCCTTGCGCATCATTGTCAAAGTCAAAAACTAGGTCAGGAATCAGCATGTCGTGAGGGCCATCCCTCCGGGCATATCCAAATTGCCTCAAAGCTAGACATGGGTTGTAGGTAATGCTTCCCCTAATGCCAAGTAATGGGACATTAGGGAATTCACCACAACGATCAATGATGATGACATTTTCTCTGGACCGAGAACACCAATGTACATCAGAATGTGTGAGGGTCATCAACCGTTGTGACCACTTTAAACCCTGCTCATTCTTCAAAACTGATTGTGGGAGGTGAGAAATAAACCACCTTGCTAGGAGAGGAGTACAACACATGAGAACACCTTTTTTCCTCATTGTTCGTGTGTAAAATGAGTGTAGGATGTCCCCAAGCAATGTAGGTATGGGATTCCTGGATATGAAAATTTTGACGGCATTCACATCTATAAGTTGATCAGGATTTGGGAACAAAACCAAACCATAGATAAGGAGTGCCACAATCTCTTCAAAGGCTTGAAATTGTGTTGTGGAGTGTGTTTTGAAAAGTAGCAAGGATGTTTTTGCAAGCTTGATCAAGTAACTAAGAGCTATCTACCCTATTTTACTCAAAGATCTTTCTTATATTCTTAACCCTTTTAACAGTGTTGCTTCACCATTGTATTTGGTGAACAACCTTGTGTTAGGATGTTTAACGGGACAGGCGCAGGTCATCGTATAGACCATGATAGCAATTGTGTCAAGTATCTTTGGCAATTTTCTTGAGGGACTTGATCATTTTGTTTAGGCAACTCAGATAGCGTCATCGAGGGACTATGATCTTTTTGTTTGTTTTTGTTTTGCAAAAGTACTCAACATGCAACCATGGCCCATTTTTGAAGGCAACAAGTGGATGAAACCCTAGGGGTGCAAGTGTGTATTGTGTTTGTTTTTCATGCATGTTGTCTTGGATTAGGTCAAACTAATTGTTGATTTTATTTGCATATAAACCCTAGGTCTAAGCATGGCATAATTGAAAGCTTTTAAATGTACGAGAATTTAAATGCTACACTATTACAACATGATATAGGGAGGGGGTACAAATTTGAATGGGGAGTATTTGACAAGAAAATAAATTCTAAGTTATTACAACCATATCGAATGTACAAGATACAATATTTAAATGTGCAATAATTGAAATAAATACAATAAATAAATGTAAATAAAATGTATTATGCCAAAATGTTTTTAGTATGTAAAAAGTAATTTTTCAATGTGAAAAGTAAAATAAAGAAGATCAATTTTAATTATTTTTCCTATTTAGGGCAAGAAACCCTAATTCTTAATAAGTAAAAAATTATTTATTAATTATGTGCAATAATATACTAATTTATAAAAAAATAAAAGTATATTGTAAAAATGACATTTTTGGTCCAAAATAATAATAAAAATGAAAATGTAACATTTTTTGTATTTTTGACCTAATTATCTAATAAGATAAAATATATAAGTATATTTATACATTAAATATATTAAATGTGAAAAAAAATTGAAATAAATTATTTACAAAAATGTATATATTTCAAGAAAATATTTTCAAATGTGTATAAAAATAAAAATGAAAATAAACATATTTTTTACATTATTTTTAGATTTAAACAAAATAACATAAAGTATTTAAACATTTTTATGGTGGAAATAAAAAAAATAAATACCAAATAAATGCAAAATATTATAAAAATATATTTGGATCATTTTTTATATTTAAAAATAAAATATCAAAGTCAGAAAAGAAAATAAAAATGCAAAAATATTAAAATATAAGAAAATGGGCCAGGGGGTGTGAAACTGAAAATGGGGGGTGCCAAAAGTAGAAAGTAGCCAGGCCCAACCCAACTACTTCATCTTCTTCCTCTGTCCAACAGAATTTGAAAAAACGCGCGCTAGCTACCCCAACCTGTATCTCTTGATTCTTTGATCTTTTGACAAAACTCAAAACATAAAACTTGTAGAGCATCAAATAACGAATCTAACCATATAAAAACTTGGATTAACTCTCAAAGACCAGAGAGAATTTCTCTGGCCCTAATTTTTAACCTAGTTTTTTCAGAAAGTTCATGAGTGAAATTCTCTCAGTACGATTAATGTAAATGAAAACTAAGCATATGTATGGCTTCAGGGCTATGAGTACAACATATTTCATTCACAAACCTAAGCCTAACCATTCCTAGATAGGGAGATAGAAGTCCATGAAATACCTGTTTCAGTTGACTTCGAGCTGGACAATGTAGCAACCTTCAATGGGGTTTGAGCTTTTGTTGAGCTTGCCTGAGGTCCAAGGAAGCTTCTCCAATGTTTGGCTTGCTTTGAAGCAACTTGAATCGTGCTGTAGAACTCAACCTGCAGAGCTTTGAAATGAAAATGGCAAAGTGAGTTAGAGGTGTTACAACTTGCAATGGGGGCCTGGGATAGTTCAGGTGAGTTGATTGGAAGGTGTTGAGACTATCTTGGGACAAAACGCACGATGGAATTTTGTTGTGGCTTGCAAAATGCAGAACCTGTCCTGTTTTGCAGAAAAACAGTGGTTCTGAGTATCAGGAGGTATGAGTGATGAAAGGGTCGTGCTTTAGGCTTGCTGGGAGATATGGAACTTGTTCATAAAGTTCTTGTAAGCTTGTGTTAACAGATATGAGAGCTTGCTTATGTTTTGCCACTTTTCTTCTACTTGAAGCAAGAGAATAGAAATGATGTTATAGCCCTGTATAAGCCCTCCGATCATGCTGCAAATTTTGTTCTTGGTTACTGGAATTAGTGGACTTGATCTTGCCTCAAAGATCTGGCCCCCATGCTTCAAGGATTTGGTTTTGACATAAAGTGAAATTAGGCAAAAATGGCAATTTGCCTTTTTCTACTTAAGGCTTAATCTTGTGTATAATGTCCAAGTGAATAAAACAAAGGCTTAGACTGATGGATTGGCATAAAATTATGGAGTGCAAATTGGTTTTGAGACCTGTAATGTTGAACCAAGCTAGCTAGACCAGAATTGCAAGTTGTTGTGAACATGTATTGGCCATGGACAAAAGTGAGTTTTTTCCAACTTCAAGCATTCGATTCTCTCTAACCACAAGGGTGTTTGAGGAGTTCTTGGATAATTTGGAAAGCTTGGAACATGTACTACAATCCCTCTTTGTAATGCAACTTGAAATTCAAAGTGGAACTATGTGAAAAATGGCCAAGAAGATGGGTCAAAATCCTGCCTAAATTAGGGCAAATTTTCTAAGTTAAAAGTTTTAGGTACCCTTGTTCCGAAAATCATAACTTGAGATACAAGCTTCTTCTGAGAAAACTTTGTGAATCAAGGTTGTAGACTTTGTGATGGGCTACAACTTTCATGTTTCAAGTTTTGTTTGAATTCAATTGCATCTTGGTGAATAAATGGGACAAAGTTAGGAAAAAATAAGAAAATTTCATAACTTAGAAAATTTCTAAGTTATAAACTTTTTTCCATTTTAAACCCTAATTTGCATTTTTGGGTTTCTTGATGAACAAGTTTCATAATTTGACATGTCTTGATGAAAAATAAATCTTGGCACTTGATTTTGACCAAAAAGTCAAAGTTTGACTTTTCAGTATACAATCAAATTTTGATCAGTTGACTGAAAAATTCATCTGTCAATCCTATGCATTTGAGATATTTTGAACTTGTTGAATGGGTCAAGACAATGTCATTGAGTCCTTGAGTCCATATGTGGGCTTGATTTGCCATTGGTTAGGTCAAACATTCAAAAATTTCCTTTGTGCAGTCAAAACCCTAAAAATGACCATTTTGCCCTTTTGGTGATCTGATCAAATTTCTTGTGGAATTGTGATCCAAACTTGATCAAATGGTTCATATGAGTTAATAATGTTAATGTGGGTCAAATTTCATGAGGTTTGACTGTCAATTGGCCACAATTGACTTTTTCCCCAATACAGCTGATTTCTAGGTCAACTGTCCAATTGTCTGGGTAAAGATTTGAATCAAGGCTTGAAACTTGGTATGGGAAAACTTGTGAACCCAACATGAAGCATGAAAGTCAATTTGGGTATTATAGGTCAAAATATCCTTGTGCAAACTCAAACCCTAATTTGGGTTAACAGTGCAAGGAGGGGTCTTGAGCAGAGCAAACCCTAGCTTGATCCTGAATTCCAGGAGTCTTGTGATGAGAAAGTGTTGATGAAATGAGAGGGAAAATTTTGGGGTACAACAGGTGATATCCACCATACACCCAAGTCAACACACGCATGGGGAATTGGAAAAGTCAAAGCAGGCTTGCAGTAAATGGGCTTGGAATTGTTATTCTTACATTCAGAATCAGGCCCACACCCCCTGGGTTATTTCTTTTCTCTTTTATATTTCTTTTTATTTAATTGTTTTATTAATTATTTTTATTACCATTAACCAAATAATTTATTTTTCCTCATAAAATCAGAAAATACAAAAATATTATTTTATTAAAATTAAATTCACTTTTTTTGTAAATAAATACTAATTTAATTAATTTAGTTTTTAAATAGGTTTAACTTTTAACATTTTTGCAATGAATTAAAATTAATTTAGAATATTAGGTTTTAATAACTTTGACCAACTTTATTTTATTTCCTTAAATATTCAAAAACCCAAAAATATTTTTATTAATTAATTAATTAACTTTGACCTAATTTAATTTCCAATTAATTCAAAAATAAACAAAAATATTTTCTTTAATAAAAAAGGGTCAAAACCCTAAAAACGCACCGATTTAATTTCTTGTACGTGATCCATTTGATTCCAATATTGTAATTGCTTCCGGTATGTAATAGCTTTTAATTAGGACTTTAATTATTTATCGCTTTATTTTACTTTCCGCAATTTAAATTAAAGGGTTTCTTTTGGCGATGTAAATACCCGACGCCTTGTAATAGTTTAGATTTAATTTCCGCAATTTAAATTCCGCAACTATAAACTGTTAGATGTTTGATAATAGGGAATGCATGACAAGATCAAATGTATGAACTTAAAATCAACATAGCTCACCCATGACATGTACAGATAAAATTAACCGAACTAACACACTTGCACATGTCACTCTTAGGGTACACCTCACTTGGTTGCCTTCAAATGTGGTCATTGAGTATATAAAGTTTTAGAGGTCGCCCTCTTGTCCAAAGATCATAGTTGCCTCGAAACGGTTGCCTCGGATAAAATGATCCAAGACATTAGGGTTACCGCTAAGGCGTCCTAACATTGCTTTAGTGACCATATGTCCCTTAATCGAATTGACCCTTAAAACTCCAACGACGATGCTACCTACTCCTCAATAGTGGGATAGCGTTGTCTAAAGGACATTTGCACAGATTAATTCCTTTTTCGAGTAGGTAGATGGTTCTTAAATACTTGCTCCTTTTAAAACAAAACAAAACTTTTCACACTTACACTCCTTTCAAACAAAAAACTCTTTTCAAACCCACAAACACAAAGAAAAGCAAAATTTTGAAAACAGCTTGAGCAAGTACCTAAAAGCCTGTGGATAACCACGGATAGAAAGGGTGCTAACACCTTCCCTTTCTATAATCTACCTCCCGAACCCGAGAAACATCTCGAAAGAGGAATTTTTCTGTGCTTTTTTCCTTTCCTTGTTGGATAAAATAAAAAAAGGTGGCGACTCTTGCTTACCGCGACATTTTGCGAAAACAAACGCAAAACGCGAACCAGCATCCTAAAAACAGTCAGTTCTCATTCCCACCGATCACAGAAATGGCGACTCTGTTGGGGAATTACATAATAAAGTGAGGTGTACCTTAGGATTAGATCATTGTGTTTTCAATTGTATGCTTTGTATGATTTCTATTTGTGGGCTTGTATCGGAGTTTCTATAGATCCTAACCCGAATCTGGGGGATACCCTTTAGGTAAGTAGAAATAAACTGTGAGGGAACTGTCTGGCGTAGACCGACACGGTTGAAGCAGTAGCTACGTTGATGTGGCACTTTAGTCTGTACCGATATCCCTTGTGTTGGAACAAGGAGAATATGGGTCTTCTAAGGGGTCATTAAGCACCAACTGACCTTAGAACCTTTAATTTGACCAACTTGGCCATAAAACAGTAACAGTATGCTACACTCATTGAGACTAAACTCTCGCGATGATTCCGGCCGCAAGAAAAGGTTGCTAAACTGGAATTATGACTGATTTAGGGTAGTCAGTGATATTGAGATCCTCTAGAACCCGGTTACTATTTTTAGGACAGGTTTAAACCAACTGAACTGAAAGAGGGTAGTACCTAGACTCCTTGCCAGCCTGAAATCTAAGGGCTCTCTGTGTGACTTGTGTGCCTTCACCATGTTTGCTATTTGTGGATACTTGTGGTGTGCTTACCATCATGACATCATAACATTGCATACATCTTGCATTGGACTAACCTATTTTAAAGACAGGAGGGATTCATCTTTTCTCTGTTTTGTAGGTCATCATGATGCACATGCGTAAGAATACCATCCGGATCAACTTTTTCCAAGTCCCTACCTTGCTTAAAGAGTTGGTTGCCAAGATGCCTGACACTACTTCCTTCATCAGGAGGCATGGTTCTCTTCTCAGTTTGGTCACCTCCAAATTGGACGAGCAGATGATGAGTGTCCTAGTCCAGTTCTATGATCCGATGTACCATTGTTTTACTTTTCAAGACTATCAGCTGGTTCCCACCCTAGAAGAGTTCTCTGAGCTGCTCGGTATCTCTGTTCTGGAGCAGACCCCGTTTACTGGTTGGGAGAAGACCCTTAGGCCCGAAGAGATTGCTGCAGCCCTTCATTTGACCAAAGAGGAGGTAATGGCTAATTGGGAGACTAGGAGTGGAGCAAAAGGCTTTCTGACTAAGTTCTTGGTTGGCAAGGCTAACTACTTCTGGGATAGCCTAGACTTTAAGGCGTTCGAGGATATTCTGGCTCTCCTGATATATGGCTTGGTACTGTTTCCGAATCCTGACACTTTTGTTGATGTTAATGCCATAAAGATCTTCATCTCTCAGAACCCTGTACCCACTCTCTTGGGTGACATCCTTCATCAACTCTATGCTCGTACTGCCCGAAAGCGGGGAACCTTAATGTGTTGTGCTCCATTATTGTCGAGGTGGTTTATTTCGCACCTCCCCAAGTTAGTGCTGAAGAACAAAGAAGGAATGGGCTGGGCTTATAGGGTGATGTATCTCTCTCATAATGACATCATTTGGACTCTCAAAGGTATGGATGAGGTGACTATCATTGATCACTATGGAGAGTATCCTAATGTTCCATTGATAGGGACCCATGGAGGGATTTCTTACAACCCATGCTTAGCTCTCCGTCAATTTGGAAGAGCCAGAAGAGAAGGACCTCATGAGATGCTAATGCCTCATATCATCTTTGATTTCCAAGGGGATAGCAACGAGCAACGTCATAGATTCATAAGAGCTTGGGATAGAGTTCACCAATCTAATCCACATGAGCTGGGCCCAAAGACTTCACTTCTGATGGAGCCATATCTCAGATGGGTCCGCATCCATGCCCAAAAGATGGGTATGCCATATGAAGCCGTCCGGCCTGTCATTCTTGAAGTTGCTAATAAAGAAGGGGTTCTTCCAACCATCCTTATATGCCCACTGACATTGGGGCACTGAAAAGGTCTTGGATGCAGCTGAGGGAAGAACGGGATTCTTACCGAGAAAGGTTCAATGAGCAAGAGCAAAAGATCTAAAAGTTGAATAGACAGTTGGAGAACGAGCGGATCCTGAATGACTATGTCCGCACTGAGAAGAAGAGACCATGGGAGCATTGATGGGCCTTTGATGATTTCTTTTCTAGTTTTTATTTTACTTTTCAGTATTTCCTTTCCTGTAACGCCTTAATGGCATCAGTTGAACAATTTGAATTTTAAAGTTTATCTAATAAAGTGTGTTTCCTTTCTGGTTTACAAATTTGAATCTCCCGATTGTCTTTGAAATCATATTCATACGCATTTCATCCCATGCACTCCATAACAGGTACCCATTACAGGTCTCTTATCTTCTTCATTGTTTATTTCAGCACTCATCATGTCTGCTGAACCTTCAACTGAGCAAGCTATCAAGGCCCTCCAGGCCCATAATGCCCAATTTCAAGAGCTGTTCATGAGTCTAGCTAAGGGTCAGCAAGACCTGAAGACCCTGATTCTGAAGGAGAAGAAGAAGAAGAAGAAGAGGACCATCTTGTTCAACACTGGTCCTAGGTTTAGAAACAGGCTTCGGGATGAAGTTGATCTGACCACCTCATCTGGAGGGAAAGATAGTCCACAAGAAAGGAGGGCTCCTAGCCCTGTGGTCTCCGACAACGAGACAGACTATGATGAAGAACAGTACCCTCCTGCTGAGGATAGGTACAAACAACTGGAAGACCGGTTGAGTGCTATGGAGGTTCAAAAGGTGCCTGGTTTGGACTTTGGTGATCTAGGTCTATCATCTGGGGTAGTCATTCCCCACAAATTTAAGGCACCAGCCTTTGCTAAGTATGATGAAGTTTCTTGTCCGAAGCTGCTCCTCCGGTCATATGTGAGGAAGATCCAGCCGTACACCGCTGATAAGAACTTATGGATCCATTTCTTTCAAGACAGTCTCTCAGGGACTCAGCTTGAGTGGTTCTATCAGTTGGACGGAGCCAGTATCCGCAGTTGGGAAGATTTGGCTACTGCTTTCTACAGGCAGTATCAGTACAACTCCGACCTCGCTCCCACGCGTACCCAACTCCAGGGTATGTCAATGGGAACGGGTGAAGGATTCAAAGATTATGCTCAGAAGTGGAGAGACCTCTCCGGAAGAGTACAACCACCCTTAGCTGATCGGGAACTTGTTGATATGTTTCTAGGGACCCTGTCTGGTCTATTTTTCAACCACTTGATTGGCAGCTCTTCGGCTGGGTTTACAGAGCTAATCCTGACCAGTGAAAGGATAGAAGCTGGTATTAAGGATGGTAAGATACAGAAGGGTGCCTCGTCAAGCTCTGAGAAGAAGCCATTCAAGAAAGAGTCCAGTGCTGTCTACAGTTCAAGAAACCAGAATAGACCTGAACGCCGTCAAGCTGTGAATGCGGTTGTTATTTCGAAACCTGCTGGTGCTCCTCAGCACAGAAATCAACAAAAGGATGAGAGACCTCGAAGGCAATTCACCCGTCTCTACATGACCTTATCTCAGATTCTGCCACAATTGCTGAAGACCAATCTGTTGATTCTAAAGGAAGCACCAAAGAATCCCAACACTACCTCACCAAAGTACAACCCTAATGCCCGCTATGCTTTTCACTCTGATAGCCCGGGGCATAATACTGATGATTGCTGGGTTTTGAAGAACAGGGTACAAGACTTGATTGACGCGAAAGAGATTGAGTTCGGAGCACCATAGAAGTTTAAACAAGATGCAGGGGTGAATGCTATCAGGGATGACGATGATGAAGAGTTTGACATTGACAATTGGATCTACCCGACTGCCAATGGTGGATTAAGCAACTGGACAGCGAAGGATTCTATGCCCGTTTCTGTTATCACCCAGTAATGAAACTTTTTGTTTTGAATTTGTAACAGACAATGTTTTAAACTTTACGGCCCGGTGTCTTACCCGGGGCATTGTGGCTTCATTTGTGAGGGCTTTATGTGTGTCATCTACATATATCATTAATAAAAGCATTGGACGTTCTTTTGCATTTCAAATCTTGCGCTCCTTGTTTTTCTTTATTATATATTGCAAAACAGCTATTTTACACACACTCACATATACAGGTCCACATCCACTATGGATCTCACTGGTAACGACACTGCTACTTCTAGTTATGACTTCGAAAATCCGATCAACTTAGTCGAAGACGAAGGTGAAGATGATTGCGAAGTTCCTGGTGAACTTGCAAGACTGTTACTCCAGGAAGAGAGGGCCATTCAGCCACATGAAGAGCCAGTGGAAACAGTGAATCTGGGTACCGAGACAGATAAGAAAGAGGTCAAGATCGATGCAAATCTGGAAGCTAGTGTGAAACAACGGTTAATTCAAATTCTACGTGACTATGTTGAGACCTTTTCCTGGTCTTACGAAGATATGTCGGGGTTGGATACTGATATTGTGGTTCATAGCCTGCCTACCAAGGCAAATTGTCCTCCAGTAAAACAGAAGGTTCGCCGTATGCGCCCAGAGATGTCTTAGAAAATCAAGGCTGAAGTTATGAAACAGTTTGACGCCGGTTTTCTAGCAGTTACTTCTTACCCTCAGTGGGTGGACAATGTGGTTCCAGTACCGAAGAAAGATGGTAAGGTATGAACGTGTGTTGACTACAGGGATTTGAACAGGGCGAGCCCCAAGGATGACTTCCCTCTACCTCATATTGACGTTCTGGTTGACAACACTGCTCAGCATAAGGTCTTCTCCTTCATGGATGGTTTCTCCGGTTATAATCAGATCAAGATGGCTCCCGAAGACATGGAGAAGACAACTTTTGTTACTCAGTGGGGTACCTTTTGCTACAAAGTCATGCCCTTTGGATTGAAAAATGCTGGGGCAATGTATCAGCATGCCATGGTTGCTTTATTTCATGAAATTATCCATCATGAGATTGAAGTATATGTCGACGACATTATTGCAAGATCCCAGACAGAAGAGGAACATCTTAACCATCTGCAGAAGCTGTTTGACAGGCTGAAGTTGTACAAGCGGAGGTTGAACCCGAACAAGTGCACCTTCAGGGTGAGATCTGGTAAGCTGCTGGGTTTCATCGTAAGCGACAAAGGTATTCAAGTGGATCCGGCAAAAGTGAAAGCTATACAGGAGATGCCAGCTCCCAGAACAGAGAAAGAAGTCAGAGGCTTTCTGGGACGTCTGAATTACATTGCCCGATTCATCTCGCACCTAACTGCTACTTGTGAGCCAATCTTCAAGTTGCTGAAGAAAGATCAAGTAGTATGTTGGAACGATGAATGTCAGGCCGCTTTCGAAAGGATTAAAGAGTATCTCCAAGAGCCACCTATTCTGATGCCACCAGTTGAAGGGAGACCTCTGATCTTATACTTGACAGTACTTGACAACTCAATGGGGTGTGTGCTGGGGCAGCATGACGAGTCTGGCCGAAAAGAGCATGATATTTATTACTTTAGCAAAATATTTACCGACTGTGAGACCCAATACTCACTGCTCGATAGAACTTGCTACGCTTTGGCATGGGCTGCTCGCCGGCTGAGACAGTACATGCTGGCTCATACTACTCTCCTGATACCAAAAGATGTGGACGTCTTGACGGCACCTTGGCCTTTTACAATGTGGGGCATTGATATGATCGGCGAGATCAGACCTACGGCATCCAACGGGCATCATTTCATCCTGGTAGCGATTGGTTACTTTACGAAATGGGTTGAAGTAGCTTCCTTTGCTACCGTAACCAAGAACGTCGTGGCACGTTTCTTTCGGCACAATCTGATCTGTCGATATGGGGTACCAGAGAGGATCATTACGGACAATCGTACCAATCTCAACAACAAGATGATCACTGAACTCTGCGAGCAATCCAAGATACAACATCACAACTCTTCTCCCTACCGACCGAAGATAAATGGAGCTGTAGAAGCGGCTAATAAGAACAATAAGAAGATTGTGCAGAAGATGACAGTGACCTACAAAGACTGGCACGAGATGTTACCATTTGCTCTTCACGGGTATCGTACCTCAGCACGAACGTCAACAGGGGCAACACCCTATTCCTTGGTATATGGTATGGAGGCTGTCTTTCCCATTGAAGTTCAGATACCCTCTCTTCGGATCATGAAGGATGAAGGTTTGAGCGAAGATGACTAGATTCAGACTCGGCTTAATCAACTGAACCTAATCGACGAAAAGAGACTTACTGCTATTTGTCATGGTCAGATGTACCAAAAACGAATGATCAAGGCATTTAATAAGAAAGTTAGACGACAAGAGTATCAAGTTGGGGATCTGGTAATCAAGCGCATTATTCTACCTCAAGGTGATCCCAAGGGCAAATGGACCCCTACTTACGAAGGGTCATTTGTGGTTAAGAACATCTTCTCAGGCGGAGCTATGATTCTAACCACCATGGATGGTGACGACCTTCCTCACCCCGTCAATGCAGACATAGTGAAAAGATACTACGCATGACCAAAGACCCGCTAGGTTGACTGGCCTAGGCAAAAATAAGGGCTTCTCGGCGAACCAAAAGGGTTCGGGCAAAAATAAGGGATGGAAATGAAAAAAAATCTGTACACCCGGCAAGTCGAAAACCTGAAAAGGCGGCTTGGGCAAAAAAGGGTATCCCGGTGGACTAAAAACCCGAAAGGATGGTCCAGGAAAAAGTTAGAGATTAAAGCGTAACACTATGTCTCATTAGATCACCTTGCATCCAGACTTCGGTATCGACTATCAAGCTCGGACGGCGCTAGTCAATCTAATTCATCTTCAACCAACAGCAAAGTGATGAGATGCTTGAGGACATAAAGGCAATAGCAGAGTTGGAACCCAGTGGGATTATTCACATAGCTGTTTTGTTTGTTTTTTACACATTGTATAAATTCCATTTGTTCGGCGGCGTTCTCTTACTAGGAAGTCAGCCTCTTATACAAAAATGCCTATTTACAGGCCAAACTTCAAATCAATACAAATTCATTTTCAAAGAAATTTCAAACTGTTTTTCCTTTATCTGTTTTGTTTTGCAAAGAACGTCCAATGTTCATTTTTGATATATGCATTTGACATTAATTGCTGCTCATAAATATTTACATGCGAAACAAAAGATGAATTACTGGTAACATCAGAAACAGGGGCAATAAGAATTGTCCAAGCTGTGTAGTTGCTCTGTCCATCCGGTACTAAGGTAGTTTCAGTTGAAGAATATGGCTAAGATACTTTCACTCCCCGCAGAATAAGGCAGTAATGGTAGCTCTCCCAGCTAAGACTTGCATCCGTGAACGAATCAGCAATACTCTCCCCAAGCAGAGTAAATCTACCATCAGCCCTAAAAAGATTTGGTATCCCCAGAAGGTCTTAATATTCCCCAGCGGAGTATAAGAATATTCTCCAGCAAATATAAGAGTATCCCCGACAGTCTTAAAATTCCTCCACGGAATATAATAATGTTCCCCGGTGGAATACAAGATACCCCAGTGGAGCCATTTCCCCAGCACGGTCTGAAAAAGCTTCCCCAATGGAGTTGAATCATCATCCTCAGTAGACTCTGGAAGTTTATCCCCAGCGGAGTACAAAAATAAATCTCCCCAGCCAAATTCAGAGGGTTATCCCCACAAGAGTCTAACAGGGTTAACCCTAGCAAGTCGCAACTGAAAGATCATCCCCAGCGAAGTTCTTTCTTTCCCCAAACAGGAGTTCAATCCTCAACAGACTCAATATCACCAGCAACGGTAATCCATCCCCAGCGGAGTTTATCGTTGAAATCCCCAGCGGAGTTCATCAGCGGAATCCCCGGCGGAGTTTATCGTTAAAATCCTCAACAGACTCAATATCACCAGCAACGGTAATCTATCCCCAACGGAATTTATCGTTGAAATCCCCAGCGGAGTTTATCAGCAGAATCCCCAGTGGAGTTTATCGTTAAAATCCTCAGTAGAACATCTCTCCCCCACAGAGTAATTCCCCTCGGAGTAATCTCCTCATCAGTTTATTCCCCAACGGAGTTCTTTTCTCCTGCAGGTTTATTCTCACAATCATCTTTGTTCATCATCCCAAGCAGAAACGAAGAACTCAACTCTATTCTCCAGCAACTCCGGGATTTATTTTCCCCAGCTAAAACATTATATTCCCATACATCATGATACATGCATATACGCATCATACGAATACAATCTCATTTATTTTGAGAACATCATTGCCTGATCCATATCATGCATTGCATATGACTGACCTTTACTTTTCAGGAAAGATACAGTTAAAGTTCTCAGTTACATCGAAGACCTAACCGGTTCTTAAATCTCAATTGAATTATCCTAGGTTGAATTTCCAATAAGGTTCTCAATCTCGACAGTTCCCCTACGTCAAAGTATGGATGAGTTCTATAACCTCAACGCCATACTACATTGAGCACTAGTCGGTTCCTAGATCTTGATGTTTTCCTCTGTCATAGTGTGGACGAGTTCTCTAATTTCAATGGTATACTACGTTGAAGACCAGACAGTTCCTATATCTTGATGAATATGTTTCCCTGCGTCATAGTGTGGACGAGTGCTATAACCTCAACGGTATACTATGTTGAGCACTAGTCAATTCCTAGATCTTGATGTTTTCCTCCGTCATAGTGTGGACGAGTTCTCTAATTTCAACGGTATACTACGTTGAAGACCAGACAGTTCCTAGATCTTGATGAAGATGTTTCCCTATGTCATAGTGTGGACGAGTGCTATAACTTCAACGGTATACTACGTTGAGCACTAGTCAGTTCCTAGATCTTGATGTTTTCCTCCGTCATATTTTGGACGAGTTCTCTAATTTCAACGGTATACTACGTTGAAGACCAGACAGTTCCTAGATCTTGATGAAGATGTTTCCCTACGTCATAGTGTGGACGAGTGCTATAACCTCAACGGTATACTACGTTGAGCACTAATCAGTTCCTAGATCTTGATGTTTTCCTCCGTCATAGTATGGAGGAGTTCTCTAATTTCAACGGTATACTACGTTGAAGACCAGATAGTTCCTAGATCTTGATGAAGATGTTTCCCTACGTCATAGTATGGACGAGTGTTATAACCTCAACGGTATACTACGTTGAGCACTAGTCAGTTCCTAGATCTTGATGCTTTCCTCCGTCATAGTGTGAACGAGTTCTCTAATTTCAACGGTATATTACGTTGAAGACCAGACAGTTCCTAGATCTTGATGAAGATGTTTCCCTACGTCATAGTATGGACGAGTGTTATAACCTCAACAGTATACTACGTTGAGCACTAGTCAGTTCCTAGATCTTGATGTTTTCCTCCGTCATAGTGTGGACGAGTTCTCTAATTTCAACGGTATACTACGTTGAAGACCAGACAGTTCCTAGATCTTGATGAAGATGTTTCCCTACGTTATAGTGTGGACGAGTGTTATAACCTCAACGGTATACTATGTTGAGCACTAGTCAGTTCCTAGATCTTGATGTTTTCCTCTGTCATAGTATGGACGAGTTCTCAAATTTCAACGATATACTACATTGAAGACCAGACAGTTCCTAGATCTTGATGAAGATGTTTCCCCCTAATTGAATTATGGACAGGTTCTTAAGACTCAGCTGAGGCATTCTCTCAGCTGAAGTACAGACAAGTTCCTAAATCTCAACAAAAGTTAGACTTCCCCAGCGGAATCTTCTACAAACCACAAGTATGCAAGTTCTCGCTAAGGAATCTCTTATGCGATCGACACTCCTGCAAATGGCATCTGTAAGCCCATCCTCCTACCAACAATATCTAAATGGCATCTGTAATCCCATTCCCGACGTCACCATGTTGATACTACACCATGCGAGTGCAAATTTCTGGTCACTCTAGTGTTCAATTATCTTCCACCTTCGGATCACGAAAGGCCCGAAAGCCAATCTATATCCTCAGGTTTAAGAAAATTAAATAGAGGCAAATGTTGTACCCCAAAATTTGCCCTCCCATATTTCCCAAGACATTTCAAGAATAACTCCCAAGTTGCTCAAGATAGCTCAAGAGTTGGACAATCAAATCACCTCCTAAGGCAGTCAACCTCAAATTAGGGTTTTGTGTTGCATCAAGGTCCTTGCATACAAATGGCCTCAAGTTCTCCCCAATGTCCTAGTATGCTCTCAAGTTCATCCATGTCAAATTTCAAGCCTTGCAGAGGAAGTTTGGTCAGTCAATTGCTCAAGAAGTCCAAAAATCGATTGTGCTAGGGCAAAAGTCAACTGTGACCTACAAATAGTCAAACCTCGAGATTTTTTGTCAACATTATCATTTTGAAGGATAATTAATCATTTGATCAAGGGTTGATCATGATTCATCAAGGATTGCTCAAAATTCATCAAGATTCAAAAGTTGCTAAATTAGGGTTTTGTAGGAAAAGTCAACTCAACTTTGACCAAGCATAACTTTCTCATACTTTATGAGAAATGACCCATCCAAAGCTCATTTTGAATAGTATGAAATTTCCTACAATCCATATTCACACCCCAATATCAAGAAATGCACTCACAAAAAGTTACAAATTTGGACATTATAGGTCATTTTTGAAAGTCAACAAAAACACCTTTTTTGCCAAAGCTTATAACTTGAGCATGGGATATCTAAATGAGATGAGACCAAAAGAGTTGGCTATAGGACATCTCAAGGTTTCTAAAAAGTCTAAGAACACTTCCAAAAGTTCAAAATTAAGAAGTTATGCATTGTTGAAGTTGGGCATTTTTCCAAAATTGCCAAAAGTCAACTATCCCCAAAACATCAAATTTTGCCAAATGGGCCCACTTTTTTCCACTTGATTTGATCTTGTCACACCACACACGTGTCCTATCTTCAATTTCATGACCAATTATTAATTTTTCTATTTTATTTGATTTTTATTAATTTAATTCATTTTTAATCAATTTAAATCAAAATAAAATCTCAATATTAATAACTTGTGATATTTTTGATTGATACAGCTTTAAATTTCCATGATGGACACAATAAAATTCGTACCATGCCATATTGTGAACAAAATATTTGATTTAGGACAATTTTGGAAGCTTTGTTAATGGTGATCAAATCAAATCTTGAATCATCAATACACAAGGATTCCAAGCCCAAGATTTAACCTAATTGTTTCTATGATACATATACAATATGAAGCACACAAGAACACGACCTGAAAGCTGCAGAATACACAAAACCAAACTTGGAAAAAAGCTTGAAAAGCTTGAATCTGAAATTGATCTTAGGGACGTTTCCAAAGCAAAAACTCCACACTACTCTCTTGCTGGACATCCACTGGATCTATTGGAATCAAAATCAAGCCTTGAAACCTCCTAAATAGCGATGTAAGTGTTCTTGAACATGGAATCATAATCTCTTATTCTTGCATCCTTTTGCCAAAATCGTTGCATAATCATGTTAATCGGCCTATTTAGAACGTTTCTGCAATATTTGATTTCATTTTTGTAGCCTGTAACTCTGTACCCGAAGTTAGGGTTTTTGCTCTTGTTTTTTAGGCATTTTGATTTCAGGGAAAATTAGAACAAACCATGGACATGGATGAGTTTAGGAGGAAGAAACAAACATAATGATGGGTTTGGTTTGCATTTTCGTGGCCTAGAGCTCGTTCTAGGACGAAGCCATGGATCTTGCTGCGGATAAAATCCGCAGGTAAAAAGATCAGTGTTTCAACGAAGAAGACGACTACGCGTCCTCTTCCCATTGGGCCGTTCAAATAGCGCGCCAGATTTTTTATTTTTCCAGCATATTACTTGTTTTTCACATATAATAATCAGTGCTTATTTTATTAACAATAAAACATCATAGCTCAGTTGGTGGAGGCGTTAGTGGAAAGACCTATGGGACCTGGGTTCGAATCCCAGGTCCCCCAATATATTTGTTGCATTTTTCTTGCAGATGTTCCAGCGTGCTTCATCAGCTATGGTCCACCATATGCCTGCAGATCTCACTTGCCAGATGACATCCTGGCCAAATCTGATGGCCAAAGGGTGATATCCACCAAACACCCAAGTCAACACACGCATGGGGAATTGGAAAAGTCAAAGCTGGCTTGCAGTAAATGGGCTTGGAATTGATATTCTTTTCTCTTTTATATTTCTTTTTATTTAATTGTTTTATTAATTATTTTTATTACCATTAACCAAATAATTTATTTTTCCTCATAAAATCAGAAAATACAAAAATATTATTTTATTAAAATTAAATTCACTTTTTTTTTTGTAAATAAATACTAACTTAATTAATTTAGTTTTAAATAGGTTTAACTTTTAACATTTTTGCAATAAGGTTTTAATAACTTTGACCAACTTTATTTTATTTCCTTAAATATTCAAAAACCCAAAAATATTTTTATTAATTAATTAATTAATTTTGACCTAATTTAATTTCCATTTAATTCAAAAATAAACAAAAATCTTTTCTTTAATAAAAAAGGGTCAAAACCCTAAAAACGCGCCGATTTAATTTCTTGTACGCGATCCATTTGATTCCAATATTGTAATTGCTTTCGGTATGTAATAGCTTTTAATTAGGACTTTAATTATTTATCGCTTTATTTTACTTTCCACAATTTAAATTAAAGGGTTGCTTTTGGCGATGTAAATACCCGACGCCTTGTAATAGTTTAGATTTAATTTTCGCAATTTAAATTCCGCAACTATAAACTGTTAGATGTTTGATAATAGGGAATGCATGACAAGATCAAATGTATGAACTTAAAATCAACATAGCTCACCCATGACATGTACAGATAAAATTAACCGAACTAACACACTTGCACATGCCACTCTTAGGGTACACCTCACTTGGTTGCCTTCAAACGTGGTCATTGAGTATAGGAAGTTTTAGAGGTCGCCCTCTTGTCCAAAGATCATAGTTGCCTCGAAACGGTTGCCTCGGATAAAATGATCCAAGACATTAGGGTTACCGCTAAGGTGTCCTAACATTGCTTTAGTGACCACACGTCCCTTAATCGAATTGACCCTTAAAACTCCAACGACGATGCTACCTACTCCTCAATAGTGGGATAGCGTTGTCTAAAGGACATTTGCACAGATTAATTCCTTTTTCGAGTAGGTAGATGGTTCTTAAATACTTGCTCCTTTTAAAACAAAACAAAACTTTTCACACTTACACTCCTTTCAAATAAAAAACTCTTTTCAAACCCACAAACACAAAGAAAAGCAAAATTTTGAAAACACTTTGAGCAAGTACCTAAGAGCCTGTGGATAACCACAGATAGAAAGGGTGCTAACACCTTCCCTTTCTATAATCTACCTCCCGAACCCGAGAAACATCTCGAAAGAGGAATTTTTCTGTGCTTTTTTCCTTTCCTTGTTGGATAAAATAAAAGAAGGTGGCGACTCTTGCTTACCACGACATTTTGCAAAAACAAACGCAAAACGCGAACCAACATCCCAAAAATAGTCAGTTCTCATTCCCACCGATCACAGCATCTTTAAGTCCATCTTCCGTCATTAACTTCCAAATGGCATCTATAAGCCCATTCCCGATGTCACAAATCAAGTATCACTTCATGCGAGTGCAAATTTCTGGGCACTCTAGTGTTCAATCATCTTCCACCTTCAGATCACGGAAGGCAGACAAGCCAATCTACATCCTCAGGTTTAAGAAGATTGAACAGGGGCAGCTGTTGTACCCCAAAATTTTCCCTCCCATATTTCTCAATACATGTCAAGTGAGGTCCTCAAATTGCTCAAGGAAATCCAAGAGTTGACCAGACAAACTCTCTCTTAAGGCAGTCTACCTCAAATTAGGGTTTCATTTTGCATCAAGATGCTTGAGTCCCAAAGGATCCCAAATGCTCACCATTGTCCTAATATGTTCTCAAGATCATCCATGTTAACTTTCAAGCCTTGCAGAGGAAGTTTGCTCAGTCAATTGCTCAAATACCTAGAAATCGACTATGCTAGGTCAAAAGTCAACCGTGGCCCACATACAGTCAAACCTCAAGATTTTTGGTAAACATCCTCATTTTGAAGTAGCATTCATAATTTTATTAAGGGTTGATCATGATTCCTCAAGGATTGCTCACAATTCATCAAAACCCAAAAGTTGCTAAATTAGGGTTTTGCAGGAAAAGTCAACTCAACTTTGACCAAGCATAACTTTCTCATGCTTTATCAAAAATAACCCATCCAAAGCTCCTTTTGAAGAGGTGCAATCCCCTACAATTCATCTTCATCTCCCAAATTCAAAATATGCACTCACAAAAAGATATGAATTTTGACATTATAGGTCATTTTGAAAAGTCAACAAAAACACCTTTTGGGTCAAAGCTTCATAACATGAGTATGCAATACTCAATTAAGATGAGACCAAAAAATTTGCTTAGAGGATATCCTAAGCTTTCTAAAAAGTCCAAGAGCACCCTCATAGGGTCAAAATTGAAAGAGATATGCCTTGTCAAAGTTGACTATTTTTGCAAAATTGCCAAAAGTCAAATGTGTCCAAAATTGCATTTTTTGCTAAATGGGCCTAACTTTTTATGCTTGCACTGAGTTTGTGATGTGATCCACGACCCATGAGCCCCTCCACTTGTCATTCTTTTATTTTTATTATTTATTTTGATTTTATTTCATTTAAATCAAATAAAATCAATATAAAATAATGAAAATATCAAAAATCAATTAAACCTTGAGATTTTGTGCATGATTAGAGTCATTGTACAACTTGTGGCAAGATCAAATCATGCAAGGCTTCATATGGACAAAAAAAGATTGAAAATGCTTGTTTTGGAAAGATTTGGTGCAAGGAATAAATCAATGGTCAATCTTCATAAATGGCAAAGATTTGATGCGAATTTTTACCCTAATGCATTCTCTAATATATATTGAACATTCCCAAAGCAAGCAAAAAAAGGAGGACAGCAGCCATGCAGAGGTGAAAAAAAAAACTCAAAAATTGCAAGAAAAGTGGTAATCCAATTTCTGTGTTAGAGGTCAATTCGTGCCATTCTCAGGTTGCCAAAAGATTGTTGGACGTTCAAGGAGCACATTCCAATCAAATTCAAGCCTTTTCACGCATAGGATTGTAAGTTGGAGGTATCACAATTGGCTTCTAAACTCGTTTTCGTTTTCATCAATCTATACGCCATTTGCACATTTTGACTGCATATTCTTGTTCCTTAACATGTTTACAAGCTAATTGTTGTACCCCAAAATTTTCCCTCTTTTCATACACGCATATTATTGGTTTTATGGTTATGGAATAAAGGTATACAAGTGATGTTTATTTCACCAATGGATGTTCTCAGAGTATTTTTCGTGCTGAAGATTGGTTCGCCGTTTTGCAATGATTCGGGGTTCAAAGATTCACAAGTCCAACCCGACGCGTCATATTCAGATGTTCTTTCGCCAAGATATCTCTGATAACGTATTCTCAAATTCAGGTTTGGCTCAAGAGTCAATTCTTTAAAGAAGGTATCTGAATGTGTGAGTTTTCTCGAAGAAACGTGGTGAAAAAGTATGTTGAAAGTGCAGTTTTTACGCGCGAAAAAATTCATAACTTGAAGATCGTGACTCGTTTTGAACCCGTTTCGGTGGCCAAAATTTCGAATTGACGTCATCTACATTTTCATCTCTCACGGATGGAAGCCAATTTCGATCAGAATGTCTTCAAAAATGCGGATTTATCAAGTATTTTCGTACAGAAAATTTGTGACAAAAATTTATTTGCGTCATGTTTAAAAAATCATAACTTGGTCGATTTTCATCATATCGAGCTGGTTCTGGCGCCAAAATTTCAAAAATTGAGTTGGATACGTTTTCACAGGAGGTATCGAGTTCGAACGATATTCAAAAGGCCTCAGTTTTTTGCTCAGAGTGCATGTGATGCGCCGAAAATCCTGAATGCTGAATATTATTTTATCTGGGTCGAAACTTCGAAAATTCATAACTTGGTCAATTTTTATCGGATTGGGCTCATATTTTTACACAAGGTTACAGACTCAGAGATCTACAACTTTGCTTCAAAAGTCGAGACTGGATTATGTTCCGATCAATACCATTTTTTTATTGAAGAACATGTCAGAATCGACACTGGAGCCCAAAATAAGTTTGTCTGAGCTGAAACTTCAAAAATTCATAACTAATTCAGTGTTTATCCGATTGAGCCCATTTTCAGACAGGAGTTAGTTCTCGATGTCAGCTACATTTTGTTTTCATATTTTAACTTCAAAAATTGCACTTAAGCCCCTGCGATTTAGCCTGGAATGTGACGGACTCAAGTGAACATTGGAGGCCCAATTACACATTCAAAGCCCATTTTCTCTCTCTCTAATTTCCATTATATAATCTCATTCTTTTCACACAAACAAAATGGGAGAAAAAATTAACCTTTGCCACAACACTGTCAGAATATCAAATTCTTTCAAGAACCCTAAAACCTTGAAATCCTTATTACAAATCCTCATCTCACTACAAACAAGCCATCCATGTTACAAACCCATATCTCACTACTTCTCCAGTAAGGGTAAGGCTGACTTGATCTCCATGACCAAAAGGGCATAAAAGCATTCATCTCACTACTTCTCCAGTAAGGATAAGGCTGGTTTGATCTCCATGATCAAAAGGGTATAATCATTCATACATGCCATATCGGTTTTAACATTAATTTTTTTCATATATTGACTTTATTTGTATTTCATAATATATAGTGATTTATTTAATGTGTTCATGAGATTCAACACTGCAGATTTAGACAGGATCCCATGCAGGTTCATTACAGAACGTTGAGGCCAAAACACAAATGGTCAAAACAGAACAACTAACACATGACACCAATACATGGCGAGGCAGACATCCTGAGAAGGTTAAGGGCGTGGGTTCAACAACCACCCCTATTGGTTTTGATTTTCTTTCTACAGAATGTTGAGGCCAAAACACAAATGGCCAAAACAGAACAGCCAACACATGACACCAATACATGGCGAGGCAGACATCCTGAGAAGGTTAAGGGCGTGGGCTCGACAACCACCCCTATTGGTTTTGATTTTCTTCCTTCTTATTTATCCTTTTACCTATTTTTATTCTTTCTGTTTAAAATCTTTTTTTCATAAAACTTAACATTTTTCACAAACCTTTAATTTTTTGTACTAAACTCGAATAATTAATTTTAGGTTTTAATTTAATTTTAGGTAACTTTAATTGTTTTGTAAATAAATTAAAATTAATTAGAACAATTAGGATTTTGTTTCTAACTTAATTCTATTCTCTTTTTTCTTAAAATAACAAAACACAAAAATAGGCCATTTAATTTTTTTTAAAACTAATATAATTACTAATTAATTTTGTATTTAATTTTAAAAAAACCTAATTCTTTTTTCTTAGAAATAATTAAAAACAACAAAAAATAATTTTTCTTTCGATTAGGTTAGACGGGGTCAAAACCCTAATTCTCTCTCGTTCTTTATTCGCACGCGCTTTATTTTATTTTACCATATTAATGTAATTGCTCACAAGTTGTAATAGATTAATTAGGACCTTTTTACTTTCATTTATCGTTTTTTTAAGGGTTTATTTTTGGCTATGTAAATACCCGAAGCCTTGTAATAGCTTAGCTTACTTTCTGCATTTTAATTCTGCAAACTATAAACTGCTTAGATGTATGGCTAATAGGATTGTATGGAAAGAATGTATGGAAAATTAAAACGGTAGATAACCTAATGTGCAAAGATTAAATAACTGAAATTGAACACATGCACATGCGCACTCCTAGAGTACACTCCCACTTGGTTGCCTTTGGTAAACGGTCATTGAGTATAGGATGCTTTAGTGGTCGTCCTTTTGTCCAAAGATCAAATTTGCCTCGGAAAGGTTGCCTCAGATATTGTTGCCTCGGATAATTGATCTAAGACATTAGGGTTATTACTAAGACATCCTAACATTGCTTTAGTGACCGTATGTCCCTTTTTGAATTGACCCTCAAATCTCTAACGACGGTGCTACCTACTCACTAATAGTTGGATAGTGCTGTCTAAAGGAAACGAACATAGAACGATTCTTTTTTCGAGTAGGTAGATTAGTTCTTAAGTACTTGCTCAATCCAAACAAACTTTTTTTCACACTTACACTCCTTTACAAACAAAGTTTTCAAAAAACACTTCATTACACTCTTGAAGACAGAAGCAAGAGTTAAATCGAAGTCAAAACAAAAACTTTTCAAAACACACAAACACAAAGAAAACAATTTTTGAAAATGATGAGCAAGTACCTAAGAGCCCGTAGATAACTACGGATAGAAAGGATGCTAATACCTTCCCTTTCTATAATCTACCCCCCGTACTCAGAAATATCTCGAAAAAGGAATTTTTCTGTGCTTTTTTCCTTTCCTTGTTGGATAAAATAAAAGTCGGTGGTGACTCTTGCTTACCGCAACATTTTGCAAATATAAACGCAAAACGCAAACCAACAATTCCTTAAAAAAGGGAAACACGTCTCGGTTCTGGCCACCGTATCACAGAACTGGCGACTCTGCTGGGGAATTAATAAGTGGGGTATACCTTAGGATCTAGTTCATCATATTTGCTTCTCTTGTTTGTCTTGGTTGCTTTACTTTTAAGGGATGTTTCGGAGTTACTATAGATCCTAACCCGGATCTGGGGACACCTTTTAGGTAAGTAGCAATAGACTGTGAGGGAACTGTACAGCATAGACCAATACGATTGAAGCAGTAGCTACGTTGGTGTGACACGTTAGTTGGTACCGATATCCCTTGTGGAGGAACAAGGAGAGTATGGAGTTTCTAATAGGTCATTAAGCATCAACTGACCTTAGAACCTATAATTGACCAACTTGGACATAGAAAGTAGCAATATGCTACACTCATTGAGACCATACACTCGCGATGGTTCCAGCCGCAAGAAAAGATTGCTAAGCTGAAACCATGACCGATGAAGGATGGTTGATAACGAGAAATCGTATCATATAATTACTACATTTTTAATCGATTTTCATAATGCATTAACCCATTTAACTCCCGATTGTTCCGAGTTTTTATGCCTTTTCACAGGTACATCATGTTTCAAGTCAATTTAGTGAAAAAGGATCACATGAAGAAAGCTAACCAAAAATCAGAAGAAAAATAACTAAATCTGGAAAATCTGCAAAGTTCGATGTTGTGACGGCCGTCACACCCCCATTACGAGCGTAATGCGCTCACAACTTGAAGGACGCTCATCACACATCATTGACGAACGTAACGCGCTATTTTAGCGCATTACGACCGTCACCTCCTCATGACGACCGTCACACGCGTAATTCAACGTTATGCATAACAGAAGACGTGGGCAACGTAATGGATGTTTTCTTCTCCTACAATTTCTCAACCTCAGTAACGGACAATCCGAGTCTTCCTCCACTCAAGCATGCAAGTCCACGTTCCTAAATTCTCTTAACTGCAAAAATCCATTTCTATAAATAGAAGGAATATTAATGGAACGGGAGAGAGTTTTTGCTACAGATTTTTCTTGCCGAAGCCCTGCCAAAATTGAATACTGCATTTTTTTGTTCTTACTTTATTTTCCCTTTTTCCAATTAATAACTATTTCCAACACTAGGAAATTGTTATTGTAGTTAAAATTTATTTCTAGCCCCAGAATTTGTTTCAAGTTCCGATTTCGAAGTTCCAATCTTGCCGACTTGTGGAAGAGGGAGCTTGAGGAATAATATTATTATTCAGGTTTTTAATCGCATTAAATTTTAATATAATTTGTTTATGTTTATTTATTTATTTACTTTATCATGAATGCTTTATTCTTTCCCGATTATATTTCATGTATGTCTATTTCGAGTATTATGACTAGCTAATTTTCTAGAGTCGGGATGTGATAATGGTAACCAAATGGATTAAATTGTGCCTAAGCTAAAATCTAAATTAACTTAATTTATGGCTGTGACTTTTTATAATTAAAATCAATCTTTTTGTTACGAGAGTAAGAAAAGTAGAATAGGTTAGAATTGAGACCACGAGAGTGTGAGGTTTTGACCGGATAGCTAAAGTTAGGTATTTGATTTAAATACAGCGAGAGCGCTTTAAAACGAATTAGATTTTATTAAGTTTTCAAAAAGTATTTTCTAAACACTTATGGGCTAGCGAGAGCAGGCATAGGGCTTTAGGGGTATAATCCGAGATAAGACCACGAGAGTGTGAGTTGAGGGTTTTTAAACTGATAATTTCTACAAAACCATCTAAGCTAAACATCTTTATACGCTTAGGTTCGATTAGATCCACTTAGGTTCACTACATTACATACCGACCATTCTATTATTATTATTATCCCATTAATTCGATTTATTTTTCCCTTACCTTAACCTCTAAACAACCAAACGTGACAACATCCGCCTTAGCTAAACTACCAAACCTTTATAGCACTAGAGTGATTACAAAGTCCCTGTGGGTTTGACATCTTTTTATTACTACCGTGATAGGTTGTGCACTTGCAGTTAAGATACCGTTAGGCACATTAAGTCGATCGCACACATCAAGTTTTTGGCGCCGTTGCCGAGGATTTTGATTTAGTCACTAGTGCACTCGTAAAGTAGTACTGTATAAACTAAGGCAACTATTTATTTTTCCCTCTGTTGTATGCCAAATACTCGCTCCCAAAGCGAGCCTTTGCATTTACAAATCAACGATATCGAGCGCTATCTCATAGTAAGACGCAGAGTTCAAGAATACCGTGATCTCAACAATCTTCCTCCGACTAAGTTCCCTGATATCTCAATCCCTGAATTAATTGAAGAATCTAAGATGGCTGACGTACCAAATCCACCTCGTACTCTTAAGGATTACACAGTTCCTTCTCAAGCGGAGCCTCACAACAGTATTGCCGCTCCTGCTATCGCTCGAAACTATTTCGAGCTAAAACCTTCGCTTCTATCTGCTGTTCAGCAGAACCAATTTTCTGGATCTCCTACTGACGACCCAAACCTACATCTGTCAGTGTTTGTGCAGTAAGTAGACACTGTAAAAGCGAATGGTGTAAACCCTGAGGCGATATGATTGCGCCTATTTCCCTTTTCTTTAAGAGACAGAGCTTGAGCATGGCTCAAATCTCTTCCTTCAAACTCAATCACCACATGGGATGAGTTGAAAAAAGTCTTTTTAGCTAGATATTTCCCACTAAGCAAAACTACTATGCTCCGAGCCAACATCAATGGTTTCAGACAAAAAGATAACGAATCGCTTTTCGAAGCGTGGGAACGCTATAAGGACATGATCAGACTATGTCCTCATCATGGTTTAGAAGAATGGCTGATCATTCATACGTTCTATAACGGTCTCTTGTACAACACAAGAATGACTATAGACGCTGCTGCTGGTGGCGCATTGATGGATAAGCCGTATACCGAAGCAAATCAACTCATCGAAAGCATGGCTCAAAACCATTATCAATGGGGAAGCTAAAGAGCTAATATGGAAAAAACCCAAACAAAAGGTGTCATGATTGAAGTGAATAGTCTGGATCAAGTCAACGCTAAAGTAGAAGCCCTTACCCAAAAGCTAGAAAATCTTACTACCGCTCTCGCAGCTATCGTAGCTGCAGTGGCTCAAGCTTGCAATCTATGTGGTCTTCAATCACATCCTTCTCCAAAATACCCACTTCTAACAAGAGTTCCAGCTGAACAAGCGAATTACGTGTAGGGAAACCCTTATAGAAATACCTATAACCCTGGTTGGAAGAATCATCCTAACTTTTCATATAAAAGAAACAACGCGTTATACGCACTTGGACAAGCTCCTGCCACACCACCTGGCTATCCAAAAGCTACCCCAAATCACCCCAATAACGGACCTAATACATCCAATGCCCCTAGGAAGTCCAATCTAGAAATCATGATAGAACATTTCATTGCTTCCCAATCTCAAACTAATAAAGATGTTCTGAATCAAAATTTACATACTAATGAGCAGATTAAATAATTATCTAGTAAAGTTGACGCTTTAGCTACCCATAATAAAATGCTTGAAACTCAAATTTCACAAGTGGCTCAACAACAAGCATCTACTGTTGCCCCAGCTGGATTTTTCCCTGGTCAACCACAACCTAACCCGAAAGGACAAGCTAAGGGTGTAATCCTGAGAAGTGGAAAAGAACTTGACGGACCTGTTGATCCAAGACTCGAAAATCCAGCCATGTACCAAAAGCAGAACAACCCAACTGATATTGAGAATGAACCAAAGGAAAAGGAAAACGAGAACCAAGAGGCAGTGGAGAAAGAGAAGCCTTATGTTCCTCCACCACCTTATAAACCACCGATTTCGTACCCTCAGAGACTTACCAATTCCAAAACGATGGGCCAATTCAAGAAATTCGTTGAACTTCTGAAACAACTAAATATCACAATACCATTTACAGAAGCTATCACTCAGATGCCCTCGTATGCTAAATTTCTCAAGGAAATCCTATCTAACAAGAAAAAGATAGAAGATAACGGAACAGTTACACTTACTGCTGAGTGTAGCGCCATTATTCAAAATGATATGCCCCATAAGTTAAAAGATCCAGGTAGTTTCTCTATACCCTGTAACATTGGAAAGTTTGTCATAGACAAAGCTCTATGCGACTTGGGAGCAAGTATCAGTGTCATGCCCCTATCCATTTGCAAAAAGCTAGAAATGGGAGAACTTAGACCCACAAAAATGTTCGTTCAATTAGCTGACCGATCAGTAAAATACCCTGTAGGCATACTGGAAAACGTCCCAGTTAGAATAGGTCAATTCGATATCCCGGCCGATTTCATAATTATGGACATTACTGAGGACTCAGTTACTCATATCATATTAGGAAGACCCTTCCTAGCCACAGCTGGAGCTATAATTGATGTAAAGAAGGGCAGACTGACATTCAAAGTTGGAGAGGAAAAAATGGAGTTCATCCTCACTCAATTCTTACAAGCACCAGCCATGAACGACACATGTTATCTAATCGACATTATAGACGAGTGCCTAAGAGAGATGGAAGCGGAACAGACCACATACTCTGAAATAATGAAAATCCAAACCCCTCTAATATTCGAAGACGACAATTGGCGTGAACCATACCAAGATGATAGTCTAAGCGAAAGTCTAACACTTACACCTGATCATATGCCATGTCCAAAGAAACCAGATTTAGAGTTAAAAACCTTACCCAGGAACCTAAGATACGAATTCCTAGATACCAAATGTACACGACCAGTAATAATCAACTCCAGTTTAGGAACGCTCGAAACTGAGAAACTTTTAGACGTCCTAAGGAAGTACCCGACTGCATTAGGTTATAACATATCCGACTTAAAAGGAATATGTCCTTCAATTTGCATGCACTGTATTATGCTAGAAGAAGATTGCAAAACCTCTAGAGAAACCCAAAGAAGGATTAACCCAATCCTTAGCACTGTAGTCAGACATGAAATTAAGAAGCTATTGGAAGCAGGAATCATATATTCGATCTCCGACAGTAAATGGGTCAGCCCAGTACACGTCGTACCAAAGAAAGGAGGTATCAATGTTGTGAAAAACGCAAAGGGCGAACCGATAATGCAAAGAGTAGTAAATGGGCATATAGTGTGCATTGATTATAGGAAACTAAACAAATCTACTCGAAAAGACCATTTCCATCTACCTTTCATAGATCAAATGTTAGAACGACTAGCAAAGCATTCCTACTTCTACTATCTAGATGGTTATTCCGGATTTTTCCAAATTCCTATTCACCCTGATGACCAAGAGAATACTACATTTACATGTCCCTACGGAACATTCTCTTATAGACGAATGCCCTTCGGACTGTGCAATGCCCCAGCAACCTTTCAACAATGTATGATGTCAATCTTTGCGGATTTCATCAATAACATCATGGAAGTGTTCATGGATGACTTCTCTGTGTGCGGGCAAAGTTTTGAAGGATGCTTATCAAACCTAGAAAAGATTTTAGAAAGATGTGTGAAAGTAAACCTCGTGCTTAACTGGGAAAAATGCCATTTCATGGTCAGAGAAGGAATCGTACTAGGACATGTTATATCTGACAAAGGAATTGAAGTTGATAAAGCCAAGATAGAAGTGATAAAAGAACTTCAACCACCTAAGACCGTTCGAGAAATACGAAGCTTTTTAGGACACGCCGGTTTCTACCAATGATTTATCAAGGATTTCTCGAAGATCACTAAGCCTCTCACCGGTCTATTAATGAAAGACGTTGAGTTCATATTCAACGAAGATTGTCTAAAAGCGTTTGAAACTCTAAAATCAGCCCTCATCATCGCACCAATCATGCAACCACCCAATTGGAGATTACCTTTCGAAATCATGTGCGATGCGAGCGACTACGCCATAGGCGCAGTTCTTGGACAAAGGAAGGACAAGAAACTTTATGCGATCTACTACGCTAGTAGAACGCTAGACTCAGCTCAAATGAACTACACCAGAACTGAGAAAGAACTGTTATCAGTTGTCTTTGCGCTTGACAAATTTTGTTCTTACCTAGTAGGAACGAAGATAATCGTCTACACAGACCACGCTGCTATCAGATATCTACTAACTAAGAAAGATGCAAAACCAAGACTCCTTAGATGGATCCTACTGTTGCAAGAATTTGATCTAGAAATTAAGGATAAGAAAGGAACGGAAAACGTCGTAGCAGATCACTTATCAAGATTAGAAGGTATAAAACCCGAACAAGTACCGATTAACGAAGATTTTCTGTATGAACAGCTGATAGCACAGATAAGATGCGATCTAGCTCAATTGGACCAAAACAAACCAAAAGCCAAAGAAGCCGTGGAAGCGATCCATACAACCATGGGACTGCCATGGTATGCTGACATAGTTAACTACTTAGCTGCAGGCGCGCTCCCACCAGACTTAACCTACCAACAGAAAAAGAAATTCTTCCATGATCTCAAGTATTATTATTGGGATGAACCTTTATTATTTAAAAGAGGACCGGACGGAATTTTCCGCCGATGCGTACCTGAAGAAGAGATGAAAGATGTTATCTCTCACTATCATTCGTCTCCCTATGGCGGACATGCCAGCACTTCTAAAACTTGTGTGAAGATCCTACAAGCTGGACTATTTTGGCCTAATATATGGAAGGATGTCCACATCGCTGTTAAAAACTGCGATCGGTGTCAACGCACCGGTAATATTTCAAGACGCGATGAAATGCCTCAAAGAGGAATACTAGAAGTAGAAATCTTTGATGTATGGGGAATCGATTTCATGGGACCTTTCCCATCTTCTTTCGGAAACAAGTATATACTCGTAGCTGTCGATTATGTTTCAAAATGGATTGAGGCTATAGCCTCTCCCACAAATGACACACGAGTAGTAATTAAGCTCTTTAAAAATACAATCTTTCCAAGATTTAGTGTGCCTAGACTTGTCATTAGTGACGGTGGCTCCCATTTCATTTCGAAAACATTCGACAAACTGCTATCTAAGTATGGAGTAAAACATCGAGTAGAAACACCGTATCATCCACAAACAAGTGGACAGGTCGAAGTCTCGAACAGGGAAATTAAACAAATCCTAGAGAAAACAGTCGCCATATCTAGGAAAGATTGGTCATCTAAGCTTAACGAGGCTTTATGGGCTTATAGGACAGCCTACAAGACCCCTATAGGAACTACACCTTTCAAACTTGTATACGGAAAGTCCTGTCATCTACCGGTAGAATTAGAACACAAATCATATTGGGAAATCAAAACGCTCAACATAAACTACACAGCCGCTGGAGAAAAGCGAATCCTTGACTTGAATGAATTGGAAGAATTACGACTAGACGCTTATGAAAACACTAAAATATATAAAGAAAGAACCAAAAGATGGCACGATAAGCGTTTGACTCGGAAGGAATTCAGTGTAGGAGACATCGTGCTATTATTTAACTCTAGACTTAGGCTTTTTCCTGGAAAATTGAAATCCAGATGGTCTGGTCCCTTTGAAATGACAAAAATATTCCCTAGCGGAGCAATAGAAATTAAGGGTAGGAATAGTGACCCGTTCACAGTGAACGGGCAACGATTAAAGCAATATCATCATATTGAGAATAGAAATTATGCGAATAGTCTAAAACTCTTCGAATTACCCACTACTTCCCCTGAATGATCTACTGCTAGGCACTACGTCAGGCTTATGACGTTAAAAACAGAACTTAGTGGG
Source organism: Vicia faba (assembly GCA_948472305.1). Taxonomy (NCBI): domain Eukaryota; kingdom Viridiplantae; phylum Streptophyta; class Magnoliopsida; order Fabales; family Fabaceae; genus Vicia; species Vicia faba. The sequence continues at coordinate 33,548,301 of OX451739.1, forward strand.
AGGCAACCCACATGTTTGTTTTTGTTATTATTTATGTTTGTTTTTATTTTTGATTTTCTATTCCGTTTCTATATTTATTTCTTTTAAAGCATTATTTTCATTATTTTCTTTTTCATTTTTTCTAAAAAATTTTATACAACTGCTGCTGATTTTCAAACAACTTTACAGGTTTTCTGAAAAGTCTTTTTCTATCCTACCTTCTCCCCTGATTTGCTTCCCCCTTTTACTATATACTATGGAAACCACTTTTAGAGGCAGGAACCAAATGAGGAGGTTTGAGGAATTATCACACAGAAATATTGGTATGACCTTATATTATGATGAACCAACAATGGACACTTTAGGCATTAAGGATAGTGTCCATTATCTGTTTAGACAGCTGGGGTGGGAAAAAGCCCATATTAAATCTAGGTTTGTTACATACCGCGAGCTCACCCTTGAATTTCTGAGCTCCTTAGTTCATATACCCGAGCACGGTTTCAGAACTAGAAAGGGATTTATAGCCTTCATGTTATTTGGTATTGAATTTGCTTACACCCATAAAGAATTAGCCGACCTTCTAGGATTCCCTAGCGGACCTTTTGCTTTTTCTACCATCCAGGCAGAGTTAATGGATTTTGATCTAGACTATTTTTGGGGGACTTTAACCGGGAACTACCACCCTGAGCTGGATAACATGGATAATAATGAAATACACAACCCCGCTATCCGCTATTTCCATAAGATTCTAGCACATACCATTTTCGGAAAAGAACAGAACCTCACTGCCGTATCTAAAGATGAGATATTTTTGCTGCAGTGTATGACCCAGGGCCGACCTGTAAATGCAGTGCCATTCTTGATGCAGACCTTTTCCCGCATTGCTCAGAACCCTAGCGAGCCAATCATCATAGGAGGCCTGGTTACCATGACTGCTAACGCCATCGGACTTAGATACCAACTACATAGGTGCACACAATTTGGTTCAATCCGCCCTATGAACATTGATTTTTGTTTCCACCTACGAATAATAGGTAATCTAGGTCCTGCACCCTTCGAATACTTGATAAGGGATGAAGTAGTCACGGTATTTACACTTCCTAACCATTGAAACAACCGGCTGAAAATCATCAAAACAATGAAGTCGCCATCGAACGTCTTTTATCCCACATGTAGGGAAAGGTAGACATCGAGAAAACCTGAGAAGGGAGAAGTTACGATCTTGCGACCGAGAGATCGGGTAAGAGAGTCTGTTACGCGGGGGGAAGGTATTAGCACCCCACACGCCCGTAGTACTCTATGGTATCCACTCTTGTTATCTGTCTTATGGGTGTTGTTGTACCCCAAAATTTTCCCTCCCATTTCTCACTGATTTCTCATCACAAAGCCCTTGGAGATCAAGATCCAATTAGGGTTTCATCTGCTCAAGACTTCTCCTTGCACTGTTGACCCAAATTAGGGTTTGTGTTTGCACAAAGATGTTTTGACCTAAATTGCCTAAGATGACTTTCATGCTTCATATTGGACCCCCAAGTTTATCCATATCCAGTTTCAAGCCTTGATTCCAAGTTTTGCCCAGTCAATTGGACAGTTGATCTAGAAATCAACTGTATTGGGGGAAAAGTCAACTGTGGCAATTGACAGTCAAGTCTCATGAAAATTGACCCACATCAACATTACAAACTCACATGGACCATTTGATCAAGTTTGGATCACAATTCCACAAGAAATTTGATCAGATCACCAAAAGGGCAAAATGGTCATTTTTAGGGTTTTGACTGCACAAAGGCAATTTTTGACTGTTTGACCTAGCCAATGGCAAACCAAGCTCACATATGGACTCAAGGACCCCATGGAATTGTCTTGACATTCTCAACAAGTTCAAAAGATCCCAAATGCACAAGATTGATAGTTGAATTTCCCAGTCAATTGATCAATTTTGACTGTATACTGAAAAGTCAAACTTTGACTTTTTGGTCAAAATCAAGTGTCAAGATTCATTTTTCATCAAAACATGCCAAATCATGAAACTTGTTCATCAAGAAATCCAAAATTGCAAATTAGGGTTTAAAATGAAGATTTTTCATAACTTAGAATTTTTCTAAGTTATGAAAAACCCTAATTTTTTCCTAACTTTGTCCCACTTTCTCACCAAGATTTATTTGGATTCAAGCAAAAGTCAAAACATGAAAGTTGTATCCTATTGCATAATCTACAACTTTTATTCACAAAGTTTTCCCAAAAGAGGTTGTAGCTCAAGTTACAATTTTTGGAACAAGGGTACCAAACCATTCTTAACTTAGTGAAAATTTGACCTATTTTAGGCAAGGTTTTTACCTAACTTCAAGACCATTTTCCACATACTTCCACTTAGAATTTCAATTTTCATTTCAAAGATGGATTGTAGTACATATTACAAGCTTTCCAAAATGTCCAAGAACTCATCAAACAACCTCATGGTTAGGGAGAATCGAATTTGGCAAGTTGGGAAAAAGTCACTTTGATTCATGGCCATGTACATGTTCATAACTTGTGCAATTTTTCAAATCAGCATGCTTCCCTTGATTACAGGCCTCTAAACCATCCAACACTCATAAATTTAATGCAAACTCTTTGTGCCAAGACCATATTCTATGTGTTCAAGCATTGCATAGTGGTTTAATCCCAAAATAGATAAAGCACTTTAACCATTTTTACAAAAGTGAGCTTTATGTCAAAGTTGCAAATCAGCAAGTACAGATCAAATCTCTTTGGCACAAGATTATGAATAAAACACACTGATCAAGGGGAAGGTTAGCAGCACATTAGGGGGGCCTCTAGCTATCTAAAACTCAAGTGGACATTTGCTTGCTTAAGTGTGAAGAAATGTGGCATAACACAACAGAACTTTCATCTCAGCACAAGGAAGCTTAAGCAAATACTTTCTGCACTTCCTAAACATCCATCCTAAGCTAGAACACGAGCTAACCAAGTCCTAAACACTCTCACTCACAAAATCACCATTGAACTTCACAAAAACAGGGCCTACTGCAGTTTGAGTTCCAACTCTCATTTCCATCGCGCATTCTTGCCCAAACCAGTTCAAACACCTTCCCTACCATCAATCCAAACTATACAAAGCATTAGAAGTGGACTGTAACTCCTCTAATCAGTTCCACCATTTTCATTTTCTTGTTTTGCAGTTGAAGTTCCATAGCTCGATTCAAAAGGTTTCAAGGCAAAGTAAAGCTTGGAATAGCATCCCTGGACACCAAGGAAGCTGTACCAATCATCACCTTGCACTGAAAGTACCTCAATCATCAGATACAACTTCAGCTGAATAGGTAAGTTCATGAACACGAATCTCTCTATATAGGCATTGTTAGCTTTAGGTTTGTGAAGAAAACATGTCACATTCATAGCCCTGAACATGCCCATGTGATTAGATTTCATTTATATTATGTATGCTTAGAGAATTTTAAGTCTGAATGTGGAAGAAAAGTTAGGTTAAGATTTGGGAATGATAAAATTCTCTCTCATTTCTGAGAGTTAGGAGGAGTTCTTTACATATTCAGAATCGTGATTAAATGCTTAACATTTTTGGTGTTGTAAGTTTTTGCTAAAACTCAAAGAATCAGGACCTTGCAATGGAAGAAAGAGGCGCGTGTTTTTTTGTTCAAACAGAAGTTTGGAGGTTGAAGAAAGACTTGGTGGGCTGGGCTTGTGTTGTCATTTCTTTTTACACCCTTTTGTTACTTTGACACCCCCTAGGCCCATTTGACTTATTTTTATGATTTTTTTACTTTTGTTTTTTATTCCTGACTTATTTATTTTTCCTCATGATATTAAAAATATAAAAATAATTTTTTAAACCATTTTTGAATTTATTAGGCATTTATTTGTTTAAGATAGTTATTTGTACATAAATAAATAAATAAACACTTTTTTACTTAAAATACTAAAAATAATGTAAACACCATGTTATTTTCATTTTTATTTTGTTTTATCTTCTTAAAATATTTTATATAAAATATACTCTTTTTATAAATATTAAATATTATTATTCTTGTATATATTAATATATTTAGTAAATAATAAAGATATTCATATATATATATATATATATATATATATATATATATATATATATATATATATATATATATATATATATATATATATTCATATATATATATATATATATATATATATATATATATATATATATATATATATATATATATATATATATATATATATATATATATATATATATATATATATATATTCATTTTATTTTATTTTGACATATAAAATACTTTTTTTCATACATATAAAAAACCCTTTTTGCATCTTGCATATTTATTTTATTTCTATTTAATTTGTGCAAATTAATTATCTTGTAAATAAATTCCAAATTGATGTAATAGCTAGGTTTAAATTCCTAGTCAAATATCCCCCCATTTGAACATTTGTACCCCCCTTCCCATATTGTGTTGTAATAGTTTAGAACTTTATTTTTCGCACTCTATTGCTTTCTAAATATACCATGTTAGAATTAGGGTTTGTATGCAAATAAAAAGAACAAAAATAGTTTGACCTAATTTCAAGATAAACAAGCATGAAAATGGACAACACTTATCACACTTGCACCCCTAGGGTATTCCACTTGTTGCCTTCAATAAATGGGCCATATTGCATGTTAGGTCTCTTTGGGTAAAACAAAACAATCAAATGATCATAGTCCCTCGATGACGCTTTCGAAAAGTTGCCTAAAATGATCAAGTCCCTTTCAAGGAAAAATTGCCCAAAGATCCTTGGCACCATTGGAATTATGGTCTAAACGATGACCCGCGCCCGTCCCTTTCACCTCCTAACACAAGATTGTCCACCAAATACAATGCTGGAACAAAATTGTTAAAAGGGTTAAAACATAGCATAAATCTTTGAGAACTTTAGGGTAGATAGCTCTTAAGTACTTGTCAACTTGCAAAACAAAACACTTGCCTATTTCCAAACCACACTTCACAAACACTTTCAAAACAAACTTTCAAAAAACCTTGAAACATCTTTTCAAAAAGACAAACACCTTTTGTAAAACATTCAAGTAAAGAATTGTTACAAGGGTAGCCTAGACAAGGCATCTTTTTCAAAACATTTTCAAAACCACACACAAAGCACCATTTCAAACAATTGAAAACCAAGGCAAGTTGATATAAGCAAGTACCTAAGAGCCCATGGATAACCATGGATAGAAAGGGTGCTAATACCTTCCCTTTCTATAATCTACTCCCCGAACCCAAGAAAATATCTCAAAGGTTTTTGCTGTGCTTTTTTAACCTTTTCTTAGGATAAAATAAAAAGTCGGTGGCGACTCTTGCTCAACCGAAACATTTGCGAAAACAAACGCAAAACCATAGTCAGTTCTCCCACCGTATCACAGGTGTGTTTAATCTATGCTTACTGTCTACTATACTACTGGAGGGAAAATGCATGCAAAAGAAAGGAGAAAAGAATGTAGGGATAATAAAATTGTGCTCGCCTGGGCCCTACCCCAATGCCTACGTATCCTTTTTTAGGAATCAGAGCTACCGTAGTTCGGCTCACATGTTTTTGTTTATTTGTGTTTTTTATGGACAATGTTAATTCCGCCTTCTGCCGCAGCTCGACCTTTGGAGACTTATGCATTGGTACAGAAGTAAACTAATCACGTCCTTACCTGAAAAGGGTTTAGAGAAAAGGTGCTCGAGCGCACAAAATGATTTGAATTTGTTTTCTATTTTTGTTACCTTGAAAAAGGGTTTAGGTATGATTAGCATGTTTTTGATTTGCTAAGAAAATGAGTTTTTGTTTTGAATGCAAGGATGCAAAGAGGGAAGAAAAGAGTCTAAGGGAGACTAACCTACTTCTAACCTTAATGTTATCATACAATGGTAGTCCTATGTCAAGGATGAAAGGGGAAATTTCTACCTAATGTTAGCATGCATAGTTTACAACCTAAGATCTAACTTGCATCCGAACGGAGCAAGCGTATCCTAAGGGAACATGGTATGTACAAGGATAAAGCAAGCAAGCCAGCAAATAGAGCACACCTAAAGAGATCCTGCCTAGGTTAGCATGTCGAAGAAAAGTCTAAAAACTATCCTATAGGGAGCATGCAATGAGAGCGAAGTCGTGATCTCAATTTCTAAATTGAGTGACTCATCGATCGGCAGAAAATAAATGAAAGCGATAAAGTCCTATAGGGAACATGCACTGAGAGCGAAGTCGTGATCTCAATTTCTAAATTGAGTGACTCATCGATTGACAAGAAAGTAAACAAATACAAGCACAACACATATAGCAAATGAAGTGCGTAATGCCTGCTACAGGTCTTTAAACAGCGACTTCGAGCGCACGCTCTTTATTTCCTACTTCTCATGATATCTAGAATGAAATAAAGTGCTAAAATGAGGAATAAAAATGGAGTCGGGACGATACCGAACGGAGAAGGTCCGTTGCCTCTTCAAAACCGCACAAGCAAAGCAGAGAAACCCATAAAAACTTCGAGTAAGCATCAAAGCATCATCAACGTGAAAATAAATCACAAGCGAAAGGTATGCCAATCATATCCGAATATCACACAATAAACCAAATGAACAAGATTTCGTAGCACCACAAGCAAAGAAGAGAAACCCGGAAAACTTCGAGGGAGATATGAATCATCATGTGATAGTCCTTCACGATGATACAAAACTATACAATGCAAAATACTCCGCTAATGTCTCATGGTGCGAGAAATCTCCGTTGGAAGGTTGCACAAAAATACACCAAACGAGTTAGCAATTAACAAGGAAATGTAACTCAAAACTCAAGCGCCCATTCAAGGATCATAACCTACCACTAATCATTAATTATGCTAGGGAAACTGAATCAGGGATACATAATCGACAAAGACACGCCAAATTCCTAATTCTAATCATGTATCGAGTCATTAATTCAATTTATTCCTAAACTAATAGAAAATTAAAAAAATCATATAATCAAGTCAGAAAACATCATGCTAAGGCTCATACAAAATTTCAGCCAAAAACCGTACAAGAAATATTAAAAACTAATTGCTAAAAATTTAAGAACAAGATGAGAATTAGTGTAGAACAGGGGAGTGCAAGGCTGAATCTGGGTGGTGTGCAGAAGCAGGCGCTGAAAGCCCAAGGGAGATAGTCCAATAAGCCAATTTTTTTTGTAACATACCATTCAGACTTTCAAAAAATGCGATGATGGGCTCAAAGAGGAAGAAATTCCGATCCAGCCCTTTGAACACTATCAATCCAATTTAAGCATAATTACTATTATTGCATTAAAAAATATAAAGAAAAATATAATTAAAAAAAAAGAAGAAGTAAAACGACATCATGTAGTGTGCTTAGGGTTTTGAGTTGTGATGCTTCAACTTGTTAGAAACAGAGTCCATTTGCTTTATCTCTCTCACGTCGTTCCCCAACTTCGCTTCATCTTTTTCTCCGATCAACCCCCTCTTCTCTCACCGCCATAGCCGCCGTGAACAACGGTTCGACCTCCAACATCGCAAGTACGCGATTGCGACCAGCTCCTGACGTAACCGCACACATAGATCGAGCAACCGTCGCACCCACACAGCACCGGAAACAACGCTCCCTCCGAAGCCACCACGATCAGCCTTTGTGCTTCCTTTACCGACAAACCAATATTGGAAAAATAGAAAAAGAAGAGGAAGAGAATCGAGACACAACATTACCGGTGAAAACACCACCGATGTCGACGGCATCTCCCTCTGTGGCAACCACCATGGCCTCCCTCGATTTCAGATCAACCGCCACCACTGTTGTGAGTTTCATTTTTTCTTTCTTTGTCGCGGCTTTAACCGGTCACTACAATCACCGTCTCCATTCCTCTCTTTTACCGATCCAATTCTCACTCGCCTCCATCACGTTTCAATTCCGCTTTCCTCTCGCGTATCACCTTCATCACTGTGACAATGTACGGTGCTTCTTCGATTTTGATTTAGGTACGCTTCTTTTGCGTGACTCTTTCTTCTTCTACCTTTTCGTTGTTTTTGCGTTCTTTGCGTTATTGTGATGTCGATGCAGTGTTTTTGCTATAGTGTCGATTGAAGGTTGTGATTTGTTGATGATGATAGTGATGATTATTTACCTTCTTCTTCTACGATTTCGGATCTCTGTGTACTCCACGCGATTCAGTTGCGTTGTTGTTTGTTGATTCAGAATGATGAAGATGATTATAGAATCAATGGAAGGATGAGAAATGAAGATGAATTCAGTATTGGGGAGAGAAGATGATGATACGATTACTCTATGTACAAAGAACAATGAAGATGATGAAGTGCGGTGATGTTGTTGAAGCGGTTCATAGAAATGATGAAGCTGGAGGAAGATGTGGAATCACTGTGTTGATGATTTGATGAGGATTCTGCAGGATGATGAGGATTCGGTTATGGAAGATCAATATTATGCAGAGAGTAGAACGTTTTTTTCTGGTGAGTTTTCTAATCTTTTTCGGTTGAAATCCTCAATGTTGTGAATATCAATTCTGTTATATCTGGAAAATTTGTTAGAGTTCCTCTGAAAGTTAGTTATGAGGACCGGTTTTCAGTTAGCTTTCTGTTATGGTATGAAGTTGATGAGCTTGCATCGGTTATGGTAGTTATAGGGTGGTTAAGAAGTTTTGGTTGTAACTGTTTTTGGGTTGGTTGGAAATTCTGTTTGACAGTTAGTTGGAGTTGGTTACACAGGTTTGGGTGATTTGAAGTTAGGCTTGGAATTCAGGTGGAGCAGCTTTGGTTTCAGTTAGAAGCTTGAGTTGATTAGCTTGTTAGTTAGAGTTTGGTTGTGAATCTGTTAGAAAGTTAAGAAAAGTTGTTATAGGAAGTTGGTTAGGAAATGTTTTATAAAAAATTTTGTTTTGGTTTTTCATTATGCAGGTCCTTTTTTGTTAAGCTGGGATTCAATTACAGGGTAGTTTGGAAAATGGTTGGGAGGTTTAGAAATTGTTAAATGGTTGTTTGACAGTTGGTTACGGTTTTGAAAACTGTTAGAGGTTGGTTAAAGGTTAGTTATGGGTTATTAGAATGTTTGGATTGCCGCTTATGCTGAAACTGATATGGTATGCTTGGTTTTATGCAGGTTCAGTTGTGATTTTCAAGCATGGGATTTGGTGTTAGCAAGGGAGATAGTGGCATGGTAGAGTACCCTTTCGTCTCATTTTAAGGCTTGAAGAGAATGAAATTATGGCAGACGACAAAGAGTTTGAAGCATGGAGGCTTATCATGGAAGACTTTGAAGTATGAAGAGATAGGCTTTAGGATAGATATAAGAACTTCTTTTTGTAATTATTTTTGAGTTGTAATGTTTGTGACATGAGGTTACCTTGTAATGGTTTATGTAAAGGCAGCGGTCTAATCTTGCAAGGTTCAAGTGAATGTAAACAATGGTTTCTAACTTGTACTTTAAACAAAATTGAATAAGAACCTTGGATGAAAGTTTGATGAATGACGTATTTTTATAGTGATTTTGAATGGAATTGAATGACCATGAATGGATTTTGATGGATCTTGCATAAGATTGAACGCAACTACGGGTGATATCCTCCGATGATACTCATATTTTTATTTTCTCGTACAAGAACCAAGGATTATGTCACGTAGCTTAAGCAACATGTGAATCCCTTGATAGACGAAAGGTGATCTTAATACAAAATGTAATGCCTTCAACAAAACCCTTTGAAATTTATTAATGAACAAATCCGCGTGGAACCATTCTTCAAGCTTGCACGATTAGGGAAGTAAACCCTAACTCTTTCAACCCTAAAGTAACCTGGAGGAATGACTTTGTCTTTTGATGAAAACGAGTCTCTTGATAAAGGAGGAAATTCCCAATGAAAACCAACTCTAATCCCTCAAACCCTGATCGATGAAGAACCATGTTGATCCAAGCTTGCATGAAGATGATATCCCAAACGCACAAAGAAACCCTAATTCCTCAACATCTTTGATTCAAAAGATTGACCCTCGATGAAATTGGATGGAGAAGACCTTGTATCTTGATGTTGAGAAGAAGAGAATAGCCTTGTAACTTTGATGATAAAGAAGAGAATAGCATTGTAACTTTGATGATAAAGAAGTCCATGAAAAACCCTAGCTTCACACAAATGATTGATGGAGAGATCACTTGAAACAAGCTTGTGCGAAGATGAGAGCCTTGAAGCATACAACAATGTAATTCCTTGAAATCCCTGATCCCACGCCAAATTATTGACTAATGATGCATGATGTGTTAGATGACCTAATGAAGGTTATGTACATGAGAAAAGTGCAAGATGCGTAAGCTAGATAAAGGCAAAGGGGTAGGACAAATTTGGGGTATTACAGCTGCCCCTATTTAATCGTCTTAAACCTGAAAGTACGATTGGCACATGCCTTTCGGAACTCCAAGGTTGAAGATGATTAAATATCAATGCCAAAAATTTGTCCTGAGAGAGAGAGTAAGTGTTTTCTTTATTTATTTTTGTGTTATCTGCTGGGGAAAAGAAATTTGTTTTTTTCAATGAAGAGACGAAGATTGGACTTGTAACGTGGCGTGATGCCAATACAAGACAAATGGTTGGTATGAAAAGACAGCGGACGAGGTCTACGGGCGACCTACGATCCTAAGGTGACACATGAGAGTGATTTGACAGAGAACCTAGCCAAAGGGCAATCTCAGGTTCTAAGACAAGGTAAATGGAAAGAACCTAGCCAAGAGGCGATCTCAGGTTCGACGATGATTTGAGGGAAGAATCTAGCCAAGAGGCGATCTCAGGTTCGACGATGATTTGAGGGAAGAACCTAGCCAAGAGGCGATCTCAGGTTCGACGATGATTTGAAGGAAGAACCTAGCCAAGAGGCGATCTCAGGTTCGACGATGATTTGAAGGAAGAACCTAGCCAAGAGACGATCTCAGGTTCGACGATGATTTGAAGGTAGAACCTAGACAAGAGGCGATCTCAGGTTCGACGAAGGTTTGAGGGAAGAACCTAGCCAAGAGGCGATCTCAGGTTCGACGGTGAAAACATGGGTTATGACATGATGATTGTTTAGATAAACGACACGAACGAGCATCAAGAAAGGTTAAACACAGACGAGTGTTTGAATTAATACGGGTGAGTATTGAAAGAAGATACGGACGAGTATCAAAAGTTAAACACGGACGAATGCTTGAATCAATACGGACGAGTATTGAAAGAAGATACGGACGAGTATCAAAGGTTAAACACGAACGAGTGTTTGAATCAATACGGACGAGTATTGAAAGAAGATACGGACGAGTATCAAAGGTTAAACAAGGACGAGTGTTTGAATCAATACGGACGAGTATTGAAAGAAGATACAGGCGAGTATCAAAAGGTTAAACAAGGACGAGTGTTTGATTCAATACGGACGAGTATTGAAAGGAGATACGGACGAGTATCAAAAGGTTAAACACGGACGAGTGTTTGATTCAATACAGATGAGTATTGAAAGGAGATACGGACGAGTATCAAAAGGTTAAACATGGACGAGTGTTTGATTCAATACGGACGAGCATTGAAAGAAGATACATGCAAGTATCAAAAGGTTAAACACGGACGAGTGTTTGAATCAATACGGACGAGTATTGAAAGAAGATACGGACGAGTATCAAAAGGTTAAACACGGACGAGTGTTTGAATCAATACGGACGAGTATTGAAAGAAGATACGGACGGGTATCAAAAGTTAAACACGGACGAGTGTTTGAATCAATACGGACGAGTATTGAAAAAAGATACGGACGAGTATCAAAAGGTTAAACACGGACGAGTGTTTGAATCAATACAGACGAGTATTGAAAGAAGATACGTACGAGTATCAAAGGTTAAACACGGACGAGTGTTTGAATCAATACGGACGAGTATTGAAAGAAGATACAGGCGAGTATCAAAAGTTAAACACGGACGAGTGTTTGATTCAATACGGACGAGTATTGAAAGAAGATACAGGCGAGTATCAAAAGTTAAACACGGATGAGTGTTTGATTCAATACGGACGAGTATTGAAAGAAGATACAGACGAGTATCAAAGGTTAAACATGGACGAGTGTTTGAATCAATACGGACGAGTGTTTAGGGAACTGGTTACCAGACAAGAACTGGGTTTAGAACGACAACGCGTATTGATTTTGTTTGGCATTGAAAAGGTGAAGGTCACTGATTGGGGATTTTGGGCATGATACCCTCCTGTAGGGATGTATTGGTGTCCTTGAATAATTCAGGTCTTTGTGTAAGGTACCTTATCTGGCTTATGCTTCATATGCATGTTTGAATTTCTTTTGACGCAAAGATCCATTCTGATGGATCAGCTACGCGCTTTTGAGGATGCAATGTTATGCAGTGATAACTATATGCAATGCAAAGAAATATACTTCATGGGTGTTGTACCCCAAAATTTTCCCTCCCATTTCTCATTGATTTCTCATCACAAAGCCCTTGAAGATCAAGATCCAGTTAGGGTTTCATCTGCTCAAGACTTCTCCTTGCACTGTTGACCCAAATTAGGGTTTGTGTTTGCCAAAGGTGTTTTGATCTAAAATGTCTAAGATGACCTTCTTGCTTCATATTGGACTCCCAAGTTTATCCATATCAAGTTTCAAGTCTTGATTTCAAGTTTTGCCCAGTCAATTGGACAATTGACCTAGAAATCAACTGTATTGGGGAAAAAGTCAACTGTGACCAATTGACAGTCAAATCTCATGAAAATTGACCCACATCAACATTATGAACTCATATGAACCATTTGATCAAGTTTGGATCACAATTCCACAAGATATTTGATCAGATCACCAAAAGGGCAAAATGGTCATTTTTAGGGTTTTGACTGCACAAAGGCAATTTTTGACTGTTTGACCCAACCAATGGCAAACCAAGCTCACATATGGACTCAAGGACCCCATGGAATTATCTTGACATGCTCAACAAGTTCAAAAGATTCCAAGTACACAAGATTGGCAATTGAATTTCCCAGTCAATTGATCAATTTTGACTGTGTATTGAAAAGTCAAACTTTGACTTTTTGGTCAAAATCAAGAGTCAAGATTCATTTTTCATCAAAACATGCCAAATCATGAAACTTGTTCACCAAGAAATCAAAAAATGCAAATTAGGGTTAGAAATGAGAATTTTTCATAACTTAGAATTTTTCTAAGTTATGAAAAACCCTAATTTTTCCCAACTTTGCCCCACTTTCTCACCAAGATTCATTTGGATTCAAGCAAAAGTCAAAACATGAAAGTTGTAGCTTGTTGCATAATCTACAACTTTGATTCACAAAGTTTTCCCAAATGAGGCTTGTATCTCAAGTTACAATTTTTTGAATAAGGGCACTAAACCATTCTTAACTTAGTGAAATTTTAACCTATTTTGGCAAGGTTTTCTACCTAACTTCAAGGCCATTTTCCATACACTTCCACTTAGAATTTCAATTTGCATTTCAAAGATGGATTGTAGTACACATTCCAAGCTTTCCAAAATGTCCAAGAACTCATCAAAAAACCTCATAACTTGAGAGAATCGAATTTCACAATATGACAAAAACTCACTTTTGAATTGGTCATGTACATGTTCATAACTTATGCCATTTTCAAGTCAGCTTAGTTTGTGCTACATTACAGGTCCTTAAACCATCCAACACTCAATAATTTAATGCATGTTCATTGTGCTAAGGTCTTGTTTCATGAGCTTATGCATTACATGTTGAATAAACCCATTTATGGAAAAAGCAAAATAGCCATTTTTGCAAAAGCAAGCTTTATGTCCAATTGAAAATCCAACAAGTACAGATGAAATCTAATTGGCACAAGATTATGAGCAAAAAACTCTGATCAAGACAAGGTTAGCAGCATGATTAGGGGGCCTCTACTTGCCTAGAACATCAACTTGGTTTTGTTTGCTTAAGTGTGAAGAAAAGTGGCAAAACATGACATAACTTTCCTCTCAGCATTAGAACACTTAAGCATTTGTTTTGTACACCTTCTAATCATCCTAACCAAGCTAGAACACGACTCCAATACCTCCCAAACACTCCCATTCCCAGAATCACTCTCAAACTGCAAAAATAGGGCAAGGCCTGCAGATTGAACACCATCTCTCATTCCTTGCATGATTTCTTGACCAAAGCTCATCAAACACATTCCCTAGCATCAATGCAAGCTAACCAAGACCTAAAACACGACCTGTAATTCCTCTAACAAGTTCCACCATTTTCACTTTCTCATTTTGCAGTTGAAGGTTCATAGCTCGATTCAAGGTGTCTCAAGGCAAAGTAAGCATTGGAATAGCATCACCACACTTCAGGAAAGCTGTACAGACCATCATCTTGCTCTGAAAGCTTCCCCATTGCCAGATAGAACTTTAACTGAACAGGTATTCTTGTGAACTTCTAACTCTTAGTATAGGCATCATTAGCTCTAGGTTTGTGAATAAGAAATGTTCTACTCATGCCCCTGAACCTGTACATGCTTTTACTTTTCATTTACTTTGCCTGAGCTGTGAGAATTTAAGGTTTGAAAATGGAAGAAAACTTAGGTCAGGATTTGGGAATGTCAAAATTCTCTCTCATTTCTGAGAGTTAGGATGAGTTTTTTATATATTTAGAATCGTGATTCAATGCTTAACATTTCTTATGTTGGAAGTTTGTCCAAAAGATGAAAGAATCCAAGTGTTTGAATTGGAAGAACAGGCGCGCGTTTTTGTTCAGAGGTTGAAGAAGAAGTTTCATGGGCTGAGCTTGTTTCTGATTTTCTTTTCACACCACATTTCTAATTTCACACCCCCTGAGCCCAATTTGTGTATTTTATTGATTTCTTGATTTTTCTTTTTTTATTTTGGTTTATTTATTTTTGCTAATAATATTAAAAACATAAAAAATTATTTTCACACCATTTTTGCATTTTTTAGGTATTTATTTGTTTATATAAACATTTGTGCATAAATATATATATATTATCATTTAGAAAAAAAACTAGAAAAAAATAATGTAAATATATTTCATTTCTGATTTTTATTTCATTTTCCTTTTGAAAATATTTTATGTAAAATATATTTTTTTTATATAATATTAAATATTATTATTTTTATATATATGATACATATTTAAAAATTAATACATATATATATACATTTATTAGTATATTTAGGTTAAAATACAAAATACATACTTTTTTATTTTTTATTAATATTTGACATGAAAAACACTTTTTATAAATATATTTCATTTTATTTTGTTTTTGTACATAATAAATAAATATTTGTGTAAATTTAATAATATATATATTACTTAATAAAAATTAGGGTTTTATCCTTAAAATACAAAAAAACTCCAAAAATAATACTTTTTTTTTTATTTTTATTTATTTAACATAAATAATACTTTTTTTTTTCATACATATAAAAACCCTTTTTGCATTTTTGCATCTTTATTTTATTTTCTATTTTATTTATGCAATTAATTATTTGTAAATATGCCAAAAATGATGTAATAGCTAGGTTTAATTTCTTTGTCTAAATATCCCCCCATTTGAACATTTGTACCTCCTTTCCCATATTGTGTTGTAATAGTGTAGGAATTTTACTTTTCGCACTTTAAACGCTTTCTAAATATACCATGCTAGAGTTAGGGCTTGTATGCAAATAAAAAGAACAAAATAGCTTGACCTAATCTCAAGATAATCAAAGCATCAAAATGGACAACACATCTCACACTTGCACCCCTAGGGTATTCCACTTTGTTGCCTTCAAATAATTGGGCCATATTGCATGTTAGGTTTCTTTGGGTAAAACAAACAATCAAATGATCATAGTCCCTCGATGACGCTTTCGAAAAGTTGCCTAAAATGATCAAGTCCCTTTCAAAGAGAAATTGCCCAAAGACACTTAGCGCTATTGCAATTATGGTCTAAACAATGACCCGTGCCCGTCCCTTTCACCTCCTAATACAAGATTGTCCACCAAATGCAATGGTGGAACAAAATTGTCAAAAAGTTTAAAACATAACAAAAATCTTTGAGAACTTTAGGGTAGATAACTCTTAGGTACTTGTCAACTTGCCAAAGAAAACTCTTGCCTATTTTTAAATCACACTTCACAAACACTTTCAAAACAAACTTTCAAAAACCTTGAAACATATTTTTAAAAGACAAAACACCTTTTGTAAAACATTCGAGTAAAGAATTGTTACAAGGGTAGCCTATACAAGGCATCTTTTCAAAACATTTTCAAAACCACACACCAAGCACCATTTCAAACAATTGAAAACCAAGGCAAGTTGATCTAAGCAAGTACCTAAGGGCCCATGGATAACCATGGATAGAAAGGGTGCTAATACCTTCCCTTTCTATAATCTACTCCCCGAACCCAAGAAAAATCTCGAAGGTTTTTGCTGTGCTTTTTAAACCTTTCCTTAGGATAAAATAAAAAGTCGGTGGCGACTCTTGCTCAACCGAAACATTTGCGAAAACAAACGCAAAACCATAGTCAGTTCTCCCACCGCATCACAGAACTGGCGACTCTGCTGGGGAAAAATTTTAAAAGTGGAGTAACCTTAGGGCTTAGATCACCCTCTTGCATGGCTAATTGTTTGAATTGTTTGCTTTATATTTTGGCTCTCTTGTTTGGGTTTGCAATCCTACACCCGGATTTTGGGAAACATTCATAGATAGCAATACGTTGTGGAAACTGTGCGGGGTATACCGACATGGTCGAAGCAATAGCTATATTAGTGCGACATATTTGTGAGTATCGGTAACCCTTGAGTTCAATCAAGGAGAGTACGGGGCCGCTGAGTGATGTCACTAAGCACTAATGACCTAGAACCTTACTTGACCATCTTGGCCTTTTATTAGGGGTAGTGAGATGACCGGCTTTGGTGCAGTCCGAAGTTGGTAGATACTCGATACTACACTCATTGAGGGTTGTTTTTTTGGAATATTTTGGTCGCTAGTTAAGTGGCTAAACCAAAACAATGAACATTGAAAACAATCCAGTGATATTGAGCTCCTTAGAACCCGGTTACTATTTATAGGACAGGTTTTTAAGCCAACTACACTCAAGAGGGTACTTACCTATGAAACCCCCTGCAAGCCTGAAACTAGGGTTTCGTGTGATTTGCTTGTACATATGTTTTGTGCATACATCATAAACATCATAAAGCATCATATGCATTCACTAACCATTTCAAGGGTTTGGATCTTCATCTTTGTTCTTGTTTTGTAGGTCATGGAAATTCCTCGCAGAAACATCATTCAAGTCAACCTTGTGAGAGTCTCTCCTCAACTCAAGGAGCTCACCTCAAGAATTCCGGAAAATTCATCCTTCAGTGAAAGACATGGTAGACTGCTCAGCGTAGTCAACACCAACATTGAAGAAGACATGATGAAAGTGCTATTCCAGTTCTTTGACCCTCTTCACCACTGTTTCACTTTCCCTGATTACCAGTTGGTACCCACTTTGGAGGAGTTTTCTCAACTCCTAAGAATCCCTATCCTTAATCAACTACCATTCAACGGTATGGAAAAGGAACCAAAGCCGGAAGATGTTGCTCGAGCATTACATCTACAACCATCCGACATCAAGGGGCATTGGGAAACCAGAAGCGGCATCAAAGGATTCTTAGCAAAATTCTTGTTTGAGAAGGCACAAGAATGTTGGAACTCATTGGACCTACAAGCCTTTGAAGAGATTGTGGCACTCCTTATCTATGGGTTGGTCTTGTTCCCAAATCCTGACCAATTGGTAGATGTCAACGCCGTCAAAATCTTCTTGTCCAGAAATCCAATACCAACATTGCTTGGGGACATCCTTCACTCATTTTACACACGGACAATGAGAAAGAGGGGTGTTCTCATGTGTTGTACTCCTCTCCTTGCAAGGTGGTTTATTTCGCACCTTCCACAATCTGTCCTGAAGAATGACCAAGGCTCAAGGTGGTCCCAACGGTTGATGACTCTTACCCACTCTGATGTACATTGGTGTTCTCGGTCCAGAGAAAATGTCATCATCGTCGATCGTTGCGGAGAATTTCCTAATGTTCCTTTACTTGGAATTAGAGGAGGTATCACCTACAACCCTTGCCTGGCTTTAAGGCAATTTGGATATGCACGGAGGGATGGACCTCATGATATGTTGATTCCTGACCTAGTTTTTGACTTCGACAACGATGCGCAAGGATTTCGCCAAAGATTCATCAGAGCTTGGGGAAGACCCAACAAGGTTGATAGCAAGACTCTGGGACACAAGAACTCCATCCCTCTTGAGCCTTATCTCAAGTGGGTACGAGCCCGAGCCCAAAGTCTAATGATGCCTTATCCTCATGTACTCCCTGTGATTAAAGAGCCCGTCAATGAAGGAGAGGTTCCCTACACCATCCTACATCCAGACATGCCTACATCATGGGAGGAAATGCAGAAAAGTTGGATTCAGCTCAAGGAGGAACGAAATACTTTTGAAGCTAGCTTCTACGCCAGTGAGAAGAAGGTTCTAGAGCTTACCCGCCGACTCCATGAGCAAGAGGCCCTCAATACCTACATCGCACCAAAGAGGATGCGCAATGTCTTTTTGCCTTGAGAAGTTATGTTGTAATATTTGGCCCATGGGGCATTTATGTACTAACAAATTTCTTCTTATGAATATGACGTGCGTTCTTCTTTGTCTGAAACAATTTCGAATGTTCTAAATCCTTGAATGCATTGCATACATAAACATATCATTCATCATGTGCATAAGCAGGTCTCACTCCAGGTTTCCTTATTTGTCTGCTGTTTATTTCAGTAGGATGGATCTCGAGCAAACAGTCAAAGACCTACAGGCTCAGAATGCACAGTTCCAGCAACTCCTGATGACCTTGGCTAAGGGTCAGGAGGATATCAAGACTCAATTGGGGAACAAGGACCCAGTAAAAAAGAAGAAAAAGAGACTCGGGGTGGCTACTTTGGGGAGAAGATTTGACGGAGAAGCTCGAAGGGTGCTTGAATTTCCTCCTATTTCTGATGAAGGAACCAGCAAAGGAGGTGGGGCTGCGGTACCTTCCGAGTCTGATGCAGAAGAAGAAGAGGTCGAAGAGGATGAAGATTATTCTGATCAGCAATACCCTCCAGCTGATGATAAATACAAAGGGCTAGAGGACAGGTTGGCCGCCATGGAGCTACAAAGAGTACCGGGTCTGGATTTTGAAGACTTGGGTTTGGTCGCCGGGATTGTGATTCCCCCAAAATTCAAAGTGCCAGTGTTTGTGAGGTATGATGGGCTGTCCTGCCCCAAAATGCATCTCAGGTCCTACGTAAGAAAGATCCAACCCTATACGGCAGATAAAAACCTTTGGATTCATTTCTTTCAAGACAGCCTTTCTGGAGCTCAGTTGGAGTGGTTTTATCAGCTAGAGGGAACCAGCGTCCGAAATTGGGAAGATTTGGCCACCGCTTTCTACAAACAATACCAGTATAATTCTGACCTTGCTCCTACTCGTACCCAACTCCAGGGTATGTCACTAGGAACAGGCGAGGGATTCAAAGAATATGCACAAAAATGGAGGGATTTGGCTGGCAGGGTGCAGCCTCCTTTAACCGACCACGAACTCGTTGATATGTTTCTAGGGACCCTATCTGGGCCATTTTTCAATCATCTAATTGGTAACTCTTCCGCGGGGTTTACCGATTTGATCTTAACGGGCGAAAGAATAGAAGCTGGCATCAAGTCAGGAAAGATTCAGAAGGGTGTTGCTGCAAGTGTTGAGAAGAAGCCTTTTAAGAAGGAGACAGCTGTGGTATATTCTCAGAGAAGAGCAGGGAAGACGGAGCGTCGGCCAACTGTGGGGGCCGTAATGATTCAAAACACTCCAAGTGAGCAGCCTCGCTATAACCAGTCCAGACCAAATCAACAACGAGTGGAACGGCCACAACGGCAGTTCACCCGTATTAATATGACTCCAGCGCAAGTGCTTCCCCATCTGTTGAAGTTGAATCTTGCCACCATCAAGGAGGCACCAAAGAATGTGAATACGTCCTCTCCGCATTATCATGCTAATGCTAAATGCGCCTACCATTCAGACAGTGTTGGACACGACACCAATGATTGTTGGGCACTCAAGCATAAAATCCAAGACCTGATAGAGGCGAAGGAGGTGGAGTTTGACGCTCCAGAGAAACCTAATATGATATCTGCACCCATGCCGAAGCACGGCCGAAATGTCAACGCCATTGAAGAAGATTTGTATGTTGTTGATGTCAATGATCTGACTACTCCATTGCTAACCATTAAGTTGAATCTGTTAAGGGCCGAGATCTTCCCGGGATGTAAGGAAGACTGCTATTGTTATTACTCTCTGCCGTTTGATTGTCCGTTACTGAAGAAAGGCATCCAAGGCCTTATAGATAGTCGACAAATTTTGTTTGAAAAAGTTTCTGCTGTTCCAGTTCATACTGAAGATGTCTCAATCATAACCATTCACGCCAATCTTCCCAAGGCCGTCAAAAAGCCTGTTAAGATTACACCAGCTGCGAAATCTGTTCCTTTGAAGATAACAATGTCAGGGCTTGTTCCCTATGTTTCTGAGAAGTCGATACCTTGGAACTATGGCGGTGACGTCTACTACCATGGTATCAAACAAATCGAAATAATTGAAGAAAGTTCAGATGATGAAGAAGCCAGCATTAGTAACATTGCGGGCACTAGCAAAATCACCAGGAGCGGGAGAATATTTTCTCCAGAGATTGCCCCTCAAAGAGCAATCTTTGGACCCTCATCAGCTGACAAGGTTATCCCTGCACCAATAAAACTCTCTGCTAGAACCCCTTTGATTGAGGATGTTGTTGTTCCTAGTGCTGTCTCTCCAACCGCTGCTGACAAAGGTAAGGGAATCCAAGATGAGCTCGTCAGGACGAGGGCTCAACCCTTGGTCATCCCGGAAACCTCCAAGAAGGAAATGGATGAGATCTTGAGGATAATCAAAAGGAGTGATTACGATGTGGTGGAACTGTTGAGGCAAACCCCCTCAAAGATCTCCATGCTGGCACTACTACTTTGCTCAGAAGCGCACGCTAAAGCCCTGATAAAATTCCTGAAGGCGGCCCATGTGCCCCAGGAAACCTCTACGGATCAATTTCAGAATTGCGTGGCTAGCCTGACTACAGACAATAGATTAGGGTTTTCTGATGCCGACCTAACTCCTAAAGGTAGAAACCATAATGATGCTTTGCAATTTCGGTCGAGTGTCGAGGAACCACTCTCGCACATGTCTTGGTCGACACCGGTTCGTCGCTGAATGTATTGCCTAAGAAGGCCTTGGACCGACTAGATTGTGAAGGGTTGGAATTGAAGCCGAGTGATATTATTGTCAGAGCTTTCGATGGATCGAAGAGAATGGTCCATGGAGAGGTTGAAATTCCCATCAAGATAGGCACTGAGGTGTTTAAATCCACTTTCTATGTGATGGACATCCGTCCGTCATACTCTTGCTTGCTGGGTAGGCCTTGGATACACCATGTTGGGGCAGTCACCTCCTCCTTGCATCAGATGTTGAAGTATCATGTCAAGGGAAAGATCATTATTGTCCATGGCGAAGAAGAGTACATGATTAGCCACTTAAATTCTTTCCGGTATGTCGAGGTTGAAGGAGAGTTCATTAAGACGCCGTTTCAACATTTCGAAGAAGTCCTTCCTGAAATAGCAGTAGCAAAGTTGGCAGCTGAGACACCGAGGCAGATGGCCAGGATGGCATCTTTGGAGGACGCAAAGGCCGCAATAAAGGAAGGGAAAAATTTAGCATGGGGGCAGTTACCTGATATTCCGCATAAAACCGACAAATTTAGATTAGGGTTCACAGCCGCAGGCCAGAAAGCTATGCACCGTTCGAAGATTGAAAGGGCGCCAGTCAAAATTTCTCCCTACGGAATCAACGCTTTGGAGGATGAAGACAAGGAGAGCAACATCGAAGAGTGGATTTACCCAACTGTCAAAGGGGGGTTGAGCAACTGGGAGGCAAAAGACTTTGTCCCCATCACTTTTATTCATCAGTAATTTATCTGTTAAACATTTCCTATTTGGTCTGTAATATTTATTTTCAAAACAATCCGTACACTATCTTTTCACCTCATGCCTTGCCCGGGGCATGTAGGTCCACTTGTAAGGGTTTTGATTATTTTTCATATCCATATGCCATGTTTAATGATTCATTGGACGTTTTTCATTTGATAAACTGCTTGTGTTCATTTTCTTTCCTTTTGCATTTTTTGTTTAAGGATGGATATCCCTTACACACACCCACACTCACCAATGCAGGTACCCATCCACTCCGGATTCCATGGGTGACTATTCTGCTGTATCTTTCAATAACTCTGAAGATCTGGTCAATCAAGCCGAGTATGAAGATGACGAAGGTTGTGAAGTACCAGGAGAACTAGCCAGACTTCTGCAACAAGAGGAAAGGGCCATCTTACCTCATGAAGAGTCATTGGAAACTGTCAACTTGGGAACCGAAGAAGACCGGAAGGAGGTGCAAGTGGGTGCCAATATGGAACCGAGTGTCAAGGAACGCCTGATACAGTTGTTGAATGAGTATGTTGAAATCTTTGCTTGGTCTTATGAAGACATGCCGGGTTTAGACACAGACATCGTGGTTCACCGTCTCCCCACAAGAGAGGATTGTCCACCGATCAAGCAAAAAGTTCGCCGAATGAGGCCTGACATGTCTGAAAAGATCAAGGCAGAAGTAATGAAGCAATTTGACGTTGGCTTTCTGGCTGTTACGTCCTATCCTCAATGGGTCGCTAACATCGTGCCAGTACCTAAGAAAGATGGAAAAGTCAGGATGTGTGTGGACTACCGGGATTTGAATAGGGCCAGCCCCAAAGATGATTTTCCACTTCCATACATTGACATTTTAATCGACAATACAGCTCAGCATAAAGTGTTTTCCTTCATGGATGGATTCTCGGGCTACAATCAAATCAAAATGGCCCCCGAGGATATGGAGAAAACAACTTTTGTCACGCAATGGGGCACTTTCTGTTACAAGGTGATGCCGTTCGGGCTGAAGAACGCAGGGGCAACTTATCAACGCGCCATGGTAGCTTTATTTCATGATATGATACATCATGAGATTGAAGTTTACATAGATGATATGATAGCTCGATCACAAACAGAGGAAGAGCACCTTGAACATCTGGAGAAGCTGTTTGCCAGGTTGAAAGAATACAAGCTCAGGCTGAATCCAAGTAAATGCACTTTTGGAGTTAGGTCTGGTAAACTCTTGGGATTCATTGTAAGCAACAAAGGCATTGAAGTCGATCCGGAAAAAGTAAAAGCGATACAAGAGATGCCTGCTCCCCATACTGAAAAAGAGGTTAGAGGATTCTTGGGGCGCTTGAACTATATTGCCAGATTCATCTCGCATCTGACTTCTACCTGTGAGCCAATTTTCAAATTTTTGAAGAAAGATCAGGTAGTTGAATGGAACGACGATTGTCAAGCTGCTTTTGATAGAATCAAGGAGTATTTTCTAGAACCTCCTATTCTGATGCCACCCGTCGAAGGAAGACCATTGATCATGTATTTGACCGTCTTGGATAACTCAATGGGGTGTGTTTTGGGCCAGCATGACGAGTCTGGTCAAAAAGAGCATGCTATTTATTACCTTAGCAAAAAGTTTACCGACTGTGAGACTCGCTACTCACTGCTCGAGAAAACTTGCTGCACTTTGGTATGGGCTGCTCGCCGACTAAGGCAGTATATGTTGACTCATACTACCTTGTTGATTTCCAAAATGGATCCTATCAAATATATCTTCGAAAAGCCCGCCTTATCTGGAAGGATAGCTAGATGGCAACTGATCCTGACTGAGTATGACATCCAGTACACCACCCAAAAAGCTATAAAAGGGAGTGTACTAGCTGACCATCTGGCTCATCAGGTTATCGAAGATTATCAACCCATGAGATTTGACTTCCCGGACGAGGACATCATGAATTTGGACAACATTGAAAGTGACGGACCGTATGACGGACCCGAAAAGGGATCCCGATGGACCCTGTACTTTGATGGCGCTTCAAATGCACTTGGAAATGGTATTGGCGCAGTACTCATTTCTCCGGAAGTATGTCACACACCTTTCACGGCCCGACTTTGCTTCAGCTGCACAAATAACATGGCTGAGTATGAAGCTTGCATCTTTGGTCTCAAGGCTCCCATAGACTTGGGGATCAAATCTTTGATCGTATTTGGGGACTCGGCTTTGGTCATCAGCCAAATCAAAGGAGAGTGGGATACCAAGCATCCTAATCTTATCCCATACAAAGAACATGTCCTGACATTGTTGCCTCATTTCGAGCAAATTACCTTCGAGCATTTCCCGCGAGAAGAGAATCAGCTAGCAGATGCTCTAGCCACAATGTCCTCCATGTTTAAACTCAACTGGGATAACGAGGCTCCCCAAATCACCATCGAGTGAATGGACGAACCTGCGCATTGTCACGAGATTAATACCGAAGAAGTAGTGGAACAACCTTGGTTCCATGAAATCAAAAGGTATCTCGAGACCAGAGATTATCCCGAAGAAGCTTCCATAAATGACAAGAAGTTCTTAAGGAAATTTGCTGCCAAATTCTTCCTGAGCAACGACATCCTTTACAAACGAAGCCATGATTGTGTGTTACTCCGATGCGTAGACAAAGCTGAAGCAGAGTTGATCATGACTGATATACACAGCGGCACATTTGGCACTCACTTGAGCGGGCATACAATGGCTAAGAAGATCCTAAGGGCAGGCTATTACTGGTCTACCATGGAAGCTGACTGCCATCAACATTCCCGTACTTGCCACAAATGCCAGGTCTATGCTGACAAAGTTCATATCCCTCTGGTTCCTCTCAACGTTCTGACTGCTCCGTGGCCATTTGCAATGTGGGGCATTGACATGATTGGAGAGATCAAGCCCACGGCTTCCAACGGACATCGCTTCATCCTAGTTGCCATTGACTACTTCACCAAATGGGTCGAAGCAGCTTCCTTCGCCTCTGTTACTAAAAATGTGGTTGCCCGCTTTATCAAACAAAATCTCATATGCCGGTATGGTGTTCCGGACAAGATCATCACAGACAACGGTACAAATCTGAATAACACAATGATCACCGCATTGTGCAAACAGTTCAAGATTTATCATCACAATTCATATCCCTATCGGCCGAAGATGAACGGTGCTGTTGAAGCTGCGAACAAAAACATTAAGAAGATCATTCAGAAAATGACAGTCACTTACAAAGACTGGCATGAGATGTTACCGTTTGCTCTGCATGGATACCGTACAACGACACGTACTTCAACTGGGGCAACCCCATTTTCTTTGGTTTATGGCATGGAAGCTGTTTTGCCTATGGAAGTCCAGATTCCTTATCTAAGGATTATGAAGGATGCAGGTTTGAATGAAGATGATTGGATGCAGACCCGACTTGATCAACTCAATCTGATCGACGAAAAATGACTCGCTGCTATATGCCATGGTCAGGCGTATCAAAAGCGAATGATCAAGGCCTTCAATAAGAAAGTCAGACGTCAAGTGTATCAAGTCGGGGATCTCGTAGTCAAGCGGATTATCTTGCCGCAAAGTGATCCCAGGGGCAAATGGACTCCTACATATGAAGGACCATTTATGATCAAGAGCATATTTTCTGGTGGTGCAATGATTCTGACCACCATGGACGGCGACGATTTGCCGCACCCTGCGAACACAGACATAGTCAAAAGATACTACGCATAAAATAACCCGACAAGTCGAAAACCCGAAAGGGCGGCTTGGGCAAAAATGGGCATCCCGGTGGATCGAAAACCCGAAAGGGCGGTTCAGGCAAAAGCTAGGGATAAAAACAAAAAAATCTGTACACCCGGCAAGTTGAAAACCCGAAAGGGCGGCTTGGGCAAAAAGGGGTTTCCCGGTGGATCGAAAACCCGAAAGGGCGATTCAGGCAAAAGTTAGGGAATTAAAGCGTATGACTATGTCTCGTCGGATCACTTCGAGGACAATCTCTTCATCAACCAGTTCCAGGCTTCTGATCAATCCAGTTATCGACAAACGAAGCATTGAATGGACAGATATTCATAGTTGTGAAAGCTATAGTGGAAGGGAATCCCATGGAATTATTTCACATAGCCATCCTTTACTTTGTATAAATCTTTCAATATTTTACGACAGAATCCTCTTACTAGGATGATTGTCTCCTTTGTACAAATATACTCATAAAAAGGCAATACAAATACTTTTCCCAGAAATTTGTGTCATTTCCTTTCACTTTTTCTCTTGCACTATTTGTTTATTTTGAGAAACGTCCAATGTTTTATTAAATAGGCATATGCATTTGAACATAATCATTTCCTTATGAATCCAGAAAGAGGATTACTGATAGGTCGAAAGTACAGTTGGATATCTTGATACCCTTTCGAAGGAAATCCCCCCGGAGATTTGGAATCCATATCCCTAGCAAGTCTTGAAGCTTATCCCCAGTAGATTCTAGAAGCTTATCCCCTGCAGAGTACGGACGTCTCTCCCGAGTTTTATTCAAAGTTATTCCTCACAAGGGCTTATAACTGGTTTATCCTCAGCTAACAACCACGGAAGATCGCACTCGTCAAATTTATTCCTGTCCCCAGCGGAGTTCATCAAAATTCCCCAGCATTAATTTATCAATACAATCCCCGGAGGAGGTTGTCTTTGTACATCCCCAGCCAGAGGATCCTCCGGAATTCAATTCCCCTCAGAATTTAAGTTTCAGTATCTCCAGCGGAGCCAGACTAATGAACCTTCTCCCCACAGAATTTTAGGAAGGAAAATCTTGAGTTCCCCAGTGAGGTCGCCAGAGATACTTCCCTCCAAACTGAAGATTCTCAGTCTTACCTCCCCAGCATGAGTCTTTTAGATTGGAACTCCTCAGTAGAAGTCATCAGGAATTCCCCAGAAGATTGGTATGCAACCCAAGCTCCTTTTTCTCCAACAACAACCAGGAATTATTCTTCCCGGCAGCAGTCAAGATACTTTTATCTCCAGCCATCTCGGATTCATCTATCCTTTGCAAGACAGCTCTCCTGCTTACATGCGCATCCATTTACATTCATATCATATAACATGCATTGTATCATGCATCATGACATTGCATATAACTAACTCTTTACCTTTTCAGGTAAGATCAGTCGAAAGACTAAAATCATTATCTTCCGAGATTCTTTCCAGGAATAGTTCGGGTGTGACCCAGACATGGCAACATTCTAATGCTTATTCCAAATTTATACAGATGCAGTTTTACACGAGCTCATCATCGGGGAACCCTACACCGGTTCTTCTTCCAGATTCAAGACTTCTGAAAACAGTTTATGGATTCCTCCCAACAACGGATGTCAATCTATCACTTGTTCAGATGCAACCTTTGAAAACAGTTTACGGACGCTTCCCAACAACGGATGCTGCTTTATTGCTTATTCAACTTCAAGATTCCTGAAAACAGTTTACGGGTTCTCCAAGTAACGGAGATTAACCTATCGCTTGTTCAGTTTCTTCTCAAGACTTCTGAAAACAGTTTATGGATTCCTCCCAACAACGGATGTTAATCTATCAACTTGTTCATATGCAACCTTTGAAAACATTTTACGGACGCTTCCCAACAACGAATGCTGCTCTATTGCTTATTCAACTTCAAGATTTCTGAAAACAGTTCACAGGTTCTCCAAGTAACGGATGTTAACCTACCACTTGTTCGGTTTCTTCTCAAGATTTTTCGAAAACAGCTTACGGATTCCTCCCAACAACGGATGTCAATCTATTGCTTATTCAGACCCCCAGTTCGAAGATGGTCCAAAACATGGACACTTTTCTGATACTCATTCCAGATGGCATCTTTAAGCCCATCCCCGACAAGTTTTTGTCACTCTTCCAGATGGCATCGTTAAGCCCATCTCCAAATGGCATCCCTAAGCCCATTCCCGCATCCATTGCTTTGACGACTGCAAATTTAAGGGCACTCTAGTGTCCAATCTCCTTTTACCCTCGAGTCACAAAAGGCAAGCTTGCCAATCTAACTCTTCGGATTCAAGAAGATTGAATAGGGGAAATTGTTGTACCCCAAAATTTTCCCTCCCATTTCTCATTGATTTCTCATCACAAAGCCCTTGAAGATCAAGATCCAGTTAGGGTTTCATCTGCTCAAGACTTCTCCTTGCACTGTTGACCCAAATTAGGGTTTGTGTTTGCACAAAGGTGTTTTGACCTAAAATGCCTAAGATGACCTTCTTGCTTCATATTGGACTCCCAAGTTTATCCATGTCAAGTTTCAAGTCTTGATTTCAAGTTTTGCCCAGTCAATTGGACAGTTGACCTAGAAATCAGCTGTATTGGGGAAAAAGTCAACTGTGACCAATTGACAGTCAAATCTCATGAAAATTGACCCACATCAACATTATGAACTCATATGAACCATTTGATCAAGTTTGGATCACAATTCCACAAGAAATTTGATCAGATCACCAAAAGGGCAAAATGGTCATTTTTAGGGTTTTGACTGCACCAAGGCAATTTTTGACTGTTTGACCCAACCAATGGCAAACCAAGCTCACATATGGACTCAAGGACCCCATGGAATTATCTTGACATGCTCAACAAGTTCAAAAGATTCCAAGTACACAAGATTGACAATTGAATTTCCCAGTCAATTGATCAATTTTGACTGTGTATTGAAAAGTCAAACTTTGACTTTTTGGTCAAAATCAAGAGTCAAGATTCATTTTTCATCAAAACATGCCAAATCATGAAACTTGTTCACCAAGAAATCAAAAAATGCAAATTAGGGTTAGAAATGAGAATTTTTCATAACTTAGAATTTTTCTAAGTTATGAAAAACCCTAATTTTTTCCCAACTTTGCCCCACTTTCTCACCAAGATTCATTTGGATTCAAGCAAAAGCCAAAACATGAAAGTTGTATCTTGTTGCATAATCTACAACTTTGATTCACAAAGTTTTCCCAAATGAGGCTTGTATCTCAAGTTACAATTTTTTGAATAAGGGCACTAAACCATTCTTAACTTAGTGAAATTTTAACCTATTTTGGCAAGGTTTTCTACCTAACTTCAAGGCCATTTTCCATACACTTCCACTTGTAATTTCAATTTGCATTTCAAAGATGGATTGTAGTACACATTCCAAGCTTTCCAAAATGTTCAAGAACTCATCAAACAACCTCATAACTTGAGAGAATCGAATTTCACAATATGGCAAAAACTCACTTTTGAATTGGTCATGTACATGTTCATAACTTATGCCATTTTCAAGTAAGCTTAGTTTGTGCTACATTACAGGTCCTTAAACCATCCAACACTCAATAATTTAATGCATGTTCATTGTGCTAAGGTCTTGTTTCATGAGCTTATGCATTACATGTTGAATAAACCCATTTATGGAAAAAGCAAAATAGCCATTTTTGCAAAAGCAAGCTTTATGTCCAATTGAAAATCCAACAAGTACAGATGAAATCTAATTGGCACAAGATTATGAGAAAAACACTCTGATCAAGACAAGGTTAGCAGCATGATTAGGGGGGCTCTACTTGCCTAGAACATCAACTTGGTTTTGTTTGCTTAAGTGTGAAGAAAAGTGGCAAAACATGACATAACTTTCCTCTCAGCATTAGAACACTTAAGCATTTGTTTTGTACACCTTCTAATCATCCTAACCAAGCTAGAACACGAATCCAATACCTCCCAAACACTCCCATTCCCAGAATCACTCTCAAACTGCAAAAACAGGGCAAGGCCTGCAGATTGAACACCATCTCTCATTCCATGCATGATTTCTTGACCAAAGCTCATCAAACACATTCCCTAGCATCAATGCAAGCTAACCAAGACCTAAAACACGACCTGTAATTCCTCTAACAAGTTCCACCATTTTCACTTTCTCATTTTGCAGTTGAAGGTCCATAGCTCGATTCAAGGTGTCTCAAGGCAAAGTAAGCATTGGAATAGCATCACCACACTTCAGGAAAGCTGTACAGACCATCATCTTGCTCTGAAAGCTTCCCCATTGCCAGATAGAACTTCAACTGAACAGGTATTCTTGTGAACTTCTAACTCTTAGTATAGGCATCATTAGCTCTAGGTTTGTGAATAAGAAATGTTCTACTCATGCCCCTGAACCTGTACATGCTTTTACTTTTCATTTATTTTGCCTGAGCTGTGAGAATTTAAGGTTTGAAAATGGAAGAAAACTTAGGTCAGGATTTGGGAATGTCAAAATTCTCTCTCATTTCTGAGAGTTAGGATGAGTTTTTTATATATTTAGAATCGTGATTCAATGCTTAACATTTCTTATGTTGGAAGTTTGTGCAAAAGATCAAAGAATCCAAGTGTTTGAATTGGAAGAACAGGCGCGCATTTTTGTTCAGAGGTTGAAGAAGAAGTTTCATGGGCTGGGCTTGTTTCTGATTTTCTTTTCACACCACATTTCTAATTTCACACCCCCTGAGCCCAATTTGTGTATTTTATTGATTTCTTGATTTTTTTCTTTTTTTATTTTGGTTTATTTATTTTTGCTAATAATATTAAAAACATAAAAAATTATTTTCACACCATTTTTGCATTTTTTAGGTATTTATTTGTTTATATAAACATTTGTGCATAAATATATATATATATTATCATTTAGAAAAAAAAACTAGAAAAAAATAATGTAAATATATTTCATTTCTGATTTTTATTTCATTTTCCTTTTGAAAATATTTTATGTAAAATATATTTTTTTTATATAATATTAAATATTATTATTTTTATATATATGATACATATTTAAAAATTAATACATATATATATACATTTATTAGTATATTTAGGTTAAAATACAAAATACATACTTTTTTATTTTTTATTAATATTTGACATGAAAAACACTTTTTATAAATATATTTCATTTTATTTTGTTTTTGTACATAATAAATAAATATTTGTGTAAATTTAATAATATATATATTACTTAATAAAAATTAGGGTTTTATCCTTAAAATACAAAAAAACTTCAAAAATAATACTTTTTTTTATTTTTATTTATTTAACATAAATAATACTTTTTTTTTCATACATATAAAAACCCTTTTTGCATTTTTGCATCTTTATTTTATTTTCTATTTAATTTATGCAATTAATTATTTGTAAATATGCCAAAAATGATGTAATAGCTAGGTTTAATTTCTTTGTCTAAATATCCCCCCATTTGAACATTTGTACCCCCTTTCCCATATTGTGTTGTAATAGTGTAGGAATTTTACTTTTCACACTTTAAACGCTTTCTAAATATACCATGCTAGAGTTAGGGCTTGTATGCAAATAAAAAGAACAAAATAGCTTGACCTAATCTCAAGATAATCAAAGCATGAAAATGGACAACACATCTCACACTTGCACCCCTAGGGTATTCCACTTTGTTGCCTTCAAATAATTGGGCCATATTGCATGTTAGGTTTCTTTGGGTAAAACAAACAATCAAATGATCATAGTCCCTCGATGACGCTTTCGAAAAGTTTCCTAAAATGATCAAGTCCCTTTCAAAGAGAAATTGCCCAAAGACACTTAGCGCTATAGCAATTATGGTCTAAACGATGACCCGTGCCCGTCCCTTTCACCTCCTAATACAAGATTGTCCACCAAATGCAATGGTGGAACAAAATTGTCAAAAGGTTTAAAACATAACAAAAATCTTTGAGAACTTTAGGGTAGATAACTCTTAGGTACTTGTCAACTTGCCAAAGAAAACTCTTGCCTATTTTTAAATCACACTTCACAAACACTTTCAAAACAAACTTTCAAAAACCTTGAAACATCTTTTTAAAAGACAAAACACCTTTTGTAAAATATTCGAGTAAAGAATTGTTACAAGGGTAGCCTATACAAGGCATCTTTTCAAAACATTTTCAAAACCACACACCAAGCACCATTTCAAACAATTGAAAACCAAGGCAAGTTGATCTAAGCAAGTACCTAAGAGCCCATGGATAACCATGGATAGAAAGGGTGCTAATACCTTCCCTTTCTATAATCTACTCCCCGAACCCAAGAAAAATCTCGAAGGTTTTTGCTGTGCTTTTTAAACCTTTCCTTAGGATAAAATAAAAAGTCGGTGGCGACTCTTGATCAACCGAAACATTTGCGAAAACAAACGCAAAACCATAGTCAGTTCTCCCACCGCATCACAATGGGGATAAGCGAAAGCTTGCTGGGAACCATGCTCATCACTGGGGATGTCAGTACATATCGACGTTGGAAGTCTGCAGTACCAAAGATTGCTGGGGATACTGATAAAAATTTGCACTGGAGAGCCCATGACACCGAAGATTGTTGATGACTCTGCTGGAGATTAAGTTGCCGACGAAACGAGTCTTTAGGTACGATGCTGGATTCTGAATCATACCGTTGGGGAAGAGATAATCTGGCCAGACTCCCATACATATTGAACCGTTGAGAGGATGATAGAACTGAATATGCCGAAGAATGGATACCGAACACCATGTGGATCCCTTTTAATGCATGTCCCAAGTTTACGCACACTGGGGAATTATCTTTTGAATCACTTGGGGATAAGAGATGGGCATGGACACTTATGAGTTCCCCGGTTTAGCTCTGCGAATGCCCCAATTTAGCTCTGCGAATGCCCCGGTTTAGCTCCATTGGGGATGTTCTTGATTAGCTCCACTGAGGGTGCACTTGCGCGTGCCGAGTCAAACAACGATTCCAAACTTTCTGAATTCACTTGGGGAATCAGACCCGAAGTTGTCTGTAGTAGATGAAGGCAACTTCGTGAACTGGCTAGGCCAGGGTGACCATTATGACGCTTTTAGCTGGTCATAGTGGTCTCGTGCAACATAATTGGCTTAAGCAACTTTGCAAGTACGAATGAGGAATGCCCATGTCTGGAGGATCTCTGAGAAGATCTAGGTTGAATAGAAGACCAGAAGATTCGTGCCACAATACGATATGAGGTGGCCTGCCCCAATGTCTTGAGCCACGAAACAAATTGTTCTTGATTACAGCTTTCTTGGAGAGATTTGTCGAATCTCGACGTAACCGCCCCAGGTTGAATGAATTCTGAATAGATCTCTCGACGTGATAGCCTCTGATTGATTGAGCTTGAAGAGATTTATCGACGTGATAGCCTCTGATTGATTGAGCTTGAAGATATTTATCAACGTGATAGCCTCTGATTGATTGAGCTTGAAGAGATTTATCGACGTGATAGCCTCTGACTGACAGCCTGAAGAGATTAATCGATGTGATAACCTCTGATTGGTTGAGCTTGAAGAGATTAATTGACGTGATAACCTTTGATTGGTAACTTTGAGGGAATGCCCCAGATTTGGCTGAGCTTGGAGAGATTGATTCTCGACTTGATTGCCCCAGGTTGACAGGCTCGGCTAATTTCATCCCTGAATGGTACTCAGACTGTGAAGTATCAAGATGATTTCTCTTGACATAATCACCAGTTAACATGTTGCTGGATAAGTCATTTCTCTTGTGGCAGCTGACTCTTGCTTCAACAGGGTATTTAGGCCTCTCTTCTGACAAGATTGAGCTCTTTACCGATTATTCATTGTGTAAACTTACTTGATGTCGATCAGTTGTTTTGTATGCAGAAGAATGTTTATTATGA
Organism: Vicia faba; assembly: GCA_948472305.1. Taxonomy (NCBI): domain Eukaryota; kingdom Viridiplantae; phylum Streptophyta; class Magnoliopsida; order Fabales; family Fabaceae; genus Vicia; species Vicia faba. The sequence goes on from OX451739.1 coordinate 33,582,001, forward strand.
GAATGATAATTCTAATGCAACACATATGTAAGTCTTGAAGTTTGAACAACTTTGAATGAAATGGCGTCGCAACTCTGTTGTGAACGAGTCACTAGCTAGAGAGAAACATTTGCAAATTCCTTTTTATGAAAGATAATGCAAGCATATGATGCCAACACAGATATTGAGACATACCTCTTAGGAGTCAGTTAAACGCTATCTCGTTGTAGCATGCTTTTGAATTGACTCGTGCTTCAGTTAGGACTTTTATGGGTTGTAACGTGGCCTGGTTCATGGTTTTAGAAAAAAAGGATTTAAGGCTCAAAATTATTTGGTGCCCACCCATTCTCCATGATGTTCTCCATTCCTACGTTCAGTTTACCTGACACAAGCGTTCATCTCTTAAGAAGAGTTTGCGATGATTGAGGAACCACAGTGGTTTCTTAGACACGACAATCACTAACTTCTTTTGCCTTTGGCGTCTGATCACACGAATTTGTTCTTTGATGAGGATTTTCATTGGTAATCCTTTTTTCGCCTTTTAGGCTTTTCAATTTCTTTCTTGCTTTCCCTAATTTTTGCCTGGACAAATTCTTTTGAATTTCGATTTGGATGTCCAGCGGGATGCCCCAATTTTTGCCTAAGCGACTTGTTTTCATGTTTCGACTTAGCGGGGATTTTTGTTTCTTTCTTATTCGTATTTTTCATTTTGAACAAGTCGTTGATCTTTGCGTTGTCTTTGATTTGTTAGAAGTTATCGTGACTGCCTGAGTCTTCAGTATCGTCGTTTGTTGACCTCCTGATGTGCGAGAGATACCCATTGGGATATAGTCAATAGACGCACATTGTTGTTAGATGAGGATTAACCATTGTGGTTTTGACTTTTCTCAATATTTTGATGGATAACCATTGTTGTACCCTTGGATGCACACTTTTGATGAGTTTTGAATGCTTGATCAGATCGACTGAACACTACCCGCCCCAGGGTTAAAATGAGGGTTTTTTCTGAACAGAAAGAAAACTCCTACTTCGAAGGCTCCGAGGGGTTGACGAGGGTCTATCTCCCTTATATCTCCGGTGTTTAGGAATAGAAACAAGGCATGTACATCGTCAGCAGGGTCTTACTCAAAAGCGTACCAACCAGAGATTTTTCGTTTTCAGATTGTCGTCATCCTCCTTCCAATCTTTACCTAAGCATAAGACTAGGAAATTTGGCATCAATATGCAAGCAAAACATTTAAAGAGTGATAATGAATGGATGAGTAAAAATTAAAGGAACACTTCAAGACAAGCATACTTATTGCATTAAGATTTTCGTTCAAAAATAGACAAGTTTCTATATACAAGCGATGTTTAAACAAACAAGCAAGAATGCAAATGAAAATGAAGTAAAGAAACCAATGATTGCCATTGTTGAGGAGACTTGACTCCGTATGGACTTGCTGATTCTGATGACTTTCTGTAGTCTTGAAGCTCGAGTATGCGAGAGAATTCCCCTTCAGATCTGATGTGACCACAGTAGTCTCTGGATTGAGCCTGTCTTGGACTCTGTCTCTGGATGACATACCATCTTCAATCGAATGGCCCGGTGCCCCAGTATAATATGCATCACCAAGCATATCATGTCTTAAAGAAATAATTGACATCATCATCAGAGTTTCCATGACCTGGCTTATCTAAGTATTTAATCCATTATCTTCCTGCTTGAAGAAGTTTCTGACTACGAGCCAAAGCTTGCATGTACCACTCTGAGTTATTCCATAACTGATCCCTGAGCATGTGCGGTGAGAAATCAAGTTGAACCTTTGAAGAGAACCCCGGGTCTGAATAAGAATCCCCAATCTTCGGGTACCTGTCATGAATGCATGAATATGCATGGGGTGCATGAATGAGTGCCATGTCATGTTCTATCATTTCCAAGGAATTTGCGTGCTTTGATTTTGATTTTACGCAAGTAAGGAATGGAAGAGTTTAGCACAAGGCTTGCAAATGTGATTCCTTGGAAATAACAGAACATGTATGTTAAGCATGCGGTTAGCCATGTTATGTATGCAAAGGCATGAGATCAAAGAGGATCAAGGTTCCATCATTTCTGAATATGATTGTTGCACTGTTCTGAACCATGTGAGGGTCATCAGAGCAAAGGTCCGACATAGCTTCCGCACACATAAGAACCAAATACCATGTGGATCTCCCATTGTACGGGGTCAAGGCTTCTGGAACATCGGATACTGTTGAGCATTTTTGAACATGCTGGGAATACCAAGATTGAAGGCTTGAATGAACCTCCAGGTAAACAAGTCAGGAACTCAGAAAATAAATCTGAGAACCCCACGGTTACCCATAGGATATAGCATCTGCATAAAGTCATAACAGAAATCCAAATCATAGCCATTAGAACCAATAGTCACTGTCTGAGCATAGTCACCATCTGTACCTGTGATAAGAATTCCCTCCCCACTCACGGGTGAAAACTAGGTCAGGGTAAGGCAATGGTAACTCAGAATCGAGGGTACTCCTGAAAAACTATCGTTGTATCACCTACGTGAAAATGATAGCCCCTCATTTGTACCTCATCTGAGCAAGGACGACATGGCGGCGATAGCGAGACCTAAGTCAACTAGCCGTTCATGTTCCACTATATTCCTAGGGTTCCTATGGTATACAGCTCTGGCCTGGGTATTGGGCCTTTTACCTCAATAGTAGCACCCACCCAAAAAGAAGCAGATCCAGTACAACAGTAGTATATGGAAGACAGTAAAATGCAATGCATACGTATGCTCAAGTATATACAAAATGAATGAATACTGAAAGCATAAAGATAAACACCCAAATGAAAGAAAGCAAGAGCTAGGAGCGACTTCGGGATGGACCAGCATTTGGTTGACCTTTCCCCAGTGAAGTCGCCAGCTGAAACAATCGGCTGAAAATCATTAAAACAATGAAGTCGCCATCGAACGTCTTTTATCCCACATGTAGGGAAAGGTAAACATCGAGAAAACCTGAGAAGGGAGAAGTTACGGTCTTGCGACCGAGAGATCGGGTAAGGGAGTCTGTTACGCGAGGGGAAGGTATTAGCACCCCACACGCCCGTAGTACTCTACGGTATCCACTCTTGTTATCTGTCTTATGGGTGTGTTTAATCTATGCTTACTGTCTGCTATACTACTGGAGGGAAAATGCATGCAAAATAAAGGAGAAAAGAATGTAGGGAAAATAAAATTGTGCTCGCCTGGGCCCTACCCCAATGCCTATGTATCCTTTTTGAGGAATCAGAGCTACTGTAGTTCGGCTCACATGTTTTTGTTTATTTGTGTTTTTTATGGACAATGTTAATTCCGCCTTCTGCCGCAGCTCGACCTTTGGAGACTTATGCATTGGTACAGAAGTAAACTAATCACGTCCTTACCTGAAAAGGGTTTAGAGAAAAGGTGCTCGAGCGCACAAAATGATTTGAATTTGTTTTGTATTTTTGTTACCTTGAAAAAGGGTTTAGGTATGATTAGCATGTTTTTGATTTGCTAAGAAAATGAGTTTTTGTTTTGAATGCAAGGATGCAAAAAGGGAAGAAAAGAGTCTAAGGGAGACTAACCTACTTCTAACCTTAATATTATCATACAATGGTAGTCCTATGTCAAGGATGAAAGGGGAAATTTCTACCTAATGTTAGCATGCATGGTTTACAACCTAAGATCTAACTTGCGTCCGAACGGAGCAAGCGTATCCTAAGGGAACATGGTATGTACAAGGATAAAGCAAGCAAGCAAGCAAACAGAGCACACCTAAATAGATCCTGCCTAGGTTAGCATGTCGAAGAAAAGTCTAAAAACTATCCTATAGGGAGCATGCAATGAGAGCGAAGTCGTGATCTCAATTTCTAAATTGAGTGACTCATCGATCGGCAGAAAATAAATGAAAGCGATAAAGTCCTATAGGGAACATGCACTGAGAGCGAAGTTGTGATCTCAATTTCTAAATTGAGTGACTCATCGATCGACAAGAAAGTAAACAAACACAAGCACAACACATATAGCAAATGAAGTATGGAATGCATGCTACAGGTCTTTAAACAGCGACTTCGAGCGCACGCTCTTTATTTCCTACTTCTCATGATATCTAGAATGAAATAAAGTGCGAAAATGAGGAATAAAAATGGAGTCGGGACGATACCGAACGGAGAAGGTCCATTGCCTCTTCAAAACCGCACAAGCAAAGCAGAGAAACCCAGAAAAACTTCGAGTAAGCATCAAAGCATCATCAACGTGAAAATAAATCACAAGCGAAAGGTACGCCAATCATATCCGAATATCACACAATAAACCAAATGAACAAGATTTCGTAGCACCACAAGCAAAGAAGAGAAACCCAGAAAACTTCGAGGGAGATATGAATCATCATGTGATAGTCCTGCACGAAGATACAAAACTATACAATGCAAAATACTCCGCTAATGTCTCATGGTGCGAGAAATCTCCGTTGGAAGGTTGCACAAAAATACACCAAACGAGTTAGCAATTAACAAGGAAATGTAACTCAAAACTCAAGCGCCCATTCAAGGATCATAACCTACCACTAATCATTAATTATGCTAGGGAAACTGAATCAGGGATACATAATCGACAAAGACACGCCAAATTCCTAATTTTAATCATGTATCGAGTCATTAATTCAATTTATTCCTAAACTAATAGAAAATTAAAAAAATCATATAATCAAGTCAGAAAACATCATGCTAAGGCTCATACAAAATTACAGCCGAAAATCGTACAGGAAATATTAAAAACTAATTGCTAAAAATTTAAGAACAAGATGAGAATTAGTGTAGAACAGGGGAGTGCAAGGCTGAATCTGGGTGGTGTGCAGAAGCAGGCGCTGAAAGCCCAAGGGAGATAGTCCAATAAGCCAATTTTTTTGTAACATACCATTCAGACTTTCAAAAAATGCGATGATGGGCTCAAAGAGGAAGAAATTCCGGTCCAGCCCTTTGAACACTATCAATCCAATTTAAGCATAATTACTATTATTGCATTAAAAAATAAAAAGAAAAATATAATAAAAAAAAGAAGAAGAAGTAAAACGACATCATGTAGTGTGCTTAGGGTTTTGAGTTGTGATGCTTCAACTTGTTAGAAACAGAGTCCATTTGCTTTATCTCTCTCACGCCGTTCCCCAACTTCGCTTTATCTTTTTCTCTGATCAACCTCCTCTTCTCTCACCGCCATAGCCGCGGTGAATAACGGTTCGACCTCCAACATCGCAAGTACGCGATTGCAACCAGCTCCTGACGTAACCGCATACATAGATCGAGCAACCGTCGCACCCACACAGCACCGGAAACAACGTTCCCTCCGAAGCCACCACGAGCAGCCTTTGTGCTTCCTTTATCGACAAACCAATATCGGAAAAATAGAAAAAGAAGAGGAAGAGAATCGAGACACAACATTATCGGTGAGAACACCACCGCCGTCGACGACATCTCCCTCTATGGCAACCACCATGGCCTCCCTCGATTTCAGATCAACCGCCACCACTGTTGTGAGTTTCATTTTTTATTTCTTTGTCGCGGCTTTAATCGGTCACTACAATCACCATCTCCGTTCCTCTCTTTTACCGATCCAAATCTCACTCGCCTCCATCACGTTTCAATTCCGCTCTCCTCTCGCGTATCACCTTCATCACAGTGACAATGTACGGTGCTTCTTCGATTTTGATTTAGGTATGCTTCTTTTGCGTGACTCTTTCGTCTTCTACCTTTTCATTGTTTTTGCGTTCTTTGCGTTATTGTGATGTCGATGCAGCGTTGTTGCTATAGTGTCGATTGAAGGTTGTGATTTGTTGATGATGATAGTGATGATTATTTACCTTCTTCTTCTACGATTTCGGATCTCTGTGTACTCCACGCGATTCAGTTGCGTTGTTGTTTGTTGATTCAGAATGATGAAGATGATTATAGAATCAATGGAAGGATGAGAAATGAAGATGAATTCAGTATTGGGGAGAGAAGATGATGATGCGATTACTCTATGTACAAAGAACAATGAAGATGATGAAGTGCGGTGATGTTGTTGAAGCGGTTCAGAGAAATGATGAAGCTGGAGGAAGATGTGGAATCACTGTGTTGATGATTTGATGAGGATTCTGCAGGATGATGAGTATTCGGTTATGGAAGATCAATATTATGCAGAGAGTAGAACGTTTTTTTTCTGGTGAGTTTTCTAATCTTTTTCGGTTGAAATCCTCAATGTTGTGAATATCAATTCTGTTATATATGGAAAATTTGTTAGAGTTCCTCTGAAAGTTAGTTATGAGGACCGGTTTTCAGTTAGCTTTCTGTTATGGTATGAAGTTGATGAGCTTGCATCGGTTATGGTAGTTATAGGGTGGTTAAGAAGTTTTGGTTGTAACTGTTTTTGGGTTGGTTGGAAATTCTGTTTGACAGTTAGTTGGAGTTGGTTACACAGGTTTGGGTGATTTGTAGGTTAGGCTTAGAATTCAGGTGGAGCAGCTTTGGTTTCAGTTAGAAGCTTGAGTTGATTAGCTTGTTAGTTAGAGTTTGGTTGTGAATCTGTTAGAAAGTTAAGAAAAGTTGTTATAGGAAGTTGGTTAGGAAATGTTTTATAAAAAATTCTGTTTTGGTTTTTCATTATGCAGGTCCTTTTTTGTTAAGCTGGGATTCAATTACAGGGTAGTTTGGAAAATGGTTGGGAGGTTTAGAAATTGTTAAATGGTTGTTTGACAGTTGGTTACGGTTTTGAAAACTGTTAGAGGTTGGTTAAAGGTTAGTTATGGGTTGTTAGAATGTTTGGATTGCCGCTTCTGCTGAAACTGATATGGTATGCTTGGTTTTATGCAGGTTCAGTTGTGATTTTCAAGCATGGGATTTGGTGTTAGGAAGGGAGATAGTGGCATGGTAGAGTACCCTTTCGGCTCATTTCAAGGCTTGAAGAGAATGAAATTATGGCAGATGTTGTACCCCAAAATTTGCCCTCCCATATTCTTCAAGATTTGCTAAGAGCATGCTTCAAAATCTCCCAAAGGTTGCACAGTCCAATTGCCTCCTAACAGTCAAAATTAGGGTTTTGGTTCTGGTAAAGAAATTGAAGTTTCCAAGGGTCCAAACAAGTCCCACATGCCTATAAACATTGTCAAGCATCCATATGCCAAGTTTCAAGACTCACAGCACAAAATTGCACAGTCAAAAGCCCTAGGTGCTTCATAGTCAACTGCAGGGGCAAAATGGTCATTTGACAGTAAAAAGTCAAATTTTTTGGTCAACATCTTATTTTGAAGCCACAAACATCATTTGATCAATTCTTGATCATGATTCTCAAAGCATGGCTCAAAAAGTCTCAAGATGCAAAAGTTTCTATTTTTGGACAACTGGAAAAGTCAACTGCAAATTGACCAAGGCATAACTTCCACATGGTTTATCAGAAAAATTCCATCCAAAGCTCATTTTGAAGAGAATGACATTTCCTACAACTCATCTTCACACTTCAAGTCCAAGAAATGCTCTCACAAAAAGTTATCAATCTCAACATTATAGGTCATTTTCAAAAGTCAACAAAAAGGCACTTTAAGTCAAAGACCATAACTTGAGATTGGTAAATCAAAATGACATGGGACCAAAGGAATTGGTTAGAGGACTTCAAGACCTTTCCAAAATGTCCAAGAAAATGATCAAAGCTTAAACATTGAGCAAGATATGCCTTGTGGAAGTTGGGAAATTTTTGGGAATTTTGAAAAGTCAACTTTGCTTCAAATGCCTCAAAATTGCTAATGGGCCACAATTTCTTCCATGAATCATCACCCAAAGGCAATGCACGACCCATTGACCCAAAGGGGAGTTATTTTCTTATTTTTAATTAATTAATTGAGTTTTTAATCCTATTAATTCATTTAATTAAAATTAAATATGAGAAAAATACTAAAATATGTTTTCCAAATCTTTTTATGCAGCATTTTCATCCATCATGACCTCAAGATTTCGTGCACAATCAAAAAGGAATGATTCTATGCAAATAGGCAAGTTTTCATGGCAAAAAGATTTGGAAAAAGATGCTTGAAAATCAAATATTGAAAGCATTGAATACATGGATCATGGGCTTGTTTTGCTTGACCTAATCATGCTACATACATATACAAACAAAACCTAATGCACAAGAACGAGAAAGCTGCGCTGAAACAAAGAAACAAAACTTGCATTTTTGACCAAAAGTTTGAAAACTGTTTTCATAGATACAAGGTGTTTCAAGGCCTAAAAAGAGTTCCAATATGTTGCTGACCCTACCAGGAATCTTTTCCAATCAAAGCCAAGTCTCCATACTCGAATAAGTGGTAGAATGCAATCGCCCTGTCCATGAAAATTTTCTTAATCGTATCTGAATTTACATGCGTTTTCCATATGTTTTAATGTTTGATTTATACTAATATGATGATTCTAAAGCTAATGGTATCGTTCAATTGAAGAATGGCTGCCTGTAGGAGAATCCACCATGGACATTTCTTAGGGTTTCAGAGACCTTGATTTAGGGCTTTACACATCTGGAAAAATTAGACAACAAGACCTACACCATTGAAATCGTGACATTCTGAAGGATGAAATCCATACCTCGCGCCCTTTTTCTTTTTTACTATGCTCTATTCGCTATTTTTGTAGGTACCATTTAGTGGGGGGTTTAAAACCCCCGCTATCTACTCTGTATTTTCAGGACAAGCGAAGAAGAAGACTGGGTGTCATCACGTGGTTGGTTGATTCAAAAAGTTGGCGCGTTTTTTTTGTTTTCATATCATTAACCCTTGTTTACTATTATATTATTTAATGTCCAGAATTATTACAAACGCGTTGAATGGCATAGTGGTTGGGAACGTGATTGGCAAGCCTTGGGACCTGGGTTCGATTCCCAGGTCCCCCATATTTCCCTATGTTTTTTCTTGTAACGTGTTCAGGTACCCTTTCCCACCAGTGGTCCACCATGTACGCGCATATTTAAGCTTGCCACATGTCCAGCAACCTCAATCTGATGGCCAGCACAGGAATTCCATCATGCACCTTGGTCAATGGATCTGCATGTGATCACTAAAAGTCAAAAGGGCCTTGCATTTCAATGGGCCTAATTGCTGCAAATTAACCTCCAAAAAAGGGCCAACACCCCCATGGTTTGCATTTTCTTTTTTCCTTTTTCTTTCTTCTTTTTATTTTAATTGTCTTTCTTTTGTTTTAATTAATTCCACAAAATAATTTTTATAACACAAAAAAAAAATCAGAAAAGTCAAAAATAAAATATTTTTATTTAATTTTTAAATCATTATTATGTTTTTGTAAATAAAATTCTAATAATCAAATTAGTTTAATTTTAGGTTTAATTTTAATGTTTTTTTCTTAAATAAACTAAAAATGTAGAAATTAGGGTTTTAGTATTTTTATTCTTTTTCTTAATAAATAAACTTTTTATTCTTATCATTATTAATTATTAATTATTTTGTAAATAAACTTGTAATTAATTAATTAGGGTTAAATTAGGTTAAACTTAAACATTTTTTTAATAATTAAAAACAAACTTAGAACTAGGCTTTTATTTTAATTTCTAATTTCAATTAATCTTCTTTATTTCATAAAATACCAAAAAACATAAAAATAATTTCTTTTCTTTATTTAATCACTAATTAATTTGTAATTTTAATTCAATTTCCTTAAAGGGTCCAACGCCCTCGCACTCGATTCTAATTTCTTTTCGCACGTTTATTTTTATTTCCTCTTTTAAATATAATGTATTTGCCCCAAAGCTTTGTAATAGATAATTAGGACATTTACTTTCCGCACTTTTTATTCAAATCGGGTCTTTGTTTAATTTGGCGATGTATAGATCCGCGCCTTGTAATAGCGTAGGACTTTTATTTTCCGCATTTTAATTCTCACACCTTTTAACTGCTAATGATCACATGAAATAATGTATGCCCAAATAAAATCAAAGCGTAGCTCACCCAATGCATGACAAGATAAAATATAATTGAAAATGACACACAATTCACACACCACTCTTAGGGTACGCCTCACTGTTGCCTTGCCCCTCGAAACGTGGTCGTCGAGTAGAGGACGTTTTAGTAAGTCCTCATGTCCATGAACATGGCATGGGGGTAGCTTCTAAGGTGTCCTACTATTGCTCTGGTGACAACACTGTCCCTAAACTCGAATTGACCCGAACACCTCCAACGGTGGTGCTACCTACCTCTCAATGGTGGGATGGCACTACCTTAAGGACATTTACACAGCCTAATTCCTTAGGGTAGGTAGATGACTCGTAGATACTTGCTCTATTTCAAAAAACAAATCAAAAACTTCTTTTCACACTGACATTTTTTCAAAAAAAGCTTTCAAAACAACTTTTCAAACACTCTTGAGGACTGATACAAGAGTCGATCTGAAACTTTCAAAGAAACTTTTTCAAACCCACTCACCTTGAAAAGCAAAGATTTTGAAAACACAAATGAGCAAGTATCTAAGAGCCCATGGATAACCATGGATAGAAAGGGTGCTAACACATTCCCTTTCTATAAATCTACCTCCCGAACCGAGAAACTAATCTCATAAGGAATTTTGTTGTGCTTTTGTCCTTTCCTTGTTGGAGAAAATAAAAGACGGTGGCGACTCTTGCTTCCGCGACATTTCGTGAACCAGCGTTAAACAGTCAGTTCCAGATCCACCGATCACAGAACTGGCGACTCTGCTGAGGACACTTATAAAGTGAGGTGTACCTTAGGACTAAGATCACTTGTGTCTTCAATTGTATGAATTGTTTGCTTTAAATTGTGGGACTGTCTTGGGAGTTCTATAGATCCTAACCCGGATCTGGGGATACCTTCTTTGAAAGTAGCAACAAGGCTGTGAGGGAACTGTGCGGGGTATACCGACATGGTTGAAACAGTCTGCTACGTTGATGTGGCACTTTGGTGCGTACCGGTAACCCTTGAGTTCAGTCAAGGAGAGTACGGGGCCTCCATGTGGTGTCGTGAAGCATCAACTAACCTTAGGAACCTTAATTGAACCATCTTGGCCTCTTTAGGGTAGTGAGATAACTGACTTTCGTGCAGTCCGAGGTTGGTTGATACTCGATACTACACTCAATTGAGGGTTGTTTTCTTGGAATATTTCGGTCGCCAGTTCAGTGGCTAAATCGAAACGATGAACAATGAAAGCAATCCAATGATATTGGGACCCTTAGAACCCGGTTACTTCTGATAGGATAGGTTTGAGCCCACCAACCTCAAGAGGGTAGTACCCCAAACTTCATGCTGGCCTAAATTCGAAGGGCTTCCCTTGTGTGACTTGTGTGCCTTCCAACTTGACTATTTGCATGCTTGTTATTTGACACTTGAGTTTCCTGCAGGTTTTGTTTATAGTCCTTAATCTGGACTCATAACAGGGCTTCCCTACATTATTCCACGCATAGCATAACATCATGCCATCATACCATTGCATACATCCTGCATAAAGACTAATCCATTTCAAGGATCTCAAGGGCTTGTGATGCAGGTCATGATGAACCAACTGTCCAGCAAGGGGCAAAGGGGATTTATTTTCCTCTAGCCAAGGTTGTCAGGGGCTATGACCCACTGGATATGGTGAGTGTGATCGGTGGATCTGGAACTGACTGTTTAACGCTGGTTCGCGAAATGTCGCGGTAAGCAAGAGTCGCCACCGTATTTTATTTTCTCCAACATGGAAAGGACAAAAGCACAGAAAAATTCCTTATTGAGATTAGCTCTCGGTTCGGGAGGTAGATTTATAGAAAGGGAAGGTGTTAGCACCCTTTCTATCCATGGTTATCCATGGGCTCTTAGATACTTTCTCATTTGTGTTTTCAAAATGTTTGTTTGCTTTTCAAAGTGAGTGGGTTTGAAAAAAAGTTTCGTTTAAAATTTCAGTTCGACTCTTGTATCAGTCCTCAAGAGTGTTTGAAAAGTTGTTTTTGAAAGTTTCTTGCAAAGTGTCGGTGTGAAAAGAAATTTTTGATTTGTTTTGAATTAGAGCAAGTATCTACGAGTCGTCTACCTACCCTAAGGAATTAGTCTGTGTAAATGTCCTTGAGGTAGTGCCATCCCACCATTGAGAGGTAGGTAGCACCACCATTGGAGGTGTTCGGGTCAATTCGAGGATTAGGGACAGTGTGGTCACCAGAGTAATAGTAGGACACCTTAGAAGCTACCCCCATGCCATGTTCATGGACATGAGGACTTACTAAAACGTCCTCTACTCGACGACCACGTTTCGAGGGGCAAGGCAACAGTTAGGCATACCCTAAGAGTGGTGTGTGAATTATGTGTCATTTTCAGTTATATTTGTCTTGTCATGCATTGGGTGAGCTACGCTTGTTTTCATTTGGGCATACATTCTTTCATGTGATTAATATTTTAAAGGGTGTGGAAATTAAAATGCGGAAAAATAAAGGTCCTACGCTATTACAAGGCGCGGGTCTACATCGCCAAATTAAACAAAGACCCGATTTGAATAAATAAAATGCGGAAAGTAAATGTCCTAATTATCTATTACAAAGCCTTGGGGCAATTACATAAGATAAAAAAAGAAAAAAATAGAAACAAACGCGCGAAAAGGAATTATAATCGAAGGTGCCAGGGCGTTGGACCCTTTAAAGAAATTAAATTAAAATTAAAGGTTAATTAATGATTTAATGAGAAAAGGAAGTTATTTTTATGTTTTTTGGTATTTTATGGAAATAAAGAAAATTGATTAAAATTAAAAATTAAATAAAACCCTAATTCTAGTTTGTTTTTAATTATTAAAGAAAAAGATTCAAGTTTGACCTAATTTACTAATTATTTAATATACATATTTACTTACAAAATAATTAATGGTTAATAATAATAAGAATAAAAAAATTATTTATTGAGAAAAAAAGAATGAAAATGCTAAACCTAATTTTTATGTATTTTATTTATTTAAGAAAAACAAACATTAAAATTAAACCTAAAATTAAACTAATTTGGTTATTTAGAATTTATTTACAAAATTAATAGAAATTAATATTAATGAAACATATTTTTTGTTTTATGATTTTCTGGTTTTTTTGTGTTTTATGAAAATTAATTTTATGGAATTAAATAAAATAATTAGCATGATTAAAATAAATAAAAGAAAAGAACAAAAAGAAAGAAAGAAAATGCAAACATGGGGGGTATTCAGGCCCTTTTGGAGGTTTATGGGAAGCATTTTGGCCCACTTCAATCAAGGCCTGTTTGACTTTTCTGGGATTGTGTATTGGTGGTTGACTGAGCGTGCATGATGAGCCTCTTTGGTGGCCTTCAGATTGGAATTTCCAGGCGCGTGGCAAGCCAAATGGTGAGGTTGTATGATGTTCCCTTGAGAGTGTACTGCACAGAACTATATTGAGCAAAATAATATTGGAGAAGTGAGGGACCTGGGAATCGAACCCAGGTCCCAATACCTGCATGCCAGCGTGCTAACCAATTGAGCTAGTGCGTTCATTTGTTAACTTAATGGAACCTGATCAATGTATATGAAAACAAATGCTATTGATGTAAGACAAAAAAATTAGCGCGAAGATTTGAATCTCCCAGTCACGTCCAGACACGCAAGCATCATTTTCTTCTTTTTTCTGCAACTAAAAGCAAATAGCGGGGGTTTTGAACCCCCATTAAGTCAGACCTGCAAAAATAACGATTAGGCTATGGAGCAATATAAATTGGGCGCGAGGTATGGAATTGATTCGTTTGGGCGTTCTGAATCCAGTGGTATAGGTCTTGTGGCCTAATTTTTCCAGATGAGGAAAGCCCTAAATTCAAACTTCTGAAACCCTAGAATGCTTCCATGGTAGCTTCTCATACAGGCAATGTTAATTCAATTGGATAACACCATTAGCTTCAGAGCATGCATATTAGTACAAATCAGTCATTAAAAATCATAAATCATGCGTGGAATGTGAAACACGATCATGAATAATTTTAGGGAAAGTGAGACTTCAATATACCAATTCTTTGCGCGTGGAGGGTTGATTTTGATTGGAATGGCTTCCTGGATGTGGCAGGAGTGTAATGGAATGCTTTTTAGACCTTGAAACACCTTGCAATTGGGTTTTCAGTTTCAAAATTTTTTGTCAAAAAGTTGCTATGTGTTCTATATTCTGAGCGCATCTTTTCTTGTCCTTGGCATTAGGGTTGCAATGTGCACATATATGTCAATGAATTAGGGTAAAAAGATCAAGCCCAAAGCCTTGTTTTAATGCCTTTCAACATTTGATTTTCAAGCATCTTTTTCAATCTTTTCTTGCCATGGAACTTGCCTATTTTGGAAGATTTGGTCTCTTGAGCAGGTGCACGAAATATTTAGGCCTTAATGAGAGAATATGCTGCATAAAAAGATTTGGAAAACATGATTTGCTATTTTTGTCATATTTTATTTTAATTAAATGAATTAATAGGATAATGAACTCAATTAATTAATAAAAAATGATGAAATAACTCCCCTTTGGGTCAATGGGTCGTGCATGGCCTTTGGGTGATGATTCATGGAAGAAATTGTGGCCCATTAGCAATTTTGAGGCATTTGAAGCAAAGTTGACTTTTCAAAATTCCCAAAATTTCCCCAACTTCCACAAGGCATATCTTGCTCAATTTTTAAGCTTTGATCATGTTCTTGGACATTTTGGAAAGGTCTTGAAGTCCTCTAACCAATGCCTTTGATCCCATGTCATTTTGATTTACCAATCTCAAGTTATGGTCTTTGCCTTAAAGTACCTTTTTGTTGACTTTTGAAAATGACCTATAATGTTGAGATTGATAACTTTTTGTGAGAGCATTTCTTGGACTTTAAGTGTGAAGATGAGTTGTAGGAAATGTCATTCCATTCAAAATTAGCTTTGGATGGAATTTTTCTGATAAACCATGTGGAAGTTATGCCTTGGTCAAGTTACAATTGACTTTTCCAACTGTCCAAAAATAGAAACTTTTGCATCTTGAGACTTTTTGAGCCATGCCTTGAGAATCATGATCAAGAATTGATAAAATGATGTTTGTGGCTTCAAAATAAGATGTTGACCAAAAATTTTGACTTTTGACTGTCAAATGACCATTTTGCCCCTACAGTTGACTGTGATGCAATTAGGGTTTTTGACTGTGCAATTTTGTGCTGTAAATCTTGAAACTTGGCATAAGGATGCTTGACAATGTTTATAGGCATGTGGGACTTGTTTGGACCCTTGAAAACTTCAATTTCTTTGCCAGAACCAAAACCCTAATTTTTTACTGTTAGGAGGCAATTGGACTGTGCAACCCTTGGGAGATTTTGAAGCATGCTCTTTGCAAATCTTGAAGAATATGGGAGGGCAAATTTTGGGGTACAACAGTTGCCCCTGTTCAATCTTCTTAGACCTGAGGATGTAGATTGGCTGACGTGCCTTTCGTGATCTGAAGGTGGAAGATGATTGAACACTAGAGTGCCCAGAAATTTGCGCTCACATGTTAGTAGTGTGATGTGGGGAATGGGCTTACAGATGCCATTTGGAGATTGATGGATAGGAAGATGGGCTTATAGATGCCATGTTGAGAGGTGATGAATAGGTGGATGGGCTTATAGATGCCATCTGGATGTCGATCGCGTAAGAGTTTCCTTAGCGAGAACTTGCGTACCTGAAAAAAAGATAATTACCTGGCCTGTTACAGGAGTTGATCTTCAAACTCTTTGTGTAGATGTGCCCTGACTGGTTATAGGGATTGAATCCTTAAACCTCTTCAGACGTGCCCTGGCGAGATACAGGAATCGAGTCTGGAGCTTCAAACGGTGATGAATGAATCAGGGATGGTTACTACCTCAACGGGACGGTGAGAGAACCTTGGATGATTACTACCTCAACAGTAACGATGAGAGAATCTGGGGCGATTACTTACCTCAACAGTAACGATGAGAGCCTGGGGAGATTACTACCTCAACAGTAACGATGAGAGAATCTGGGGAGATTACTACCTCAACAGTAACGATGAGAGAATCTGGGGCGATTACTACCTCAACAGTAACGATGAGAGAATCTGGGGCGATTACTACCTCAACAGTAACGATGAGAGAATCTGGGGCGATTACTACCTCAACAGTAACGATGAGAGAATCTGAGGCGATTACTACCTCAACAGTAACAATGAGAGAATCTGGGATGTCTTCTACTGAGTCTTCATCAGGAAAATCTTTAGGAATCGATTTAACTGGACCCGAGAAGGCCTTTGACTGGGTCGGCATCAGAAAAATCTTTAGGAGTCGATTTAACTAAACCAGGAAAGGTCTTGGAATCTTCAAATGGAATAAGAATCAGGGAGATCTTAGTGTCGATCTGACTGAACCAGAGAAGGCTTTTGACTGGATCGGCATCAGAAAAATCTTTAGGAATCGATTTAACTGAACCAGGCAAGGTCTTGGAATCTTCAACTGGAATAAGAATCAGGGAGATCTTAGGGTCGATCTGACTGAACCAGAGAAGGCCTTGGGTTAACTTTGACTGGATAAGAATCAGAAAAATCTTAGAATCGATTTAACTGAACCAGACTAAAGTCTTGGAATCTTCTTTGACTGGATAAGAATCAGAAAAATCTTAGGGTCGATTTAACTGAACCAGACGAAAGTCTTGAAATAACTTCAACTGGATAAGAATCAGAAAAATCTTTAGGAATTGATTTAACTGAACCAGAGGAGGTCTTGGACATAGCTGAGAACTTAACTGGATCTTTCCTGGAAGGTAAAGGTCAGTCATATGCAATGCATGATATGGATCAAGCCATGATGTTCTCATAAATGATATTGTATGTTCATGATGCATATATGCGTGCTATAATGTATAGAAATACGATGTTTATGAATGTATATTTTTGTCTAGGAAAGTAAATCCTTGACAGGTGTCGGGAAGTCACATCCTGGGCTGATGTTGGAGAATAGTGCTTTGTTGTTTCCGCTGGGGATGATAGTTGCAAGAATACCGGTAGGAGAAGATAACTCCGTTGGGGAATAAACTTGGCGAATGGATTACTCTGCGGGGAGAAAATTTATTCTAGCGATCTTGCTGGGGAACAATACTCTGTGGGGAGAGAGGTACTTTGCTGGGATATTGATGGTAACTCCGCTGGGGATACCGTTGTTATGTTGGAAGTGTTAATAGACTCCGCTGGGGATAAGAAGACTTTGCCGAGGACAATCTTTCCGTGGCTTTTGGCTGAGGATAACCCAGTTATATCCTGGTAGGGAAATAACCTTTGAATAAAGCCGGGAGACGCGTTCGTGTTCTGTAGGTGGCAAGCTTCCAGAATCTGCTGGGGATAAGCTTCCTGCTGGGGAGATGATTCAAACTTTCCTGGGGAAATCTAGATTGGACTCTCCTGGGGAAATTTTTGAGATGTACTGGGAAAGTGGCTCCGCTGAATATTTGGTATACCACCGGGGAACAATCTTAGGTCAAGACCGCCGGGGATGCTTGTTAAGAATATCTGTATAATGTGCTGGAGAATGTTTGAGATCTGCGGGAGATACCCAACTTCCTTAAGGCTGATAATATAACTTTGCTTGGGGAGAGTGTAGTGACTTACTGGCTCACTCTCTGGGGATTTAAGGTATATTGGTTATGTTCTTCAACTGAACTTACCTTGGTACCTTGGTGGGCAGAACAATTAGATCGCTTAGACAAATATTATTGCCCCTGTTTCTAATGTTACCTGTAATTGATCCTTTGTTTCGTATGCAAATATTTATGAGTTAGCAATTAGCGTCAAATGCATATATCACAAATTGAACCTTGGACGTTCTTCGCAAAACAAAACAGAAAAAGGAAAAAACAAAAGGCAATTTGTAGCTGAAAAGTGAATTTGTATTGATTTTGAATTTGCCTGTAAATAGGCGTTTATATACAAGAGGCTGACGTCCTAGTAAGAGAACGCCGCCGAATAAGAGTTTATACAAATTTGTACAAAGGAAAATAAAACAGCTATGTGAAAAGAATAATTCCACTGGGTTCCAACTCTGCTATCGCCTTTATATCTTCGAGCGTCTCATCACTTGATGACCTAGCTGAAGATGAAGTGGATTGATTGATGCCGTCTGAACTTGATGTTGATACCGGATTCTGGATGCGAAGTGATCCAATGAGACATAGTATTACGCTTTATCCCTAACTTTTGCCTGGACCGCCCTTTCGGGTTTTCAGCCCACCGGGATACCCTTTTTTGCCCAAGCCGCCTTTTCAGGTTTTCGACTTGCCGGGTGTACAGATTTTTTTCATTTCATCCCTTCATTTTGCCCGAACCCTTTTGGTTCGCCGGGAAGCCCTAATTTTTGCCTAGGTATGTCAACCTAGCGGGTCTTTTTTCACGCGTAGTATCTTTTTACTATGTCTGCATTGGCGGGGTGAGGAAGGTCGTCACCATCCATGGTGGTTAGGATCATGGCTCCTCCTGAGAACACATGTTTAACCACAAATGGCCCTTCGTATGTAGGGGTCCATTTGCCCCTTGGATCATTCTAAGGAAGGATAATACGTTTGATTACCAGATCCCCAACTTGATATTCTTGTGGTCTGACCTTTTTGTTAAATGCCCTGATCATCCGTTTTTGGTACGTCTGACCATGACAAATAGTAGTGAGTCTCTTCTCGTCGATTAGATTTAACTGATCAAGTCGTGTCTGGATCCAATCATCTTCACTCAGGTCTGCATCCTTCATTATCTGGAGAGAGGGTATTTGCACCTCGATTGGTAAGACTGCCTCCATGCCGTAGACCAAGGAGAAAGGAGTTGCCCCGGTTGACGTCCTTGCTGAGGTACGGTACCCATGGAGAGCGAACGGTAACATCTCGTGCCAATCTTTATAAGTCACTGTCATCTTATGCACAATTTTCTTAATGTTCTTATTTGCTGCTTCTACAGCCCCATTCATCTTCGGCCGGTAAGGAGAAGAGTTGTGGTGTTGTATCTTAAACTGCTCGCAGAGCTCAGTGATCATCTTGTTATTAAGATTGGTACCGTTGTCTGTAATGATCCTTTCAGGGACGCCGTATCGACAGATCAGGTTATGCCGAATGAACCGTGCCACAACGTTCTTGGTTACCGTAGCGTAGGAAGCTGCTTCAACCCACTTTGTAAAGTAATCGATCGCTACCAGGATGAAGCGATGCCCATTGGATGCCGTAGGTTTAATCTCACCGATCATATCTATGCCCCACATTGCAAAAGGCCAAGATGCAGTCAGGACGTTCAGAGGGACTGGAGGGACATGCACCTTGTCTGCATATATCTGGCATTTATGACATGTCCGAGAGTGTTGGTAACAGTCGGCTTCCATGGTGGACCAGAAATACCCTGCCCGAAGGATCTTCTTTGCCATAGTATGTCCACTGGAATGTGTTCCGAATGCACCTTCATGTAACTCCGCCATAATCCTTTCTGCTTCAGTCTTATCCACACAACGCAGTAAGGTCGAATCATGGTTTCGCTTGTACAGAATGTCGTTGCTAAGGAAGAACTTCGCTGCGAACCTTCTCAGAAACTTTTTGTCATTGACAGACGCACCCTCGGGGTATTCTTGAGTTTCCAAGTACCTCTTCACCTCATAGTACCAGGGTTTTTCAGTCACTACCTCAGCCTCAAGATCACAACAGTATGCTGGTTCGTCCAGTTTCCAGATGATGACCCGGGGAGCCTCATTGTCCCATTTGACTTTGAACATGGAAGACATCGTAGCTAACGCGTCCGCCAACTGATTCTCCTCTCTTGGGAAATGTTCAAAGGTTATCTCTGTGAAGTGGGGATCAACGTCAACACACATTCTTTGTAAGGAATAAGATTTGGATGTTTCGTATCCCACTCGCCTTTGATCTGATTGATCACGAGAGCAGAATCTCCGAAGACACTCAGAAACTTGATCCTTAAGTCAATCGCAGCTTGAAGACCCATGATGCATGCCTCATACTCCGCCATGTTGTTGGTGCAGTTGAAACACAGTCGGGCAGTGAGTGGAGTATGAGTGCCTTGAGGGGATATGATCACAGCGCCGATGCCGTTACCCAAAGCGTTGGATGCTCCGTCAAAGTGCATAGACCATCGGGATCCTTCCTCAGGTCCTTCATCCGGTCCAGGTACTTCACAATCAGTCACTATCATGATACTCTCGTCTGGAAACTCGAAGTTCATTGATTGATAGTCGTCTACTGCCTGATGTGCCAAGTGGTCTGCCAATACACTTCCTTTGATGGCTTTCTGAGTTATGTACTGGATGTCGTATTCTGTCAAGATCATTTGCCATCTTTCTATTCTCCCAGACAGAGCAGGCTTTTCAAATATGTACTTTATTGGATCCATCTTTGAAATCAACAAGGTAGTGTGAGTCAGCATATACTGTCTCAGCCGGCGAGCAGCCCATACCAAAGCGCAACAAGTTTTCTCGAGCAGTGAGTATCGGGTCTCACAGTCGGTAAACTTTTTGCTAAGGTAATAAATGGCATGCTCTTTTCGGCCAGACTCGTCATGCTGCCCCAGCACACACCCCATTGAGTTGTCAAGTACTGTCAGGTATAATATCAGAGGTCTCCCTTCAACCGGTGGCATAAGGATGGGTGGTTCTTGGAGATACTCTTTGATTTTGTCAAAGGCGGCCTGACATTCATCGTTCCAACGTACTACCTGATCTTTCTTCAGCAGCTTGAAGATTGGCTCACAGGTAGCAGTTAGGTGTGAGATGAATCGAGCAATATAATTCAGGCGTCCTAAAAAGCCTCTGACCTCTTTCTCTGTCTTAGGAACTGGCATCTCTTGAATGGCTTTAACCTTGGCAGGGTCCACTTGAATACCCTTGTCACTTACAACGAAGCCTAGCAATTTCCCAGATCTTACCCCGAAGGTGCACTTGTTCGGGTTCAACCTCAGCTTGTACAACTTCAGACGGTCAAACAGTTTCTGCAGGTGTTCAAGGTGTTCCTCCTCAGTCTGAGACCTTGCAATCATGTCGTCGACATACACTTCTATCTCATGATGGATCATGTCATGAAATAAATCAACCATGGCAAGTTGGTAGGTTGCCCCAACATTTTTCAACCCGAATGGCATGACCTTGTAGCAGAAGGTGCCCCACTGAGTGACAAAGGTAGTCTTTTCCATGTCTTCAGGAGCCATCTTGATCTTATTGTAACCTGAAAAGCCATCCATGAAAGAGAACACCTTATGCTGAGCAGTATTGTCGACAAGAACATCAATGTGAGGCAGAGGGAAGTCATCTTTGGGGCTGGCCCTGTTCAGATCCCTGTAGTCAACACACATTCTGACCTTACCATCCTTCTTCAGTACTGGCACCACATTAGCAACCCACTGAGGGTAAGAAGTCACTGCAAGAAAACCGGCATCAAACTATTTCATAACCTCAGCCTTGATCTTTTCAGACATTTATGGACGCATACGGAGGATCTTTTGCTTAACCGGAGGGCAGTCTTCCTTGGTAGGCAAATGATAGACCACAATGTTGGTATCCAAACCAGGCATGTCTTCGTAAGACCAGGCAAAGATTTCCATGTAGTCGTGCAGTATCTGAGTCAACCGTTGCTTTACACTGAGCTCTAGGTTGGCACCAATCTTGACTTCCTTCCTATCTGTCTCAGTACCCAGATTTATTGTTTCCACTGGCTCTTCGTGTGGTTGAATTGCCCTCTCCTCTTGGAGTAACAGTCTTGCAAGCTCGCCAGGCACTTCGCAATCATCTTCACCTTCGTCTTCGGCTAAGTTGATCGGATTTTCGAAGTCATAACTGGCAGTAGCAGAGTCGTTGCCAGTGAGATCCAGAGTGGATTGAAACCTGTATGAGTGAGTGTGTGTAAATACAGCTGTTTTGCAATATATAAAGAAAGGAAAGAAAGAAAAAGAGCATAAGATTTGAAGTGCGAGAAAACGTCCAAGGTCTTTATTCATGATATATGAAATGACAATTAATATGCCCTCACAAATGAAGCCACGGTGCCCCGGGTAAGACACTGGGCCATAGAGTTTCAATTCATTGTTTATTACAAATAACAAAAACAAAGGAATTCATTACTGCGTAACAAAAGTAACAGGAGTATGATCTTTGGCGGTCCAATTGTTCAATCCACCGTCAGTCGTCGGGTAGATCCAGCTATCGAACTCCGATTCTTCCACTTCGTCTTCATCCCCAATAGCATTCACTCCAGGATTGGTGATGAGCACAGGAGGTCTTCCGGTCCTAGCTTTGCGCACAGCCCTCTGAGCCTCTGCAGTGAAACCCAGTCCAAACTTGTCAGTTTTAGGGGTGAAATCAGGGAGCCTGCCCCAGTTAGCACATTCACCTTTCTCGATTACAGCCCGGGCGTCCTTCAAGGAAGCCATCTTCAAGGGAAAGTCCTCTTCAACCACTGTTTCTGCTGCTGCCAATGTTGGAGGTACCTCTTCAAAATGCTGAAAGGGGGTTTCAATAAACTCCCCGTCCATCTCAATATACCGGAAGGAATTCAAGTGACTAACCATATACTCCTCCTCTCCCTGCATAATGACAATCTTCCCTCTGACAGGGTACTTGAGCTTTTGGTGTAGGGTAGAGGTCACTGCCCCAGCTTTGTGAATCCAAGGTCGACCCAGTAAACAGGAATAAGATGGACGGATATCCATCACATAGAAAGTTGAGTCGAATACTTGAGAACCCACACGAATAGGAATGTCTACCTCTCCATGAACCATCCTCTTAGAACCGTCAAAGGCTCTGACAATGATGTTGCTAGGTTTCAACTCCAGGCCCTCACAATCCAACCGGTCTAAGGCCTTTTTGGGTAGCACATTCAGGGAAGAACCGGTGTCCACCAACACGTGCGCAAGAGCAGTGCCCCTGCATTCAATAGAGACATGCAGGGCATCATTGTGGTTCTTTCCCTTAGCAGTAAGGTCAGCATCCGAGAAACCCAAACCATTGTCGGCTGTCAAATTGGCTACGCAATCAGTAAACTAGTCTGCAGAGGTCTCTTGTGGCACGTGGGCCGTCTTTAGAAATGAAATCAGGGCCTTAGCATGGGCCTCTGAGCACAGCAGCAAGGAGAGCATAGAGATCTTGGAGGGTGTATACCCCAGCTGTTCAACAACATTAAAGTCACTCTTCTTGATTATTTTAAGAATTTCCTCCATCTCTTGCTGAGAGGCTTCAACATTCACAGATTTTGGTGCCTCCATCCGGGCAGGCTCATCATCAATCCCTTTGCCCCGAGTATTAGATGACTCGGCAGCAGGGGAAGCAACTTGATCAGAAGTGGAAACGGGCGCACTTGTAGGTGTTATAATGAGAGGTCTTCGAATAGCTGGTGGTGCAATGTCAGGCGAGAAGAGCCTGCCACTGCGGGTAACTTTGGCTGGACCAGTGATATTGCTGATGCTGGTGCCAGTGTTGAACTCTTGCTTTATACCATGTACATATACATCTGCCCCATAGTGCCATGGGACAGCCTTATCAGATTCATAGGGGAGGGGCCCCGGAACAGTAATAACAATGGGTGCGACAGTCATGATTGTAACTGGCTTCCTCGGGGGAGCCTTGATTGGATTGTTGAAAATTGTAATGACAAATACTTCTTCCACAGGAACAAACGGAACAACGGGTTTTCTTGAAGAGAATCTCCTTGCTATCCATCAGGCTTTGGATGCCTAACTTCAGCAACGGACAACCAGTAGGGGTAACAGCACACAAAAGGCAACTCTTGCTGCAACCCAGAAATAAACCGGCCAGCAGTAGGTTCCTCTTAACAGTCATCAGAGGGGTAGCTACATCATTCACAGAAACGGCATACAAGTCTTCATCAATGGCATTTACTCCATGCTGGGGCATAGGAGCAGTCACAACATTTGGCCTCTCCGGCGCCTCAAATTGTATCTCCTTCGCATCAATAAGGTCCTGCACTTTGTTTCTCAGGGCCCAGCAGTCATTAGTAGAATGTCCCGGGCTATCGGAGTGATAAGCACAGCGGGCATTTGGATTATACTTGGGAGAGGCAGTATTCACAACCTTTGGGGCCTCCCTGATAGTCACCAAATTGGTGGATAGCAACTGCGGCAAGATTTGTGATAGGGTCATACTCAGCCGGGTAAACTCTCTTCTGGGTCTTTCAGCCCTTTGTTGATTGGTTTGCCGAGGAGCGACAACAGGCTTAGCAATAACCACCGTGTTGACAGACTGGCGGCGCTCTGGTTTATCTTGCCTTCTAGGCCCATACACAGCACTGGCCTCCTTCTTAAAAGGCTTCTTCTCAGAACTTGAAGATGCACTCTTCTGAATTTTACCGGACTTCATTCCAGCCTCTATCCTCTCCCCAGTCAGAATAAGGTCAGTGAACCCTGCAGATGAATTGCCAATGAGATGATTGAAGAATGGCCCGGATAGGGTCCCCAAGAACATATCTACCAGCTCACGGTCAGTTAATGGTGGCTGCACCCTGCCAGCCAGGTCCCTCCACTTCTGTGCATACTCTTTTAAACCTTCGCCTGATCCTAGCGACATACCCTGGAGTTGGGTACGTGTAGGAGCAAGGTCGGCATTATATTGATACTGCTTGTAAAAAGCAGTAGCCAACTCCTCCCAGTTACAAACTTTGGTTCCATCCAGCTGATAGAACCATTCGAGATGAGTCCCTGAAAGACTCTCCTGGAAGAAGTGGATCCACAAGTTCTTGTCCACTGTGTACGGTTGAATCTTCCGCACATAAGATCTGAGGTGTAACTTAGGGCAAGACGCCCCGTCATACTTGGTGAAGGATGGTGCCTTAAACTTGTGAGGAATGATCACATCAGTAGATAAGCCTAAGTCTCCGAAATCCAAACCAGGCACTTGTTGAATCTCCATGGCATTCAGTCTGTCTTCCAACTGCTTGTACCGGTCTTCAGCAGGAGGATATTGTTCCTCATTAAAATCAGTCTCGTTGTCAGAGACTACTGGACTAGGAGCCTTTCCCCCCTGGGGACTGTCTTTGCCTACAGAAGAACCAGCTTCCTCATTCTGCAGAGTATTACCAAACCTCCGGCCCGAGTTGAATAGAACTGTTCTCTTCTTCTTCTTCCCCTTCTTCAGGAGCAAAGCCTTCAGCTCTTCTTGGCCTTGAGCCAAACCCATGATCAGCTCCTGAAATTGTGCGTTATGCGCCTGAAGGGCCTTGATAGACATCTCGGTTGATGATTCAGGGTTCATGATGCTGAAATAAACAGCGAAGAACAGTAAGCAACCTGAAAAGAAGAGTACCTGCTATGCACATGATGAATGGAATGCGTATGATTTATGTTTTCAAAGACAATCGGGAATCAACTTTGTAAACAAAAGGAACACACTTCATTAGAGTCAACTTTGCAATTTAATTGTTCAACAGATTGCCCTTAGGCGTTACATAAAAATGGAAATACTGAAAAGGGAAATAAAACTGTAAAAGAACATCCAAAGCTCATCATTGATCCCAGGGTCTCCTCTTCTCAGTACGGATGTAGTCATTCAGAGCTCGCTCACTCTCCAACTGCTTTGTCAGCTTCTGAATCTTCAATTCCTGCTCGTTGAACTTTTCCCGATAAGAATCACGTTCTTCTCGCAGTTGCGACCAAGACCTCTTTAATGTCTCATAATCAGTAGGTATCTGAGGAGGGAGGACAGTTGGAGGAGCCCCATCTTTGTCAGGATACTCAAGAATGATGGGTCTGACAGCTTCGTACGGCATACCTAACTTCTGAGCACGGATGCGAACCCATTTGTAGTAGGCTTCCATAGGTAGAGAAGTCTTTGGCCCCAACTCTTGTGGGTCAGCTTTATGAACTCTGTCCCAAGCCTTGATGAATCTACGATGCAGCTCGTCACTATCCACCTGAAACTCAAAACTGATGTGAGGCACCAGCATCTCATGAGGTCCTTCTCTTCTGGATCTTCCAAACTGACGGAGTGCTAGACATGGATTGTAAGAGATTCCTCCTTGAGTACCAATCAAAGGAACATTAGGGTATTCTCCGCAACGATCAATAACAGCTATCTCATCCAAACCTCTGAAAACCCAAATGATGTCCTTATCAGTGAGAGACATTAACCTATGAGCCCAACCTCTTCCCTCTTGGTTTTTCAGCACGAACTTAGGGAGGTGCGAAATAAACCACCTCACCAACAAAGGGATACAACACCACAGAGTTCCTCGTCTTCGGGCAGTACGAGCATAAAGTTGTTGCAGGATGTCACCCAAGAGAGTGGGTACAGGATTCTGAGACATGAAGATCCTTATGGCAGTGACATTGAGGAAGTTGTCAGGATTAGGAAACAAGACTAGCCCATAGATTAAGAGAGCCAAGATGTCTTCATATGCCCTAAAGTCCAAGTCATTCCAGAAACTGTTAGCTTTACCAATCAGAAACTTGGCCAAGAAACCCTTAACTTCGCTTCTAGTCACCCAGTTGTCCATTACTTCTTGATGGGTCAAGGGAAGGGTTGCAGCAACCTCCTCAAGTCTAAGAGTCTTTTCCCAACCAGTGAAGGGAGTCTGATCCAAGATAGGGATGCCAAGCAAATCAGAGAACTCTTCCAGGGTAGGGACCAGCTGGAAGTCTTGAAAGGTGAAGCACTGGTACAGAGGGTCATAGAATTGGGTCAGGACACTCATCAACTGTTGATCCCGCTTTGCAGTGACTAAACTGAGAAGGGAACCATGCCTCTGGATGAAGGAAGTGGTGTTTGGAATTCTGCTAACCAATTCTTCAAGTAACTCAGGTGGGTGAACAAAGTTGAACCGGATAGTATTCCTTCGCATAGGCATCATGATGTCCTACAAAACAGAGCAAAGGTGAAACCCTCTTGTCTTTGAAATGGTCAGTCCTTATGCAGGATACATGCAATGCTCATGATGTTATGATGTTATGATAAAGCACACCACAAATATTTACAAAGGCAAACATGATAAGGCACACAAGTCACACAAGACAAGCCCTTAGAGTTTAGGCCAGCATGGGGTCTAGGTATTACCCTCTTTCAGTTTGTTGGTTAAGACCTGTCCTAGAAAATAGTAACCGGGTTCTAGAGGATCCCAATATCACTGACTACCCTCAATCGGTCATAACTCCAGCGTCGCAATCTTTTCTTGCGGCCAGAACCATCACGAGAGTTTAGCCTCAATGGGCGTAGCATACTGCTACTGTTCTATTGGCCAAGTTGGGTCATTTAAGGTTCTAAGTTCGGTTGGTACTTAATGACTCCTCAGAAGACCCATATTCTCCTCGTTGCGACACAAGGGATATTGGTACAGACCGAGGTGCCACACCAACGTAGCCACTGCTTCACCCATGTCGGTCTACGCCGGACAGGTCCCTCACAGCTTATGCTACCTAAACAGGGTATCCCCAGATCCGGGTTAGGATCTATGTAACTCCGATGCAACCCACAATTTAAAGCAAACAAGTCAAAACAATTGAAAAAACAGTTATGAACTATCCTAAGGTACACCTCACTTTATAAGAGTCCCCAGCAGAGTCGCCAGTTCTGTGATCGGTGGATCTGGAACTGACTGTTTAACGCTGGTTCGCAAAATGTCGCGGTAAGCAAGAGTCGCCACCGTCTTTTATTTTCTCCAACATGGAAAGGACAAAAGCACAGAAAAATTCCTTATTGATATTAGCTCTCGGTTCGGGAGGTAGATTTATAGAAAGGGAAGGTGTTAGCACCCTTTCTATCCATGGTTATCCATCGGCTCTTAGATACTTGCTCATTTGTGTTTTCAAAATGTTTGTTTGCTTTTCAAAGTGAGTGGGTTTGAAAAAAAGTTTCGTTTAAAATTTCAGTTCGACTCTTGTATCAGTCCTCAAGAGTGTTTGAAAAGTTGTTTTTGAAAGTTTCTTGCAAAGTGTCGGTGTGAAAAGAAGTTTTTGATTTGTTTTGAATTAGAGCAAGTATCTACGAGTCATCTACCTACCCTGAGGAATTAGTCTATGTAAATGTCCTTGAGGTAGTGCCATCCCACCATTGAGAGGTAGGTAGCACCACCGTTGGAGGTGTTCGGGTCAATTCGAGGATTAGGGACAGTGTGGTCACCAGAGCAATAGTAGGACACCTTAGAAGCTACCCCCATGCCATGTTCATGGACATGAGGACTTACTAAAACGTCCTCTACTCGACGACCACGTTTCGAGGGGCAAGGCAACAGTGAGGCGTACCCTAAGAGTGGTGTGTGAATTGTGTGTCATTTTCAGTTATATTTGTCTTGTCATGCATTGGGTGAGCTACGCTTGTTTTCATTTGGGCATACATTCTTTCATGTGATTAATATTTTAAAGGGTGCGGAAATTAAAATGCGGAAAAATAAAGGTCCTACGCTATTACAAGGCGCGGGTCTACATCGCCAAATTAAACAAAGACCCGATTTGAATAAATAAAATGCGGAAAGTAAATGTCCTAATTATCAATTACAAGGCCTTGGGGCAATTACATAAGATAAAAAAAGAAAAAAATAGAAACAAACGCGCGAAAAGGAATTATAATCGAAGGTGCGAGGGCGTTGGACCCTTTAAAGAAATTAAATTAAAATTAAAGGTTAATTAATGATTTAATGAGAAAAGGAAGTTATTTTTATGTTTTTTGGTATTTTATGGAAATAAAGAAAATTGATTAAAATTAAAAATTAAATAAAACCCTAATTCTAGTTTGTTTTTAATTTTTAAAGAAAAAGATTCAAGTTTGACCTAATTTACTAATTATTTAATATACATATTTACTTACAAAATAATTAATGGTTAATAATAATAAGAATAAAAAAATTATTTATTGAGAAAAAAAGAATGAAAATGCTAAACCTAATTTTTATGTATTTTATTTATTTAAGAAAAACAAACATTAAAATTAAACCTAAAATTAAACTAATTTGGTTATTTAGAATTTATTTACAAAATTAATAGAAATTAATATTAATGAAACATATTTTTTGTTTTATGATTTTCTGGTTTTTTTGTGTTTTATGAAAATTAATTTTATGGAATTAAATAAAATAATTAGCATGATTAAAATAAATAAAAGAAAAGAACAAAAAGAAAGAAAGAAAATGCAAACATGGGGGGTATTCAGGCCCTTTTGGAGGTTTATGGGAAGCATTTTGGCCCACTTCAATCAAGGCCTGTTTGACTTTTCTGGGATTGTGTATTGGTGGTTGACTGAGCGTGCATGATGAGCCTCTTTGGTGGCCTTCAGATTGGAATTTCCAGGCGCGTGGCAAGCCAAATGGTGAGGTTGTATGATGTTCCCTTGAGAGTGTACTGCACAGAAATATATTGAGCAAAATAATATTGGAGAAGTGAGGGACCTGGGAATCGAACCCAGGTCCCAATACCTGCATGCCAGCGTGCTAACCAATTGAGCTAGTGCGTTCATTTGTTAACTTAATGGAACCTGATCAATGTATATGAAAACAAATGCTATTGATGTAAGACAAAAAAATTAGCGCGAAGATTTGAATCTCCCAGTCACGTCCAGACACGCAAGCATCATTTTCTTCTTTTTTCTGCAACTAAAAGCAAATAGCGGGGGTTTTGAACCCCCACTAAGTCAGACCTGCAAAAATAACGATTAGGCTATGGAGCAATATAAATTGGGCGCGAGGTATGGAATTAATTCGTTTGGGCGTTCTGAATCCAGTGGTATAGGTCTCGTGGCCTAATTTTTCCAGATGAGGAAAGCCCTAAATTCAAACTTCTGAAACCCTAGAATTCTTCCATGGTAGCTACTCATACAGTCAATGTTAATTCAATTGGATAACACCATTAGCTTCAGAGCATGCATATTAGTACAAATCAGTCATTAAAAATCATAAATCATGCGTGGAATGTGAAACACGATCATGAATAATTTTAGGGAAAGTGAGACTTCAATATACCAATTCTTTGTGCGTGGAGGGTTGATTTTGATTGGAATGGCTTCCTGGATGTGGCAGGAGTGTAATGGAATGCTTTTTAGACCTTGAAACACCTTGCAATTGGGTTTTCAGTTTCAAAATTTTGTCAAAAAGTTGCTATGTGTTCTATATTCTGAGCGCAGCTTTTCTTGTCCTTGGCATTAGGGTTGCAATGTGCACATATATGTCAATGAATTAGGGTAAAAAGATCAAGCCCAAAGCCTTGTTTTAATGCCTTTCAATATTTGATTTTCAAGCATCTTTTTCAATCTTTTCTTGCCTGGAACTTGCCTATTTTGGAAGATTTGGTCTCTTGAGCAGGTGCACGAAATATTTAGGCCTTAATGAGAGAATATGCTGCATAAAAAGATTTGGAAAACATGATTTGCTATTTTTGGCATATTTTATTTTAATTAAATGAATTAATAGGATAATGAACTCAATTAATTAATAAAAAATGATGAAATAACTCCCCTTTGGGTCAATGGGTCGTGCATGGCCTTTGGGTGATGATTCATGGAAGAAATTGTGGCCCATTAGCAATTTTGAGGCATTTGAAGCAAAGTTGACTTTTCAAAATTCCCAAAAATTTCCCAACTTCCACAAGGCATATCTTGCTCAATTTTTAAGCTTTGATCATGTTCTTGGACATTTTGGAAAGGTCTTGAAGTCCTCTAACCAATGCCTTTGGTCCCATGTCATTTTTATTTACCAATCTCAAGTTATGGTCTTTTACTTAAAGTGCCTTTTTGTTGACTTTTGAAAATGACCTATAATGTTGAGATTGATAACTTTTTGTGAGAGCGTTTCTTGGACTTGAAGTGTGAAGATGAGTTGTAGGAAATGTCATTCTCTTAAAAATGATCTTTGGATGGAATTTTTCTGATAAACCATGTGGAAGTTATGCCTTGGTCAAGTTACAGTTGACTTTTCCAACTGTCCAAAAATAGAAACTTTTGCATCTTGAGACTTTTTGAGCCATGCCTTGAGAATCATGATCAAGAATTGATCAAATGATGTTTGTGGCTTCAAAATAAGATGTTGACCAAAAATTTTGACTTTTGACTGTCAAATGACCATTTTGCCCCTACAGTTGACTGTGATGCAATTAGGGTTTTTGACTGTGCAATTTTGTGCTGTAAATCTTGAAACTTGGCATAAAGATGCTTGACAATGTTTATAGGCATGTGGGACTTGTTTGGACCCTTGAAAACTTCAATTTCTTTGCCAGAACCAAAACCCTAATTTTTGACTGTTAGGAGGCAATTGGACTGTGCAACCCTTGGGAGATTTTGAAGCATGCTCTTTGCAAATCTTGAAGAATATGGGAGGGAAAATTTTGGGGTACAACAGTGAGCCCTTGACCCTTGAAGAAGGACTCTCAACAACATGAAGTTCCTTCGATCAAGCTACCGGTTTCAAGTTCTAACAATCTTCTTGTTTACCCCGCAAGGTCCTTGAAAACATTGCATACATATCATAAATATCATTGCATTACAGGTACCCTTTTGACAGGTCACTTACCATCTGCGCTGTTTATTTCAGCAATGGCTTCCCGACAATACAACCAGGACTTTCATGCTCAAGAGACTCGGTTCGGGGAAATTCTCCTGAATCTATCCAAGGGGCAGGAAGAGCTGAGAACACTTCTCATGGGGACTTTGGTCAGGAACAATGCTGGGGATGAACGGCTGAAACATTTGCAAGCTGAGGTGGACGCAATGAGAGCCCAGATGCTGGGGCAGGGGACCATCATTCAAGGCTTGGCTCAAAGACAAGAAGAGCTCGGGGTTCTCGTCAACCAACTGCTTCGGAGTAACCAACTGGGGCAAACATCTGGGGTTGCAGAGCCAGTCATCATTCAACCACCTCTGAGACAAGAAGATAAGGGGAGAGCTCCTCAAATGGCTTCAGTGCCACAAATTCAGCATCAACCTCACCAGCTTCAGGCAGACAAGCCCAAAAGGCAATTCACCAGGCTCAATGTGTCGTTGCCTCAAGCTTTACAACAATTGTTGAAGTTGAATTTGGTAACTCTAAGGGATCCTCCTAAGAATCCCAACAGGACACCTTCAAGGTATAACCCCAACGCTCGCTGCGCTTATCATTCTGACAGCCCGGGGCATGCTACAGAGGATTGTTGGACCTTGAAGAACAAGATCCAGGACCTGATTGAGGAAGGGGTTGTGGAATTCACCCAAGATGGCCAGGCTGAGTGCTTCTACCATCCCTACAGGAGGCACCATTTGAAGTAACGAGCCCTGAGGTGAGAAGACTTTTGTTTATTAGAATTTTCAAGTTGTAACTTTCTTTTGACTGTTCAAACATTTATTCATGATTAAACGGTGTTATTTCATTAATGCATCGCATATGTCTGTTTTGAAGCAATATATTCGCATTCACTATATGCAAACTGTTTTCATATTTTTGTGACAGTCAACTCTCAATAATTCTAAGCCTCTTGAAGGAGGATGACGAAAACGATACCATGATCTACAGTATGCTTTTGAACAGACCCCGCTGATGAGGTACAGGCATTGTTTCAATCCCTAAACACTGGAGTTATAAGGAAGATAATCCCTCGTCAACCCCTCTGAGCCAAAGAAGTATGAGTTTTTCTTTTCGTAAATTAAAACCCTTAATTATAACATGGGGCAGGGTAGTTCTCTCAGTTGATCCAAGTGCATAAAAAATGGCACCAAAAAGGTCCTTACAAAAAAAAAAGAAGACAGTGATGATTCTGAATAATCATAAGGATAGGCAGCCATTACTTCTCAAAAACCCATTAAGTCAAAACCTATGAAGGAGACTTACAAAAACTGGGGCATCCCGCTGACTGTAATCACAAAAAGGAACAGTTCAGGCAAAAAAAAAATAGGGATAACAAAATCAAAAAAAGAAAGAGGTCTTACAAGCCCTCCACAAAAAGGAAATGACTACCTATTCCAAATAAATTGTCAATATCCGAATCATCACTGGTATAGCAAAGCAAAGACTCAAACAAGGTCTAACGCACGATCAGCTGAGTTTAGGTTTGAAGAACATCACGAAGAACGGGTGGGTACAAATAATTTGAGCCTTTATCCTTTGTTTCTTAAACCGTGAACCAGGACACATTATAACCCTCAAAAGTCCTAGCTGAAGCATGGGTTAGTTCGAAAGCATACTGTTACCAAAGGTATCCTGACTCCTTAAGGCTTGCTATAAAATAACGAATTGACATCGCAGTTTACAAAATTCACTTGTTTTTACTAAAAAATGCATTTTTCAAAAACTTCAAGACAGACATAAGCTTTGCATTTTTAACATAACTTTGTTTGCATATGACTTTTTGTTTGAACAGCATAGAAATTCGCACGACGAATTCCTAATGAACAAAAGCACCTCCATTCAAGGGGCATGACATGATCATTGTCCGTCATCTGGGGCAGTTAAGTCAAGATCCAGAGAATCTCTCAAAGGCCAAATAGCTAGGGGCAGATCTCCATCTGAGTCACTTGGGGCATTGGGCGTGAATTCCAGCGACAAATCTGGTGCGATCAAACATCTTCTGGTGGCATGGTAACACGACACTACTAACAGTGACAACTCCCTGCATCCTGAGAGCACGGACATAGTCGAAAAAATACTACGCCTAATCAAAGACCCGCTAGGTTGACACACCTAGGCAAAAATAAGGGCTTCCCGGCGAACCAAAAAGGTTCGGGCAAAAATAAGGGATGATATGAAAAAATTTGTACACCCGGCAAGTCGAAAACCTGAAAAGGCGGCTTGGGCAAAAAATGGGTATCCCGGTGGACTGAAAACCCGAAAGGGCGGTCCAGGCAAAAGTTAGGGATCAAAGCGTACGACTATGTCCCGGCATCTTGTCACTTGCCTACCAGAAGAAGGTTTGTCCATCAACAACTATCAGCACCTCACAGGTCTTCCTCTCCCACCTCAGAAACAGGGGCAATGATGAGTTGTCCAAACGATCTAATTGCTCTGTCCGCCAAGGTATCAAGGTGAGTTCAGCTGAAGAACATAACCAAAATCTCTAAACTCCCCAGAGAGTGAACCAGCAAGTCAATACACTCTCCCCAAGCAGAGTTATCCTGTCAGCCTTAAGGAAGTTGGGTATCCTCCAGCAGATCTCAACATTCCTCAGCAAGCATCCCCGACAATCTTGATCTGAGATTGTTCCCCGGCGGTATATCCGACATTCAGCGGAGCCACTTCCCCAATACATCTCAAAGTTTCCCCAAGAGAGTCCAGCATAGTTCAAGATTTCCCCGAGAAAGTTTGAATCCATCTCCCCAGCAGTAAGCTTATCCCCAGTAGATTCTGGAAGCTTATCCCCTGCAGAACACGAACGCGTCGCCCGGCTTTATTCAGAAGGTTATTTCCCCGCCAGGATATAACTGGGTTATCCTCAGCCAAAAGCCATGGAAAGATCGTCCTCGGCGAAGTCTTCCTATCCCCAGCGGAGTCTATTAAAACTTCCAACATAACAACGGTATCTCCAGCAGGAGTTATCATCAACATCCCAGCCAAATACCTCTCTTCCCACAGAGTATTGTTCCCCAGCAAGATCGCTAGAGTAATTATTCCCCGTAGAGTAATCTCTTCATCAAGTATATTCCCCAACGGAGTCATCTTCTCCTACCGGTATCCTTGCAACTATCATCCCCAGCGGAAACAACAAAGCACTATTCTTCAACATCAGCCCAGGATGTGACTTCCTGGCACCCGTCAAGGATCTATTTTCCTAAGACGAAAGCATACATTCATAAACATCGCATTTCCATACATTATAGCATGCATATATGCGTCATGAACATACAATCTCATCTATGTTGAGAGCATCATTGCTTGATCCATATCATGCATTGCATATGACTGACCTTTACCTTTCAGGAAAGATCCAGTTAAGTTCTCAGCTATATTCCAAGACTTTAGTCTGGTTCAGTTAAATCAATTCTAAGATTTCTCTGATTCTTATCCAGTTGAAGTTATTTCAAGACTTTAGTCTGGTTCAGTTAAATCGACTCCTAAAGATTTCTCTGATTCTTATCCAGTCAAAGTTAATCCAAGACCTTCTCTGGTTCAGTCAGATCGACCCTAAGATCTCCCTGATTCTTATTCCAGTTGAAGATATTCCAAGACCTTGCCTGGTTCAGTTAAATCGACTCCTAAAGATTTTTCTGATGCCGATCCAGTCAAAGGCCTTCTCTGGTTCAGTCAGATTGACCCTAAGATCTCCCTGATTCTTATTCCAGTTGAAGATATTCCAAGACCTTGCCTGGTTCAGTTAAATCGACTCCTAAAGATTTTTCTGATGCCGATCCAGTCAAAGGCCTTCTCTGGTTCAGTCAGATCGACCCTAAGATCTCCCTGATTCTTATTCCAGTTGAAGATCCCAAGACCTTGCCTGGTTCAGTTAAATCGACTCCTAAAGATTTTTCTGATGCCGATCCAGTCAAAGGCCTTCTCTGGTTCAGTCAGATCGACCCTAAGATCTCCCTGATTCTTATTCCAGTTGAAGATTCCAAGACCTTTCCTGGTTCAGTTAAATCGACTCCTAAAGATTTTTTCTGATGCCGATCCAGTCAAAGGCCTTCTCTGGTTCAGTCAGATCGACCCTAAGATCTCCTTGATTCTTATTCCAGTTGAAGATTCCAAGACCTTGCCTGGTTCAGTTAAATCGACTCCTAAAGATTTTTCTGATGCCGATCCAGTCAAAGGCCTTCTCTGGTCCAGTTAAATCAATTCCTAAAGATTTTCCTAATGAAGACTCAGTAGAAGACATCCAAGATTCTCTCATCGTTACTGTTGAGATAGTAATCGCCCCAGATTCTCTCATCGTTACTGTCGAGGTAGTAATTGCCCCAGATTCTCTCATTGTTACTGTTGAGGTAGTAATCGCCCCAGATTCTCTCATCGTTACTGTTGAGGTAGTAATCGCCCCAGATTCTCTCATCGTTACTGTTGAGGTAGTAATCGCCCCAGATTCTCTCATCGTTACTGTTGAGGTAGTAATCACCCCAGATTCTCTCATCGTTACTGTTGATGTAGTAATCGCCCCAGATTCTCTCATCGTTACTGTTGAGGTAGTAATCGCCCCAGATTCTCTCATCGTTACTGTTGAGGTAGTAATCACCCCAGATTCTCTCATCGTTACCGTTGAGGTAGTAATCGCCCCAGATTCTCTCATTGTTACTGTTGAGGTAGTAATCGCTCCAGGTTCTCTCATCGTTACTGTTGAGGTAGTAATCACCCCAGATTCTCTCATCGTTACCGTTGAGGTAGTAATCGCCCCAGATTCTCTCATCGTTACTGTTGAGGTAGTAATCGCCCCAGATTCTCTCATCGTTACTGTTGAGGTAGTAATCACCCCAGATTCTCTCATCGTTACTGTTGAGGTAGTAATCGCCCCAGGTTCTCTCATCGTTACTGTTGAGGTAGTAATCGCCCCAGATTCTCTCATCGTTACTGTTGAGGTAGTAATCATCCAAGGTTCTCTCACCGTCCCGTTGAGGTAGTAATCGTCCCTGATCCATCCACCTATCCATCACCTCTCAACATGGCATCTGTAATCCCATCTTCCTATCCGTCAATCTCCAAATGGCATCTGTAAGCCCATTCCCCACATCACACTGTTAACATGTGAGCGCAAATTTCTGGGCACTCTAGTGTTCAATCATCTTCCACCTTCGGATTACGAAAGGCACGTCAGCCAATCTACATCCTCAGGTCTAAGAAGATTGAACAGGGGCAACTGTTGTACCCCAAAATTTTCCCTCCCATATTCTTCAAGATTTGCTAAGAGCATGCTTCAAAATCTCCCAAAGGTTGCACAGTCCAATTGCCTCCTAACAGTCAAAATTAGGGTTTTGGTTCTGGTAAAGAAATTGAAGTTTCCAAGGGTCCAAACAAGTCCCACATGCCTATAAACATTGTCAAGCATCCATATGCCAAGTTTCAAGACTCACAGCACAAAATTGCACAGTCAAAAGCCCTAGGTGCTTCACAGTCAACTGCAGGGGCAAAATGGTCATTTGACAGTCAAAAGTCAAAATTTTTGGTCAACATCTTATTTTGAAGCCACAAACATCATTTGATGAATTCTTGATCATGATTCTCAAAGCATGGCTCAAAAAGTCTCAAGATGCAAAAGTTTCTATTTTTGGACAATTGAAAAAGTCAACTGCAAATTGACCAAGGCATAACTTCCACATGGTTTATCATAAAAATTCCATCCAAATCTCATTTTGAAGAGAATGACATTTCCTACAACTCATCTTCACACTTCAAGTCCAAGAAATGCTCTCACAAAAAGTTATCAATCTCAACATTATAGGTCATTTTCAAAAGTCAACAAAAAGGCACTTTAAGTCAAAGACCATAACTTGAGATTGGTAAATCAAAATGACATGGGACCAAAGGAATTGGTTATAGGACTTCAAGACCTTTCCAAAATGTCAAAGAACATGATCAAAGCTTAAAAATTGAGCAAGATATTCCTTGTGGAAGTTGGGAAATTTTTGGGAATTTTGAAAAGTCAACTTTGCTTCAAATGCCTCAAAATTGCTAATGGGCCACAATTTCTTCCATGAATCATCACCCAAAGGCCATGCACGACCCATTGACCCAAAGGGGAGTTATTTTCTTATTTTTAATTAATTAATTGAGTTTTTAATCCTATTAATTCATTTAATTAAAATTAAATATGAGAAAAATACTAAAATATGTTTTCCAAATCTTTTTATGCAGCATTTTCATCCATCATGACCTCAAGATTTCGTGCACAATCAAAAAGGAAAGATTCTATGCAAATAGGCAAGTTTTCATGGCAAAAAGATTTGGAAAAAGATGCTTGAAAATCAAATATTGAAAGCATTGAATACATGGATCATGGGCTTGTTTTGCTTGACCTAATCATGCTACATACATATACAAACAAAACCTAATGCACAAGAACGAGAAAGCTGCGCTGAAACAAAGAAACAAAACTTGCATTTTTGACCAAAAGTTTGAAAACTGTTTTCATAGATACAAGGTGTTTCAAGGCCTAAAAAGAGTTCCAATACGTTGTTGACCCTACCAGGAATCTTTTCCAATCAAAGCCAAGTCTCCATACTCGAAGAAGTGGTAGAACGCAATCGCCCTGTCCATGAAAATTTTCTTAATCGTATCTGAATTTACATGCGTTTACCATATGTTTTAATGTTTGATTTATACTAATATGATGATTCTAAAGCAAATGGTATCGTTCAATTGAAGAATGGCTACCTGTAGGAGAATCCACCATGGACATTTCTTAGGGTTTCAGAGACCTTGATTTAGGGCTTTACACATCTAGAAAAATTAGACAACAAGACCTACACCATTGAAATCGTGACATTCTGAAGGATGAAATCCATACCTCGCGCCCTTTTTCTTTTTTACTATGCTCTATTCGCTATTTTTGTAGGTACCATTTAGTGGGGGTTTAAAACCCCCGCTATCTACTCTGTATTTTCAGGACAAGCGAAGAAGAAGACTGGGTGTCATCACGTGGTTGGTTGATTCAAAAAGCTGGCGCGTTTTTTTTGTTTTCATATCATTAACCCTTGTTTACTATTATATTATTTAATGTCCAGAATTATTACAAACGCGTTGAATGGCATAGTGGTTGGGAACGTGATTGGCAAGCCTTGGGACCTGGGTTCGATTCTCAGGTCCCCCATATTTCCCTATGTTTTTTCTTGTAACGTGTTCAGGTACCCTTTCCCACCAGTGGTCCACCATATACGCGCATATTTAAGCTTGCCACATGTCCAGCAACCTCAATCTGATGGCCACCACATGAATTCCATCATGCACCTTGGTCAATGGATCTGCATGTGATCACTAAAAGTCAAAAGGTCCTTGCATTTCAATGGGCCTAATTGCTGCAAATTAACCTCCAAAAAAGGGCCAACACCCCCATGGTTTGCATTTTCTTTTTTCCTTTTTCTTTCTTCTTTTTATTTTAATTGTCTTTCTTTTGTTTTAATTAATTCCACAAAATAATATTTATAACACAAAAAAAAAATCAGAAAAGTCAAAAATAAAATATTTTTATTTAATTTTTAAATCATTATTATGTTTTTGTAAATAAAATTCTAATAATCAAATTAGTTTAATTTTAGGTTTAATTTTAATGTTTTTTTCTTAAATAAACTAAAAATGTAGAAATTAGGGTTTTAGTATTTTTATTCTTTTTCTTAATAAATAACCTTTTTATTCTTATCATTATTAATTATTAATTATTTTGTAAATAAACTTGTAATTAATTAATTAGGGTTAAATTAGGTTAAACTTAAACATTTTTTTAATAATTAAAAACAAACTTAGAACTAGGCTTTTATTTTAATTTCTAATTTCAATTAATCTTCTTTATTTCATAAAATACCAAAAAACATAAAAATAATTTCTTTTCTTTATTTAATCACTAATTAATTTGTAATTTTAATTCAATTTCCTTAAAGGGTCCAACGCCCTCGCACTCGATTCTAATTTCTTTTCGCACGTTTATTTTTATTTCCTCTTTTAAATATAATGTATTTGCCCCAAAGCTTTGTAATAGATAATTAGGACATTTACTTTCCGCACTTTTTATTCAAATCGGGTCTTTGTTTAATTTGGCGATGTATAGACCCACGCCTTGTAATAGCGTAGGACTTTTATTTTCCGCATTTTAATTCCCGCACCTTTTAACTGCTAATGATCACATGAAAGAATGTATGCCCAAATAAAATCAAAGCGTAGCTCACCCAATGCATGACAAGATAAAATATAATTGAAAATGACACACAATTCACACACCACTCTTAGAGTACGCCTCACTGTTGCGTTGCCCCTCGAAACGTGGTCGTCGAGTAGAGGACGTTTTAGTAAGTCCTCATGTCCATGAACATGGCATGGGGGTAGCTTCTAAGGTGTCCTACTATTGCTCTGGTGACCACACTGTCCCTAAACTCGAATTGACCCGAACACCTCCAACGGTGGTGCTACCTACCTCTCAATGGTGGGATGGCACTACCTTAAGGACATTTACACAGCCTAATTCCTTAGGGTAGGTAGATGACTCGTAGATACTTGCTCTATTTCAAAAAACAAATCAAAAACTTCTTTTCACACTGACATTTTTTCAAAAAAAGCTTTCAAAACAACTTTTCAAACACTCTTGAGGACTGATACAAGAGTCGATCTGAAACTTTCAAAGAAACTTTTTCAAACCCACTCACCTTGAAA
Source organism: Vicia faba (assembly GCA_948472305.1). NCBI lineage: Eukaryota > Viridiplantae > Streptophyta > Magnoliopsida > Fabales > Fabaceae > Vicia > Vicia faba. The sequence continues at coordinate 33,622,167 of OX451739.1, forward strand.
AGCAAAGATTTTGAAAACACAAATGAGCAAGTATCTAAGAGCCCATGGATAACCATGGATAGAAAGGGTGCTAACACCTTCCCTTTCTATAAATCTACCTCCCGAACCGAGAAACTAATCTCATAAGGAATTTAGCTGTGCTTTTGTCCTTTCCTTGTTGGAGAAAATAAAAGACGGTGGCGACTCTTGCTTCCGTGACATTTCGCGAACCAGCGTTAAACAGTCAGTTCCAGATCCACCGATCACAGCAGACGACAAAGAGTTTGAAGCATGGAGGCTTATCATGGAAGACTTTGAAGTATGAAGAGATAGGCTTTAGGATAGATATAAGAACTTCTTTTTGTAATTATTTTTGAGTTGTAATGTTTGTGACATGAGGTTACCTTGTAATGGTTTATGTAAAGGCAGCGGTCTAATCTTGCTAGGTTCAAGTGAATGTAAACAATGGTTTCTAACTTGTACTTTAAACAAAATTGAATAAGAACCTTGGATGAAAGTTTGATGAATGACGTATTTTTATAGTGATTTTGAATGGAATTGAATGACCATGAATGAATTTTGATGGAGCTTGCATAAGATTGAACGCAACTATGGGTGATATCCTCCGATGATACTCATATTTTTCTTTTCTCGTACAAGAACCAAGGATTATGTCACGTAGCTTAAGCAACATGTGCATCCCTTGATAGACGAAAGGTGATCTTAATACAAAATGTAATGCCTTCAACAAAACCCTTTGAAATTTATTAATGAACAAATCCGCGTGGAACCATTCTTCAAGCTTGCACGATTAGGGAAGTAAACCCTAACTCTTTCAACCCTAAAGTAACCTGGAGGAATGACTTTGTCTTTTGATGAAAACGAGTCTCTTGATAAAGGAGGAAATTCCCAATGAAAACCAACTCTAATCCCTCAAACCCTGATTGATGAAGAACCATGTTGATCCAAGCTTGCATGAAGACGATAGCCCAAAAGCACAAAGAAACCCTAATTCCTCAACATCTTTGATTCAAAAGATTGACCCTCGATGAAATTGGATGGAGAAGACCTTGTATCTTGATGTTGAGAAGAAGAGAATAGCCCTGTAACTTTGATGATAAAGAAGAGAATAGCCTTGTAACTTTGATGATAAAGAAGTCCATGAAAAACCCTAGCTTCACACAAATGATTGATGGAGAGATCACTTGAAACAAGCTTGTGCAAAGATGAGAGCCTTGAAGCATACAACAATGTAATTCCTTGAAATCCCTGATCACATGCCAAATTATTGACTAATGATGCATGATGTGTTAGATGACCTAATGAAGGTTATGTACATGAGAAAAGTGCAAGATGCGTAAGCTAGATAAAGGCAAAGGGGTAGGACAAACTTGGGGTATTACAACCATGCCAAAACAAGTTCCCACAATCGCGACAATTGGTTGTATGAGCTTAACCTCCCGACCACCCTTCGACACCTGAGACACCCCAATCCTACCAAGTTTATGATACCGCAATGTCTGATGAGAGTAACCCCGAGACCCCTCTTGGTTACCATGATGGTAACAACATCGTAGAGGATATTGATGCCCCTGCAATAATAAACGGAGAATATGCTGAAAATTTGAATAAGATCTTTTCTACACTGGATGTTTATCAGACGGACATTAACGGGATCAAGAACGAGTTGAAGGGTATGCGTATGGACGTGATAGGCTTAACTGATATAACTGTGGAGCAGTTTTATCACATAAATGCAGCTTTCAAAGATTTGAAGACGCGACTGGGATGAAGCAGCAGAGTCAGCACTTATTTTTACCTTGTGTTTTATGTTTCTAGGCAGTTTATGATTTCATTTTAAACAAGTTTACTCTTTACAGTTTTTAAAGTTCTGTTAGAAACATATATTTATTTCAATTTCAGTTTATTTTCATTTTATTTCATTTTCAATTTATTTTCATTTTCATTAAATTTACTGTGTGTTACATCAAATATTATATTCACTATTTATATTATCATTTTGCAAAATTTTGATATACGATGTATGCTGGAAATACTTTGTATGTATTGAATTACTGTATTATAATGTTTTGGAGTTATACTGTTTCGTTCATTTCATAAATATGATTCTTTGCACCCGTAACGATCGTAACGTCCCCATGACGAGTGTAACACGCGTTTCACCGTGTTACGCCCGTCAGCCCATTGTGACGGTCGTCACGCGCGCTCAATAGTAGATTCTGCTATTACAGAAGCCGTTCCACTTTCCATTCATTCTTCCCTTTTTCCTAAAAGCGTAACACTACCCATTCAAATTTTCTCTTAAATTCCAACACTCCAACACTTAAACTCCATCACCCACTACTCAACCAACATTCCAAACCCTTTCACGATTCAATCTCTTGCATGTAATATGGCCAACAACCAGCAAATCCCTAATCTCACTTTCAGAGCCGGCGAGCAAGGTGAAACCCAACGACTCAAATTCCAGAAGTTCCAACGCCGCGGTCTCCAACCTACTCGGTATGTTGACCTTGATTGTTTGAGGAATTTGGGACTGCTAGATAGCGTCCGACAACTTTTGCAGAATGTGAACTTATGGAACCTGTGCCGCGAACTGCAACCCATCTACGAAACTCTCACCTTGGAGTTTCTGAGTTCCTTTGCATACATTACTCCCACTGGCGCCACGGACCAACTCTCAGGCGTGGCCAAATTTCGTATGTTTGGTACTGAGCATCAGCTGTCCCAAACTGATATCGCACGGCTGTTCGGTTTCTGTTCTGACGAAGGTGTCCACCTTCGGGTGCCGGATTATTTCAAAGAGGAGGCTTTTAATTTATGGCACAATATGACGAACATTCGTGCCAGATCTTACGACCACCTCAATGCCACACATATTCATAATCCGGCTATCCGATACTTTCACCGCATCCTCTGCAACACCATCTTCGCCCGAGACAGCAATCACAAGCTCAACTCCAAGGAGCTCTTCTTCATGTATTACGCATTCACCGGCCAAAAGATCAACGCCGCCACATTTTTATTGGCCCATATTCACTCCATTTATGCTAGAGGGCGAAAACCCTTCTATTTCGGAGGGATTGTCACTTCTCTTGCCATAGCCCTGAATTAGGGTGCCGCTCTCACAGATATGCCTTCTATGGCACCGACATTGCTGACTCTGGACCACTGCAAGGCCGCACACTTCATCTATGAGCGGGAGGATGGCAGATTCCATCCTGTGATCAGAAACATTGTTTATCATAACATTACTTTGCCTTGCAGGGACCGAATCGATCCATAAAACAGAGCCAACTGGTTATTCGATCCCGCAGCTCCCGAGGGCCGTGTTCCTACTCATGAAGACCGGCCTAATGCCCCCGTAGACGAAATGCAAGAAGAGTTGGACAGTGCTGCCCCCGTCCACGACATTCCAGGACCTTCATCCGCACCACCTCCTTTTACTCTTGAAGACGTTCTCCACGCCATCCATAAGCAAAATTAAATGAGTGTCGCACATGAAAGAAGATAACAGGAACAATATGACTATTTATGTGCATAAAACACTCAGATTCTGACTGGCCAGCGGAGCATGAACGAGAGGTTGGACGAGGCCCTGTCTGAACTTAATGCCTTAAGGTTGGACGTCAGCACCCTTGGCTACCAGGACACTGATACCGAAGCCACGCCTACCAGGCGATCATGCACCAGGAGTAGAGGACGTGGCCATCAGTAGTTTTTATTTTCTAAATAGTTTACTTTTACTGTTTCTTTTCCTTTCTGTTTCTTCTTGTACTTGTATTTCCCCGCCTTTATGCCGCAACATTGAGGACAACGTCGGATTTAGTGTGGGAGAGGCACCTTTCCATCTACCATAAACAAGTAATTTTTTACGTTATTTCTCAGTTTAAATTCTTTCCCGCTTTATTTAGCCATACCGAAAATTTTTGCTTTATCCTCGCATTAGCCCGACATACCTATCTTAACGAAATCCTAGTTAAGGAAGCCGAGAACGATTCAACAAGATCGATACGGTTATGACACCTTAGACTTCCTACTTACGTGGTCCGTTTCAATGACCATTATACCTATATCTTGAGTTTTAGTTCTAAAGTAACCACCAGTAGTTTATACTAGCAGTCAGCACCGTCTTGACACAAACCACGTGGGGAACCGATAAATATAAGTGTTTGATGCCTGATCAATGAAATATCCTTCTTATCTCGCTGCTAAAAAAGAAAAAAAAAATTTGCACCAAAATACAAGGTCGCATATAAGAGACGAGCAATTAATGAAGGAGTCCATTGTTGGTTGGTTCAGAGGTATCTGGTTCTGAACTTGGTAGGGCGTGCTACGGCTCGATCCCTCACAACCTCCAATTTGGATAATATGTATAGGGTTGCCACATTCGTGTACCAGACCCCGTGCTAAAAGGATCAAAGTCACTAACTGGTTACTCCACTACGTGTGTGCTAAGACAAAGGGCTTAATGTGATTGTGCTAGAATAAAACCGGGTGAAATAGATACGAGAAACTCTGGGCAGAATTATAACAGAACTATTGGACAGTTTGTTTGAAATGGAAGCCTATGACTTAGCTTATTACTTGTGTCATTAGCGTATTGTTAGTGTTTCACTTAAGTATCGGTCAAACTGACGAGGATTTCCCGTAATTGCTTTAAAAATCAAAGGTATGTCATGCATGTGCGCTTGATAAAACTTGTCCGATCTTTCTAAATGATTATTTGTTTGAGGACAAGCAAAGGTTTAAGTATGGGGGAATTTGATAATGAGAAATTGTATCATATAATTACTACATTTTTAATCGATTTTCATAATGCATTAACCCATTTAACTCCCGATTGTTCCGAGTTTTTATGTCTTTTCACAGGTACATCATGTTTCAAGTCAAATTAGTGAAAAAGGATCACATGAAGAAAGCTAACCAAAAATCAGAAGAAAAAGAACTAAATCTGCAAAATCTGCAAAGTTTGATGTTGTGACGGCCGTCACACCCCCATTACGAGCGTAATGCGCTCACAACTTGAAGGACGCTCGTCACACATCATTGACGAACGTAACGCGCTATTTAAGCGCATTACGACCATCACCTCCTCATGACGATCGTCACACGCGTAATTCAACGTTATGCATAACAGGAGACGTGGGCAACGTAATGGATGTTTTCTTCTCCTACAATTTCTCAACTTCAGTAACAGAGAGTCTGAGTCTTCCTCCACTCAAGCATGCAAGTCCACGTTCCTAAATTCTCTTAACTGCAAAAATCCTCTTCTATAAATAGAAGGAATATTAATGGAACGGGAGAGAGTTTTTGCTACAGATTTTTCTTGCCGAAGCCCTGCCAAAATTAAATTCTTCATTTTTTTGTCCTTACTTTATTTTCCCTTTTTCCAATTAATAACTATTTCCAACATTAAAAAATTGTTATTGTAGTCAAAATTTATTTCTAGCCTCAGAATTTGTTTCAAGTTTCGATTTCGAAGTCCCAATCTTGCCGACTTGTGGAAGAGGGAGCATGAGGAATAATATTGTTATTCAGGTTTTTAATCGCATTAAATTTTAATATAATTTTTTTATGTTTATTTATTTTATCATGAATGCTTTATTCTTTCCCGATTATATTTCATGTATGTCTATTTCGAGTACTATGACTAGCTAATTTTCTAGAGTCGGGATGTGATAATGGTAACCAAATGGATTAAATTGTGCCTAAGCTAAAATCTAAATTAACTTAATTTATGGCTGTGACTTTTTATAATTAAAATCAATATTTTTGTTACGAGAGTAAGAAAAGTATAATAGGTTAGAATCGAGACCATGAGAGTGTGAGGTTTTGACCGGATAGCTAAAGTTAGGTATTTGATTTAAATACAGCGAGAGCGCTTTAAAACGAATTAGATTTTATTAAGTTTTCAAAAAGTATTTTCAAAACACTTATAGGCTAGCGAGAGCAGGCATAGGGCTTTAGGGGTATAATCTGAGATAAGACCACGAGAGTGTGAGTTGAGGGTTTTTAAACTGATAATTACTACAGAACCATCTAAGCTAAACATCTTTATACGCTTAGGTTCGATTAGATCCACTTAGGTTCACTACATTACATACCGACCATTCTATTACTATTATCCCATTAATTCGATTTATTTTTCCCTTACCTTAACCTCTAAACAACCAAACGTGACAACATCCGCCTTAGCTAAACTACCAAACCTTTATAGCACTAGAGTGATTACAAAGTCCCTGTGGGTTCGACATCTTTTTATTACTACCGCGATAGGCTGTGCACTTGCAATTAAGATACCGTTAGACACATTAAGTCGATCACACACATCAATGATCAGTGATATTGAGAACCTCTAGAACCCGGTTACTATTATTAGGACAGGTTGAACCAACTGAACTTCAAGAGGGTAATACCTAGAACCCATGCAAGCCTAAACCTAAGGCTGTTTGTATTACTTGTGTGCTTTCAACTTGAACTACTTGCACATTTTCATTATCTGACAACATGAGTTCCTTGCAGGTTTTGTTTACAGACCTTATCCAATAACTTGGATTTCTTGTCGGATGTACTTGTTTACATTACCTCGTACTTTTGCTTAAACGCATAGCATACACATCATAACATTATGCCGTAACATTTCCTTAACCATTTCAAGGATCTCAAGGGTTTGTGATGCAGGTTATGGTAAATCGAACGTCTAGCAAGGGGCAAAGGGGATTTATTTTCCTCTAGCCAATGTCGTCTAGAGATCAAAACACGATAACTTGAGTCGGGGGCTATGACCCACTCGATATGGTGAGCTTGACTCTTGAAGAAGGACTCTTAATGACACGAAGTTTCTTCAATCAATCTGCAAACAAATTCTAACAGTTTCTTATTTACCCCGCGAGATCCTTGAAAACATTGCATACATACATCATACATATCATTGCATAACAGGTCTTCCAGTACAGGTCTCTCATGTCCTCGTTGTTTATTTCAGCAATGGCCCTCGAACAAGACAACAGAGACCTTCAAACTCGAGAAGCTCAGTTCAGAGACATATTCCTAAACCTATCCAAGGGGCAGGAAGAGTTGAAAGCACTCCTCGCTACGAACCTGGCCAAGAAAAGTCCTGAAGATAATAAGGACGAACGGCTGGAATAGCTGCAAGCTGAGGTAGTTGCAATAAGAGCCCAAATGCTAGGGCATATGGCTCTTATCCAAGGTTTAGCCCGGGAACAAGAAGAGTTGAGAACCATTATCAACCAGCTTTATCAAGACCAATACAACAGTATGAAGCAAACTGTCGAGGTCGGGGACCAAGTCATTGATCAACCTTCAAGAAAAAAAGGGTTTGGTTTGATGAAGAATAGACCTCTCCAAGTCGCTACTACCTCACGGGTCCAACAACAACTTCGCCAAAAACAACGGGTTAATCAGAGTAAGCCGGATACACCCAAGAGGCAGTTTACCAAGCTCAACATGCTGCTGTCTCAAGCTTTACAACACCTGTTGATGATGAACCTGGTGACATTGATAGGACCTCATCTGAATCCCAAGACTTCTTTACCTAACTACAATCCTAATGCGAGGTGTGTATACCACTCCAACAGTCTGGGGCATGATACTGACGGCTGTTGGAAGTTGAAGTACAAAATTCAAGGCTTGATTGATGAAGGAGCATTGGAATTCACATAAGATGGTCAACTGGAATGTTTTTGTCAATCCTCCAAGGCTCACCATTTGAAGTGACAAGTTCTGACAAGAGAGGCTTTTGTTCATTAGAATATTCAATTTGTAATTTTCTTTTGATTGTTCGAATATCTATTCATGTCAAACTTTGTTACTTTATCAATGCATTGCATATGTCTGTTTTGAATCAATCCATTCGTATTCACTATATTTAAATTGCTTTCCTTTTTGTGATGTTCAACTCTCGATTAAAAAACTCTAAGCCTTTAGAGGGAGGATGATGAAAATGATATCAAATCTCTACAGTATGCTTTTGAATAGACCCCGCTGACGATGTACAGGCGTTGTTTCAAATCCTAAACAGTGGAGTTATAAGGAAGATAATCCCTCGTCAACCCCTTCGAGCCAAAGAAGTAGGAGTTTTTCTTTTCACACAAATTAAAACCCTTAATCATAACCTGGGGGCAGGGTAGTTTTCTCAGTTAATTCGGGTGCACAATGAATGACATCAAAGACGTCCTTCCAAAACAAGAGACAGTGATGGTTCCGTATAATCGTAAGGACATGCAGTCATTATCTTTCGAAATAAAAGCCCACTAAGTCAAAACCTATAAAGGAGACTTACAAAAAACTGGGGCATCCCGCTGACTGTAATCACAAAAGAAACAGTTCAAGCAAAAGACATGGATAATAAAATGAAAAAGAAAGAGGTCCTACAAACCCTCAACAAAAATGACTGCCTTTTTCAAGTAAACTGTCAGTATCCGAACCATCACTGGAATATCAAAGCAAAGACTCAAACGGATTCTAAACGCGCAATTAACTGAGCATAGGACTGAAGAACATCACAAAGAGCGGGTGGGTACAAATAAATTTTGAGCCTTTATCCTTTGTTTCTTGTACCGTGAACTAGGCCACGTTATAACCCTTAAAAGTCCTAGCTGAAGCATGGGTTAGTTTGAAAGCATATTGTTACAAAAGGTATCTTGACTCCTGTAGGACTTGCTATAAATCCTGAGTTGACATCACATTTTATAAAATTTTCTTATTTTATTGAAAAACGCATTTTCAAAACTTCAAGACAGACGTAAGCTTTGCATTCTTAAAATAACATTGTTTGCATGTGACTATTTGTTCAGCAGCATAGAAATTCACATGACGAATATCTAGTGAACAAAAACCTTCTCCAACGAAAGTGATCACCTCAAGTGGAAAAACACTTCCAACCAATGGGAACGGCATGATCATTGTCCATCATCTGGGGCAATCAAGTCAAGATTCAAGGAATCTCTCAAAGATGCCAAATAGCCAGTGGCAGATCTCCATCTGAATCACTTGGGGATATTGGGCATGAATTCCAGCAACGAATCATGTACGATCAAACAAACATCTTCTGGTAGTGTGGCAACACAACACTACCGACAGTGACAACTCCCTACACCCTGAGAGCATGGACATAGTCAAAAAATACTGCGCATGAGCAAAGACCCGCTAGGTTGACACACCTAGGCAAAACAAGGGCGTCCCGGCAAACCAAAAGGTTCGGGCAAAAATTAGGGATAAAAACAAAAAAATATTTGTACACCCGGCAAGTCGAAAACCTGAGAAGGCGGCTTGGGCAAAAAAGGGTATCTCGTTGGACTGAAAATCTGAAAAGACGGTCCAGGAAAAAGTTAGTGATTAAAGTGTACGACTATGTCCCGTTATCTTGTCACTTTCCTATTAGTAGAAGACTTATCATTCCGATCGGTAGTTACCAAGCACCTCATAAGTTGGGATGACACTCAATCCACAAAGCCTCCGCATGCACTTTCTCCAGCAGGTACAGGGGCAGAAAAGTATCGATGCAAAGCCATCGTCATATCCTTAGCACGCATCCCAATAATATTCACTCCCTGCAGAGTAAGAAAAAGACAGTAGTGTTAACTCTCCCCAGCCGAGGCTCGCAACCGCGAATGAGTGGGTAAAATTCTCCCCAAGTAGAGTTTATCTATCATCAGTTTGGAGAATTATCCCCAGTGGAGTCTGAAAAATTATCCCCCAGTGGAGTTTGGAGAATTGTCCCCAGAAGAGCCTAAAAGGTTATCCCCAGTGAAGTCGCAACTGGAAAATCATCCCCAGCGGAGTTCATCCTTTCACAAACAGAAATTCAATTCCCAACAGAGTTTCATTATCACCAACAACGGTAATTCATCCCCGGTTGAGGTTATTCTTCCAAATCAACAGATCCTCCGGCAGAGTATGTCCTCCCCACAGAGTCATTTCCTCATAAGTTTATTCCCCAGCGGAGTTATCCTCTCCCACAGGTTTATTCTCACAATCATCTTCATTCACTATCCCCAGCGGAAACAAAGAATTCAACTCTTTTCTCCAGCAGCAATCCAGGATTTATTTTCCCCAGCTAAAAACATCACATTTCCATACATCATGACATGCATACGCATCATACAACACAATCTCATTTATTTTGAGAACATCGTTGCCTGATACATATCATGCATTACATACAGCTAACCTTTACCTTTCCGGAAAGATGCAATCAAATTCTCACAAAATTCAAGCTGTGAAGCCCGGGTACGACTGGATAATAGTTTAATCCCCAGTTGAATAACGGACGACCGATGGTCCTAAAATTCAACAGAGATGTTTCCTCAGTAGAATATGGACGACCGAAGTTCCTAAAATTCAACAGAGGATTCCTCAGTAGAATACGGACGACCGAAGTTCCTAAAATTCAACAGAGATGATTCCTCAGTAGAATACGGATGATCAAAGTTCCTAAAATTTAACAGAGATGATTCCTCAGTCGAATACAGACGACCGAAGTTCCTAAAATTCAACAGAGATGAGTCCTCAATAGAATACGGACGACCGAAGTTCCTAAAATTCAACAGAGATGATTCCTCAGTAGAATACGGATGACCGAAGTTCCTAAAATTCAATAGAGATGATTCCTCGGTAGAATACGGACGACCGAAGTTTCTAAAATTCAACAGAGATGATTCCTCAGTAGAATACGGACGACCGAAGTTCCTAAAATTCAACAGAGATGATTCCTCAGTAGAATACGGACGACCGAAGTTCCTAAAATTCAACAGAGATGATTCCTTAGTAGAATACGGATGACCGAAGTTCCTAAAATTCAACAGAGATGATTCCTCAATAGAATACGGACGACCGAAGTTCCTAAAATTCAACGGAGATGATTCCTCAGTAGAATACAGACGACCGAAGTTCCTAAAATTCAACAGATATGATTCCTCAGTAGAATACAGACGACCGAAGTTCCTAAAATTCAACAGAGATGATTCCTCAGTAGAATACGGACGACCGAAGTTCCTAAAATTCAAACAGAGATGACTCACCAGCAGCATAACGAACGACAAAGCTCCTAAAATTCTATTTCTCTCAACAAAGATCAACCTTCCCTAGCGGAATCTTCCTCAACGACAGATATACAAGCTCTCGCTAAGGAATCCCTTATGCGATTGACACTCCTTCGGATGGCATCTCTAAGCCCATCTCCCATCATCAGTCTCCAAATGGCATAAATAAGCCCATTCCCGACATCACAAGGCAATTACCACTTCATGCGAGTGAAAGTTTCTGGGCACTCTAGTATTCAATCATCTTCCACCTTCAGATTATGAAAGGCAGACAACCAATCTACATCCTCAGGTTTAAGAAGATTGAACATGGGCAATTGTTGTACCTTAAAATTTTCCCTCTTTTCATACACGCATATTATTGGTTTATGGTTATGGAATAAAGGTATACAAGTGACGTTTATTTCGCCAATGGATGTTCTCAGAGTATTTTTCGTGCTGAAGATCGGTTTTCCGTTTTGCAATGATTCGGGGTTCAAAGATTCACAAGTCCAACCCGGCGCGTCATATTCAGGTGTTCTTTCGCCAAGATATCTCTGATAACGTATTCTCAAATTCAGGTTCAGCTCAAGAGTCAATTCTTTAAAGAAGGTATGTGAATGTGTGAGTTTTCTTGAAGAAACGTGGTGAAAAAGTATGCTGAAAGTGCAGTTTTTACGCGCTAAAAAATTCATAACTTGAAGATCGTAGCTCGTTTTGAACCCGTTTCGGTGGCCAAAATTTCGTATTGACGTCATATACGTTTTCATCTCTCACGACTGGAAGCCAATTTCGATCAGAAGGTCTTCAAAAATGCGGATTTATCAAGTATTTTCGTACAGAAAATTTGTGACAGAAATTTATTTGCGTCATGTTCAGAAAATCATAACTTGGTCGATTTTCATCGTATCGAGCTGGTTCCGGCTCCAAAATTTCAAAAATTGAGTTGGCTACATTTTCACAGGAGGTATTGAGTTTGAAAGGTATTCAAAAGGCCTTTGTTTTTTGCTCAGAGTGCGTGTGACGCGCCGAAAATCTTGAATGCTGAATATTATTTTATCTGGGTCGAAACTTTGAAAATTCATAACTAGGTCAATTTTTATCGGATTGGGCTCATATTTTTACACAAGGTCAGAGACTCGGAGATCTAAAACTTTGATTCAAAAGCCGAGATCGGATTATGCTCCGATCAATACCAATTTTTTATTGAAGAACGTGTCAGAATCGACACTGGAGCCCAAAATAAGTTTGTCTGAGCTGAAACTTCAAAAATTCATAACTAATTCACCGTTTATCCGATTGAGCCCATTTTCGGACAGGAGTTAGTTCTCGATGTCGACTGCATTTTGTTTTCACATTTCAACTTCAAAAATTGCACTTAAGCCCCTGCGATTTAGCCTGGAATGTGACGGACTCAAGTGAACATTGGAGGCCCAATTGCACATTCAAAGCCCACTTTTTTCTCTCTAATTTCCATTATATAATCTCATTCTTTTCACACAAACAAAAGGGGAGAAAAAATTAACCTTTGCCACAACGCTGTCAGAATATCAAATTCTTTCAAGAATCCTAAAACCTTGAAATCCTTATTACAAATCCCCATCTCACTACAAACAAGTCATCCCTGTTACAAACCCACATCTCACTTCTTCTCCAGTAAGGGTAAGGCTGACTTGATTTCCATGATCAAAAGGGCATAAAAGCATTCATCTCACTACTTCTCCAGTAAGGATAAGGCTGGTTTGATCTCCATGATCAAAAGGATATAATCATTCATACATGCCATATCGGTTTTAACATTAATTTTTTTTCATATATTGACTTTATTTGTATTTTATAATATATAGTAATTTATTTAATGTGTTCATGAGATTCAACACTGCAGATTTAGACAGGATCCCATGCAGGTTCATTACAGAACGTTAAGGCCAAAACACAAATGGCCAAAACAGAACAACTAACACATGACACCAATACATGGTGAGACAGACATCCTGAGAAGGTTAAGGGCGTGGGTTCAACAATCACCCCTATTGGTTTTGATTTTCTTCCTACAGAACATTGAGGCCAAAACACAATTGGCCAAAACAGAACAGCCAACACATGACACCAATACATGGCGAGGCAGACATCCTGAGAAGGTTAAGGGCGTGGGTTTAACAACCACCCCTATTGGTTTTGATTTTCTTTCTTCCTATTTATCCTTTTACCTATTTTTATTATTTCTGTTTAAAATCTTTTTTTTCATAAAACTTAACATTTTTCACAAACCTTTGATTTTTTGTACTAAACTCGAATAATTAATTTTAGGTTTTAATTTAATTTTAGATAACTTTAATTGTTTTGTAAATAAATTAAAATGAATTAGAACAGTTAGGATTTTGTTTCTAACTTAATTCTATTTTCTTTTTTCTTAAAATAACAAAACACAAAAATAGGTCATTTAATTATTTTTTTAAAACTAATTTAATTACTAATTAATTGTGTATTTAATTTTAAAAAAAAAAACTAATTCTTTTTTCTTAGAAATAATTAAAAACAACAAAAAATAATTTTTCTTTCGATTAGGTTAGACGGGGTCAAAACCCTAATTCTCTCTCGTTCTTTATTCGCACGCGCTTTATTTTATTTTACCATATTAATGTAATTGCTCACAAGTTGTAATAGATTAATTAGGACCTTTTTACTTTCATTTATTGTTTTTTTAAGGGTTTGTTTTTGGCTATGTAAATACCTGAAGCCTTGTAATAGCTTAGCTTACTTTTCGCATTTTAATTCTACAAACTATAAACTGCTTAGATGTATGGCTAATAGGATTGTATGGAAAGAATGTATAGAAAATTAAAACAGTAGATCACCTAATGTTCAAAGATTAAATAACTGAAATCAAACACATGCATATGCGCACTCCTAGAGTACACTCCTACTTGGTTGCCTTCGGTAAACGGTCATTGAGTATAGGATGCTTTAGTGGTCGTCCTTTTGTCCAAAGATCAAAGTTGCCTCCGAAAGGTTGCCTCGGATATTGTTGCCTCGGATAATTGATCTAAGACATTAGTGTTATTACTAAGACGTCCTAACATTGCTTTAGTGACCGTGTGTCCCTTTTCGAATTGACCCTCAAATCTCCAACGACGGTGCTACCTACTCACTAATAGTGGGATAGCATTGTCTAAAGGAAACGAACATAGAACGATTCTTTTTTCAAGTAGGTAGATTAGTTCTTAGGTACTTTCTCAATCTAAACAAACTTTTTTTCACACTTACACTCCTTTACAAACAAAGTTTTCAAAAAACACTTCATTACACTCTTGAAGATAGAAGCAAGAGTTAAATCGAAGTCAAAACAAAAACTTTTCAAAACACACAAACACAAAGAGAACAATTTTTGAAAATGATGAGCAAGTACCTAAGAGCCCGTAGATAACTACGGATATAAAGGGTGATAATACCTTCCCTTTCTATAATCTACCCCCCGTACTCAGAAATATCTCGAAAAAGGAATTTTTCTGTGCTTTTTTCCTTTCCTTGTTGGATAAAATAAAAGTCGGTGGCGACTCTTGCTTACCGCGACATTTTGCAAATACAAACGCAAAACGTAAACCAGCAATTCCTTAAAAAAGGGAAACACGTCCCAGTTTTGGACACCGTATCACACTAATCATCATATTCAATTGTGTTTTTGGTGATTGTATGACAAACTGCCATAGCTAGGGTTTGCCTTGTTGTTTTGTGGATTTCAAATGCAAGAACAATTGGCCCTAATAAAGAATACCATTATGATCAGAGGGTCAAACCAAATTGATCCATGGTCTTGAATCTTATTTACATTGCTTGGATGTAGTTTTTGAAATACACAGAGTTGTAGCTACAGCGCCATGTCTGTAGGTAAAGGTTCAGAGTTTTAAACAACAGTTCTAGGGAAGAAGACGATGGTGTGTCACAACCTTACTGGCCGGTTTAAATTCTGGCGTGTTTATTCTGGCCAGAAACTTGTTATTCTGATATATATTGTTTGTTTTTATTGTATTAATAAATCAGTATCCAGCGCAGTTGGTCAGAAGAAGGAAGTCAGAAGCTCATGGTTCTGGGTTCGATCCCAGGCGTGAGCTTTTGGCATTTCCCCTTTGTTTTCACCAGATCCAGCGCCTGCACTTTCTGAGGGTCATCTTCTGGTTCCATCAGCCAGAACCAGATCAAGCATTCTCTGTTCATCTTCTGGACCCATCAGCCAGGACCAGATCAAGCGATATACTGACAATTTGGAAAGGTCCTCTTACATTAACTGAAGGATTAGCAATGTCAACTTGTCTCTTTACCTCTCTTATTCTCCTCTTGCTTTCAACCAAGTCAGTTTCCTATTTCATTGGAGGCTGGTTAATGATTGGATCCCCAATTCTAGCAGTTTGTCCCATACAGTTGTATCTGACCCGATGAAGCTTACTGATAAGGATTCTCAGCTCTTCTTTCCCCAAAGCTAAATTTTTTATAAGAGCCATCTGACCAATCATCTAGATTCTCATCTTTTCCATCTCATCTTGAGTTGTTCCAACTGATCATCCTTATTATCTTCAGGATTCTTCTTGGTCATGTTCTTAGCGAGGAGTGCTTTCAATCCTTCTTGCCCCTTGGATAGGTTTAGAACCAATTCCTGAGAGTGAGCATTCGAAGACTGGAGATCCTTCATTGTTGGTTCAAGAGCCATTTTATGAGGAATAACATAGCAAGAAGGTGAGAAAACCTGTCTTGGAAACCTATTATGAAATGATATGTATGGCATGTAGATGCATATGCAATGTTTTCAAGGATCTTGTGGGATTTAAGTTTGTTAATAAAAAAGGAACGGAAACAAAGATTCTTATTAGTAAGTTCAAATTATAACAAAAGAGGGTTACAGAGAGACAAATTATAACTCAAGTCTCCCATGGACTCTTCATCTTTGTGTTGACATATGCATTAAGGCTATATTCTTCGTGAAGTTGTTTTGTCAGCTCCAACACTTTCTTCTCGCTAGCATAAAATTGAGTCTCAAAGGTGTCCCTTTCTTCTTTCAATTGAATCCAATACTTTTGTAGCTCTTCGATATCAGCAGGCATATCTGGATGAAGAACGGTATGAGGAATATCTCCTTCAGTAACAGGCTCCACAACTACTGGTAGTACTGGTAGGACAACGAGATATGGCATTATAAGATTTTGAGCACTAGATGGCACCCATATGGTGTAGGGCTCCAAAGGGATGAAGTTTTTGTGTGTCAAAGTCTTGCTATCAATCTTATTCACCATGCCCTAAGCAACTATAAACCTTTGATGGTAACTTTGAGGACCATTCTCGTAATCGAACATAATACCCTGGATAAGCAGATCATGAGGACTGTCTCTTTGAGTATAACCAAATTAACATAGAGCTAGAAAAGGGTTGTAAGTAATTACTCCCCTTATACCAAGGAGTGGAACATTAGGGAATTCCCCATAGTGGTCAATAATAGTGATGTCCTCCAGAGATCGGGAACACCAATAGATATCTGAATGAGAGAGTGACATCAACCTTTGAAACCGCCTCAAACCTTATTCATTCTTCATCACTGATTGGGGAAGGTGAAAATTAAACCACATGGATAATAAAGGTATGCAACACATGAGAGTCCCTCGCTTTCTCATAGAGCGAGTGTGAAGAGAGTGAAAAATATCTCCAAGAAAAGTAGGCACAGGATTATGAGTAATAAATATTTTGATGGAGTTCACGTATATGAGTGGGTCTAGATTATGGAATAGTACCAAACCATAGATCAACACAGCCAAGATCTCCTCGAAAGCATGAAAACTCATAGCATCTAGAAACAACTGAGCCTTCTCTATCAAAAATTTAGCAAGAAAACCCTTGACTCCACTTCTTTTTTCCCAATTAGATACGATGTATGACCACTTCAGATGTAAGGTTGTTGCAATATCTCTGGGTTTTGGAACTGTCTCTAAACTGGTGAGGGGTGTCTGATCAAGAATAGGAATTCCAAGTAGCTTAGAAAAATCTTTCATTGTGGGTACCAACTGATAATCTCTTGGTGAACTGAGAGTTTTCAGGAACCTTTGAGACTAACTCCTTAAGCTTGGAAGGTACCCTTACAAAGTTAATTCGGATAGTATTTATGTGAGCGGAGGCCATAACCTGCAATAGGGAACAAAGATAAATCCTTAGGTCCTTGAAATGGTTAGTGAAAATGTTATGTCATGTCATGATGATATGATGTTATGATGTCATGTTCATGTTAAATAAGTATCATACACAAACAAGTCATATAAGAGCCTTAGGTTTAGGCTTGCATGAAGTCCATAGGTAAATACCCTTCCCCATTAAAGTTAAGTTGGCTCAACATGTCCTAAAATAGTAACTGGGTTCTAGAAACTTCATATCACCGATCTTTCTCGCAAGCTTTATTTTAGCACGGAAATTGGCTTGTCATCAAAACATATCGAAAGTCAAATCTCAATGAGCATAGCTTCGAGTATCAACCAGCCTTAGACTGCACCAAAGTTGGCCATCTCACTACTTTCGAATGGCTAAGATGGGTCAATTAAGGTTCTAAAAGTAAGTTAGTGTTAACGACACCACGCGGAAGCATAATGTTATCCTTGATTGACTCAAGGAACACCAGTAATAACCAAAGTGTCACACTAACCGTAGCCATCATTTTAAACATATCGGTCTATGTCGTACAATCTTTATGATCTATTGCTACTTACCTAAGGAATTCCTAGATCCATGTGTAGGATCTTACAAGAATTTATACCCAAACAAAACCCTTAAAGTAAAGCAAGCAAAGCATACAATTAAAGTAATTAAAGTGATCCAACCCTAAGGTAACCCCCTTTTTTAAAGTATTCTGCAGCAGAGTCTCCAGATCTGTAATACGGTGGGAGAACTGACTTTTTTGGTTTTATCCAAATATGCGGATAGCGAGAGTCGCCACTGACTTTTCTTTCATCCAATATTTAGGAAAGGTGAAAAGAACAGGAAAGACCTTGATAGATTTTGAGTTCGGGGGGTAAGTTATGAAAAGGGAAATTGTTAGCACCCTTTTCATCCGTAGTTATCTACGGGCTCTTAATTGCTTAGCTCACTTTAAAAACTTGATTTGTGTGTGTGTGTGTGTGATTTGTTTGAAAATATTTTAAAATCTTCAATGTAAGACTAACTTTGTAATGATTCTTGTATCAGTCCTCAAGAATGCGGACAAAGTACTTTTTGAAAATATTTGTTTGAAAGTGATGTGTGAAAAAATGTTTTGAGAAAAGTTATGAGCAAGCAATTAGGAGTTTCTTACCCACTAAAGTCTTTCTTATTATTTTCCTTCTCCTTTAGAGATAGTGTCATCCATACCATTAGTTGATAGTTAGCCCTATCTATTGGATGTGAAGAGACTGGGTATGGTCATTGTATGGTCATCGAAGACAACATGTAAGGATACTTTGGCAATTGTAGCGAAGGGACTATCATCAATTACTCGTAGGGACTAGATCATTTTGTAGGCAACTTAGAAGGTTCATCGAGGGACTATGATCTTTATTCTAAAGGGACATGATGATTTGATCGAGGGTCTTTTGCTAAAGTATCCCCACTTTCAAGGGACATGACCAATATTCATAAGGCAACAATAAAGGATATCCTAGAGGTGCAAGTGTGAAGAGTGTATTAGTTTTAGTTATGTTATCTTGAGATTAGGGTTTTCTACGTTCAGTTATTAGTCTTGCCATACAAACCCTAGGTACTAATTATAGCATATAAATATAAGTGCGAGAATATAAATGTCCTATGCTATTACATCCTGTGAGCAGTTACATAATATGAAAGAAAGACGTGGAAAATAAATCTACGCTAATACATTAGAGAGTGTGTCCTATACATTTGTCTAAGAAAATTAAATAGTAAAGAAATAAGAAAATATTTTTAAAATGTTTAAAAGACTTAAAGTTCTAAGTATTAATATTTTTGATGTTTTATAGAAAATAATTTAAGGATGATAATTAATAAAACCTAAATTCTAATTTATTTTAATATTTAAGAAAAAAAGGTTGATTAATTAATTAATTTAGTAAATAAAAAAATATATCAAGAAAATTAAATACTAGTAAAAAACCCTAATCCTAATTTATTAGTATTAAGAAAAAAGATTAGGTTAATTAAAAAAATAATTAGGGTTAGAAAAGAAAAAGAAAAGAAATTAGGTTAGGAAAAAATAAGGTGAAAAAAATTGCACGGGGTGGGTGTTGAACCCACGCTGCTAAAGTTATAGGCGCCCTCCCTTGCCACTGAGCCAGCACGCTAATTGTGTTATGAAAATAGGAACTGGTGCAAATAAAATATGCTTGCGCGTTAGTTTGAAAAAATAGCAAAAAATATTGAAAGACACAGGGATCGAACTCACGCCTTCTATGTTACATTCCTCCGTCTCAACCAACTGCATTATACTTCAACGCTGTTATAAAATAGAAACCAAACAATATATAATAAACAAGTGAATCGGAGAAGCGCCGGAGCCCTAGCTCCCGTCGTCTTCTCCGGTGAGGTAATTCTTCAACCTGTAAAAATAACGCGTGTTTGAGATTAAGAAGGACCTATCCCCCTAATATGACCCTTGTGAATCCAATGGTAGCATTCTTTTTGGCTAATTTAACCTGTACAGTAAGGTACAAACAAAATAAGGCAACACGGTGCAATAATGATGGTTGAGTGTTCTGTTATAATGGGCCTCATGTAAGGGATAAAACCTGCGCTAATTTGTCTCAGGAACACATTGAAACTGTTAGTTTAAATCAAAGCATCGTAAATATTGAAATATGAATTTCATAACATACGTAAAATCGACAATGTTTGGAATGCATGTTTTAAGGACATTTGATCATTAAGAATGATTGAAACTTACTTTATGATACCTCAGGGTTCGTTTTGAATGGTTATCTTACTTTGCGAACAACTGCAAATAGGAATTCGAGTTCACCCTTTTCTTGCAAATTTTCAATCTCCAAACCCTTCTTTCTTGAGCAGTCGTGCGTGTTCTTCTTGGTCTGAATATGTAGTGTACTTATAGGAGAAAAGATTAGGTTAAGAGATGGGCTTGGACATCATGTGAAACATATTTTTTATTTTGTTTGAAAATAGGTTGTAATATTACAAAACCATGAAGATTTGATTCACAAATAGGTCTACACGGTTTGTAGCATGGCCTAGGGCCTTCAAAAGATTCAGATCACAAGCCTTTTATGCCTTATACATTTATTTAATATTTATTTGATTTAATTTTGAATTTAAATGAATAAAAATCAAAATAAATAAAATAAAAATTAAGATGATGCATGAATGGACTTGGAGGTACATTATAATGTCAGCAACACGTTTGGATTTTAAAAGATAGGCCCATTAGCCCAAAAAATCAAATATGCCCAATTTGGATTTCATGCATTTTTTTTTCAAAACTTCCCAACTTGGACTAATCATATCTCACTCAATTTTTATCATATGAATGTGATCTAGTAATTTTTGGAAACCTCAAGTTGTTCCCTACAACCTTCATGTTGGTCATTTTTCCATTTGAAGATTTTAACTTGATGTAAATTGCTTTGAAAAAAAGTGTCTATTTGTTGACTTTTAAAATGACCTGTAATGTTTTGGCCCATATCTCTCAAATGAAGCACTTTTGTCGTTAAGCTTAGAGAGACAAAGTTGTAGAGAATTGATGTTACTTCCAAATGAGCTTTGGTTGAGAAATTTCTGATGAAGTATGTGAAAGTTATGCTTGGTCAAAGTCAAATTAACTTTTCCTAAAGAAAACCCTAATTTAGTAACTTTTGACTTTTGATGAATCTTAAGTTTTCTTGATGAATCATGATCAACCCTTGATCAAATGACAAATGTGACTTCAAAATGTTGATGCTGACCAAATATCTTGAAGTTTGACCGTAAATTGGTCAAATTTAACTTTTTGTCCAATATAGTTGATTTTTAATCATCTGGTTAATTGACTGAGCAAACTTGTGCTGCAAGGCTTAAAATTTGGCATGAGGGTACCTTAATACATATGAGAAACTATGAAATTCACTTAAGGCATTAGAAGTACAATTTCCTTTGAGAAAAGTAAAACCCTAGTTGTAGGTCACTGTTTAGGAGGGGGGTTTGTCTGGTCAACCCTTGAGTAGTCTTGAGTGTTTAAGACCTTCATGTGCATGAGGAGATGTCTTGAATTAATTTGTATTGAAAAATGGGAGGAAATTTTTTGGGGTACAACAGGTACGATATGCTTAAGTGGAATACAGAATATGGTAAGGTACCACATGCTTAAGTGATATACAGTACATCATAAGGTATGATGCCCGTAAGCTTAATTGGGATTTTAGCTTGTAGCTTTAATTTGGATTTTAGCTTGAAACCTTAATTGTACTGAAGTATTTTCACTTGATGAAAATTCGGTCCTGAAATCCTTGTCGTGTTTTTTCTCACTCTCACACTCAAAGTTTTCATTCGTAAGCAGCTAGCATTGTGTCCGAAAGCGATATGTTCATGTGAACTGAGTAGAGGCGTTGTTCTTTATTAATGCTCATGATCACGGCATCAAAAGTCTGAATCTCCACAAGAGGTAATAGTTTCTATCACTGACCATGCCCATTCGTAAGGATCACTAAAGAAAAATTTTAATTTCCGCTGCATTTTAGATCGCAATATTCCTTCAAACAGGTGCATAGTAGAAACCAAAGTTAAAGTATTTGTAAAATTTTCATGATAAGAAAGAATGCAACATGTATGATATATCAACATGGAACATTATGCATCAAGGCAGAAAGGATATAAGTAAAACCACTGACTATAATGAAACCAAAAAATCAAATTTCAAATCAAAGCATAAAAAAAATGTTCCCAACCTATAATGGATGGTGACCTAATCCTCAAATTCCAACATTAAGATTCCTCACACAAACACCATTGTACTTTCTCTTTATATTTACATTATCCACATTAGAAAAAAAATCACACAATATAAAACTTTATAATCATAAATAAAAGCATCTAAATAATCCAAACATATCATTTATTCTTTTGCCACTCACAGGCCTCATATGTATTCCAATTTCATCCTTCTGGACCGCCTTATCACATAGAAAATTACAATGCATAATAAAATTCATCTACAAAAAAATTACAAGAATCCGACATATACAAAGAGAACTGGAAAGGATATCAACAACCACTCGAAAATCTGAGCAGAGTCAGTGTCTTCTTTATTGGAGGAGGATGTTTCTGAAACAATGATAGAACTGGAAAGGATGTCAATAACCACTACAATTATCAAAACCCTTGAATATATACCATTGTCTTACAAAATAATATGGGTTTCATAAATAACCCTAATAAGAAAATACGGTTGAAAACACTCCTTTTAGGACATAAATTTTGCAAATCTAAGCTAACAGTAAAAATTAAAATATTAGGGGTTCATAAATAGGAAAATAGGTAAGTGTAAACAAACTTCAGATCCTTGATTGATCATCTAGATCCTCATAAAACCACAACCACCAAACACTCTGGAGAAAACCACCTCCCTTGGAATAATCCGATCATTAGATTCTCATCATCACTCGAAAATCTGCTTCTTAAACCGTGGTCACCTCTGAACCGCCTGAAAGGAAGAAGATGAGGAAAAGGGAAGAAGAAGAGAAAAGAAGGAAGTTGTTGTAGAGTGAGACAAATATAGAAAGAGAGAGAGAGAGAGAGAGAGAGAGAGAGAGAGAGAGAGAGAGGAGAGAGAGAGAGAGAGAGAGAGAGAGAGAGAGAGAGAGAGAGAGAGAGAGAGAGAGAGAGAGAGAGAGAGAGAGAAGGACGTGAGATAGAGAGAAAGGACGTGAGAGAGAGAGAAGAAGAGGAAGAGAGAGATTGAGGTGATATACATAAGAGAGAGAACAACGGAAAAGAAAGAGAAAAAGGACGAGAGAGAGAGAGAGAGAGAGAGAGAGAGAGAGAGTGAAGATTTAGAAAATTTTGAAATAAAGTAGACACTGAATTTGGACCAAGTGACATCATAACTCATTCCAACCTAATGATGTAAGGCAAAAATCAACAACCATGTAATTGAAATAGAAAAAGATGACATCATTAGTTGAAAAAAGTATTTTTTGGACACAAAATACCCTTATTTAGGTTAGGTGGAAGACGTTGAGGTTGGGGAAGAAAAATAAATTTTCCAACCTCTAATGTTCTTATAAGGTAAATTTCTTAAAGATTCTTTAAGTTCTAACACATGCTCGCCCTTTTTTGAATGAGATACCTTCAAATCTTGAAATTATATTCTTCAAACACGCGTTTAAAGTTGAATCATACTTGAGCACCTTACAAAAATTTAGGACATTGTTTATTTCATATGAGTAGGTCTCATTGATCCAATTTGTAATTTGATGATCTCAAAAATAAAAATTCTAATTTGTTGGAAGGAGAAAGCATTAACTTAAAGAAGGATCTAGTTTATTTTTATTAAAAATGAGTTAAAGTTAGTTGGTTTAGTAGTGATTGACGCTAGATTTAGTAGAGAGAACTATAATTCGATCCTCCGCGGCTGCAATCAGAAGAGAGTTGGAACCACTTTGATATGAGAACTAACCACTGAACCAGATTAGACAGTTTAGTAGACCGGATAACAAGAAAAATGACATT
This sequence comes from Vicia faba, assembly GCA_948472305.1. NCBI lineage: Eukaryota > Viridiplantae > Streptophyta > Magnoliopsida > Fabales > Fabaceae > Vicia > Vicia faba. The sequence goes on from OX451739.1 coordinate 33,645,905, forward strand.
AAAGTTAAGATGTAACTTGTCAATTGTAAACTAAAATAATGCAATTTAGTATAATTACGTGACTTACTAATTTACACCACTCATTTTTATTTGACTTACTAAGTATATAACTAAATTTTAGATTTTGATGTTAAAAAAGTTACACTATTGGTGTTGAGAATGTTGAAATAGAATTGAGTGCTTTTTTTATTAGTAATTTTAGTATCTTGGTGCATATTGAAAGATTAAAAGAGATATAGATGAATTATTAAAAATAGTATTTAAATGAGAGAGAAGTAAAAGTTTAAACTTAAAATAGATTTAGAGATAAAATAAAAAAGGTCTAGTTTAATAGGATTGTCGTCAATCATTTCATAATGTTTGTGTTTTCTTTCAATATTTATTTAAAAAATCTAAAAGAGAAGGTGTAAGAGTGAAAATAATTGTATAAATTGAAAATCATCTACAAATCATAAAAAAAATTAATCTTAATGCTTTAGCACCATTTGTTTACCCTTACTCAGTTCTTTAACACCACTTAACCAATCTTGCTAAACAAAAGAGGTATGGTAAGAACTACATATACAAAAATGGTTTCATAATAAAACACTCATAAACATAATAGATATAAAATAGTATTATAAAATAATAACAAATGTTACACAATATCAAACACCTTGTTCTGGATATCAATGAAAGATAATTTTAACAACCATATCCTATATTTTTTGAAATAATTATGGCATATTATTTAGTATATTTTTTAAAGATCAAAAATAAATAGTTTAGCTATAGGAGATGCTTTTTGAGAGTTTAATAATTGTTGTTTCACCTGTTGTCCCCGAATTTTTTGGTGAGTGTAGAGAAACATCTTCTCCAATACTTTTGCATTTTCCAAAAGAAATCGAAGCATATGCATCTCTAAATTTCTTCCAAAATCTGAATAAACACGTACTTCTTTAAGACAGTACTCTAGACAGTAAAATGTTGATGACTGTGTTTGCCAATACTGGTCGTCCTCAAAATCAAAGAAAATATGATTTTGTTCTTCCAAATCATCCTGTATAATATTTTAGCTATAAAATATTTGCCTACAATTTCTAATTATGAATTCACATATAATAAGGTTAAGTAAGGCTCACCCATAAAATTTGTCTTGCTTCATGGAAGTGTAATGTTAAACATTCCATATATGAGCATTTTCTCATTAAGTAAGAAATCCCAATAAGTTCTTCTTTTTCTAAGCCAGATTGCAGTTTCAGATGCTTGAGATTTTTAAATGAAAATGGAGGCGACTGTATGAAATTTACTTCATATGATAAAACCTTAAAGAATGAAATAAAAATTCTCATTACATGTGATTTTAATTAATATAAAAGAAATAAATGGCTATGGAATAAATAATACCTGAATGCACCAAGTGTTGAGTAACAGTGTTTGACATTGACTGAAATGACCCAACAACTTTATTAGAGTTTCTCGATGACCACTATTTGTATATAGCTTGTTTATTCTAATCCCCATTTCAATTAAATTTGGTGCTTTAATGTTTGTTTCTGTGTTGAGGTGGCAATTCTCCAAATTAAACATCAATAATTTTGGCGATGATATATCAATTGGAAATAAGGGCCCTTTTTGTGAGAAGCACCTAATAACTGTGAGACTTCTGAAGTTGATGTCTTTCTTACAAACCATGAAGTTCAAAGGAATCAAGCAACATGCAATTGTCAAATCTTTTAACATGGTACATTTGGTTGCAAGATCTTCAATAGAAAAATCGAGGATCTTGACAAACTTTAGAAATAAACATTGAAGATAACTGAATGCTTGTAAATTGGACTTTAAGAAGTTACATAAATTCAACTTTAAAGATACTAATGACTTTGATGTAGGTTGAATGTATGGAAATTCATAAGGCTTACTCGTGATATCGTATCCAATCAGTATTCCATTCGAAAAGTTAATGTCAAGTTCTGTAACTTCATTTGTCATGACGAATTGAATCCATTGATCAACCATCTGCCGACTACTGTGATACCCGTTATAACACAAATTGAGGAATAATTTCTTCACCTTGCACCCTGAGTATAGGTATAGAGCTCTACTTGCAAACTGGTTGAATTTTTTATTTCCTGAAATGATTGAATTTGAAATCGATACTCTAGTCATAAGAGAAATATTAACCAATTCATGTGGAAGGATAGTTCTGTGTGAATTAATAATTCCAGTTGACATCTTTAACTCATCCAGATTTAGGCTTGATGGAACCACTGACAAATAGATTTTTACTAGATGTGCCCACTCCTTTGAAACTAAGCTTGCTAAAATTAATTCCTCCAAAGTAAGAAAAGAAAATACACAGAGCATTAGTTCCAATGGTAGGAAACTTATAAAATCTTTCATTTCAGTTGCATGTTGTCTATTGTTTCGTTGACCGACAATCCTCCTTTTTGCATTTCCTACTTGATAGTTATTGTTTCTTTCCATTTTACACTAAAAATAATTATTAATATTGATTATCAGTAATATATAATGAGGGTTAGCTATGTATTTGAATAGTGAAAATATGAAACCAACACAAAAATCATGACTAAGAAAACATAATTACAACTATAAATATGAAGCAATTTTGGAAAACTTATTGGCTTTAACCTATATGAATATTGATATTGAAAATTGCTAATCTTTATAAAAAAATAAAATGAGACATAATTAAAATTAAAATCATTACCGGGAAAGGGTAGGTAAGTAGTAATAGAATTTACATATTATTTCTTAGATCTATTATATGTTTTCTTAAGGTATACAAATTAAAATTAAAATCATTACCATTGTAGGGTAGGTAAGTAGTAATATATTTTTCAAATCATTTCTGGAGCGCGTAAGAGCTTGTCTTTTACACATGTTCAAATAAATATTGCATGATATTGACTTTATTGTCCTTCATTGAATCAAAAGGGTTATTAGGGTTTCAAGCACTTTTCCCTAAAGCTTATATATATATAAAAATTAATAATATTAGTTTCAAACAATCTCTATATAAAAAAAAATTCTTAATGCAACTAGAACGGATTTGTACTTATATATTTTGAATTGCAAGAAATTCATGAAACTCGTATGCTAATTATTCTATAAAATAGAAATGGAATTTGTAAAACCATTGATTAGATCATTCAATGGTGAAGATTTGTCTCAACAAAATCACTATTGTTAAATTCCTACCATTTGATTTATCATTCTAGACCATTTTCAAATCATTAATGGAGATATAATCACAAATATATAAAATCATTTTACGATACGAATCGTAAAATCAATTTATAAATGGGGAATTAGAACTTACCTGTTTGATCCTGCTTTCTTCTAATTTCTTTCGAAATAGGTAGTCTGAAAAATCTGAAAAACCTAATTTATATTAGGTTATAAAGAGACGACATGGCGTTACTTTGATATTAAAGTGGGCCTTTGTTTTGTTTTCTCTTTAAGCCCAATGGACTTAATTGTCAATAAAGCACCCGGGCCTTTTATTTTTTATGGTAAAATGTAACTTTATCTTGGAGGGTTGGATAAGTAAAATACACCAGACTTTGTATGTAATTTTGACTTAAAGAATATACCTTTTCAAATGTAAATCAACAACAAATTAAGTTGAAATATTTGTTCTCATAAACAATTTTATATCTAACATTATGTCTTGATTTGATTGTGTGTAATTTTGACTTATAAAATATAAATTTTCAAATGTAAGTCAAACACACATTAAGATGAGTGAAATGATTTTTCTTATTAATGTTTGTTTATCTAACATAACTCCTTCACTAGTTACATTACTTATTTTAGAATGACATGACTTTACTATCAAAAACAATTATCCTTAATTGTTTTAGTGATAGCATTTACGGGTTGACCATATGCCCAAGGCATTAAATCCTAATCACAAGGAGGCTTAGTCCAAGGACGTGCGTGCCAAGGATTTATGAATCTGAGCGCTCACCATCGTCAAATATATTAGCTTGTTATTTTGTGGATATATGTGTTTGCAAGTATAACAATTGTAGCAATGAGTTAATCTATATGGTTTTGATGATGACAACACTATGAATTGAAGTCTTCATCTGAAGTAATGATCAAGTTATTATGCTTGGAAGAATAAGATATCAAAGCCTATCTCTATAGGACAATACCTAATTTCAAGCAACGTTCAATGAAATTCCTGGTGATCTAAGTCAAGCAATATCTCTATTAATGGTGTCTATCAAGAATCCTTATCAAGCCTCATCAGATTGAAGAAAAGTCAAGTACCATATGAATTATTGAATCTTTGATGTATCAATTAAGGGATCTTGAATCTTCATATTTGTGAAAGAGAGAAAGTGTGAAAGTTTGTCTGATATGTGTCTGAGTGATCAGAGTCTTGTAAATGATATTAGAGTAGTTCATATACTACTAAGGCAATATACATACTCAACTAAAAGTATTTTAATCTCTCTATTTTATAAAAATCCTTAAAACCCATAAAGGAACCACCAATGTTCTTTTGGAATTGATAAAGGGTGTTACAAAACATTTAGGTGGCTTATATATACACTTCCTAATTGATTAAGTCCAATTTCCAATCGATTAAATCAATGTTTAAAACTTCCTAATCGGTTATGAACGCTCCTAATTAGGACACTAGCCGGTGTAGGGTTTTCTATTTGGGAATTAGGGTTGTCATTTTGTGAAGCACATAATCGATTAGGTGATATAGATAAAGATTAGGAGCATTAAAATATCGTGGATAGTTTTTCTTTTTGATCCAGATTTCTCTCATGTAAATATAGGTATCCCATCACTTTCAACTCACATTATAAAACGTGTTTAACACTCTTTCTCACTTTATACTCCTTTTCTTCTCATTTCAATCTTTTCACTAAAATTTCCTTAGAACTTTAGGAGTGTAAAAATATTAGTGAGGTTTTTGTTGTGTATTATAGTACAGGGGTAATATTGTAACTTTTATAAAAGGTTTTGTTTTCTCATGTACAATATCTTTTGTGAAGTCATTGTTTGGTTTGTGAGCTTAACCAATAAAAACTCTCGTTTGGGTTATGAGATTTTCCATTAAAATCTATGTTTAGCTTGCGAGCTTAGCCTGGTATAAAAGCTTTCATTTGTTTTGTGATATCATCCATTAAAATTTATATTTGATTTGTGAGTTATGTCTAGTATAAAAGTTCTCTTTTGGGTCGAGATTAGTTTGGTCCAAAGTATCGTGTTTGGTTTAGAGAATAGCCAGTATAAAACTTCAAGTTTGATTGTAAGAAGATTCATAGGCACAACATATGAAAAGCTCACACATATATTGGAACTCTCAAGAAAAAAATCTTGGGGAGGGGATGTATCACTAGTATAAATACTACATTGCCTAAAGCATTGTTAGGAATGTGTTAAGTAATATATACCATAGGTATCATGAATCTCACACTAAGTGTCTTTGTTGATGCAATTCATATGTTTCTTTGTCAATATTGTTTTAAGTAACATGATTATTAGGCTATACTTAAGAAGTGCTCTTAGGAAATGTTGATATTGTGATAACTAAAATTTTTATTGTCATTGTTGTTGTTTAGACAAAGATGGACAATTTAATCACCACCTCACCTACAACCACCATCTCTCCTACAAACATAACCTCTCATACAACCATATATACTAAGACTAAAAGTAAAATAAATTTTAGAGGTGTCACGATGATGGTCAGATTGACAAAAGCTCGCAACGCCGTTGTTAGGTTGCTGATCAATTTCTATTTACAAAGTGATAAGTGTTATGTTGAAAATGCTACGAATTTTAAAAGTTACGGGGCATTACTTGTTAGAAGAAAAGCGGTCATTTTGTTAGATTAATTTAGATAGATTGAAGGTGACTTGAAAACAAGTATATGGAAGGATCTTGGGGTATTTATTTTAACTTTATGTAAATATATAATATAACACCCTATTCCCGACTCGACAAATAATTCAATTAACTCAAATAAATATTCCCCCAAGGATATCACACATTCTCAAATAAAACACATGTTATAGAATTAAACAGTTTGCAGCAGAAATGAATTTTTTTTGCAACATCATCACATAATCTCATACATCAAAATTACACAAAATAACATGAGTTTATGACAAACAACTCAATAATCACCCAAACAATAAATAATGTCCCATCCTCTATGTTACAATACCAAAGTGACACAAAGGGTACTAAAAACAAAGTCAAAATAAAGAAGAAGGTAGTGATTGTCATTCCTCAACTGAATAGCACTACGCATTACCTGAATCTGCAACATAGGCATAAAGCCACACACAAAATAGAAAAGGGGTGAGGATAAACCTTACAAATTTTAGCGGTGAAAATTAACAACAGGATGATAAAAGAAATAATTACAAAGATCATTCTCACAAAACAACAACCACAAATCAATTTATAATGCAAATGCAAAATGCACCAACTTCTCCTTCAATATGCATGTGATACCGAGATTTTAGTCATCAGAGGTGTATTATTGATTTATCCTTGTCTCTGGTTCCTCTCTGAATTGTATCCCTCTCTAGACATGAAATTGTCATGATTCTTCTCTGAACCTGACCTCACTGGAATGAAATCTTACCTAACACCAATATATATGCATGCATGATTATATATAGCAAATAGGCATACAACTCAAACAATTATAAAAATATTTCTCACAAATCGTACTCAAATAAGTTTCACTCTTGAACCATAAGTTTGCCAATTGTCAAGTCTCATTGTAATTTCACTGAATTACTCAACTCAAAAATATAGTTAACTTTAAATAATTATTTTATATCTCAAAATTATTAATAATTGAGTAAATGTGCGTCGCACTGTAGCGAAAATGTAGCGGTAAAATTTGAGACTAATCCATTAATTGACTTAACTCACACAATGAAGTCGTCGTCGCACTTTATTGTTTCTAAAGAGAAAATGGGAAAAGAGCGAATAAAACCCAAAACGAAATAAAAGAGAGATCAAGGTACGGGAGTCGGTTATGCAAAGAGAAGGTATTAGCATTCTAAGCATCTACGGTACTCCGCAGGATCCACTTTGTTTGTTTTAATCAGAGAGTGTGTTATCTAAAGACTTACTTTCTAAAGAGAATGAATGAAAGAGTATTTACAAACAAAAAAATGTTTTTTTATTATTGCGCCCGCCGCAGTTGCAAACTTTTGTGTCTATGTACCCCTTTCGTGTAATAAGGGATCGGGGCACTCGTAGTTCTTCTCAAAAAGAACAAAACTTGATGTGTCAGTTGATTTTAAAAGAAGAGACAAATCGTTATTTTTAAGGAGAAGGCTCGTCTAATCACCCACAAGGTATAAGAAAGAAAGACTAAGCACCAACATGAGGGAGGGTTTAAGAACATCTCTAGTACTTAAGTGGAAAAGTCGACAACCATGGGGATAGAGGAATAACATCTCGATCATAAATGAATCATGTCTAACCTAGAAAAAAATTTTAAAGGAAAAAGGTGCTCGAGCGCACAAAAAGGTTTAAATGAGATTTAAATGTTTTTTAGTCTTTGAAAAATGATTTGTGATTTGAACCACACAAAAGACTATGAATGGAATGAAGGACAAGCTTCAGGAATGAACCCACTCATCATTCTCCACTTCTTAAAGCTCATGGAAGTGTGATTCTCATCATTATTTATTAAGTGTTTTGAGAAGTTTGAAGAAGAAAAGATGTTTGAAAAATCACTCGACATAGTTAAGGTTTATTATGAAAGCGGCTCAAATTAGAAAACAAAGAAGGTTTTGAAAAAAAATGAGAAGGTTCTGAAAATTGAAGAATGGGGTAAGAGATGAAGAGAGTATCCTATGTATAAGAAGATAACAGATAAGGTAAGAAAGGTCTGACCAAACAGAAGCTCATACTTGATATAAAGAAATCAATATAGCGTTCTCATCCCTTTGGATTAAAAACCACAAACAGATAAATAAGCCAAGAGTATACCAAAACTCAGGTGAAAATAAATCACAAGCAGACAGCCAGTATCAGAGAAACCTAAGGCATCAGATAATACTCAAAGCAACAAACAAAGCACATCAAGTGAAAATAAATCACAAGTTTGGAAAGTGCATCAGGTAAGCTCAAGGTGTCGGATAAGAATCCATGTATCAGATAAAATTCCCAACAAACAGACAAAACCAGGATAGCAGAGAAATAATCTGAAGATCTCATGTGAAATAAAGAATCAAGTCCGAGTGGATTAGGAACATATATCAGAGGTAAGTGAAACAAACGAAGTATGAAATAGATGCTTAATTAATTAATTAAAAGTTGATTAAGTTAATTAATTAAGTTAAGAAAACTTAATTAGTCGAAACTAATTAATTTTTAATAATGAAATTAAATAACTAAATCGGCTTTTAGTTAATTAACTAAAAGCAACAAAGTAACATTAAGATGAAGAGAACATATGAACTATCTTGAAAGCTACATAAACCAAAAACCAAGTTAGTAAACACAAGAGGAATTGTAAATAAACCAAATGAAACTTGCAACAATTTACATGAACAAATGAATATTTTTCAATCAAGAACCAAGAAAAAAAGTTATCATCAATATAAATAGCAAAATCAACATTGCATTCATTGTGCTAAACACATTCAAACTCAAGTAAACACAACGGTAAACATTGTTTTCCAATCACAACTAAAACAAGGATCAAGAAATCATGCTATTATCAATTGCAAGCTCCAAAAAATCAACGAGCAGTAAACTCATAAATAATCATTATTTTCAAATCACCAATGAAACAAAAAGCGAAAATTCACGTTACAATATGAAAATTCGAATTCAAAGTAAGCTTCAAACCCTTAAACCAAAATTCGGGCAACAATAACACATATGTAATTAGTTTCACAATATTCATCTCAAACACATTTAACTAACATGGAAATAGCCTAGTAATGCCATGGTTGAATTCTTTTTTCAGTGGCGTGAACTCGAAAACACAACAGAAATTTTCACCGAAAACTTTGACAAATTAACATAGCAGCAATATTTTAAACACCGACACATACCAAGTACTATTTCATATCAACAGTTTATTCAAGCAAATGGAATAGAAATGACCGAACAGAGACTAGGTTGCTGCTGCGATGTGTTGTTGAGGCGGCAGACACGAGAAATCAGCGTTCCTTCATGTGAGTAGAAGCAGGATCGTTTAGAGTAGCGGGTGTTGTTGCTGTGTGTTGATGGGTATTGTGAGATGAGCTCACGAAATCAGACGGAGGAAAGGGAAGAATGGGAACTACTGTGTTTCGTTTTGCAATTTGTGTCTTCTCCCCAAATCTACTCTACTCGATTTAAAACACTAACATTAGGTTTAGCTTAATTAATTAAATATTCAAAAAATTCTTATTGATAAAATTGACATGAAAATCTGAAAGTATTTAAAAAATAATTTAAAATAAATGAATGAATATATTAAAATAAATTATTAAATGAAAAAAAATTTAAATGAAAAAAAATGAATGAATATATTAAAAAAAATTATTAAACACAAAGATTAATAAAAAATTATTTAAATGATTAAAATAGAAATAAAATAAGAATAAGAAGAATTTTTTTTGCAATAATCAGGTATTAAAAAAAAATTTCGCAAATAACCACGTTTTGGAAAAAATTACGCAAATAATCATGTTTCAGATGACTCTCCAAAGGAGAAGCCATCTCACTTGGCGCCTCCACCTAGGGTTTTGCCCTAGGCGCCATCTCACTTAATGCCTCCTCTCTCTTTTAGCCAAGTGAGATGGCGCATGCACTTTAAAAGTGAGAGGAGGCGCCATCTCACTTGGCTCCTAGGGCAAAATGTTGTTTTTATAAATAATTCGTCCGTTTCTTCGTACTTTCTCACACTTTCTCGCACTGCTTTCTTATTTTTTACTCTGTTATTTGCGTCATGACATCGCCCATGATTTTTACCAGAGATGGTTATGTTATCTTCTCCGCCACGAAACCTGCGATGAAAATGAAATTCTGGCACATTCACTCCATGGAGCGTCTGAAGCGGGAGTTGATGCGATAGTTAGATGGAGACATTGTGGAGGGGGACAAATTCAAAGGATCCAATGAAGACGAACAACAACCTCACATGCGACTGGAAGACCTAATGTATGGTTGGAGGAAGTCAAAACAGACAGCGACGTAATGTTGATGATGCATGGGTCCGATGAAATTATTTTAACAGTTGTAATTTCGTAGACGGGATATCGTGTTTTTTTTATTGTACGCGCAATATTTATTGTAACAAATATTATTAACGAAAAACCCTAATGTTTACAACATAATTAAGGAAAGATTTTATGTATTACAATTTTTATGTGGTCGAGGCAGACGCCCGATTCGGACAATTTTTGTGATTGTGCCCGACCTGACGGCATAACCCACACTTTCTTTCCAGCTTGTCAAGGCCGTTTATTTCGATTGTGATGCGCTTACTTTTGGGATGACCCTTCTTGTTCCTTCGCATTTGGTCATTGTGCCACACTATTTCGCCGTCGTATGCAGGCCAATAATCTGGTTTTGCTACCAAAGGAAAGTTATTGTTGTAAACGTTGAGCAACGTTTCAGATTTGTAAATGTGTGACAGAAGTTGTAGCGCGTCTTGATGGGTATAAGCACAAGCGGCAATGACATGAGAGCAAGGCATACGAAAGGCTTGAAACTTGCCACAATCGCACCAACGAGAAGTTTATGAGTTATTCGAAGGTTTGTATGTTTGATTGTTTGAAGGTTTGATTGTATGAAGGTTTGAAGGTTGGAAGGTTTGACAGATTAAGTGAATCAATATTTTGATAAATGTAAGACTAAATAGGTCATACTGAATTTGAATTAAGTAAGGATGTAACCTCCAAGGCTGCCACCTAGCCTGCGCCTACTCTGCACCTACACTGTAACATGTAAGTCTCCTCCCATCACCTCCAATAGTTTTACATGCATTCAGGCATGGCATCCCCAAGGTTGTCACCTAGGTTGCGCCTACTCTGCAACCCATAACACCTCTTATTCGCCAATAGGGATGGCGACACCTTTCATTTTTGTACTCTTTCGCCAAGTCCAATGGCGCCTCCCTTAATGTCCAATCGTGTTACATGCATGCAGAGATGTAACCCCCAAGGCTGCCACCTAGCCTGCGCCTACTCTGCACCTACACTGTAACATGTAAGTCTCCTCCCATCACCTCCAATAGTGTTACATGCATTTAGGCATGGCATCCCCAAGGCTGTCACCTAGCATACGCCTACTCTGCAACCCATGACACCTCTTATTCGCCAATGGGGATGGCGACACCTTTCATTTTTGTACTCTTTCGCGAAGTCCAATGGCGCCTCCCTTAATGTCCAATCGTGTTACATGCATGCAGAGATGTAACCCCCAAGGATGCCACCTAGCCTGCGCCTACTCTGCACCTACACTGTAACATATAAGTCTCTTCCCATCACCTCCAATAGTGTTACATGCATTCAGGCATGGCATCCCCAAGGCTGTCACCTAGCCTGCGCCTACTCTACAACCCATGACACCTCTTATTCGCCAATAGGGATGGCGACAACTTTCATTTTTGTACTTTTTCGCCAAGTCCAATGGCGCCTCCCTTAATGTCCAATCATGTTACATGCATGCAGAGATGTAACCCCCAAGGCTACCACCTAGCCTGCGCCTACTCTGCACCTACATTGTAACATGTAAGTCTCCTCCCATCACCTCCAATAGTGTTACATGCATTCAGGTATGGCATCCCCAAGGCTGTCACCTAGCCTGCGCCTACTCTACAACCCATGACACCTCTTATTCGCCAATGGGGATGGCGACACCTTTCATTTATATACTCTTTCGCCAAGTCCAATGGCGCCTCCCTTAATGTCCAATCGTGTTACATGTATGCAGAGATGTAACCCCCAAGGCTGCCACCTAGCATGCGCCTACTCTGCACCTACACTGTAACTTGTAAGTCTCCTCCCATCACCTCCAATCGTGTTACATGCATTCAGGCATGGTATCCCCAAGGTTGTCACCTAGTCTGCGCCAACTCTGCAACCCATGACACCTCTTATTCGCCTATGGGGATGGCGACAACTTTAATTTTTGAACTCTTTCGCCAAGTCCAATGGCGCCTCCCTTAATGTCTAATCGTGTTACATGCATGCAGAGATGCCTTCTCCAAAGCTGCCACCTAGCTGCGCCTACTCTGCAAGAGTGACACTTATCATGCATGCATGCACCAGCTACCACCTCACTTACTCTTTGAAATTTTTTTGCCTATAAATACAGAGCATAATATGATACGGTGGCCAGAACCGGGACGTGTTTCCCTTTTTTTTAAGGAATTGCCGGTTTGTGTTTTGCGTTTGTGTTTGCAAAATGTCGCGGTAAGCAAGAGTCGCCACCGACTTTTATTTTATCCAACAAGGAAAGGAAAAAAGCACAGAAAAATTCCTTTTTTGAGATATTTTTGAGTACGGGGGTTAGATTATAGAAAGGGAAGGTATTAGCATCCTTTCTATCCGTAGTTATCTACGGGCTCTTAGGTACTTGCTCATTATTTTCAAAATTTCTTCTTTGTGTGCTTGTGTGTTTTGGAAAGTTTTTGTTTTGACTTTGATTTAATTCTTGCTTCTGTCTTCAAGAGTGTAATGAAGTGTTTTTGAAAACTTTGTTTGTAAAGGAGTGTAATTGTGAGAAAAAGTGTGTTTTGATTGAGCAAGTACTTAAGAACTAATCTACCTACTCGAAAAAAGAATTGTTCTATGTTCGTTTCCTTTAGACAGTGCTATCCCACTATTAGTGAGTAGGTAGCACCGTCGTTGAAGTTTGAGGGTCAATTCGAAAAGGGACGTACGATCACTAAAGCAATGTTAGGATGTCTTAGTAGTAACCCTAATGTCTTAGATCAATTATCCGAGGCAACAATATCTGAGGCAACCTTTCCGAGTCAACTTTGATCTTTGGACAAAAGGACGACCACTAAAACATCCTATACTCAATGATCATTTACCGAAGGCAACCAAGTGGGAGTGTACCCTAGGAGTGCGCATGTGCGAGTGATTCAATTTCAGATTATTATCTTTGCACATTTAAGGTTATCTAACTGTTTTAAAGTTTACATACATTCTGGTCATGCATCCTAATATCATACATCTAACAGTTTAATATTTTGCAGAATTTAAAGTGCGTAAATTAAACTACGCTATTACAAGGCTTCGGGTATTTACATAGCCAAAAAAAACCCTTTGAAAAATAAAGCGATAAATGAAAGTAAACGTCCTAATTAACTATTACAACTTGTGAGCAGATACAATAATATGGATAAAAATAAAATAATAAAGCGTGCGATGAAAATTAGGACGAGTTCGAACTAGGGTTTTGACCCTTTCTGACCTGATTAAAAGAAAATGTTTTTTTTTGTTTCTAATTATTTTAAGAAAAGAATTAGGTTTTCTAAATAAAATACAAAAATTAATTAGTTAATTAAATTAATTAATGAAAATAATTACATGGCCTATTTTTGGTTTTTTGGTTATTTTAGGAAAAAGAAAAATATAATTAAATTTGGAGATAAAACCTAATTATTCTAATTAGTTTTAATTAAAAATAAATAAATTTTTACCTAAAATTAAAATCTAATTAAATTAATAAATTTATTGATAAAAAAATATACCTAAATCTCATTGGTGAAAAATATTTTTATGATTTTTTGATAAAAGAAAATAATTAATTTGTTAGTAAAGTAAATTAAATAAATAAATTAAAATAAAATATAAAAATAAAAAGGGATAAGAAATTGGGCCTGCAAAAGTAATTTGGAGGGTGCAGAAATCAGAATTTTGGGCCCAAAGATGGAAGTCCACGTTGACCTCCTGGATTCAATGTGTTGTGTTGACTAGACCTCAAGATGGTCTCTCATGGATGGCATTTGGATTTTGCCATCTGGCCACTTGGCAGACTGGATCTTGAGGGAGCATGGTGATCATTAGCTTCATGTGCGCGCTGGAACCTGGAAAGCAAAAGAATATAGAGAAATTGGGGGACCTGAGATTCAAACCCAGGTCCTGAAGCAATTACCATACACTCCATTGCCACTACGCCACTTATTTCTGTTTGTTCATATAATACAAAATATTAATCAAATATGAAAACGGCCAAACATAATAACTCAGCGCACGTTTTTTCAAACAAACCAATGGTTGATTGCCAACTGGTCATCTTCTTCCCTGGATCCGTTGGTAAAAGTTCCAAACTTTTACCTACAGACGTTTGTCCGTAGCTATAGCCCCTGTAAATCTCAAAACTTAACACAAGCGTTATAAATAAAAACGAAGGCCATGGATGGCTTCGTCTGGCCTTGCTGAACACAAAGGTGGCCCTTTTATGGCCCAATTTTTCCTGTAAACGAAAATCCCAATTTGAAGCAAGGAACCCTAATAATGGTGAAATCCACTACAGGTCATATAATTGCAATTAAACAATATAGAAAGCTTGCAAATGCTCCAAGGACCAAGAATAAATGGTCAATTCATGCTAACAATGTCTAAATCATGCAAACCAAATTCAAGAAACAAGCAAGGTCGTGATGGACTTACAACGCGATATAGGGCCTGGAAACACTTGCTTTGGATTGCTTTGGCCTGCTGATGACCTCAGGAAACGATTGGAATGGTCCAAGGGTCTTGAATTGGCATGTAACTAGGAATTCGTGTTTGCCCATTTTCTTAATTTTTCAATTTTGTGTTCTTGATGTTGTGCCTCCTTCTAACCTAGTTTTTGGGTCTGCACGCACTCTATATGTATTGAGGAATATATTAGGATTGATAACTGATCTCAATATTCCTCCATCAATGAATTGGATCTTGATTTGATACACCTTAAAAATCTTTCCAAAAATGGCCTAATTCAATCTTTTTGTACACACCATGCCTTGATACGAATTTTTCCTGATGTTAGCTGGACATTAAGACCTGAATAATGTAAAAAATCTTTAGTTTTCAATACTTTGGATTTTATATGATTTATTTTGATTAAAATTGATTTAATTCAAATAAAAATCAAAATAAATAATAAAAATAAGATAATGACAAGTGGAAAAGGATAGGGCTCGTGGACCATGTTGCCAACTCAAAACAAGTGAAAAAGATTGGGCCCATTTGGCAAAAATTGAAGTTTTAGGCATAGTTGACTTTTGGAAATTTTACAAAAAAAGTTCAACTTCACCAATGCATAACTTCCTCAATTTTGACTCTTTGGAGGTATTTTTGGACTTTTTAGAAAGCTTAAGATGTCCTATAATCAACAATTTTGGTCTCATCTCAATTTTATATACCATGCTCATGTATGAAGCTTTGACAAAAAAGGTGTTTTTGTTGACTTTTCAAAATGACCTATAATGTCCAAATTCATAACTTCTTGTGAGTGCATATTTTGAACTTGGGAGATGAATATGGATTGTAGGTAATTGCATCCTCTTCAAAATGAGCTTTGGATGAGTCATTTCACATAAAGTATGAGAAAGTTATGCTTGGTCAAAGTTGAGTTGACTTTTGCTACAAAACCCTAATTTAGCAACTTTTGGTTCTTGATGAATTATGAGAAATCTTTGATGAATCATGATCAAACCTTGATCAAATGATTAAATATACTTCAAAATGAGGATGTTGACCAAAAATCTTGAAGTTTGACTGTATGTGGGCCACAATTGACTTTTGCCCTAACACAGTCGATTTTTGGGGCCTTTGAGCAATTGACTGAGCAAACTTTCTCTGCAAGGCTTGAAACTTGACATGGGTGATCTTGAGAACATATTGGGAAAATGTTGAGCATTTGGGGTCTCTTGGAATCAAGTATCTTGATGCAACATGAAACCCTAATTTGAGGTAGACTGCCTTAGGAGAGAGCTTGTCTGACCAACCCTCGGACTACCTTGAGCAACTTGAGGATCTTTCTTGAAATGTTTTGAGGAATATGGGAGGGAAAATTTTGGGGTACAACAGATGCCCCTGGTCAATTTTCTTAAACCTGAAGATTTAGATTGGCTTGTCTGCCTTTTGTGATCTGAAGGGGGAAGATGATTGAACACTAGAGTGCCTAGAAATTTGCACTCGCATGAAGTGGTAATTGTCTTGTGATGTCGGGAATGGGTTTAATGATTCCATTTTTAGACTGATGACGGGAGACGGGCTTAAAGATACCATCCTAAGGAGTGTCGATCACATAAGAGATTCCTTAGCGAGAGCTTGTATACCTGCCGTTGAGGAAGATTCCGTTGGGGAAGGCGGATCTTTGTTGAGAGAAGTAGAATTTTAGGAGCTTCGGTCATCCGTTATTCTACTGGTGAGTCGTCTCTGTTTGAATTTTAGGAACTTCGGTCATCCGTATTCTACTGAGGAATCATCTCTGTTGAAATTTAGGAACTTCGATCGTCCGTATTCTACTGAGGAATCATCTCAGTTTGAAATTTAGGAACTTCGATCATCCGTTATTCTACTGAGGAATCATATCTGATGAATTTTAGGAACTTCGGTCGTCCGTATTCTACTGAGGAATCATCTCTGTTGAATTTTAGGAACTTCGGTCGTCCATATTCTACTGAGGAATCATCTCTGTTGAATTTTAGGAACTTCGGTCGTCCGTATTCTACTGAGGAATCATCTCTGTTGAATTTTAGGAACTTCGGTCGTTCGTATTCTACTGAGGAATCATCTCAGTTTGAATTTTAGGAACTCCGGTCGTTCGTATTCGATTGAGGAATCATCTATGTTGAATTTTAGGAACTTCGGTCATCCGTATTCTACTGAGGAATCATCTCTGTTGAATTTTAGGAACTTCGGTCGTCCGTATTCTACTGAGGAATCATCTCTGTTGAATTTTAGGAACTTCGGTCGTCTGTATTCGACTGAGGAAACGTCTCTGTTGAATTTTAGGAACTTCGGTCGTCTGTATTCTACTGAGGAACCATCTCTATTGAAGAGGAAAGTTGAGAATGAACTACTATCTGGTCGTGGTCCAGGCTTCATAGTGATAAGACCGACTACTATCTGGTCGTAATCCAGGCTTTACAGCGACTTACTGGGGATTAAACTATTATCCAGTCGTACCCTGGCTTCACAGCTTGAATTTTTGAGAATTTGATTGTATCCTTCCTGAAAGGTAAAGGTTAGCTGTATGTAATGCATGATATGTATCAAGAAATGATGTTCTCAAAATAAATGAGATTGTGTTTGTATGATGCGTATATGCATGTGTATTGATGTATGGAAATGTGATGTTTTTAGCTGGGGAAAATAAATCTCGGATTGCTGCTGGAGAAAAGAGTTGAATTCTTCGTTTTCGCTGGGGATAGTGGATGAAGATGATTGTGAGAATAAACCTGCAGGAGAGGATAACTCCGCTGGGGAATAAACTGATGAGGAAATGACTCTGTGGGGAGGACATATTCTGCTAGAGGACCTGTTGATTTGGAAGAATAACCTCAGCCGGGGATGAATTACCGTTGCTGGTGATAATGAAACCTGTTGGGGATTGAATTTCTGTTTGTGAAAGGAATGAACTCCGTTGGGGATGATTTTCCAGTTGTGACTTTACTGGGGATAACCTTCAGCCTCTACTGGGTATAATTCTCCAAACTCCACTGGGGATAATTTTCCAGTGCTGATGATAAATAAACTCTGCTTGGGGAGAATATTGTCGACTCATTCGTGGTTGCGAGCCTCAGAATGATGTCCTGTTCGGGACCGCTAATGTTACTGTCTTTTCCTTACTCTGCATGGAGTCAATGTACCTTGAGTCGTATTCTCTAGCTAGGTCTATCCATATACCTGGTGGACAGAGCAACTGTACGATTTGGACATTTCTTATTTTCCCCTATTTCTGATATTACGAGTAATCGCCTTTTGTTTCACACGTAAATATTCATGAGCAGTAATTATTGTCAAATACATATATCAAAAATGAAACATTGGACGTTCTTGCAAAACAAAACAGAAAAACAAAACAATTTGAAATTCCTTTGTGAAAATGAATTGTATTGATTTTTAAATTAGCCTGTAAATAGGCGTTTTTGTACAAGAGGATGACGTCCTAGTAAGAGAACGCCGTCAAACAATAGAGTTTATACAATTTGTGTAAAAGAAAGAAAAGCAGCTATGTGAACAATCCCACTGGGTTCCAACTCTGCTATTGCCTTTATATCCTCGAGCGTCTCATCACTTTGCTACTTGGTTGAAGGTGGATCTGACTGATTAGTGTCGTCCGAGTTTGATAGTCGATACTGAAGTCTGTTTGCAAGGTGATCCAATGAGACATAGTGTTACGCTTTGATCCCTAATTTTTTCCTGGACCTCCCTTTTGGGTTTTCAGTCCACCGGGATACCCTTTTTTGCCCAAGCTGCCTTTTCAAGTTTTCGACTTGCTGGGTGTACAGTTTTTTCATTTTCATCCCTTATTTTTGCCTGAACCCTTTTGGTTTGCCGGGAAGCCCTTATTTTTGCCTAGGCCAGTCAACCTAGCGGGTCTTTAATTATGCGTAGTATTTTTTTCACTATGTCTGCATTGACGGGGTGAGGAAGGTCGTCACCCTCCATGGTGGTTAGAATCATAGCTCCTCCCTAGAAAATGTTCTTAACCACAAATGGCCCTTTGTGAGTAAGGGTCCATTTGCCCCTAGGATCACCTTGCGGCAGGATGATGCGCTTGATCACCAGATCCCCAACTTGATACTCTTGTCGTCTGAGTTTCTTGTTAAATGCCTTGATCATCCACTTTTGATACGTCTAACCATGACATATAGCAGTAAGTCTCTTTACGTCGATTAAATTCAGCTGATCAAGTTGGGTTTGGACCCAATCGTCCTCGCTCAAACCTGCATCCTTTATAATCCGAAGAGAGGGTATCTGGATCTCAATGGGCAAGATGGCCCCCATGTTGTATACCAAAGAGTAGGGTGTTGCTCCTGTTGAAGTCTGCACCGAGGTGCGGTACCCATGAAGAGAAAATGGTAACATCTCGTGCCAGTCTTTGTATGTCACCGTCATCTTCTGCACAATCTTCTTGATGTTCTTATTAGCCGCTTCAACAACCCCATTCATCTTTGGCCGGTAGGGAGAAGAGTTATGATGCTGTATTTTGAAGTGCTTGCAGAGCTCGGTGATCATTGTATTGTTGAGATTTGTACCATTGTCCGTAATGATCCTCTCTGGTACACCGTATCGACAGATCAGATTATGTCGAATAAATCGTGCCACGACGTTCTTGGTTACTGTAGCAAAGGAAGCTGCCTCAACCGACTTCGTAAAGTAATCAATAGCTACCAGGATGAAACGATACCCGTTGGATGTAGTAGGTCTGATCTCGCCAATCATGTCGATGCCCCACATTGCAAAAGGCCAAGGAGATGTCAAGACGTTTAGAGGAACTGGAGGTATGTGCACCTTATCAGCATAGACTTGGCACTTGTGACAGGTCCGAGAATGCTGATAACAGTTGGCTTCCATTGTAGACTAATAATATCCTGCCCGTAGGATCTTCTTTGCCATGGTGTGTCCACTAGAATGAGTTCCGAAAGTACCTTCATGTAACTCTACCATAATCCTTTCTGCTTTGTTCTTATCCACACAACACAGTAAGGTCGAATCATGGTTACGCTTGTAAAGGATACCATTACTGATGAAGAAATTCGCCGCGAGCCTTCTCAGAAACTTCTTATCATTAACAGATGCACCCTCGGGGTATTCCTGAGCCTCAAGATACCTCTTTACCTCGTGAAACCAGGGTTTATCTGCTACCTCTTCAGTCTCAATGTCACAGCAATACGCAGGTTCGTCCAACCTCTCAATGGTAATCTGGGGAGCCTCATTGTCCCACCTGACCTTGAACATAGAAGACATCGTAGCTAGCGCGTCCGCTAACTGATTCTCCTCCCTAGGAAAGTGTTCAAAGGTTATCTCCTCAAAATGCGGAAGAAACGTCAATACATACTCTTTGTAAGGAATAAGATTTGGGTGCTTTGTATCCCACTCGCCTTTGATCTGACTGATCACGAGAGAGGAATCTCCTAATACACTTAAGAACTTAATCCTTAGGTTAATAGCTGCTCGAAGACCCATAATGCATACTTCATACTCCGCCATGTTGTTGGTGCAGTTAAAACATAATCGGGTGGTGAACAGAGTATGACAGCCTTCAGGAGATATGATCACAGCGCCAATGCCATTACCCAAAGCGTTTGAAGCTCCATCAAAATACATAGACCATTGGGATCCCTCCTCAGGTCCTTCATCCGGTCCAGGTGTCTCACAGTCAGTTACCAACATGATGTTCTCATATGGGAATTCGAAGTTCATAGACTGGTAATCATCCACTGCCGGATGTGCCAAATGATCCGCCAACACACTTCCCTTAATTGCCTTTTGGGTCGTGTATTGGATGTCATACTCAGTTAAGGTCATCTTCCATCTTGCTATTCTTCCGGACAAGGTAGGCTTTTCGAAGATGTACTTGATTGGATCCATCTTCGATATCAATAGAGTGGTGTGAGTCAGCATATACTATCTCAGCCGGCGAGTAACCCATGCCAAAGCGCAGCAAGTTTTCTCAAGCAACGAGTATCGGGTCTCGCAGTCGGTAAACTTTTTGATAAGGTAGTAAATAGCATGCTCTTTTCGGCCAGACTCGTCATGCTGCCCCAGCACACACCCCATTGAATTGTCGAGTACTGTCAAGTATAAGATCAAAGGTCTCCCTTCAACTGGAGGCATCCGAATAGGTGGATCTTGGAGATATTCTGTGATCCTTTCGAAAGCGGCTTGACATTTATCGTTACATCTTACCACTTGATCTTTCTTCAGTAACTTGAAGATTGGCTCACAAGTAGCAGTCAGGTGTGAGATGAATCGGGTAATATAGTTCATACGTCCCAAAAAGCCTCTGACTTCTTTTTCTGTTCGGGGAGCTGGCATTTCCTGTATAGCCTTGACCTTTGCAGGATCCACTTGAATACCTTTATCACTAACGACGAAACCCAGCAGCTTACCAGACCTCACTCCAAAGGTGCACTTGTTTGGATTTAGCCTCAGTCTGTACAACTTCAACCTATCAAATAACTTCTGGAGATGGTCAAGATGTTCCTTTTTGGTCTGGGATCTTGCAATCATGTCGTCAATGTATACCTCAATCTCATGGTGAATCATGTCGTGGAACAAAGCGACCATGGCGCGCTGATACGTTTCCCCATCATTCTTTAATCCAAACGGCATGACCTTGTAGCAAAAGGTACCCCATTGCATAACAAAGGTTATCTTTTCCATATCCTCGGGGGCCATCTTAATCTGATTGTAACCAGAGAAACCATCCATAAAGGAGAAGACCTTATGCTGTGCGGTGTTGCCAACCAGAATGTCGATATGAGGCAGGGGGAAATTGTCCTTGGGGCTTTCCTTATTCAGATCCCTATAGTTAACACATATTCGAATCTTACCATCTTTCTTCGGCACCGGAACCACGTTGGCAACCCACTGCGGGTAAGAAGTAACTGCTAGAAAACCGACATTGTTGTACCCCAAAATTTGCCCTCCCATTTCCTCAACATTTTCTCATCACAAAACCTTGAAGATCAAGATCCAGTTAGGGTTTCCTCTGCTCAAGACTTCTCCTTGCACTGTGGACCCAAATTAGGGTTTGTGTTTGAACAAAGATGTTTTGACCTAAAATGCCTAAGTTGACTTTCATGCTTCATGTTGGACTCCCAAGTTTATCCATACCAAGTTTCAAGTCTTGATTCCAAGTTTTGCCCAGTCAATTGGACAGATGACCTAGAAATCAGTTGTATTGGGGAAAAAGTCAACTGTGGCCAATTGACAGTCAAATCTCATGAAAATTGACCCACATCAACATTATGAACTCATATGGACCATTTGATCAAGTTTGGATCACAATTCCACAAGAAATTTGATCAGATCATCAAAAGGGCAAAATGGTCATTTTTAGGGTTTTGACTGCACAAGGGTGATTTTTTGACTGTTTGACCTAGCCAATGGCAAACCAAGCTCACATATGGACTCAAAGACCCCATGAAATGGTCTTGACACATTCATCAAGCTCAAAAGATCCCAAGTACACAAGATTGACAGTTGAATTTCCAAGTCAATTGATCAATTTTGACTGTATACTGAAAAGTCAAACTTTGACTTTTTGGTCAAAATCAAGAGCCAAGATTCATTTTTCATCAAAAACATGCCAAATCATGAAACTTGTTCACCAAGAAACCAAGAATTGCAAATTAGGGTTTGAAATGGAATTTTTCATAACTTGGAATTTTTCTAAGTTATGGAAAACCCTAATTTTTTCCCAACTTTGCCCCACTTTTTCACCAAGATTTATTTGGATTCAAACAAAAGTCAAAACATGAAAGTTGTAGCTTGTTGCATAATCTACAACTTTGGTTCACAAAGTTTTCCCAAATGAGGCTTGTATCTCAAGTTACAAATTTTTGAATAAGGGCACCAAACCATTCATAACTTAGTGAAAATTTGACCTTTTTGACAAGGTTTTCTACCTAACTTCAAGACCATTTTCCATACACTTCCACTTGGAATTTCAATTTTAATTTCAAAGATGGATTGTAGTACACATTCCAAGCTTTCCAAAATGTCCAAGAACTTCTCAAACAACCTCATAACTTGAGAGAATCGAATTTCACAATATGGCAAAAATCCACTTTTGAATGGTTCATGAACATGTTCATAACTTGGACCATTTTCAAATCAGCATAGTTTGTGCTACATTACAGGTCCTAAAACCCTTTGACACTCATAAATTTAATGCAAAACCATTGAACCAAGTTGTTATTCTAAGCCTTTGGACATTACATGGAGAATTAACCCTAAACTAGAAAAAGCATTATTTCCATTTGTGAAAAGTAGAACTTTATGTCAAGTTTGCAAATCAAATGGTACAATGCATATCTTTGGACACAAGATTCATGGACATAACACACTGATCAAGACTAAAAGATGCATCATAGTGTGAGGGCCTGGACATGCTAGAAGGATCAAGTGGCCATTGCTTGCTTCAAATTCAAGAAAGGTAGCATAACTTGTACCAACTTCAATCTCAGCTTACAAACACTTAGACAAACTTATCAAACACATTCCAGACATCAAAACCAAGCCATTGCACGAGCCTTTTACATCCAATCCCTCCCAAAACTCAGAATCACCTTGAAACTGCTCAAATAGAGCAACCTCTGCAGATTGAGTTCCAACTCTCAATCCTTTCAAGCATTCTTGCCCAAACCAGTTCACATACATCCCCTAACATCTATGCAAGCTAACCAAAAGCAAAAACCCGACCTATGATCCCTCTAACTGATTCCACCATTTTCACATTTCTGACTTGCAGGTGAAGTGCTCTAGCTCGATTCAAAAGCTTTCAAGACAAAGTAAACATTGAAATAGCATCCCTGGACCTCAAGGAAGCTTTTCCAATCATCACCTTGCACTGAAAGTTTCTACATTTCCAGATAGAACTTCAACTGAACAGGTAAGTTTTTGAATTCGTATCTCTCTTGTTAGGCATCATTAGCTTTAAGTTTGTGAATAAACAATGTTCTACTCATGCCACTGAACATGTACATGTTTTTACTTTTCATTTCTTTTGCTTGAGCTGTGAGAATTTAAGGTTTGAAAATGGCAGAAAATCTAGGTTAGAATTTGGGGGAGAAGAAATTCTCCCTCATCTTAGAGAGTTAGATCAAGTTCTGCATATGGTTGGATTCGTCTCTTCATGCTGAACATTTTTTATGTTATGAGTTTTCATTGAAAAGCCAGGAATCAGGAGTTAGAAGTTTGAGAAGAAGGGCGCGCGTTTTTGAACGTTTCTGGCTGGAGGTTGAAGACAGTGGCTTCTTGGGCTGGGCCTGAGTGTTTTTCTTATTCACACCACTTTTCTTGTTTTACACCCCCTGAGCCCATTTCATTTATTTTTAATGATTTCTGACTTTTTCTTTTTTTGATTGATTCATTTATTTTTTCTCATGTTATTAAAAATATAAAAATCTTTTTTCTCACCATTTTTTAATTTATTAGGTATTTATGTGATTTTCTTTTGATTAATGCATAAATAAATGAATATATACATTTCATTAAA
The DNA here is from genome assembly GCA_948472305.1 of Vicia faba. Lineage (NCBI taxonomy): Eukaryota > Viridiplantae > Streptophyta > Magnoliopsida > Fabales > Fabaceae > Vicia > Vicia faba. Next base: position 33,670,085 of record OX451739.1, read on the forward strand.
ATATTGAGAAATATGTAAAAATACTTTTATTTTCATTTTTATTTTATTTTACCTTCTGAAAATATTTTACATAAAAAATACCTTTTTTACAAATATTAAAAATTATTATTATTTATATATATAACACATATTTAAAATAATACATACATACATATATTTATTAATATATTTAGGGTAAATACAAAATATATACATTTTTGTTTTTTTACTATTATTAATATTTAATATAAAAATACATTTTTGACAAATATTTCACTTTATTTTATTTTTGTACATAATAAATAAATACTTGTATTAAATTAAATAATAATATATTTTGTTTAATAAAATTAGGGTTTTGCCCTAAATATGAAAATATTCCAAAAAACAATACCTTTTTATTTTCCTTTTTATTTTACATAAATAATTCTTTTTTTTCATACATATAAAAATTCTTTTTGCATTCTTGCATATTTGTCTTATTTTATTTAATCTATGCAAATTATTTGTCTTGTAAATATTCAACATTGATGTAATAGTTTTAGGTTTAAATTCCTTGTCAAAATCCCCATTCGAACATTTGTACCCCCCTTCCCATATATGGTTTTGTAATAGCTTAGTAAATTTATTTTCGCACTTTATTGCTTTCTAATTATACCATGTTAGAATTAGGGTTTGTATGCGAAAAAACGACAAAATAGTTATGACCTAATCTCAAGACAAACAAGCATGAAAATGAACACACAAATCACACTTGCACCCCCTAGGGTATTCCACTTGTTGCCTTTCAAAATTGGGCCATGTTGTATGTTAGGTCTCTTTGGGCAAAACAAACAAATCAAATGATCATAGTCTCTCGATAACACTTTCAAAATATTGCCAAAACAAATGATCAAGTCCCTTAAAGAAAATGCCCAAAGATACTTGGCACCATTGCAATTATGGCCTAAACGACGACCCGCGCCTGTCCCTTTCACATCCTAACATAAGATTGTCCACCAAATACAATGGTGGAACAAACTTGTTAAAAGGGTTAAAACACAACAATAATCTTTGAGAAATTTAGGAGTAGATAACCTCTTAGTTACTTGAATCAAACTTGCAAAAACAAAACACTTGCCTATTTTCAAAAACCACACCTCACTACACTTTCAAAACAACTTTCAAAAACAAATGAAAACCTTTTCAAAAGACATACATCTTTGTATACATCCCCACATGGATCATTACAAAGGTTGCCTCCACATTGGTTTCTTTTCAAAACATTTTCAAACCCACACACACACAAGCACCATTTAAAACAATTGAAAATAAAAGGCAAGTGATCTAAGAAAGCAACTAAGAGCCCATGGATAACCATGGATAGAAAGGGTGATAATACCTTCCCTTTCTATAATCTACTCCCCGAACCTAAGAAAACATCTCAAAGGTTTTTTGCTGTGCTTTTTAACCTTTCTTTAGGATAAAATAAAAAGTCGGTGGCGACTCTTGCTCAACCGAAACATTTGCGAAAACAAACGCAAAACCTCAAGTCAGTTCTCCCACCGTATCACAGAACTGGCGACTCTGCTAGGGATTCCTTAAAGTGGAGTAACCTTAGGGCTTAGATCACCTTTGTTTTCAATTGTTTGCTTTGTTTGCTTTTATATTTGTGGGCTTTGCATCGGAGTTTCATAGATCCTAACCCGGATCTGGGAAATACCCTTTTTAGGTAGCATAATCTGTGAGGGACCTGTCCGGCGTAGACCGACATGGGTGAAGCAGTGGCTACGTTGGTGTGGCATCTTAGTTTGTACCTATATCCCTTGTGTTGCAACGGGGAGAATATATGTCTTCTAAGGAGTCATTAAACACCAACCAACCTTAGAACCTTAAATTGACCAACTTGGCTATTAGGACAGTAGCAGTATGCTACACTCATTGAGGCTAAACTCTCGAGATGGTTCTGGCCGCGAGAAAAGATTGCGATGCTGGAGTTATGACCGATTGAGGGTAGCCAATGATTTGAGATCCTCTAGAACCCGGTTACTTTTGATAGGACAGGTTTTAACCAACAAAACCAAAAGAGGGTAATACCTGAAATTCATGCTGGCCTGAAACCTAAGGGTGTCTTGTGTGACTTGTGTGCCTTATCATGTTTGCCTGTGTGAATACTTGTGGTGTGCTTCATCATAGCATCATGCCATCATACCATTGCATGCATCCTGTATAAAGGACTAACCCATTTCAAAGACAAAAAAAGTTTCATCTTTTCTCTGTTTTGTAGGACATCATGATGCCCGTACGTAGGAATACCATCCGGCTCAACTTTGTTCAACCACCAGTTTTACTCAAGGATTTGGTTGGAAGGATTCCAAACACTTCTTCCTTCATCAACAGACATGGTTCTCTCCTTGGCTTGATCACTGCAAAATGGGACCAACAGCTGATAAGTGTTCTGACCCAGTTTTATGACCCTCTGTATCATTGTTTCACCTTTCAAGACTTCCACCTGGTTCCTACCCTGGAAGAATTCTCTTATTTGCTTGGGATCCCTGTCTTGGAACAAACTCCATTCACTGGTTTGGAAAAGACTCCTAGGCCTGAAGAGATTGCTGCAATTCTCCCCTTGACCAAAGAAGAGGTATTAGCCAACTGGGAAACTAGAAATGGGGTCAAGGGCTTTTTGGTCAAATTTCTGGTTGGCAAGGCTAATGATTTCTGGAATGACTTGGACTTCAAGGCGTACGAAGATATTCTGGCTCTTTTGATCTATGGTCTGGTATTGTTTCCCAACCCTGACACCTTTATCAGTATCCATGTCATAAGGATCTTCATGTCTCGGAATCCGGTACCCACTCTTTTGGGTGATGTTCTACAACAACTCTATGCTCGTACTGCTCAAAAACGGGGAACTCCGTGGTGTTGTGCTCCTTTGCTAGTAAGGTGGTTTATTTTGCACCTTCCTAAGTTCGTGCTGAAGAATGAAGAAGGAAAAGGTTGGGCTCGAAGGTTAATGTCTCTCACTGATAATGACATCACCTGGACTCTCAGAGGTTTGGATGAGGTAGCTGTTATTGACCGTTGCGGAGAATACCCTAATGTTCCGTTGATTGGTATCCAAGGAGGAATCTCTTACAATCCATGCTTAGCTCTCCGTCAGTTTGGAAGAGCCAGAGGAGATGGGCCTCATGAAATGCTGGTTCCTCACTTCCATTTTGAGTTTCAGGCAGACAGTGACAAACTACGCCATGGATTCATTAGAGCTTGGGACAGAATTCACAAAGCTGACCCACATGAGTTGGGACCAAAGACTTCTCTACCAATGGAGCCCTATTGCAAATGGGTCCGCATCCGTGCTCAGAGGTTAGGTATGCCATACGAAGCTGTTAGACCTCTCATTCTTGAATCTCCTGATGAAGATGGGGTTCCTCCAACTATCCTCCCTCCTCAGATACCCACTGATTTTGACACAATGAAGAGATCTTGGGCGCAGCTAAAGGAAGAGCGGGATTTCTATCGGGAAAAGTTCAACGAGCAGGAACGGAAGATCCAGAGGCTAACTAAGCAATTGGAGGAAGAGAGGGTCCTGAATAACTACATCAGCACTGAGAGAAGGAGGCCATGGGAGCATTGATGAGCTTTGGATATTCCCTTTTATAGCTTTTATTTCCTTTCCAGTATTTTTCATTCCTGTAATGCCTAAGGGCAAATTGTTGAACAATTGAAAATTTTAATCTAATGAAGTGTGTTTCCCTTTTTGTCTACAAAGTTGAATCTTGTTTGTCTTTGAAAACATAAAACATACGCATTCCATTGCACCATATGCATAACAGGTACCCTATTTCACAGGTTGCTTAATCTCCTTCGCTGTTTATTTTGAACAGTCATCATGAATCCAGACTCATCCAGTGAGCAAGCAATCAAGGCCCTTCAGGACCAAAGTGCACAGTTTCAAGAGATGGTCCTAAGCCTAGCCCAAGGTCAGCAAGAGTTGAAGACTCTACTCCTGAAGAAGAAGAAGAAAAAGAGGACTGCGTTGTTCAACACCGGACGCAGATTTGGGAACACACTCCATAATGAAGCTGAACCAACTACTTCTTCCGCTGAGAAAAACAGTCCCCAAGGGGGAGGGGCTCCTAGTCCCGCAGTCTCCGACAACGAGACAGACTACAATGACGAACAATACCCACTTGCTACTGACAGATACAAGCAATTGGAGGACCGCTTGAGCGCCATGGAAATTCAGAATGTGCCGGGACTGGATTTCGGAGATCTGGGGTTATCTTCTGGAGTAGTAATTCCACACAAGTTTAAGGCGCCTGCCTTCGCCAAGTATGATGGGGTCTCCTGCCCAAAGCTGCATCTAAGGTCGTACGTAAGGAAGATCCAACCTTACACGGCGGATAAGAACCTCTGGATTCACTTCTTCCAAGATAGCCTCTCGGGGTCACAGCTTGAATGGTTCTACCAATTAGATGGAACTAGCATCCGACACTGGGAAGATTTGGCAACCGCATTCTACAGACAATACCAATACAATTCTGATCTCGCTCCTACGCGTACCCAACTTCAGGGTATGTCTCTAGGAATGGGTGAAGGGTTCAAAGAATACGCACAAAAATGGAGAGATTTGGCTGGCAGGGTGCAGCCTCCATTGACTGATCGTGAGCTGGTTGATATGTTCCTAGGGACTTTGTCTGGTCCATTTTTCAATCATTTGGTTGGTAACTCCTCCGTTGGGTTTACGGATTTGATTCTAACGGGAGAAAGAATTGAAGCTGGCATCAGGTCAGGCAAGATACAAAAGGCTGCCTCTACAAGTACTGAGAAGAGGCCGTTTAAGAAAGAAGCAAGTGCCGTCTATGGTCCGAGAAGACAAGTCAAGCCCGAAAGTCGCCAAGCCGTCAATGCTTTGGTCATTTCAAAACCTATTGCTGCTACTCAGCAGTACAATCAACAAAGAAGTGAAAGGCCCAAGAGGCAGTATACTCGGCTGAGTATGACCTTATCTCAAATTTTACCCCAACTGTTATCAACCAACTTGGTGACCCTCAAAGAAGCTCCTAAGGTCGTCAACACTGCGTCTCCTAAGTATAACCCAAATGCCCGGTGTGCTTATAATTCCGATAGTCCCGGGCACACTACTGATGATTGCTGGGCCTTGAGAAACAAAGTGCAAGATCTTATCGATGCAAAGGAAATTCAGTTTGAAGCGCCTGAGAGACCGAATGTTGTAACTGCCCCTATGCCCCAACATAGAGTAAATGCCATTGAGGAAGAGTTGTATGCTGTTTCGGTGAATGAAGTTGTTACCCCTCTTTTGACTGTTAAGAGGAACTTACTACTAGCCGGTTTATTTCCGGGTTGTAGCAAGGGCTGCCTCCTGTGTGCTGTTATCCCTACCGGTTGTCCACTGCTGAAATCAGGCATCCAAAGCCTGATGGATAGCAAGGAAATTCTATTCAAGAAAACTGCTGTTCCATCTGTTTCCATTGAAGAAATATCTGTTGTCACAATTTACAATCCTGCCAAAGCTCCCGTAAAGAAACCCGTCCAAATTATGTCTGTTGCACCCATCACTATTACTGTCCCGGGGTCTCTCCCGTATGAGTCTGATAAAGCTATTCCATGGCATTATGGAGCTGACGTATATGTGCTTGGGGTGAAGCAGGAGTTCAACACCAATACCAATATCAGTAATATCACTGGTCCCGCAAAGATTACCCGCAGTGGCAGGCTCTTCTCGCCTGACATTGCACCGCCAGTTATCCGAAAACCTCTCACCATCACACCCGCAAGTGTGCATGTTCCAATTCAAGTTCCTGTGTCTACTACTGCCGCCGAGTCCTCTGATACTCGGGGCAAAGAAGTTGCTACTGATTCGCCTGCCAGGACGGAGGCACCAAAAAAGAAGACTGCTGTGGAAGCCTCCCAACAAGAAATGGAGGAAATTCTTAAAATTATCAAAAAGAGTGACTTTAACGTTGTTGAACAGTTGGGGCATACTCCCTCCAAAATCTCTATGTTATCATTGCTGCTATGCTCAGAGGCCCATGCAAAAGCCCTGATTTCATTTCTGAAAACGGCCCATGTGCCGCAAGAGACCTCCGCGGACCAATTCACCGACTGTGTGGCTAATTTGACGGCTGACAATGGCTTGGAGTTCTCAGATGCTGACCTTACCGCCAAAGGGAAAAATCACAATGATGCCCTGCATGTTTCCATAGAATGCAGGGGCACTACTCTCGCACACGTGTTAGTGGATACCGACTCTTCCCTGAATGTCTTGCCCAAGAAAGCATTGGATCGCTTGGATTGTGAGGGCCTGGAGTTGAAACCTAGTAACATCATCGTTAGAGCCTTCGACGGTTCTAAGAGGATGGTGCACGGTGAAGTAGACATCCCTATTCGTGTGGGTTCCCAAGTTTTCAACTCAACGTTCTATGTAATGGATATTCGTCGATCTTACTCCTGCTTGTTGGGTCGACCCTGGATTCACAAAGCTGGGGCAGTAACATCCACTCTACACCAAAAGCTCAAATACCCTGTCAAAGGGAAGATTGTTACTGTGCAGGGTGAGGAGGAATACATGGTGAGTCACTTGAATTCATTCCGGTATATCAAGATGGACGGGGAGTTTATTGAAACCCCCTGTCAACATTTTGAGGAAGTACCTCCAGTGTTAGCATCAGCTGAAGCAGTGGTTGAAGAAGACTTTCCGTTGAAGATGGCGTCCTTGAAGGATGCCCGGGCTGTAATCAAGAGAGGCAATTGTACAAACTGGGGTCAGCTTCCTGACTTCACTCAAAAGAACGACAAGTTTGGGCTGGGCTTTACTGCAGAGGCTCAGAAGGCTGTGCGCAAGGACAAGATCAGAAAGGCTCCGGTATTTATCTCCCACCCAAGGGTGAATGCTATCGAGGAGGATGTAGAAGAAGCAGAGTTTGACAGTTGGATCTACCCGACTACCAGCGACGGACCGAGCAACTGGACGGCAAAGCATTTTACACCTATCACATTTGTCACGCAGTAATTAATTTCTTTTGATTTCCAATTTGTAACAAACAATATGTTAAAACTTTGTTGGCTCGGTGTCCTACCTGGGGCATTGTAGCTCCATTTGTGAGGGCTTTTTGTATGACATTTCCATATATCATCAATCAAAACATTGGACGTTTGTTGCATTTCAAATCTTGTGCTCTTTTTTCTTTCCGTGTTATATATATTGCAAAACAGCTATATTTACACACACTCACTTATACAGGTTTCAATCCACTCTGGATCTCACTGGTAACAGCTCTGCTACCGCCAGTTATGACTTCGAGAATCCGATCAATTTGGCCGAAGACGAAGGTGAAGATGATTGCGAAGTGCCTGGTGAACTCGCAAGACTGCTACTCCAGGAAGAGAGGGCTATTCAACCACATGAAGAGCCGGTAGAAACGATTAACCTGGGTACTGAGACAGATAGGAAAGAGGTCAAGATTGGGGCTAATCTAGAGCTCAGCGTGAAGTAACGATTGATCCAGATGCTACATGATTACATGGAGATATTTGCTTGGTCCTATGAAGACATGCCTGGTTTAGATGCCGACATTGTAGTTCATCACCTGCCAACCAAGGAAGACTGCCCTCTGGTAAAGCAAAAGGTCCGCCGTATGTGCCCAGAGATGTCTGAAAAGATCAAGGCTGAGGTCATGAAACAATTCGACGCCGAGTTTCTAGCAGTGACTTCTTACCCTCAGTGGGTTGCCAATATGGTGCCAGTGCCGAAGAAGGACGACAAAGTCAGAATGTGTGTCGACTATAGGGACTTGAACAGGGCAAGCCCCAAGGATGACTTCCCCTTACCTCACATCGATGTTCTTGTTGACAATACTGCACAACACAAGGTGTTCTCCTTCATGGATGGTTTTTCAGGGTATAATCAGATCAAGATGGCTCCGGAGGATATGGAAAAGACTACCTTTGTGACTCAGTGGGGCACCTTCTGTTTTAAGGTCATGCCATTCGGATTGAAAAATGCTGGGGCAACCTATCAACGTGCCATGGTTGCTTTATTTCATGATATGATCCATCATGAGATTGAGGTATACGTTGATGACATGATTGCAAGGTCTCAAACTGAGGAGGAGCACCTTGATCATTTGAGGAAGCTGTTTGACCGACTCAAATTATACAAGCTGAGATTGAATCCCAACAAATGCACCTTTGGGGTGAGGTCCGGAAAATTGCTAGGTTTCATTGTAAGTGACAAAGGTATTCAGGTGGACCCTGCCAAGGTAAAAGCCATACAAGAGATGCCGACTCCAAAGACAGAGAAGGAAGTCAGAGGTTTCCTGGGACGACTGAATTACATTGCCCGATTCATCTCACATCTGACTGCTACTTGTGAGCCAATCTTCAAATTATTGAAGAAAGATCAAGTAGTACGCTAGAACGATGAATGTCAGGCTGCCTTTGAAAAGATAAAGGAATATCTCCAAGAGCCACCCATTCTTATGCCACCAGTGGAAGGAAGACCTCTGATATTATACTTGACAGTACTTGACAATTCAATGGGGTGTGTGCTGGGGCAGCATGACGAGTCTGGCCGAAAAGAGCACGCTATTTATTACTTGAGCAAAAAGTTTACCGACTGTGAGTATCGTTACTCACTGCTTGAGAAAACTTGCTGCGCTCTAGTATGGGCTGCTCGCCGGCTGAGACAGTATATGCTGACTCACACTACTTTATTGATTTCAAAGATGGATCCCATCAAGTACATATTTGAAAAGCCTGCTCTGTCTGGAAGAATAGCGAGATGGCAAATGATCTTGACAGAATACGACATCCAGTATACGACTCAGAAAGCGATTAAAGGAAGTGTACTGGCAGATCATTTGGCACACCAACCTGTGGACGATTACCAATCATTGAACTTTGATTTCCCGGACGAAGACATCATGGTGGTAACCGACTGTGAAGTACCTGGACCGGATGAAGGACCTGAGGAAGGATCCCGATGGTCTATGCATTTTGACGGAGCCTCCAATGCTTTGGGTAACGGCGTCGGCGCTGTAATCATATCTCCCAAAGGAACTCATACTCCACTCACCGCCCGATTATGTTTCAACTGCACCAACAACATGGCAGAATATGAGGCATGTATCATGGGTTTACAAGCTGCAATCGACTTAAGGATCAAATTTCTGAGTGTCTTCGGAGATTCCGCTCTCGTGATCAATCAGATCAAAGGAGAGTGGGATACAAAACACCCAAATCTTATTCCTTACAAGGAGTATGTGTCAACCTTACTTCCCCACTTTGAAGAAATAACTTTTGAGCACTTCCCGAGAGAGGAGAATCAGCTAGCAGACGCACTAGCTACGATGTCTTCAATGTTCAAAGTTAAATGGGACAATGAGGCTCCCCGGATCATTATCTGGAAGTTGGACGAACCGGCATACTGCTGCGAGCTTGAGGCTGAGAAGGTGACTGAAAACCCTGGTATCACGAGGTGAAGAGGTACTTGGAAGCTCAGGAATACCCTGAAGGCGCATCTGTCAATGACAAGAAGTTCATGAGGAGGTTTGCGGCAAAATTCTTCCTCAGCAACGACATTCTCTACAAACGGAATCATGATTCAACTCTACTACATTGTGTGGATAAGGCTGAAGCAGAGAAGATCATGATAGAACTGCATGAAGGTACATTCGGAACACATTCCAGTGGACACACCATGGCTAAGAAAATCCTTCGGGCAGGATATTTCTGGTCCACAATGGAAGCCGATTGTTACCAACACTCTCGAACTTGTTATAAATGCCAGATCTATGCTGACAAGGTGCATATCCCTCCGGTTCCTTTGAACGTCCTGATGGCACCTTGGCCTTTTGCAATGTGGGGCATCGATATGATCGGTGAGATCCGACCGACGGCATCCAATGGGCATCGTTTCATCTTAGTGGCGATCGATTACTTCACGAAGTGGGTTGAGGCAGCTTCCTACGCCACAGTAACCAAGAGCATCGTGGCACGTTTCATCCGGCATAATCTGATCTGTCGGTACGGCGTCCCAGAAAGAATCATTACGGACAATGGTACCAATCTCAATAACAAGATGATCACTGAACTCTGTGAACAATTCAAGATACAGCACCACAATTCTTCTCCCTACCGGCCGAAGATGAATGGAGCTGTAGAGGCAGCTAATAAAAATATCAAGAAAATTGTGCAGAAGATGACAGTGACCTATAAAGATTGGAACGAGATGTTACCGTTTGCTCTTCATGGGTACCGTACCTCAGCAAGGACGTCAACCGGGGCAACTCCTTTCTCCTTGGTCTATGGCATGGAGGCAGTCTTGCCAATTGAAGTCCAGATACCCTCTCTCCGGATAATGAAGGATGCAGACTTGAGTGAAGATGACTGGATCCAGACTCGACTTGATCAATTAAATCTGATTGACGAAAAGAGGCTCACCGCTATCTGTCATGGTCAGACGTATAAAAAACGCATGATCAGGGCATTTAACAAGAAAGTCAAACCACAAGAGTATCAAGTTGGGGACCTGGTAATCAAACGCATCATCCTTCCTCAAAGTGATCCCAGGGGCAAATGGACCCCTACGTACGAAGGGCCATTTGTGGTTAAACATGTGTTCTCAGGAGGGGCCATGATTCTAACCACCATGGATGGTGACGACCTTCCTCACCCTGCCAATGCAGACATAGTGAAAAGATACTACGCATGAACAAAAGACCCGCCAGGTTGACATACCTAGGCAAAAATAAGGGCTTCCCGGCGAACCAAAAGGGTTCGGGCAAAAATAAGGGATGAAATGAATAAAAATCTGTACACCCGGCAAGTCGAAAACCTGAAAGGGCGGCTTGGGCAAAAATGGGTATCCCGGTGGATTGAAAACCCGAAAGGGCGGTCCAGGCAAAAGTTAGGGATAAAGCGTAACACTATGTCTCATTGGATCACTTCGCATCCGGAATTCGGCATCAACTATCTGGCTCAGACTTCGGCATCGACTAATCAGCTTCATCTTCAACTAGGCAGCAAAGCGATGAGACGCTCGGAGACATAAAGGCGATAGCAGAGTTGGAACCCAGTGGGATTGTTCACATAACTGTTTTGTTTTCTTTTCAAAAATTGTAAACTTCATGTTATTTGGCGGCATCCTCTTACTAGGATGTCAGCCTCTTGTACAAAAACGCCTATTCACAGGCAGAATTCAAATCAATACAAATTCACTTGTCTATACAAATTGCCATTGCTTTTCCTTTTTTCTGTTTTGTCTTGCGAAGAACGTCCAATGTTCATTTTTGATATATGCATTTGACATTAAATTTCTGATTCATAAATATTTGCATATGAAACGAAAGATTAATTACAGGTGACATCAGAAACAGGGGCAAATGTGGAGTTGTCTGATGCAGTCTGATTGCTTTGTCCGCCAAAGTACCAAGGTAGATTCGACTGAAGAATACGACCAAATCATCACAACATTCCCCGGCAGGCCTTAAAGTTTATCCCCGGTAGATTATGGAAGCTTGTTCCCCACAGGATACGGACGTCTCTCCCGAGCTTTATTCAGAGTTATTCCTCACAAGGGCTTATAACTGGGTTATCCTCAGCTAATTACCACGGAAAATCGCCCTCGGCAAGGTTCTTTCAATCCCCGGCAGGAGTTTATCTTTGGTATTCCCCAGCGGAGTTTATCATCATTAGCCCCAGCGGAATCTATCATTGAAGTCCTCAGCAGGCCTCTCATCAAAACTTCAGCAAAGTATCTCTTCCACAAAGCAATTCTCCGGTCGATCGTCAAGGATATATTTTCCTAAGACGAAAATACATTCATAAACATTTCACATTTTCATACATCTTGCTTACATACATGATAAAGTGCATACAACAATATCTCATGATTTAACATCATGACATCCTGCATATCATACATCATGACATTGCATACAACTGATGTTTTTGCCTTTACAGGGAAAAAGACAATCCCAAAGACAACTACCTTCAACTGTCACATTTCCAGATTCGATTCCTGTATCCAGCCAGGGCATATTTGTTGACCATATTTCCAGACTCGACTCCTGTATCTAGCCAGGGCACGTCTGAAGAGTTCGAAGATTCGATTCCTGTATCCAGCCAGGGCACATCTATCAACTACAACATTTCCAGACTCGACTCCTGTATCTAGCCAGGGCACGTCTGAAGAGTTCGAGGATTCGATTTCTGTATCCAGCCAGGGCACATCTATCAACTACAACATTTCCAGATTCGACTCCTGTATCCAGCCAGGGCATATCTGTTGACCACATTTCCAGACTCGATTCCTGTATCCAGCCAGGGCACATCTATCAACTACAACATTTCCAGATTCGACTCCTGTATCCAGCCAGGGCATATCTGTTGACCACATTTCCAGACTCGATTCCTGTATCTAGCCAGGGAACGTCTGAAGAGTTCGAGGATTCGATTCCTGTATCCAGCCAGGGCATATCTATTGACGACTATTTCCAGATTCGACTCCTGTACCCAGCCAGGGCACATCTGTGAACAACCGGTTGTAGATTCGATACCTGTATCTAGCCAGGGCATATCTACATGAGGAGACTGAAGATCAAACACCTGTAACAAGCCAGAAAAACATCTATCTTTCTCAAATACACAAGTTCTCGCTAAGGAATCTCTTATGCGATCAACACTTCCAAATGGCATCTATAAGCCCATTCCCGACAAAGTTCCGTCACATTTCCAGATGGCATCTATAAGCCCATCTCCCTATCCACCACCTCTCCAAATGGCATCTATAAGCCCATTCCCAACATCACATTACTGATACCTCAACATGCGAGTGCAAATTTCCGGGCACTCTAGTGTCCAATCTCCTTTTACCCTCGAGTCACGAAAGGCAAACTTGCCAATCTAACTCTTCAGGTTCAAGAAGATTGAACAGGGGCAACTGTTGTACCCCAAAATTTTCCCTCCCATTTCCTCAACATTTTCTCATCACAAAACCTTGAAGATCAAGATCCAGTTAGGGTTTCCTCTGCTCAAGACTTCTCCTTGCACTGTGGACCCAAATTAGGGTTTGTGTTTGAACAAAGATGTTTTGACCTAAAATTCCTAAGTTGACTTTCATGCTTCATGTTGGACTCCCAAGTTTATCCATACCAAGTTTCAAGTCTTGATTCCAAGTTTTGCCCAGTCAATTGGACAGATGACCTAGAAATCAGCTGTATTGGGGAAAAAGTCAACTGTGGCCAATTGACAGTCAAATCTCATGAAAATTGACCCACATCAACATTATGAACTCATATGGACGATTTGATCAAGTTTGGATCACAATTCCACAAGAAATTTGATCAGATCATCAAAAGGGCAAAATGGTCATTTTTAGGGTTTTGACTGCACAAGGGTGATTTTTTGACTGTTTGACCTAGCCAATGGCAAACCAAGCTCACATATGGACTCAAAGACCCCATGAAATGGTCTTGACACATTCATCAAGCTCAAAAGATCCCAAGTACACAAGATTGACAATTGAATTTCCCAGTCAATTGATCAATTTTGACTGTATACTGAAAAGTCAAACTTTGACTTTTTGGTCAAAATCAAGAGCCAAGATTCATTTTTCATCAAAAACATGCCAAATCATGAAACTTGTTCACCAAGAAACCAAGAATTGCAAATTAGGGTTTGAAATGGAATTTTTCATAACTTGGAATTTTTCTAAGTTATGGAAAACCCTAATTTTTCCCCAACTTTGCCCCACTTTTTCACCAAGATTTATTTGGATTCAAACAAAAGTCAAAACATGAAAGTTGTAGCTTGTTGCATAATCTACAACTTTGATTCACAAAGTTTTCCCAAATGAGGCTTGTATCTCAAGTTACAAATTTTTGAATAAGGGCACCAAACCATTCATAACTTAGTGAAAATTTGACCTTTTTGACAAGGTTTTCTACCTAACTTCAAGACCATTTTCCATACACTTCCACTTGGAATTTCAATTTGCATTTCAAAGATGGATTGTATTACACATTCCAAGCTTTCCAAAATGTCCAAGAACTTCTCAAACAACCTCATAACTTGAGAGAATCGAATTTCACAATATGGCAAAAATCCACTTTTGAATGGTTCATGAACATGTTCATAACTTGGACCATTTTCAAATCAGCATAGTTTGTGCTACATTACAGGTCCTAAAACCCTTTGACACTCATAAATTTAATGCAAAACCATTGAACCAAGTTGTTATTCTAAGCCTTTGGACATTACATGGAGAATTAACCCTAAACTAGAAAAAGCATTATTTCCATTTGTGAAAAGTAGAACTTTATGTCAAGTTTGCAAATCAAATGGTACAATGCATATCTTTGGACACAATATTCATGGACATAACACACTGATCAAGACTAAAAGATGCAGCATAGTGTGAGGGCCTGGACAGGCTAGAAGGATCAAGTGGCCATTGCTTGCTTCAAATTCAAGAAAGGTAGCATAACTTGTATCAACTTCAATCTCAGCTTACAAACACTTAGACAAACTTATCAAACACATTCCAGACATCAAAACCAAGCCATTGCACGAGCCTTTTACATCCAATCCCTCCCAAAACTCAGAATCACCTTGAAACTGCTCAAACAGAGCAACCTTTGCAGATTGAGTTCCAACTCTCAATCCTTTCAAGCATTCTTGCCCAAACCAGTTCACATACATCCCCTAACATCTATGCAAGCTAACCAAAAGCAAAAACCCGACCTGTGATCCCTCTAACTGATTCCACCATTTTCACATTTCTGACTTGCAGGTGAAGTGCTCTAGCTCGATTCAAAAGCTTTCAAGACAAAGTAAACATTGGAATAGCATCCCTGGACCTCAAGGAAGCTTTTCCAATCATCACCTTGCACTGAAAGTTTCTACATTTCCAGATAGAACTTCAACTGAACAGGTAAGTTTTTGAATTCGTATCTCTCTTATTAGGCATCATTAGCTTTAAGTTTGTGAATAAACAATGTTCTACTCATGCCACTGAACATGTACATGTTTTTACTTTTCATTTCTTTTGCTTGAGCTGTGAGAATTTAAGGTTTGAAAATGACAGAAAATCTAGGTTAGAATTTGGGGGAGAAGAAATTCTCCCTCATCTTAGAGAGTTAGATCAAGTTCTGCATATGGTTGGATTCGTCTCTTCATGCTGAACATTTTTTATGTTATGAGTTTTCATTGAAAAGCCAGGAATCAGGAGTTAGAAGTTTGAGAAGAAGGGCGCACGTTTTTGAACGTTTCTGGCTGGAGGTTGAAGACAGTGGCTTCTTGGTCTGGGCCTGAGTGTTTTTCTTATTCACACCACTTTTCTTGTTTTACACCCCCTGAGCCCATTTCATTTATTTTTAATGATTTCTGACTTTTTATTTTTTTGATTGATTCATTTATTTTTTCTCATGTTATTAAAAATATAAAAATCTTTTTTCTCACCATTTTTTAATTTATTAGGTATTTATGTGATTTTCTTTTGATTAATGCATAAATAAATGAATATATACATTTCATTAAAATATTGAGAAATATGTAAAAATACTTTTATTTTCATTTTTATTTTATTTTACCTTCTGAAAATATTTTACATAAAAAATACCTTTTTTACAAATATTAAAAATTATTATTATTTATATATATAACACATATTTAAAATAATACATACATACATATATTTATTAATATATTTAGGGTAAATACAAAATATATACATTTTTGTTTTTTTACTATTATTAATATTTAATATAAAAATACATTTTTGACAAATACTTCACTTTATTTTATTTTTGTACATAATAAATAAATACTTGTATTAAATTAAATAATAATATATTTTGTTTAATAAAATTAGGGTTTTGCCCTAAATATGAAAATATTCCAAAAAATAATACCTTTTTATTTTCATTTTTATTTTACATAAATAATTCTTTTTTTTTTCATACATATAAAAATTCTTTTTGCATTCTTGCATATTTGTCTTATTTTATTTAATCTATGCAAATTATTTGTCTTGTAAATATTCAACATTGATGTAATAGTTTTAGGTTTAAATTCCTTGTCAAAATCCCCATTCGAACATTTGTACCCCCCTTCCCATATATGGTTTTGTAATAGCTTAGTAAATTTATTTTCGCACTTTATTGCTTTCTAATTATACCATGTTAGAATTAGGGTTTGTATGCGAAAAAACGAAAAAATAGTTATGACCTAATCTCAAGACAAACAAGCATGAAAATGAACACACAAATCACACTTGCACCCCCTAGGGTATTCCACTTGTTGCCTTTCAAAATTGGGCCATGTTGTATGTTAGGTCTCTTTGGGCAAAACAAACAAATCAAATGATCATAGTCCCTCGATAACACTTTCAAAATATTGCCAAAACAAATGATCAAGTCCCTTAAAGAAAATGCCCAAAGATACTTGGCACCATTGCAATTATGGCCTAAACGACGACCCGCGCCTGTCCCTTTCACATCCTAACATAAGATTGTCCACCAAATACAATGGTGGAACAAACTTGTTAAAAGGGTTAAAACACAACAATAATCTTTGAGAAATTTAGGAGTAGATAACCTCTTAGTTACTTGAATCAAACTTGCAAAAACAAAACACTTGCCTATTTTCAAAAACCACACCTCACTACACTTTCAAAACAACTTTCAAAAACAAATGAAAACCTTTTCAAAAGACATACATCTTTGTATACATCCCCACATGGATCATTACAAAGGTTGCCTCCACATTGGCTTCTTTTCAAAACATTTTCAAACCCACACACACACAAGCACCATTTAAAACAATTGAAAATAAAAGGCAAGTGATCTAAGAAAGCAACTAAGAGCCCATGGATAACCATGGATAGAAAGGGTGCTAATACCTTCCCTTTCTATAATCTACTCCCCGAACCTAAGAAAACATCTCAAAGGTTTTTTGCTGTGCTTTTTAACCTTTCTTTAGGATAAAATAAAAAGTCGGTGGCGACTCTTGCTCAACCGAAACATTTGCGAAAACAAACGCAAAACCTCAAGTCAGTTCTCCCACCGTACCACAGAAATCAAACTGGTTCATAACCTCAGCTTTGATTTTCTCAGACATCTCCGGGCGCATTCGGCGAACTTTCTGTTTCACTGGAGGACAATCTTCCTTAGTTGGCAAGCGGTGAACCACAATATCGGTATCCAACCCATACATATCTTCATAAGACTAGGCAAAGATCTCAACATAGTCACACAACATCTGTATCAACCGTTGCTTGACTCTAGGATCCAAATTTGCACCGATCTTGACCTCTTTCTTGTCTACCTCTGTACCCAGATTTACTGTTTCCACTGGCTCTTCATGCGGCTGAATGGCCCTCTCTTCCTGAAGTAACAGTCTAGCAAGTTCCCCAGGCACTTCACAATCATCCTCACCTTCGTCTCTGGCTTGGTTGATCGGACTTTCAAGGTCATAACTGGCAGTAGCAGGGTCGTTATCAGTGGGATCCAGAGTGGATGTGGACCTGTATTATGATATGTGAGTGTGTGTAAGGCAAATAGCTATTTTAATAAAGTGCAAGATAGAAAAACAAGGAGCGCAAAATTTGTAATGCAAGAAAACATCCAATGCTTTTATTGATGATATATGGAAATGACAAATATTAAGCCCTCACACAAAGCCACAGTGTCTCGGGCAAGGCACCGAGCTGTAAAGTTTTAAATTGTCTATTACACATTTCAAAACAAAAGTCTATTACTGTGTAATAAAAGAAATGGGCACGAAGTCCTTCGCTGTCCAATTGCTCAATCCACCGTCGGTAGTCGGGTAAATCCAGCTGTCGAATTCTGACTCTTCATCATCATATTCAATCGCATTCACTCCCAGATTACTGATACGCAGAGGAGGTCTTCCAATCCGCGCACGCCGAACAACCCTTTGAGCTTCTGCAGTAAAACCCAAACCAAACTTGCCAGTCTTGTGTGCAATGTCAAGGAGTTGGCCCCAATTCGCACACCCAACTTTTTCAATAACATCCCGGGCATCCTTGAGGGAAGCCATCTTCATCGGAGGATCTTCAGCAACAGTTTCAGCCGACGCCAGAGTCTGGGGGACTTCTTCAAAGTTTTGACACGGGGTTTCAATGAACTCCCCATCCATCTCCACATACCGAAAAGAGTTAAGGTGACTCACCATGTACTCCTCTTCTCCTCGTACTATAACGATTTTCCCCTTCACTAGGTATTTCAACATCTGATGGAGCGTAGAAGTCACTGCCCCAGCTTTATGAATCCACGGGCGACCCAACAAACAAGAATAAGATGGTCGAATGTCCATCACATGGAATGTAGACGCGAAAGTCTGGGAACCAACCTTAACAGGAACATCCACCTCTCCGTGTACCATCCTTTTGGACCCGTCAAAGGCCCTAACCACAATATTACTTGGCTTCAGAACCAAATCTTCACAGTCCAACCGATCTAATGCTTTCTTGGGTAAGACATTTAACGAGGACCCAATATCCACCAGCACGTGGGCCAGAGTAGTGCCCCTGTACTCGATTGAAACGTGCAGAGCGTCGTTGTGATTCTTTCCTTTGGTAGTAAAATCTGCGTTGGAGAAACCCAACCCGTTATCAGCGGTGAAACTAGCCACACAGTCTTTGAATTGATCAGCAGATGTTTCCTGCGGCACATGCGCAATTTTCAGGAAAGCAATTAAAGCCTTAACATGGGCTTCTGAGCACAACAATAAAGATAACTTGGAGATCTTCGACAGGGTTTTCCCCAGCTGTTCGACTATATTGTAGTCGCTTTTCTTGATGATCTTCAAAATCTCCTCTATCTCCTGTCTAGAGGTTTCAACAATAATCTTCTTCGGTGCCTCCGTCCGGGCAGGCTCACCGGTGATCCCTTTGCCCCGAGCATCAGATGAACCGACGACAGGGGTAATGATTGGAACATGAACAGGGACAATAGAAGATGTACTTGCAGGTGAAATAGCAACAGGCTTTCGAACAGTTAGTGGGGAGATCTCAGGAGAGAAAATTCTTCCGCTTCGGGTGACTTTGTTAGACCCAACAATATTGCTGACATCAGTATCAGCCTCTTCAACCTTCAAGTCTTGTTTAATCCCATGATAATACACATCATCCTCATAGTGCCACGGGACAGCCTTATCTGACGTGTAAGGGATAGGTCAAGGAATAGTAATGATCAATGGAGCAACTCTCGAAACATATGTAATTCTAACAGGCTTTCTCGAGGAAGCCTTGGAATAATTGGCGGAAATGGTGATTATGGAAACATCTTCAACAGGAATCAATGGAACCAAAGTTTTCTCGAACAAGATCTCTTTGTTGTCTATCAGGTGCTGAATACTTGATTTCAACAAATGACAACCAGTAGGTAGGATGGAACATAAGTGGCAACCTTCGCCATAACCCGGAAATAAACCGGCCAACAATAAGTTCTTATTAACGGTCAACAACGGAGTAGAAATGTCTTCCACAGAGGTTACAAACGAATCATCATCCACATCATTTACTCCATGCTTGGGTATAAGAGCAGTCATGACATTAGGCTTTTCCGACGCTTCAAACTCGATCTCCTTAGCATCAATTAGATCTTGTACCTTATTCTTCAAAGTCCATCAGTTGTTTGTATCATGCCCTGGGCTATTGGAGTGATAAGCACAACGAGCGTTTGGATTATACAGCGGTGATGTATTACTGGGATTCTTTGGAGCCTCCTTCAGAGTCACCAAGTTGGTTTTCAACAATTGCGGCAGAATTTGAGATAGAGTCATACTGAGCCGAGTATACTGCCTTTGCAGTCTTTCTACTCTTTGCTGATTGTTGCGTTGTGGGGCAACATCAGGTCTTGATATTACTACCGCATTAACCGCTTGGCAGCACTCAGGTCGGTTTTGGCTCCTCGAGCTGTAAACTGCACTAGATTCCTTCTTGAAAGGCTTCTTCTCCGTACTTGACGAAACACCTTTCTGTATCTTGCCACTTTTAAAACCAGCTTCAACTCTCTCCCCGGTCATTATTAATTCAGTGAACCCAGACAATGAACTACCGATCAAATGATTGAAATATGGACCAGACAAAGTCCCAAGAAACATATCCACCAACTCCCTATCAGCCAGAGGGGGTTGTACTCTTCCAGCAAGATCTCTCCATTTCTGAGCGTAGTCCTTGAAACCTTCGCTCGCACCCATAGACATACCCTGAAGTTGAGTACGCGTGGGAGCAAGGTCGGCATTATACTAGTATTGCTTGTAAAAAGCAGCAACAAGGTCCTCCCAGTTGCGGACATTAGCTCCTTCCAGTTGATAGAACCATTCAAGTTGAGTCCCTGACAGACTATCTTGAAAGAAATGAACCCAAAGGTTCCTATCAGCGGTATATGGTTGAATCTTTCTGACACACGAGCGGAGGTGTAACTTTGGGCAAGAGACCCCATCGTACTTAGCAAAGACAGGAGCTTTAAACTTGTGTGGGATCACCACCCCAGATGCCAAACCCAAATCTCTGAAGTCCAACCCAGGTATCTTCTAGATCTCCATTGTGCTCAACCGGTCTTCGAGTTGCTTATACCTATCCTCGGCAGGAGGATACTGGTCTTCATCAAAGTCAGTGTCATTGTCAGAAACCACAGGGCTAGGACCCTTCCTTTCCTCTTGATTCTATCCTCCTCCAGATTAATGAGAAAAATCCACTTCTTCTCGCAACCTATTCCCAAACCTGTGACCCATATTCAGCAGGACCACCTTCTTCTTCTTCTTCTTCTTCTTCTTCTTCTTCTTCTTCTTCTTCTTCTTCTTCTTCTTGTCCTTCAAGATAAGAGCCTTCAAATCTTGATGCCCTTTGGCCAGGTTCAATAACATCTCCTGGAATTGAGCATTCTGAGCTTGCAGAGCCTTGACGGCTTGATCAGTAGGTGTTTCAGAAGACATATTGTGCTGAAATAAACAGCGAAGAAGATAAGAAACCTGTAAGGGTACTTGTAATGAAGTGCATGGGAATGGAATGTGCATGAAATGATTTCAAAGACTCAGGGAGATTCAAATTTGTAAACAAAAATAAAACACACTTTATTAGATTAAAACTTGAAGCAATGTTTAACAAATGCCTTTAAGGCGTTACAAAAGAAATAATGAAAAGCAAATCTAAACTAGAAACAATAAAAGACATCAGAAGTCCCATGGTCTCTTTCCCTTCATGCTGACATAATCGTTGATTATCCTTTCATTCTCAAGCTGCCTTATAAGCTTCAGGATCTTCCTCTCCTGCTCATGATATTTATCTCTATAAGTATCCCTTTCTTCCCTTAACTAGATCCAAGATCTCTTCAATGCCCCAATATCAGTAGGCATGTATGGATGGATGACCTTATAAGGAACCCCTTCTTCATCAGTATGCTCTACAATCACCGGCAAAACAGCTTCATATGGCATCCTCAGCTTTTGAGCACGGGCTCGAACCCACTGGAGGTATGGTTGCATCGGGAGAGAAGTCTTCATTCCTAGCTCATGTGGATCAGACCTGTTAACCCTATCCCAAGCTCGTATAAACCTGCGGCGATGTCCTTCAATATCCCCCTTGAAGTCAAAGACAATGCCTGTAAGCAGCAGCTCATGAGGACTATCCCTTCAAGCTCGTCCAAACTGTCGTAAGCCCAAACAAGGATTATAGGTTATTCCTCCTCTAATTCCAAGCAATGGAACATTGGGGTATTCCCCACACTGATCAATGACAGCTACCTCTTCCATATCCTTAGTACTCCAAAGGATGTCTGTATGAGCAAGGGACATGATTTTGTAAGCCCAACCCATACCTTCCTCATTCTTCAATACAGATTTGGGGAGGTGAGAAATAAACCACCTCGCCAGTAACGGCGTGCAACACAAGAGAGTTCCCCTTCTCCGCACAGTACGGGTATAGAGGGCATGTAGAATATCACCTAGAAGAGTAGGCATTGGGTTACGAGACATGAAGATCTTGACCGTATTCACATCTATGAAGGCATCTAGATTCGGGAATAGAACCAAGCCATAGATGAGGAGAGCCAGGATGTCTTCAAATGCTTGAAAGTCCAAACTATCCCAGAACTGTTGAGCTTGATCAATCAAAAACTTAGTCAAGAAACCTTTAACCCCGCTCCGAGTCTCCCAGTTAGATACTACATCAACCATTTTCAGATGTAGGACTGAAGCAATATCCTCTAGCCTAGGTGCTATCTCCAAACTTGTAAAGGGTGTCTGCTCGAGGATAGATATACCTAGTAAATCAGAAAATTCCTTCAAAGTAGGGACTAACTGATAGTCCGGGAAGATGAAACAGTGATGCAATGGGTCAAAGAACTGGAACAACACGCTCATCATTTGCTCATCCAACTTGAAAGTGACCAGGCTAAGGAGATGACCATGTCTTCTAACAAAGGAAGAAGTATTAGGGACCTTTGAAACTAACTCTCTGAGCTGAGCAGGGATTTGCAAGAAGCTGATTCGAATGGTATTTCTATGAATAGAAGCCAAGATCTGCAAAACAGAACAAAGATGAATCCCCTCAGTCTTCGGAATGGTTAGTCTGATGAAATATGCATGCGATGTCATGATGCATGATGTCATGATAAAAACACACCACAAGTATCACAGATAGCAAACATGGTAAGGCAAACAAATCAGACAAGAGCCCTTAAATTTCAGGATGGCATGGAGTTTAGGTATTACCCTCTTTCAGTTTAGTTGGTTCAACATGTCCTAGTAATAGTAACCGGGTTCAAGAGGTTCTCAATATAACTGACCATCCTCCATCGGTCATAATTCCAGTCACGCAATATTTTCTTGCAGCCGGAACCATCTCGAGAGTATGGTCTCAATGAGTGTAGCATACTGCTACTTTCTATGGCCAAGTTGGTCAATTATAGGTTCTAAGGTCAGTTGATGCTTAATGACCCATTAGCAGCCCCATACTCTCCTTGTTCCTCCACAAGGGATATCGGTACCAACTAATGTGTTACACTAACGTAGCTACTGCTTCAACCGTATCAGTCTACTCCGTACATTTCCCTCACAGTCTATTGCTACTTACCTAAAAGGTGTCCTCAGATCCGGGTTAGGATCTATAGTAAATCCGATACAAAGCCCACAAATATAAAGCAAACAAAATCAATCAAATGAAAACAATATGATGAACTAATCCTAAGGTACACCCCACTTATTAAGTCCCCAGCAGAGTCGCCAGTTCTGTGATACGGTGGCCAGAACCGGGACGTGTTTCACTTTTTAAGGAATTTGCTGGTTTACGTTTTGCGTTTGTGTTTGCAAAATGTCACGGTAAATAAGAGTCGCCACCGAATTTTATTTTATCCAACAGGAAAGGAAAAAAGCACAGAAAAATTCCTTTTTTGAGATATTTCTCAGTACGGGAGGTAGATTAGAAAGGGAAGGTATTAACACCCTTTCTATCCGTAGTTATCTACGGGATCTTAGGTACTTGCTCATCATTTTCAAAATTGTTTTCTTTGTGTTTGCGTGATTTGAAAAGCCTTTGTTTTGACTTCGATTTAACTCTTGCTTCTGTCTTCAAGAGTGTAATGAAGTGTTTTGAAAACTTTGTTTGTAAAGAAGTGTAAGTGTGAAAAAAGTTTATTTTGTTTGAGCAAGTACTTAAGAACTAATCGACCTACTCGAAAAAAGAATCATTCTATGTTCGTTTCCTTTAGACAGTGCTATCCCACTATTAGTGAGTAGGTAGCACCGTCGTTGGAGTTTTGAGGTTCAATTCGAAAGGGACGTACGGTCACTAAAGCAATGTTAGGATGTCTTAGTAGTAACCCTAATGTCTTAGATCAATTATCCGAGGCAACAATATCTGAGGCAACCTTTCCGAGTCAACTTTGATCTTTGGACAAAAGGACGACCACTAAAACATCCTATACTCAATGACCGTTTACCGAAGGCAACCAAGTGGGAGTGTACCCTAGGAGTGCGCATGTGCGAGTGATTCAATTTCAGATTATTATCTTTGCACATTTAAGGTTATCTAACTGTTTTAAAGTTTACATACATTCTTGTCATGCATCCTAATATCATACATCTAACAGTTTAATATTTTGCGGAATTTAAAGTGCGGAAATTAAACTACGCTATTACAAGGCTTCGGGTATTTACATAGACAAAAACAAACCCTTTGGAAAATAAAGCGATAAATGAAAATAAACGTCCTAATTAAACTATTACAAACTATAGGCAGTTACATTAATATGGATAAAAATAATAAAATAAAGCGCACAATGAGAATTAGAACGAATGCGAACTAGGGTTTTGACCCTTCTATCCTAATTTAAAAGAGAAAATGTTTTTGTTGTTTTTAATAAAAGAATTAAGTTTTTCTAAATTAAATATGCAATTAATTAGTTAATTAAATTAATTAATGAAAATAATTACATGGCCTATTTTTGGTTTTTTGGTTATTTTAGGAAAAAAGAAAAAAAAAATAATTAAATTTAGAGATAAAACCTAATTGTTCTAATTAGTTTTAATTAAAAGAAATTAAAGTTTTACCTAAAATTAAAATCTAATTAAATTAATAAATTTATTGATAAAAAATAAACCTAAATCTAATTGGTGAAAAATATTTTTATGATTTTTTGATAAAAGAAAATAATTAATTTGTTAGTAAAGTAAATTAAATAAATAAATTAAAATAAAATATAAAAAGAAAAAGGGATAAGAAATTGGGCCTGCAAAAGTAATTTGGAGGGTGCAAAAATCAGAATTCTGGGCCCAAAGATGGAAGTCCATGTTGACCTCCTGGATTCAGTGTGTTGTGTTGACTAGACCTCAAGACGGTCTCTCATGGATGGCCTTTGGATTTGGCCATCTGGCTACTTGGCAGACTGGATCTTGAGGGAGCATGGTGGTCATTAGCTTCATGTGCATGCTGGAACCTGGAAAGCAAAATAATATAGAGAAATTGGGGGACCTGGGATTCGAACCCAGGTCCTGAAGCAATTACCATACACTCCATTGCCACTACGCCACTTGTTTCTATTTGTTCATATAATACAAAATATTAATCAAATATGAAAACGGCCAAACATAATAACTCAGCGCGCGTTTTTTCCGACAGTCCAATGGTTGATTTCCAACTGGTCATCTTCTTCCCTGGATCCGTTGGTAAAAGTTCCAAACTTTTACCTACGGATGTTTGTCCGTAGCTATAGCCCCTGTAAATCTCAAAACTTAACACAAGCTTTATAAATAAAAATGAAGGTCATGGATGGCTTCGTCTGGCCTTGCTGAACACAAAGGTGGCCCTTTTATGGCCCAATTTTTCTTGTAAACGAAAATCCCAATTTGAAGCAAGGAACCCTAATAATGGTGAAATCCACTACATGTCATATAAATGTAATTAAACAATATAGAAAGCTTACAAATGCTCCAAGGATCAAGCATACATGGTCAATTCATGCTAACAATGTCTAAATCATGCAAACCGAATTCAAGAAACAAGCGAGGTCGTGATGGACTTACAACGCGATATAGGGCCTGGAAACGGTTGCTTTGGATTGCTTTGGCTTGCTGATGACCTCAGGAAACGATTGGAATGGTCCAAGGGTCTTGAATTAGCCTGTAACTAGGAATTCGTGTTTGCCCTTTTTCTTGATTTTTCAAGTTTGTATTCTTGATGTTGTGCCTCCTTCTAACATAGTTTTTGGGTCTGCACGCACTCTATATGTATTGAGGAATAGATCAGGGTTGATAACTGATCTCAATCTTCCTCCATCAATGAATTGGATCTTGATTTGATACACCTTAAAAATCTTTCCAAAAATGGCCTAATTCAATCTTTTTGTACACACCATTCCTTGATACGAATTTGACCCGATGTTAGCTGGACATTAAGACCTGAATGATGTAAGAAATCTTTAGTTTTCAATACTTTGGATTTTATATGATTTATTTTGATTAAAATTGATTTAATTCAAATAAAAATCAAAATAAATAATCAAAATAAATAATCAAAATAAGATAATGACAAGTGGAAAAGGCTAGGGCTTGTGGACCATGTTTCCAACTCAAAACAAGTGAAAAAGATTGGGCCCATTTGGCAAAAATTGAAGTTTTATGCATAGTTGACTTTTGGCAATTTTGCAAAAAAGGTCAACTTCACTAATGCATAACTTCCTAAATTTTGACTCTTTGGAGGTGTTCTTGGACTTTTTAGAAAGATTAAGATGTACTCTAATCAACCATTTTTGTCTCATCTCAATTTGATATTCCATACTCATGTATGAAGCTTTGACAAAAAAAGGTGTTTTTGTTGACTTTTCAAAATGACCTATAATGTCCAAATTCATAACTTCTTGTGAGTGCATATTTTGAACTTGGGATCTGAATATGGATTATATGGAATTGCATCCTATTCAAAATGAGCTTTGGATGAGTCATTTCTCATAAAGTATGAGAAAGTTATGCTTGGTCAAAGTTGAGTTGACTTTTCCTACAAAACCCTAATTTAACAACTTTTGGTTCTTGATGAATTATGAGCAATCTTTGATGAATCATGATCAACCCTTGATCAAATGATGAAATATACTTCAAAATGAGGATGTTGACCAAAAATCTTGAAGTTTCACTGTATGTGGGCCACAATTGACTTTTGCCCTAGCACAGTCGATTTTTAGGGCCTTTGAGCAATTGACTGAGCAAACTTCCTCTGTAGGGCTTGAAACTTGACATGGATGATCTTGAGAACATATTAGGACATTGGTGAGCATTTGGAATCCCTTGGATTTAAGCATCTTGATGCAACATGAAACCCTAATTTGAGGTAGACTGCCTTAGGAGAGAGCTTGTGTGGCCAACCCTTGGACTACCCTGAGCAACTTGAGGATCTTTCTTGAAATGTTTTAAGGAATATGGGAGGGAAAATTTTGGGTTACAACATATAACATACTTCTATCACACCCACAATCGTCTCACTCTCTAATAGAAAGTCTTTCATAATCTCTTACACTTTCTAAGGCTTTCATAATCTCAGGCATTTTCAACAATGGCTCTTCTCACAATGGGCGATTCTCACAGAGGCACAAGGGACAACATTTCCGCATTTGTAAGTTTCTATTTTGGTTATACATTTTTTATACTTAAGGTAATGCTTTGTTCATCTTACTTAATCTTACACCTTTTACATTATTAACTCAGGATACAAAAAGATTCAGAATCCGGTCTCACAACTACCTGGCTCCCGACCCATTTATCATACCATATCTGAAATACGCAGGTTTCAGACATGTTATAAAGATCTCCAAATGCACAATTGATTCGAAGTTCATTCTTGCAATGTTGGAAAGGTGGAGACCAGAGACCCATACATTTCACCTACCAATAGGTGAATGTACCGTCACGCTAGAAGATGTGTACATGTTACTGGGTCTCCCTGTCGACAGTAAGGCTGTTAACGGGTCGGTTCAACAACCTAATTCTCAGTGTGAAGAATTGTTGGGCAGGGATATGGTTGAAGGTGGTGGTGCGAGAGGTCAGGGTATACTACTCACTGAGCTTAAAAATCATTATGCAAGTTTGGAATTAAACGAAAATTCCTCTGAGCAAGACAGGGTAGTAAAAGCCAGAACTTATATAATGATACTATTTGGAACCTTTTTATTTCCCGAAAGTACGGGAAATAGTGTAAATTTTATGTATTTACATTTAATTAGAGATTTTGAAAAGACAAGAAAGTATAGTTGGGGTTCTGCAGTTTTAGCCCACCTATACAGTTCCTTGTGCAAAAATGCGGTCAAGGAAAAATGTACATTTTATGGTTGCGCTTTTTTAATACAAGCCTGGGGTTGGTGGAGGATGGAGTCCTTAAACCCCATCAACAACAACACTTTCATTTTCCCATACGCAACAAAGTAATTCATCAAGTTATATCATTTATTACTATTCATCTCTTCACCAAATATATGCTAAAAATAAAATGTTTTTCATTTTCTTTAGGTATTGCATGAGGGGTATGGTTTATGGAAAGAATCCAAGATTCAATGTCGCACTATACCGCAATCTGTTGGATCACCTAGGCCCGGATGATGTACGTTGTACCTTTCAACTTTTCTTCATTTAAATTATTTATATATTACGTTTTCATTAACCTGATTTAATTTTTTTCGCAATTTGTCTGGAGACCATACTTGGGTTTGGGCCATGAACCAAACCCTGAGGATGCAGCAATTTGGAGCGCCAAGACTATAATCATACGGGTTAATGTTGTGGAGATGCACCACAGCGACCGTGTGAAGATGCAGTTCGGAATGCATCAAGAGATACCAAGTGATCCGACTTGTTTGTCCCCGTGGCATCTCAAAAGGGTCGACGCCCAGTGGGGTCTTACCAACTAGAAAGACGTTGCTCCAGAATGGTGTAAGATGTGGCAGAGGCGTCACCGACATGTCTTGTAATTCTCGGTTTTCCTCAATCATGGTAATATGCGACACACGGATCAATATTTATCTTGGTACAGGTCGGTTAGTAACCCTGAAATGCACGTGTCTCATCTAAGGTATTTGGTTGACCCACGAACACAATGGGCATAACCCTCGTTTCCCCAACAACAAACCCAACACACATCAACCTCCCACCAACCTCCCAGATGAAACAGAACCACAAACACCCAACCACAGTCCCCACCACAACACAATTACACCCAAATGCCCCACAACCAACCATAATCACCACCTCAGTACCAATACCCCCATATGCCTCACACCCAACCGCAATACCAATCACAATACCAACAGACCCGCATACCCCACACACAATTTCAATCTTCTGTATATCCCAATATGGGCCCCTCAACATCCAGCATTAGCCCTGATCTGGGAATGTCGGAAGATTACGAACCAACCAACCCAACTTACCATCAACCACAATATCACCAAACCACACAACAACCTCAATAATAAACACCCCAAGATCCATTTCCTTTCTACCCCCCGTACTCAGATGATCAATGCTACAGACCCACTATGGAACCCCATCCACCGACAACACAACCAAACTTTGAGGGTATGGGTAACCGACTGTACCAAAGCGGATCTTCTAGATATGGAGATCTGACTGATTTCATAGATCTGGAATGCATTGACTTCGATGGGCCATCGACCCTGCCACAGCAGGAAACGCGACGACACCCAGCACGGGAAAGGCGAGGACGGGGATGCGGAACCGGGGGTCATTACTGGGTTCCAGGGGATCACTGATTTATCTGTTTTTTTTATCTATTTTTTTAATGTAATACATATGGGTGTAATCATTTTTTAAATAAAAAGTCAATTTTGTTGATCCTGTATCGAATACGCAACGCACCGTACTGAAAAAAAACGTGAAATTTACCCTAGAATTGCACTAAGGCGCCATCTCACTTGGCTTAGGGAATGTCCTAAGCACCTAGGCGCCAAGTGAGATGGCGCCTCCCCTTAAATAATGGGTGTAGGCGCCAAGTGAGATGGCTCCTCCTTTGGGGAGTCATCTGAAACATGGTTATTTGCGTAATTTTTTTCCGAAACGTGGTTATTTGCAAATTTGTTTTTAATACATGGTTATTCAAGAAAAAAAATCGAATAAGAATACTAGGCTGAACAAACGTTGACAATTAAAAAAGAGATTGTAAACTTTATCGAAAAAATAAAGCAAGAATACTGGCATGATCTATGCGTAACACGTATTCATAAAACAGTTAGATAAAGGTGAAAATTTGAAATATTTTCTCGCTAATTTTTCACACAGTGTCAAATCACTTTTAATGATATGTCCGTAGAACTGAAATATCAATATTATCGACGTATAAACAACTTAATGTAATGCGAGAAGCAGGTAAAGAGATAAAAATGCATGAAATGAAATAACGAGTATTTTTTTAACTATAAAATTATGCAAATGTTTATTTAAATTGATTTTTTGTCAACCTAAATACGAATAATGATGCAAAATGTGATGAATGAAGATGTTTATTGAAGATTGTAACTAAATAACAAAATATGATATGATAATGCGACTAAAAATTTAAGGGGCGAAATTTAGGATGCAACAACTATTATTACTAACTAAAAAAATCAAAAATATGCCCAAAATATCTCATTAAAGTATTTTATTATATAGTTTTATACTCATGATCCATCAAAGACTATAACAATTCATTTATATAACTCATAGAGTTCTTAAATGAACTCTAAAGAGTCTTATATAGAGGTTTCTTCCGCCGTGTGGCTCTTCTAGAATCTGACCACTCCCATCACGATGTGCCCTGCCATCGACGCGACTCTGATCATCAGTCACCGCCATCGTAATACGGCTTGTCACCAGCGCGACTAACAATTTTTCAGCCGCCACCATCACGGCTTTGTCGCGTGGCTTCCAAAAATTGGTGGTTCTACCGCCAGCGTCGACGTAACATTATTCTTCGATCAATTTTTGACCCTCCAAAAAATCGATTTTTTTATTTTGATTCTTTGATAAAAATCTATTTTTTTGAGAAAATTCTGACTTTTTTAAAATATTAAGTTTTTACACGTTCAAACAAACCAAAAAGAACATGATTTCATCAAAACAGACAGAAGAATACGGTTTCCAATTTATTCAGATATAATATAGACCTTACACAAATTCATAAATTTTACAGAAATTCCAAAAGGGACATAATGTATATTTGACAGATACATATATACCAAAAACCATCCAAAATATCATCAAAATCCCGTAAGGACACAACACATATCAAAAGTAATTTCATATATAATTATATATACATCATCAATAACTAACCATCTAATTATGACCATAGGGGATTTTCCCAATTCCCCTTTAACCACAAATAAAAGACGCATAAATTTGGTTATTTATCAATCGATGCCAAAAGGGTTTAGCCCAAACCCCATTTGGCCAAACAAACTACACGTGAGAAATTATAGAGAAAAATATGACGCAGATGGGAGGATAAATACCCCTCACCATCTTGGTTGCCTAAAGATCACCCATAGCTAAAGCAATTCCCCTACCTCTAAATTGAAGCTTTGAAGTTTTCTTCTTGTTCCTCACGAATACAGTTGTCCATGCTCTTCTATTTCCCGTTCTCAAACTCACCTTTTCCCAATCTCTAATTTTTTTTCTCCATATTCTCAAGCCCCCCACGTTAGTTTAAATATAACCCTAAAATCTCAATTGGTCTCTACACCCCACTCCAAAACTCTTATTTTTTATTTAAATGTAACAGTTTTATTTTACTAAATAAAAATTTCACTAAATAATTATTTAATAAAAATATAAATTGTTAATTCTCTGTTTTGTTATTGTTGTACCCCAAAATTTTCCCTCCCACTTTTCTTCAAGACATGCTCACCAATAGTCCCAAATACTCAAAGAATCTCAAGGGCTGACCAATCTAGAA
Organism: Vicia faba; assembly: GCA_948472305.1. Taxonomy (NCBI): domain Eukaryota; kingdom Viridiplantae; phylum Streptophyta; class Magnoliopsida; order Fabales; family Fabaceae; genus Vicia; species Vicia faba. Next base: position 33,701,529 of record OX451739.1, read on the forward strand.
ACTCCTCCTAAGCCAAGGGTCTACAACTAGGGTTTTGTGCTTCTCAAGGAAGAATGGATTTCAAAGGCCTCAAATGGTTTTCATGGTTAATCATAGGTCTTCAACAATGCTCATATCAAGTTTCAAGTCTTGCATCACAAGGTTGCTCAGCCAATGGTTCAGATGATTGAAAATCAATTGTATTGGGTAAAAAGTCAACTATGGTAAACATACAGTCAAACGTCAAGATTTTTGGTCAATGTAAATATTTTGAAGTGATATTCATAATTTGATCAAGGGTTGATCATGATTCCTCAAGGAAAGCCCTCAAATCATCAAAAGTTAAGAATCGCTAAATTAGGGTTTCCTTAAGAGAAGTCAACTGAACTTTGACCAAGCATAACTTTCACATACTTCATCAACTTTTCCCTAACCAAAGTCCATTTTGAAGGAAATTCAATTCTCTACAACTTTTTTTATTCTCAAGTCCAACAAGTGCTTCATTTCAAATATATGAGCTAATACATTACATATCATTTTCAAAAGTCAACAAAAAGACACGTTTTGTCAAGGAAACTTACATCAAGATAAAGTCTCCAATTGCAAAAATGATCAAAAGAGAAATTGTAGAGGACATATTGAGCTTTTCAAAAAGTCAAGGAGATCCTTCAATAGATGAAAATTGAGCAAGTTATGAGTTTCAAAAGTTGGGAAATTTTGAAGAAATGCATGAAATGCAAAATGTGCAAACTTGAAATTTTAGACTTGTGACCTAACTTTTTGGACTTCAAACATGTCCATGACCTTATGATAGACTCCTAAGCTCACTCATACCTTGACCTATATTTTCTTATTATTATTTTTATTTTGTTTTGTTTTTATTCAAATAAATTCAAAATAAATAAATAAAATAGAAAACCTTTGGGCCAAGCGCATGATGAGTCATTTACAGGCCCATACAGCTCATGCTAGCCTGTTAGAACTTGCCAAAATCGTGCAAGGATTCAAGAAGGCAAGAAAATCTCAAACTTGGAAAGTTTTAAAGATGTTTGATTCTTGTTTAAACCATGGCTTGATTACATGATCTCATGCCATATTTGATGAGCTATTCTCTTCCTCTATATAAAGGCGCCCCAAGCAGATGCAAAAAGACACAAGCTGCTTCCTCAAGAACCACTTCAAAATCTCTCGAAATTCTCAAGAAAAGTGCAAATTTGTATCACACGATCCATCCAAATGAAGTGTCCAAACCTCTTCCTGAAGTCCTCGGGAACACATCTAGCCCAAGAACCAGAAGATTTGGTGCCTGAAACTCGTGCTTCAAACTCCACCGATTTGCGTTTTTTTCTTTAAATTCAATCTTAAATTCCATGCATTATTGATGTCTTTGATGAGCTCAAATGTATTCAGGATATGATTTAGGACGAGTTTGACGTATCACATGCAAGCTTTGATGCATAAATCTCTATATGTCATTTTTAAGGCATAGAAATACGTTTGCTTCAGATCTCTCTTTACAGGCACATTCAAGAGAAAAAAACCCCACCATCAGATTTGTAGTCCTTGAATTAAGGGGGGAAGGTTCCATTAACTTTTCAATTTTCTTGTTTTTATTATTTTTTGATTTTGCTTAATTAATTTAATTACCTTTTTAATTAGACTATAAAAAATCAAAAAAACTAATTTTTATTTAAAAATATTTAGACTTAGGTTTTTTTTATTAATTAATTTGTATTTAAAAATAATTAGACATTAGGTTTTTTTATTATTATTAACTTAATTTTCTTTAAAAAGGAAAAAAGTAGAAATAATTAGGTTTTAATTCTTTTATTATCACTTTAATTATTTTACAAATAATAAAACATCAAAAATATTTTGTTTCTACACTTAGAATCTTAGGTTTATTAAAACATTTTTCTAACATTTATTTTTTTCTTTGCTATTTAAATTCTAGAAAACAAATGTATAGGTCACATGGTGGATTTTGTATTTTCTCGCATTTTTTCCTATTATGTAACTGCTCATGGGATATAATAGCCTAGGTTTATTTTCCCGCAGTTTTACTTTCCGCACTTATGTATGAATGTGTGTATATATTTAACTGTTAATAATAGGCTTGTATGGAAAGATTTAAATCAATCTTTAGATAACCCTAATCACAATAATATATCTGAAACAAATCAATTTTCACATACGCACCTCTAGCGTGACTCCACTTGTTGCCTTCAGAAAACAATCACGTCCCTCGAACATAGGGATACCATTAGCAAAGACCCTTGGTTAAAAATCATCATAAAGATCATAGTCCCTCGATGACCCTTCAATGCTGCCTTCTGTAAATGATCTTGTCCCTCAACGTTTCCTATGAATACATGATGATAGTCCCTTCAAATTGCTAAAGGTATCCCTATATATTGCCTTTATGACTGTATGATGACCCACGCATGTCCCTCAAACATCCAACGATAGGGCTTCCTACTAACTAATGGTAGGATAACACTATCTAAAGGAGGAGGAAAAGAAAAAATACTTTTGAGTAGGTAGACAGTTCTTAATCGCTTGCTCGCGAACATTTCAAAACATTTTTCACACAACGATACTTTTTTCAACAAATAGTTTTAAGGTAAACATTTTGTATGCATTCTCAACGATACGAGAATCATTATAAAATTTCCGCACTTAGGCATTTTCAAACACACAAATCATTTTCAAAAAGTGAGCTAGCGATTAAGATTCCGTAGATAACTACGGATGAAAAGGGTGCTAACAACTTCCCTTTCCATAACCTACTCCCCGAACTCAGAGAATTCTCAAAGGTCTTTCCTGTTCTTTTCACCCTTTCCTTTATTGGATAAAATAAAAGTCGGTGGCGACTCTTGCTAACCGCAACATTTGCAATAAAACGCAAAACCAAGTCCGTTCTCCCACCGTATTATAGAGCTGGCACTTTGCTGGGGAAAAACTAAAAGTGGGGTTACCTTAGAGATAGTTCACATTTAAATGCTTTCGTTGTTTGATTTGCCTGATTTATGTTTAAGGGTTGTTTGGGTTATTCTTGTAAAGATCCTATAGCCGAATCTGGGGCATTTTAGGTAAGTAGCAATAGATCGTGAAAATTGTACGGTGTTCACCGATACGGTTGAAGCGATGGCTACATTAGTGCAACACATTGGTTGGTGTCAATGTCCCTTGAGTTAAGTCAAGGAGAATGTTGGGCTGTCGCGTTATGTCATAAATCACTAACTGACCGTATAACCTTAGTTGACACAACTTAGCCATTAGAATGTAGCGAGATAGTAGGCTTTGGTGCAGACTGAAGTTGGTTGCTACTCAATGCTACACTCATTAAGGTTGGACTCTCGGGATATTTCGGTCGCAAATCACATGCTTGTGCTGAAACAATGCCCAGGAGAAAGATTAGTGATATTGAGACTCCTATAACCCGGTTACTTTCTTTTAGGACAGGTTGAGCCAACTAAAACTCAAGAGGGTACTTACCTACAAACTCCATGCAAGCTTAAACCTAAGGCCTTGTGTATTTTGTTTGTGTTTGTGTATGATTAAATGATCGAACATAACATCATAACATCATAACATCATACCATATTCATTTTCACTAACCATTTCAAGGACCAAGGAATTTATCTTTTTTCTGTTTTGCAGGCTATGGCCTCCACTCGCAGAAACACTATTCGAGTCAACATTATAAGGGTTCCTCCTCAACTTAAAGAGTTAGTCTTAAAGGTTCCCAAAAGTTCTCTATTCATCAAAAGACATGGTCGTCTACTCAGTCTGGTTAGCCCAGGTTTTGACGAAGATATGATAACTGTCCTATTCCAGTTCTTTGACCCTACGCATCACTCCTTCACCTTTCCTGATTATCAATTGGTACCCACAATGGAATAGTTATCTCAATTACTTGGAGTGCTTGTTCTTGATCAGATGCCCTTCACCGGTGTGATCGGTGGAAATAGAACTGACTGTTTTGAAATGCTGGTTCGTGAAATGTCGCGGTAAGCAAGAGTCGCCACCGTCTTTTATTTTCTCCAACAAGGAAAGGACAAAAGCACAACAAAATTCCTTTTCGAGTTGTTTCTCGGTTCGGGAGGTAGATTATAGAAAGGGAAGGTGTTAGCACCCTTTCTATCCGTGGTTATCCACGGGCTCTTGGGTACTTGCTCACTATGTTTTCAAAAATTGTTTGCTTTTCTTGTGTTTGTGGGTTTTGAAAAAGTTTCATTTTGAAAACTTCTAGGTAACTCTTGTATCAGTCCTCAAGAGTGTATGAAGTATTTGTTTGAAAACGTTTTGAAAGTGTAGGTGCGAAAAGTTGTTTTTTTGTTTTAAAAGAGCAAGTACCCATGAGAAATCTACCTACTCTAAGGAATTAAGTTGTGTAAATGTCCTTTAGACAGTACTATCCCACTATTGAGAAGTAGGTAGTACTGTCGTCGGAGTTATTCAGGTCAATTCGATTAAAGGGACATGTGTGGTCACCAAAGCAATAGTAGGACGCCTTAGCGGTAACCTTAATGTCCTAGATCCTTTTTTATCCGAGGCAACCGTTTCGAGGCAACTGGATCTTTAGACAGGAGGGCGACCTCTAAAACACCCTATACTTAATGACCACCTCGAGGCAACCAAGTGAGGTGTACCCTAGGAGTGGCATGTGCATGTGTGTCAGGTTTCAGTTTAAATTATCTTTGAACATACATCATTGTGAGCTACGGGTTGATTTTATTTTTCATACAAGTCTTGCATGCATAACAGTTCATAGTTGCGGAAAATAAATTGCGGAAAGTGAATCTACGCTATTACAAGGCGTCAGGTATTTACATCGCCAAAAACATAACCCTTGAAAATAAATTGCGAGAAAATAAATAAAGCGACAAAGGTCCTAATTATCTATTACATTCTCGGAGCAGATACATCAATATGATCAAAATAATAAAGTGCGCGAAAGAATTGAATCAGGACGTCCTTAGGGTTTTGACCCTTTTTGAGAAAAGAAAGAAGTTTGGTCCTTTGCATTTAATTAAATATTAACCCTAAAACTAATTAATTAATAATTAAAATAAGAAAAAAAGTATTTTTGTGTTTTTTAATGTTTTAATGAAAATAAAAATAAAAAGAAATTAAAAGTCAAGAAAACCCTAATTCTAAATTTATTTTATATTTGTGAGAAAAAAGTCAAAGTTAACCTAATTAATAAAAAGACTAAATTAATTAATTTACATTTATTTACAAAATAATAATTAAAGGTGAAAATAATAAATAATAAAAATAAATAATATTTACATTTTAATGGTCTGAATTTATTATGAAAATTAATTAAGTTAATTAAATAATAATAATATTAGTAATAAAAATAATTAGTTAAAAGAAAATAAAAAGAAAAGCAATTAACCAGGGGGGGTGTTGACCCAATAATGGAGTTATGTTAGCAATTCCAGCCCATTAAGCTTCCAGGCCTGTTTGACTTTGGGAATTGTCCAGGTACGTGTTGACTGGGAACATGGTGTTCTTCCATCCTGACCATTGGATTGATGGCTGTGTCCACTTGGCATGCTGAGGCATGAGGGACATGATGCTCATCATTTGAAAGCCTGCATAGGATCTTGTTAAGAAAAATATGAAACAAATATTGGGTGGACCTGGGAATCGAACCCAGGTCCCAATGGTTAACGTCAACCTCACTAGCCACTCAGCCACTTGCCTGCGTTTGTTAATAAGATAAGCAATGAATATAATATATCAAGAATAATAATAATGCTGGAAACAAATAAAAGCGCGCGTTATATTTGAATGAACCAACCCCATGCTTCCACGTCTTCATCTCTTTCACTAAACCTGCAAAATAAAAAACAGATAGCGGGGGTTTTTAACCCCCACAAAATAGCATGAGGAAAAAATAGCGAATAGCCCTACAGGCTATATAAATATGGCGCGATGATAGCTTTGTGTTCGTCTGAATGCCACGAGTTCAACCATGGGTCTTATGAAGCTTGATTTTTCCTATACTGAAAAGCCCCAATTTGGAAGCTTGGAAAACCTAGAATTCATCAATGGCGTTTTACGATTCTTTGCATTTTAATCCAATTAAACTATACCATCAGCTTCCTACGAGTTTAAGCAACACAAAACAAACACAAAATTATGTTAATGATGCATGAAATAAGCAATTCGATTCCAGAAAAAAAACGCAAACCCTTAGACTGTTCTTGGTGATTCTGATAGCTTTAAGGCTTGGTTTTGATCGCAATATGTTTCTGAGAGTGCTAGCAATGTGTTTGAATCCTTAAATTGCTTTGAAAGGGTCCGGGAGTGAGAAAACAGTTTTGAGTTTTCTTGATTTTTTTCTCAATATTGCATATGGCTTTCTTGCAGAGTTTTCATGTTCACATGAATAGGGTTAGGTTCTGTATATATAATGGAATGGAACTAGGTTAAATCTTTGACCAAAAATCCATTGTATTGATGTTTCAATATTTGATTTTCAATCATATCTTTTTGCATCTTTTTGATTGAAAAATCTTGCCAAACATGGAGATTCTTGTCTCCTTGATGTGCACACAAAATATCCAGCATATATTGGTCATCTTTGCTTCACCAAAAGATTGAGAAAACCATATCTTGATATTTTCCTACAATTAAATGAACTAAATGAATTAATATTGATTAAAAATTCAATTAATTAATAAAAAATAAGAAAATAATTCAATTTAATCTCAATGGGTCGTGCATAGGCCTTGGACAAAGTTTCAAGAAGGAATTTGAGGCCCATTAGCAAAAATGATGTGTTTTGAGCAAAGTTGACTTTTGCAAATTCACAAAAATTTCTCAACTTCTCCAATGCATATCTTGCTCAATTTTGATCATATGAACATGTTCTTGGACATTTTGGAAAGGTCTCGAAGTCCTCTAACCAATGCCTTTGGTCCCATGTCATTTGGATTTACCAATATCAAGTTATGGTCTTTGACTTAAAGTGCATTTTTGTTGACTTTTGAAATTGACCTATAATGTAGAAATTGATAACTTTTTGTGAGAGCATTTCCTGGACTTGGAATGTGAAGATGAGTTGTAGGAAATGTCATCCCCTTCAAAATGAGCATTGGATGGGATTTTTCTGATGAACCATGAAAAAGTTATGCCCTGGTCAAGATACAATTGACTTTTCTACTGTCCCAAAATAGTAACTTTTTGCATCTTGATGATTTTTTTGAGCCATTCTTGTGGAATCATGATCAAGGCTTGATCAAATGATGATTGTGAGCTCAAAGTAAGATGTTGACCAAAAAATTTGAGTTTTGACTGCTAAATGACCATTTTGCCCCTACAGTTGACTGTGAACCAAATAGGGCTTTTGACTGTGCAATTTGCCTCTGTGAGTCTTGAGACTTGACATGTAGATGCTTGAGGATATGTATAGGCCTATGGGACTTGATTGAACCATTGAAAACCTCCAATTCCTTGAAAGAAACAAAACCCTAATTTTGACTGGCTTTAGGAGCATTTGGACTGTGCAATCCTTGAGAAGTCTTGAACAATTTGAAGATCATTCTTGACAAATCTTGAGGAATATGTGAGGGCAAATTTTGGGGTACAACAGTTGCCCCTGTTCAATCTTCTTAAACCTGAGGATGTAGATTGGCTTGCGTGCCTTTCGTGATCTGAAGGTGGAAGATGATTGAACACTAAAGTGCCCAGAAATTTGCACTCGCATAGTAGAATATCAGCAGTGCGATGTCGGGAATGGGCTTACAGATGCCATTTGGAAATATGGTGAATAAGAGGATGGGCTTATAGATGCCATCTGGAGATATGACAAAATCTTGTCGGGGGATGGGCTTATAGATGCCATCTGGAGATTGTTGATAGGTAGTTTGAGAGAGCGACAGAATGATATCCGAATCTGGATCGTATCTGAACTGTATCTGGGATCTGGATAAGTGACAGAATGACTTCCGTATCTGGAGTATATCAGCACTTGAAGTCGATAGTTGAATCTGAATGTGAAATAGAATGGCTTCCATGTCTGGAGCATATCTAGTCTGTGTCTAATTACTGACGTCTGAACGAGTAGTAGAATGACCGCCGTGTCTGGGGTATATCCATACTGCATCTGAATGAGTGCCAGAATGTCATTCGAATCTGGATCGTATCTGGACTGAACAATAGAATAGCATCCGGGTCTGGAGCATCTCTAAGTTGTCTTTAGAAGTTGGAATCCTGAATAAGCAATAGAATAACATCCGGATCTGGAGCATCTCTAAGCTGTTTCTGAAAGGAAATCTGGAATAAGTATCAGAATGTCGCCATGCCTGGGTTGCAACTGAACTATCTCTAGAAGGAATCTCTGAATAAGCAATAGAATAGCATCCGGATCTGGAGCATCTCTAAGCTATCTCTGAAAAGAAACTGTGAATAAGCAATAGAATAGCATCCGGATCTGGAGCATCTCTAAGCTATCTCTGAAATCTCTTTAATGTAGATAACTTTCCTGTCTAGTTTCAGGTATAGATCTACAATCAATCGCTCACAGATATGCCCTGGATAGATACAGGTATCGAATCTGGAACTTCAAACTCTTCAAGCAGATATGCCCTGGCTAGATACAGGTATCGAATCTACAATCAATCGCTCACAAATATGCCCTGGCTAGATACAGGTATCGAATCTGGAACTTTAAACTCTTCATGCAGATATGCCCGGGCTAGATACAGGTATCGAATCTACAATCAATCGCTCACAGATATGCCCTGGCTAGATATAGGTATCGAATCTGGAACTTCAAACTCTTCATGCAAATATGCCCTGGCTAGATACAGGTATTGAATCTACAATCAATCGCTCACAGATATGCCCTGGCTAGATACAGGTATCGAATCTGGAATTCATCGTCTACAGATATGCCCTGGCTAGATACAGGTATTGAATCTGGAATTAGTCGTCCACAGATATGCCCTGGCTAGATACAGGTATCGAATCTGGAACTTCAAACTCTTCATGCAGATATGCCCTGGCTAGATACAGGTATCGAATCTACAATCAATCGCTCACAGATATGCCTTGGCTAGATATAGGTATCGAATCTGGAACTTCAAACTCTTCATACAGATATGCCCTGGCTAGATACAGATATCGAATCTACAATCAATCGCTTACAGATATGCCCTGGCTAGATACAGGTATCGAATATAGAACTTCAAACTCTTCATGCAGATATGCCCTGGCTAGATACAGGTATCGAATCTACAATCAATCGCTCACAGATATGCCCTGGCTAGATACAGGTATCGAATCTGGAACTTCAAACTCTTCATGCAGATATGCCCTGGCTAGATACAGGTATCGAATCTACAATCAATCGCTCACAGATATGCCCTGGCTAGATACATGTATCGAATCTGGAATTCATCATCTACAAATATGCCCTGGCTAGATACAGGTATCGAATCTGGAATTAGTCGTCCACAGATATGCCCTGGCTAGATACAGGTATCGAATCTGGAACTTCAAACTCTTCATGCAGATATGCCCTGGCTAGATACAGGTATCGAATCTACAATCAATCGCTCACAGATATGCCCTGGCTAGATACATGTATCGAATCTGGAACTTCAAACTCTTCATGCAGATATGCCCTGGCTAGATACAGGTATCGAATCTACAATCAATCGCTCACAGATATGCCCTGGCTAGATACAGGTATCAAATCTGGAACTTCAAACTCTTCATTCAGATATGCCCTAGCTAGATACAGGTATCGAATCTACAATCAATGACTCATAGATATGCCCTGGCTAGATACAGGTATCGAATCTGGAACTTCAAACTCTTCATGCAGATATGCCCTTGCTAGATACAGGTATCGAATCTACAATCAATCGCTCACAGATATGCCCTGGCTAGATACAGGTATCGAATCTGGAATTCATCGTCTACAGATATGCCCTGGCTAGATACAGGTATCGAATCTGGAATTAGTCGTCCATAGATATGCCCTGGCTAGATACAGGTATCGAATCCGGAACTTCAAACTCTTCATGCAGATATGCCCTGGCTAGATACAGGTATCGAATCTACAATCAATCGCTCACAAATATGCCCTCGCTAGATACAGGTATCGAATCCGGAACTTCAAACTCTTCATGCAGATATGCCCTGGCTAGATACAGGTATCGAATATACTATCAGTCGCTCACAGATATGCCCTGGCTAGATACATGTATCGAATCCGGAACTTCAAACTCTTCATGCAGATATGCCCTGGCTAGATACAGGTATCGAATCTACAATCAATCGCTCACAGATATGCCCTGGCTAGATACAGGTATCGAATCTGGAACTGCGAAAGTTGATGGTAATCGTCTTCTGATTGACCTTTTCCTGAAAAGGCAAAACATTAGTTGTATGCAATGTCATGATGTATGAAATGCATGATGTCATGATGTTCTCAAAAATAAATGAGACCGTGTCGTATGCACTTTATCATGTATGTAAGCAGGATGTATGAAATGTGAAATGTCTATGAATGTATTTTCGTATAGGAAAATAAATCCTTGACGAATGCCGGGAGCTTGTTGAATCCTGGGCTGATGTTTGAAGGGTAGAGTTCTTCGTTTCCGCTGGGGACGATGATTGTAAGAATAAACCTGTAGGAGAAGATGACTCCATTGGGGAGTAAACTTGATGAAGCGATTAATCTGCGGGGAATTACTCTGTGGGAAGAAATACTTCGCTGAGAATTTGACGATAACTCCGCTGGGAATACCGTCGATAAGCTCAGTGGAGGGATTTTGATGAACTCCTCTGGGGATAGGAAGAACTTCGCCGAGGACGATCTTTTCGTTGTAATTAGCTGAGGATAACCCAGTTAGACTCTGGTGGGGAATAACCTCTGAATATGGATGGGAGAGATATCTGTACTCTGCAGGGGATTCCATTGATAAGATTTGATGAACTCCACTGGGGACAGGAAGAACTTCTCCGAGGATGATCTTTCCGTTGTAATTAGCTGAGGATAACCCAGTTATAGGCTTTGGTGGGGAAACAACCTTTGAATATGGCCCGGGAGAGATGCGTTTGTACTCTACAGGGGACAAGCTTCCAGAATCTACTGGGGATAAGCTTCCAGAACCTACTGGGGAGGATGATTCAACTCTCCTGGGGAAACTTTTGAACTGTACCGGGGAAGTGGCTCCACTGGGGTGTCTTGTATTCCGCCGGGGAACAATCTTATATTTCTGTCGGGGAATATTAAGACTGCTGGGGATGCCTGCTTAGGAACATTTGTATGCTCCGATTGGGAATATTGAGATCTTCTGGGGATATCCAACTTCCTTAAGGCTGACAGTAGACTAACTCTGCTTGGGGAGAGTGTTGCTGACTTGCTAGGGATACTGTGCCTTTTCGGGGCTGATGGGAGATCCACTCTACTTGGGGGGAGTATGGCTGAATTTTGTCTTACTCTACGGGGAGTGAAGGTATCTTGGTTACATTCTTTAGCTGAACTTACCTTATACCTGGAGGACAGAGCAACCAGATCGCTTAGACAATTCTTATTGCCCCAGTTTCTGCGGGAGAAGGTACCTGTGGAGGTCTTGATAACTACCGATTGACAAATGCTCTTCTGGTAGGTAAGTGACAAGATGACAGGACATAGTTGTACGCTTTGATCCCTAACTTTTTCCTGGACCGCCCTTTCGAGTTTTCAGTCCACCGGGATACCCATTTTTGCCCAAGCCGCCTTTTCAGGTTTTCGACTTGCCGGGTGTACAATTTTTCATTTTCATCCCTTATTTTTGCCCGAACCCTTTTGGTTCGCCGGGAAGCCCTTATTTTTGCCTAGGCCAGTCGACCTAGCGGGTCTTTGATTATGCGCAGTATTTTTTCGACTATGTCCGTGCTCTCAGGATGCAGGGAGTTGTCACTGTCAGTAGTGTTGTGTTGCCATACTACCAGAAGATGTTTGATCGTGCAAGATTCATCGCTGGAATTCATGTCCAATGCCCCAAGTGATTCAGACGGAGATCTGCCCCTGGCTATTTGGCATTTTGAGAGATTCCTTGAATCTTGACTTAACTGCCCCAGATGGTGGACAATGATCATGCCGTGCCCCTTGATTGGAAGTGTTTTTCCACTTGAGGTGACCCTTTTTGTTGAGAAGAATTTTGTTCACAAGATATTCATCGTGCGAATTTCTCTGCTGTTCGAACAAATAATCATATGCAAACAATGTTATTTCAAGAATGCAAAGCTTATGTCTGTCTTGAAGTTTTTGAAAATGCAGTTTTCAATAAAACCAGTGATTTTTTTGTAAAATGTGATGTCAACTCAGGATTTTACAGCAAGCCCTACAGGAGTCAGGATACCTTTGTAACAGTATGCTTTCGAACTAACCCATGCTTCAGCTAGGACTTTTTAAGGGTTATAACATGGCCTGGTTCATGGTTTAAGAAACAAAGGATAAAGGCTCAAACTTTATTTGTATCCACCCGTTCTTCGTGATGTTCTTCGATCCTAAACTCAGCTAATCGTGCATTAGATCTTGTTTGAGTCTTCGCTCTGATATACCAGTGATGGTTCGGATACTGACAATTTATTTTGAACAGGCAGTCAATTTGTTGAGAGTCTGTAGGATCTCTTTCTTTTTGATTTTATTATCCCTGTCTTTTTGCCTGAACTGTTTCTTTTTGTGATTACAGTCAGCGGGATGCCCCAGTTTCGTAAGTCTCCTTCATAGGTTTTGACTTATTGGGCTTTTATTTCGAGAGATAATGACTGCCTGTCTTGACATTTATAGGGAACCATCACTTGTCTTTTGTTTCGGAAGGATTTCTTTAATGCCATCCATTGTGCACCTGGATTAACTGAGAGAACTACCCTGCCCCAGGTTATGATTAAGGGTTTTAATTTTTGAAAAGAAAAATTCCAACTTCATTGGCTCAAAGGGGTTGACGAGGGATTATCTTCCTTATAACTCCACTGTTTAGGATTTGAGACAATGCCTGTACCTCATCAGCGGGGTCTGTTCAAAAGCATACTGTAAATATCGTGGTATCATTTTCGTCATCCTCCCTCAAAAGGCTTAGAATTTTTAATCAAGAGTTGAACGTCACAAAAAATGAAAGCAATTATAGTGACATACGAATGGATTGATTCACAAAACAGACATATGCGATACATTAATGAAATAAAAAGTTTGCTATGACAATAATTGTTTGAATAAGCAAATAAAAATACAACTTGAACACTCAAATGAACAATAGTTTCTTAGCTTGAACTAGTCATCTCAAATGGAGAATTCTCAGCGGAAGATTTTCATTTCGCCATCCGGCATGAACTCCAGCACCCTTCCGTCGATCAAGTCTTGGATCTTGTTCTTCAGACTCCAACAGTCGTCGGTGTCATGTCCAGGACTGTCAAAATGGTAGGCACATCTTTCATCAGGGTTATACCTTGGGGAGGTTGTGTTGAGCTTCGGGGGAGGATCCTTCAACGTAAGCAGATTGACCTCCAACAAGCGTTTCAGTATGAGAGATGATGGTATATCAGTCTCCGAGAAATGTCTTCCAACCGTATTTCGCTTACGCCGATTACCCTGTTGCTGCTGGCGAGGTTGATGCTGGACTAGTGACCCTAAAGCAAACTGAGGAGCTTTTCCCTTGTCTTTTTTCCCCAAAGGTGGTTGAATGATGGCTGGATCTTCAACCCTAGTTGTTGGCCTCATTCGGTTATTTTGAAGCAGCGTGTTGACGAGGACCCTGAGCTCTTCTTGTCTTTGAGCTAAGTCTTGAATGAGAGTCATCTGCCCCAGCATCTGGGTTCTCATTGTATCTACCTCAGCTTGCAGATGTTTCAGCTGTTCATCCTTACTGTCTTCTGGACTGTTCCTGACCAAAGTCCCCATGAGGAGTGTTCTCAGCTCTTCCTACTCCTTGGATAGATTTAGGAGGATTTCCCCGAACTGAGTCTCTTGAGTATGAAGATCTTGTTGGAGAGCCATTGCTGAAATAAACAGCGAGAATATGAGAGACCTGTAAAGGGTAACCTGTTATGCAACGATATGTACGTATGCAATGTTTTCAAGGATCTCGTGGGGTAAACAAAGAAACTTGTTAGAATTTGAATTTGGTAGCTTGATTGAAGGCACTTCATGTTATTGAGAGTCCTTCTTCAAGAGTCAAAGCTCACCATATCCAGTGGGTCATAGCCCCTGACTCAAGTTATCAACCTTGGCTAGAGGAAAATAAATCCCCTTTTCCCCTTTCTAGACAGTTGGTTCATCATGACCTGCATCACAGACCCTTGAGATCCTTGAAATGGGTTAGTCCTTATGCAGGATGTATGCAATGGTATGGTGGTATGATGTTATGCTATGTGGATGCAAAGGTGTGAGGTGTAAGTAAGCCCTGTAATAAGTCCAGATTAAGGACTGTAAACAAAACCTGCAAGGAACTCATGTTGTTAGATAACAAGAATATGCAAGTAGTTCAAGTTTGAAGGCACACAAGTCACACTGAGAGCCCTTAGATTTCAGGCCAGCATGAAGTTTAGGTACTACCCTCTTTCAGTTTTGTTGGTTAAGACCTATCCTAGAAAATAGTAACTGGGTTCTAGAGGATCTCAATATCACTGACTACCCTCAATCGGTCATAACTCCAGCGTCACAATCTTTTCTTGCGGCCAGAACCATCGCGAGAGTTTAGCCTCAATGAGTGTAGCACACTGCTACTGTTCTATGGCCAAGTTGGGTCAATTTAGGGTTCTAAGGTCGGTTGGTGCTTAATGACTCCTCAGAAGACCCATATTCTCCTCGTTCCAACACAAGGGATATCAGTACAGACTAAGGTGCCACACCAACGTAGCTACTGCTTCACCCGTGTCAGTCTATGCCGGACAAGTCCCTCACAACTTATGCTACCTAAAGGGTATTCCCTAGATCCGGTTTAGGATCTATGAAACTCCGATGCAAGCCCACAAATATAAAATCAAACAAGGCATACAATTGAAAACATAGGATGATCTAATCCTAAGGTACACCTCACTTATAAATATCCCCAGCAGAGTCGCCAGTTCTGTGATCGGTGGAAATAGAACTGACTGTTTTGAAATGCTGGTTCGCGAAATGTTGCGGTAAGCAAGAGTCGCCACTGTCTTTTATTTTCTCCAACAAGGAAAGGACAAAAGCACAGCAAAATTCCTTTTCGAGATGTTTCTCGGTTCGGGAGGTAGATTATAGAAAGGGAAGGTGTTAGCACCCTTTCTATCCGTGGTTATCCACGAGCTCTTAGGTACTTGCTCACTATGTTTTCAAAAATTGTTTGCTTTTCTTGTGTTTGTGGGTTTTGAAAAAGTTTCGTTTTGAAAACTTCTAGGTAACTCTTGTATCAGTCCTCAAGAGTGTATGAAGTATTTGTTTGAAAACTTTTTGAAAGTGTAGGTGCGAAAAGTTGTTTTTTTGTTTTGAAAGAGCAAGTACCCAGGAGAAATCTACCTACTCTAAGGAATTAAGCTGTGTAAATGTCCTTTAGACAGTACTATCCCACTATTGAGAAGTAGGTAGTACCGTCGTCGGAGTTATTCGGGTCAATTCGATTAAAGGGACATGTGTGGTCACCAAAGCAATAGTAGGATGCCTTAGCGGTAACCCTAATGTCCTAGATCCTTTTTTATCCGAGGAAACCGTTTCGAGGCAACTGGATCTTTAGACAGGAGGGCGACCTCTAAAACACCCTATACTTAATGACCACCTTGAGGCAACCAAGTGAGGCGTACCCTAGGAGTGGCATGTGCATGTGTGTCAGGTTTCAGTTTAAATTATCTTTGAACATGCATCATTGTGAGCTACGGGTTGATTTTATTTTTCATACAAGTCTTGCATGCATAACAGTTAATAGTTGCGGAAAATAAATTGCGGAAAGTGAATCTGCGCTATTACAAGGCGTCGGGTATTTACATCGCCAAAAACATAACCCTTGAAAATAAATTGCGAGAAAATAAATAAAGCGATAAAGGTCCTAATTATCTATTACATTCTCGGAGCAGATACATCAATATGATCAAAATAATAAAGTGCGCGAAAGAATTGAATCGGGACGTCCTTAAGGTTTTGACCCTTTTTGAGAAAAGAAAGAAGTTTGGTCCTTTGCATTTAATTAAATATTAACCCTAAAACTAATTAATTAATAATTAAAAGAAAAAAAGTATTTTTGTGTTTTTTAATGTTTTAATGAAAATAAAAATAAAAATAAATTAAAAGTCAAGAAAACCCTAATTCTAAATTTATTTTATATTTGTGAGAAAAAAGTCAAAGTTAACCTAATTAATAAAAAAACTAAATTAATTAATTTACATTTATTTACAAAATAATAATTAAAGGTGAAAATAATAAATAATAAAAATAAATAATATTTACATTTTAATGGTCTGAATTTATTATGAAAATTAATTAAGTTAATTAAATAATAATAATATTAGTAATAAAAATAATTAGTTAAAAGAAAATAAAAAGAAAAGCAATTAACCAGGGGGGTGTTGACCCAATAATGGAGTTATGTTAGCAATTCCAACCCATTAAGCTTCCAGGCCTGTTTGACTTTGGGAATTGTCCAGGTACGTGTTGACTGGAAACATGGTGTTCTTCCATCCTGACCATTGGATTGATGGCTGTGTCCACTTGGCATGCTGAGGCGTGAGGGACATGATGCTCATCATTTGAAAGCCAGCATAGGATCTTGTTAAGAAAAATATGAAACAAATATTGGGTGGACCTGGGAATCGAACCCAGGTCCCAATGGTTAACGTCCACCTCACTAGCCACTCAGCCACTTGCCTGCGTTTGTTAATAAGATAAGCAATGAATATAATATATCAAGAATAATAATTATGCTGGAAACAAATAACAACGTGCTTTATATTTGAATGAACCAACCCCATGCTTCCACGTCTTCATCTCTTTCACTGAACCTGCAAAATAACAAACAGATAGCGGGGGTTTTTAACCCCCACAAAATAGCATAAGGAAAAAATAGCGAATAGCCCTACAGGCTATATAAATATGGCGCGATGATAGCTTTGTGTTCGTCTGAATGCCACGAGTTCAACCATGGGTCTTATGAAGCTTGATTTTTCCTATACTGAAAAGCCCCAATTTGGAAGCTTGGAAAACCTAGAATTCATCAATGGCGTTTTACGATTCTTTGCATTTTAATCCAATTAAACTATACCATCAGCTTCCTACGAGTTTAAGCAACACAAAACAAACACAAAATTATGTTAATGATGCATGAAATAAGCAATTCGTTCCATAAAAAAAACGCAAACCCTTAGACTGTTCTTGGTGATTCTGATAGCTTTAAGGCTTAGTTTTGATCGCAATATGTTTCTGTGAGTGCTAGCAATGTATTTGAATCCTTAAATTGCTTTGAAAGGGCCTCAGAGTGAGAAAACAGTTTTGAGTTTTCTTGATTTTTTTTTCAATATTGCATATGGCTTTCTTGCAGAGTTTTCACGTTCACATGAATAGGGTTAGGTTCTGTATATATAATGGAATGGAACTAGGTTAAATCTTTGACCAAAAATCCATTGTATTGATGTTTCAATATTTGATTTTCAATCATATCTTTTTGCATCTTTTTGATTGAAAAATCTTGCCAAACATGGAGATTCTTGTCTCCTTGATGTGCACACGAAATCTCCAGCATATATTGGTCATCTTTACTTCACCAAAAGATTGAGAAAACCATATCTTGATATTTTCCTACAATTAAATGAATTAAATGAATTAATATTGATTAAAAATTCAATTAATTAATAAAAAATAAGAAAATAATTCAATTTAATCTCAATGGGTCGTGCATAGGCCTTGGACAAAGTTTCAAGAAGGAATTTGAGGCCCATTAGCAAAAATGATGTGTTTTGAGCAAAGTTGACTTTTGTAAATTCACAAAAATTTCCCAACTTCTCCAATGCATATCTTGCTCAATTTGGATCCTATGAACATGTTCTGGGACATTTTGGAAAGGTCTTGAAGTCCTATAACCAATGCCTTTGGTCCCATGTCATTTGGATTTACCAATCTCAAGTTATGGTCTTTGACTTAAAGTGTATTTTTGTTGACTTTTGAAATTGACCTATAATGTAGAAATTGATAACTTTTTGTGAGAGCATTTCTTGGACTTGGAATG
Source organism: Vicia faba (assembly GCA_948472305.1). NCBI lineage: Eukaryota > Viridiplantae > Streptophyta > Magnoliopsida > Fabales > Fabaceae > Vicia > Vicia faba. The sequence continues at coordinate 33,719,702 of OX451739.1, forward strand.
TGATATGAGTTGTAGGAAATGTCATCCCCTTCAAAATGAGCATTGGATGGGATTTTTCTGATGAACCATGAAAAAGTTATGCCCTGGTCAAGATACAGTTGACTTTTCTACTGTCCCAAAATAGTAACTTTTTGCATCTTGATGATTTTTTTGAGCCATTCTTGTGGAATCATGATCAAGGCTTGATCAAATGATGATTGTGAGCTCAAAATAATATGTTGACAAAAAAATTTGACTTTTGACTGCCAAATGACCATTTTGCCCCTGCAGTTGACTGTGAACCAAATAGGGCTTTTAACTGTGCAATTTGCCTCTGTGAGTCTTGAGACTTGACATGTAGATGCTTGAGGATATGTATAGGCCTATGGGACTTGATTAAACCATTGAAAACCTCCAATTCCTTGAAAGAAACAAAACCCTAATTTTGACTGGCTTTAGGAGCATTTGGACTGTGCAATCCTTGAGAAGTCTTGAACAATTTGAAGATCATTCTTGACAAATCTTGAGGAATATGTGAGGGAAAATTTTGGGGTACAACAACCGGTTTAGAGGAAGATCCAAAGCCAGAAGTTATTGTAGCAACCTTACATATGAAGCGGTCCGACATTGTATATAATTGGGAAACGAGGAGTGGAGTCAAAGGTTTTTTGGTTAAATTTCTGTTGGAGAAGGCTCAACTATTTCTGGAGGCTATAAGTTTTCAAGATTTTGAGGAAATCTTGGATATTCTAATCTATGGGTTGGTATTATTCTCTAATCCAGACCAACTCATAGATGCCAACGCCATCAAAAGTTTTTGTGTTCATAATCTTGTGCCTACCTTGCTCGGAGACATTCTACATTCCCTTCACACTCGTACTATGAAGAGGAAAGGCACCCTCATGTGTTGTATTCCTCTGCTATCCAGGTGGTTTATTTTGCACCTTCCCTAATTATTAATGAAGAATGAATAATTTTGAGGATGTCGTAAAGACTAATGTCACTTTCTCATACAAATATCTACTGGTGTTCCCAATCTCACGAGGATATCACTATCATTGATTGTTGTGGGGAATTCCATAATGTTCCACTCCTTGGCATTAGGGGAGGTATTACTTACAACCCTTCTCTGGCTCTACGTCAATTTGGTTACGCTTAAAGAAATGGTCCCCATGGCGCACTTATCCAGGGTATTGTGTTCGATTACGAAAATGATCCTCAAGGTTATATTTAGAGGTTTATACATTCTTGGGGCATGGTAAGCAAGATTGATAGTAAGACTTTAGGACAAAAGAAATCCATCCCTCTGGAGCCTTATCTCAAATGGGTACAAACTCGCGCTTAAAACCTAATGATGCCATATCCAATTGTTCTACCAGTGATCATGGAGCCTATTATCGAAGGAGACGTTTATCTCACCATCCTCCATTCACACATGCCCACTAACCTTGAAGAATTACAGAAGTCTTGCATTCAAATTAAGGGAGAACATGACACCTTTGAAGCTCAATTCTATGCAAGCGAAAAGAAAGTGTTGGAACTTACAAAGCAACTTCACGAGGAGCAGAGTCTTAATGCTTACATCAACACAAAGAGGAAGCGTCCATGGGAGACTTGAATTTCAGATTTTAGGAGTTCATTTTGTTGTCTCTTTGAGACCTTTTTGTTTCATTGTAAGCCTAAAAGGCAATTGTAATTTTGAACTTACTAATAAAATCTTTTTTTTCTGTTTCCTCTTGGTTAGAAAATTTAAATCTCCTAAGGTCCTTGAAAACATTTGCATTTACATATCATGCATCATTACATGACATTTTTTCCATACAGGTTTCTCATTTTCTCGCTGTTTATTTCAACATAAAAATGGCCCTCGAACAAACTGTTAAGGATCTCCAGGCTCAACATGCACAAGTTCAAGAGACTCTTCTGAATCTGGCACAGGGGAAGAAAGATCTGATGGCACTCTTCGCCAAGAAAAAGAAGACCAAGAAGTCGGTTGTTATGCTCAATATGGGGAGAAGGATCAAAGGTCCTACTCAACCAGTTCAAGTGGATGATATCTCCTCTGAGGAAAATGACAACCAGGAAGAAGAGGGTAGGAGAATCAGGCCTGAACGAAGGAACAATTAGGTTTCTGAAGATGAAGACTATTCTAACAAATAGTATCCTCCTGTAGATGACAAGTACAAGCAGTTGGAGGATAGACTCAAGGATATGGAAATCCAAAAGATGTCTGGATTGGATTTTGGTGAACTAGGTTTGGTTCCGGGAGTGGTCATCCCACATAAGTTCAAGGTCTCCATCTTTGCTAAATATGATGGGGTCTCTTGTCCTAAACTCCATTTTGAGGTTGTATATCTGAAAGACCCAACCTCACACTGCTGACCAGAAATTATGGGTCTATTTCTTCCAAGAAAGTTTGGTTGAGAATCAACTAGAATGGTTCTATCAGCTGGAGGCGACCAACATCCATACATGGGATGACTTGGCTGCTGCTTTCTATAAGTAGTATCAATATAACGGTGATCTGGCACCGACTCGAGTGCAACTGCAAAACATGTCAATGGGCTCGAATGAAGGGTTCAAGGAATATGCACAGAAATGGAGCGACTTGGATGGAAGGGTGCAACCTCCTTTGATTGATCGGGAAATGGTAGATATGTTCATGGGCACTCTGAGAGGCTCGTTCTTTAATCTGTTGATTGGAAGATTTTCGTCTGGTTTTACGAAGATGATTTTGACTGGGGAAAGAATCGAAAGTGGTATCAAGAGTGGGAAGATCCCGATGGCTACATCTTCTAATGTTGTAAAGAAGTCATTCAGTGGTAAAAAATAAGCCAATGCTATCTATAGGAGCCATAGTAAAAGTGATCGGCATCAGTCTGTGGGAGTGGTGTTGATTTCCAATCCAGCGCTTGTTCAACAACAACAATAGGGTAACCGACGAAGGCCAGACGCTCTATCGATGTAGTTTACCAAAATTGGCATGCCTTTATCTCAGGAATTACAACATTTATTGAAGGTCAAACTCATTTCACTATGGGATCCTCCTCAGAATCCCAACACATCCTCTCCCAAGTATAATCTGAACGTAAGGTGTGCTTATCATTCGAATAGTCTTGGGCACGACACCAACAATTATTGGGCCCTAAAGAACAAGATTCAGGATATAATCAATAATAAGGAAATCAAGTTCGATCCTTCGGAGACTCTAAACATTATTACTACACCTATGCCTAAGCATGTCAAGGGCATAAGTGCTATTGAAGATGTTTTGTATGTTACCTCCGTAAATGATATGGTCATTCCTCTCTCTATGATCAAGAAGAATTTGTTACAAGCTGGTTAATTTTCAGGTTATGCTGAAGAATGTTATTGTTGTGCAGTCCAACCCAATGGTTGCGGGTTAGTGAAGGAAGGTGTTCATCTCCTGATGGATGAACATGTTATTTTGATTGAAAAATTTTCGTCTACTGAAGATTTATGCCGAGATTTGTCTGTCGTATCTGGTACTCCTTTCAGGATCACTTTTAAGGGTCCTGTAAGGATTACCGTTAATCCAAAATTTGCTCCATTAATCATTACAACACCTGGGCCCATCCCATATTCCTCGGAAAAGTCTATTCCATGGAATTATGGGTCTAACGTCTATTACCATGGCGTTAAAGAAGAATTATCTGATGAAGATGATGAAGAGGTTAATCCCAGCATTCTCAATATTGCAGGGACTAGCAAAATTACCAGAAACGAAAGGATTTTCTCCCCAGAAATATCTCCTCCTGTGCAGGTCATGGTTACCAAGACAACTGTCGAGGCTCGGGGTAAAGAGCTGATGATAGAGCCTGCCCGAACAAAGGTACCAAAAGAAGCTACGGTCAAGGATACCTCTGGACAAGATTTGGAATAGGTTTTGAAGATCATTCGTAGAAGAGATTATAAAATTGTTGAACAGATGGGGAAAACCCCGTCCAAAATATCCATGTTATCATTACTGTTGTGTTCTGAATTCCATGCGCAGGCTTTAGTTAAATTCCTGAAGACTGCTCATGTGCCGCAAGAAATTTCGACTGATCAATTGGAAGTTACATGGTGAGTTTAACAATTGATAATGGTTTTGGATTTTCTGATGCCGACCTGACTCCGGAGGGGAGAAATCATAATAGGGTATGTATATATCCATTGAATGCAGGGGCACTATGTTGGCTCATGTGTTAATTGATACTGGATCTTCTCTGAATGTTCTACCAAAAGGCGCTCTTGAGAGGCTACATTGTGAAGGGGTTGTGCTGAAGCCCAATAATATCATAGTTCGAGCTTTTGACGGATCCAAAAGAATGGTGCATGGAGAAGTGGACCTCCCAATCAAAGTGGGTTCATAAATATTTGAGTCTACCTTCTATGTAATGGAAATCCGACTGGCCTATTCTTGTCTATTGATACGCCCCTGGATCCATGGGACATGAGTTGTTACCTCAAAATTGCATCAAAAACTAAAGTATCCGGTAAAAGGAAAGGTTGTTACGGTCTGTGGAGAAGAGGAATACATGGTCATCCACTTGAATTCATTCCTATACCTGGAGATGGACGGAGAATTTATCAAGAATCCATGTCAAACCTTTGAAGTGATTTCCCCTGTTGTTGTTGAAGATGTTTCTGCTATTCCGAAGATCACCAAAACTCCGCACAAGATAGCTTCTTCAAAATATTCCAAAGCAACTATAGAAGAAGAAGGTCAAAAGGTTGTTCGTCGCGCTTATGCTGGGAGACCTCCATTTGGTATCAACAACAGCAGAGTTAATGCTATAGAGGATGGAGACTGTGATTGTGACTTCAACAGTTGGATATTCCCAACCGTTGGTGATGGGCTTGACAATTGGAAGGTAGAAGGCATCTTCCCTATCTCTTTTAATCGGGAGTAATAGCTATATTCCTGTCTTTTTGCTTTTAAAAGATTTTGGTTATGTAATAAACAATGACTTTAAACCCTGTGTCTTACCCGGGGCACAATGGTTCATTTGTTAAGGGTTGATGATTCATAAACATTGTTCATTCAATAAAAACATTGGATGTTTTGCATGCAAATTTTGTGATCTTTGTCTTTCTTTTATCTTATTGCATTTTTAATTAGCTATGTGTTCTTACACACACCCACACACTACATTACAGATCCTCGTCCACTCTGGATCTCATTGATAACGATTCTACTATTGCTGCATATGACTTTGAAAATCTGATCTACCAAGCTGATGAAAGTGAGGAAGATTTTGAAATACCTGGATAACTTTCCATACTCTTAATACAAGAAGAAAAGGCTATCCAACCACATGAAGAGCTGATCAAAATTGTAAATTTGGGTACCGAGATAGACAGAAAAGAGGTCAAGATCGATGCCAACCTAGAGAGCAATGTCAAGAACAGGTTAATTCAGATGTTGCATGAATATGTTGAGATCTTTACCAGTCGTACAAAGACATGTCAGGGCTCGATATTGATATTGTGGTTCACCGTTTGCCAATGAAGGAGGGTTGTTCTCCGATTAAGCAGAAGGTTCGTTGCATGCGTCCTGAAATGTCAGAAAAGATCAAGGTTGAGGTTATGAAGCAATTCAACATCGGATTCTTAGCAGTGACATCATGTTCTCAATGGGTTGCTAATGTTTTTTAGGTGCCAAAGAAAGATGGAAAGGCACGTATGTGCGTAGATTACAGGGATCTGAAAAGGGCGAGCCCCAAAGATGAATTCCCACTTCCATATATTGGTGTTTTGGTCGACAACACCGCTCAACACAAGGTATTTTCCTTCATGGATGGTTTTTCGGGTTATAATTAGATCAAGATGGCACCGGAAGACATGGAGAAAACTATCTTTGTCACACAGTGGGGCACTTTTTGTTACAAGGTTATGCCTTTTGGGTTGAATAACACCGGGGCAACCTATCAGCATGCCACGGTAGCTTTACTTCATGACATGATTCACCACAAGATAGAGGTATACGTCGATGATATGATAGCAAGATCACAAACTGAAGAAGAGCATCTTCATCATCTACATAAATTATTTGAAAGACTGAGGAAGTACACGCTAAGGTTAAATCTGAACAAGTGCACTTTTGGGGTGAGATCCGGTAAACTCCTGGGTTTCTTCGTCAGCGGTAAAGGTATTTAAGTTGATCCTGCAAAATTTAAAGCTATTCAGGAAATGTCGACTACCTGTACCAAGAAGGAAGTCAGAGGTTTCTTAGGATAAATGAATTATATTGCCCGTTTCATATCTCATTTGACCGCTACTTTTGAGCCAATCTTCAAGCTGCTGAAGAAAGATTAAGTAGTAAAATGGAACGATGAATGTCAAATAGCCTTAAATAAAATTAAGGAGTACCTACAAGAACCTCCGATTTTGATGTCACCAGTTGAAGGAATACCTTTAATCATGTACCCGATAGTGCTAGAGAACTCAATAAGGTGTGTACTGGGGCAACATGACGAGTCTGGTCAAAAAGAGCATGCAATATACTACCTTAGCAAAAAGTTTACCGACTGTGAAACAAGATATTCACTGCTCGAGAAAACTTGTTGTGCTTTGGCATGGGCTGCTCGTTGACTAAGATAGTATATGTTGACCCATACTACCTTGTTAATCTCTAAAATGGATCCCATCAAGTAAATATTCAAGAAGCCAACTCTCTCCAGAAGAATAGCCCGATGGCAAATGGTCTTAACAGAATTCAACATCCAGTACACCCTCAAAAAGCAATCAAAGGAAGTGTACTTGCAAATCATTTGGCACATCAAGCTGTAGATGACTATCAGTCTATAAATTTCAAATTCCCGAACGAGAATATTATGCAAATAATAGATTATGAAAAACCTGGACCGTATGAAAGACCTGAGCCAGGATCCTGATGGACTATGGTTTTTGATGGAGCTTCCAGCGCACTTGGTAACAGAATCAGTGCGGTAATTATCTCTCCTCAGGGTTATCATACGCCCTTCACTTCCATACTTTGGTTTGACTGCACCAATAATATGGCTGAATATGAATCGTGCATCATGGGCATTAAAGCTGCTACTGACTTGAGAACCAAGTTCTTAAACGTGTATGGGGACTCAGCCCTGGTAATCATCAGGTCAAGGGAGAATGGGATATGAAGCATCAAAATCTTGTCCCTTACCGAGAACATGTGCTAACCTTGATTCCATATTTCAAAGATATTACTTTTGAGCATATACCAAGAGAAGAGAATCAGCTGGTAGAATCATTAGCTACCATGTCATCCATGTCCAAGGTCATATGGGACAATGAGGCTCCCAGAATTACCATTTAAAGATTCGGAAAACCAGCACACTGCTATGAAACTGACACTGATGGAGTAGAGGAAAAAACTTGGTTTCATGAAGTGAAAAGGTACCTTGAGGCTCTAGAATACCCTGAAGGGGCATCAATTAATGATAAAAAATTCCTACGGAGGTTCTCGGCTAAGTTCTTCCTGAGCAATGGAATTTTATACAAGCGTAATCATGATTCAATTCCACTTCTTTGTGTGGACAAGAAGGAAGCAGAAGAAATTATGCAAGATATGCATGAAGGTGTCTTTGGTACTCACTTCAGTGGGCATACTATGGCTAAGAATATTTTGAGAGCGGGTTACTATTGGTCGACTATGGAAACCGACTGTCACCATAACTTAAGAACTTGTCATAAGTGCCAAATCTATGTTGATAAAGTTCATGTGCCTCCAGTGCCTCTGAATGTCTTGATTTCTCCTTGGCCATTCATAATGTGGGCATTTATATGATCGGAGAAATTAAGCATACTGCTTCTAACAGACATCAGTTCATTCTCGTCGCCATTGATTACTTTACAAAGTGGGTTGAAGCAACCTCATTCACCTCTGTCACTAAGAATATGGTCACTTGGTTCATCAAACATAACCTGATCTATCAGTATGGCATCCCCGAGAGAATCATCACGGACAATGGTACCAATCTCAACAATATAATGATCATTGAGTTCTACACTCAGTTCAAGATCAAGCACAATAACTCTTCTCCGCATCGACCAAAGATGAATGGCTCAATGGAAGCCGCCAACAAAAATATTAAGAAGATTATATATAAGATGGTTGTGACCTACAAAAACTAGCACGAGATGTTACCATTTTCTCTTCATTGCTATTGCACTTCAGTGTGAACATCAACTGGGGAAACCCCATTCTCTTTGGTCTATGGCATGGAAGTTGTCCTACATGTCGAAGTTCAGATTCCCTCTCTGAGAATCATGAAAGATGAAGACTTGGACGAAGACGAGTTGATTCAGACCAGGTTGAATCATATAAATCTAATCAACGAGAAAAGGCTTGCGGCTGTCTTTCACAGTCAGATGTATCAGAAGCGTATAATCAAGGCATTCAACAAGAAAATCAGGCATCAGGTATATCAGGATGGTGACTTGGTAATAAAGCACATCATTCTACTGCAAGGTGATCCCAGGGGAAAATAGACTCCCACTTACGAAGGGCCATTTGTGATTAAGAAAATATTTTCTGGTGGTGCTATGATATTGACCACCCTGTGAATACGGACATAGTCAAAAGATACTACGCATGAAAACAACCTGCTAGGTTAATTGGTCTAGGCAAAAATAATGGCATCCCGGCAAACCAAAAGGGTTTGGGCAAAAATTAGGGATATATATGAAAAGATTGTACACCCAGCAAGTTGAAAACCTGAAAAGGCGACTTGGGAAAAAAAGGGTATCCCGATGGGCTGAAAACTCGAAAGGGCGGTCCAGGAAAAAGTTAGGGATTAAAGCGTATGATTATGTCCCTATTGGATCACTTACAACAAGCTTTATTACCAACATCAAGTTCAAGTGGTACAGAGAAATTCATTCACTTTCTTCCGACAACAAGGGATGAGATGCTCGAAGACATATGGGCGATAGTAGAGTTGGAACCCGGCGAGATTATTCCCACATAGCTATATGTTTTGTTCTCACTTTGTAATTTTCTCATTTCACGATGATTTCCCCTTATTGGGATCTCTGTCTCTTTGTACAAAATCGCTTGTTTATAGGCAAACTATTAGTAAAAATACAGATTTCAAAACTCAAACTTTTTGTTTTTACTTTTTCTATTTTGTTTGCAAAAATTTCCAATGACTAAAATTTAATGAGCATATGCATATGAATACAATTAACTGTTAAAAAATATATGCATAAAAACAAGAATAAGCATATACTCGGGACTCTAGGGGTTGAGACAACGTTTAAGCTATCCATAAATCCCCACAGAGACACTTCCATGGGATCATCCCCCACAAAGTAGTCTTATCATAATCACCAGCAAATCACCCCAACAGATGAAAGAATGTGATCTTTTTCCGACAATTTCATCCATCTACGGAGTCCCAATCAGTACAGTTTATGGAAATTCTCTTCCCCAACTGAGTTTATTCCTTCAAAATTGTAAATTCCCCGCAAATTTATTTTTTCCAGTAGAACTCATTTCCCCAGCAAGGGTGTCTCCCCAGCAGTGTATTTCTCTGTCAACAAAGTTTATTTCCCAAGAGGGTTTATTTCCCCAACATATTACAGTCTCCCCAACTTGAGTCTGTTTCTACCACAAATTACCGGCAAAATTCCCATCTCTAGTAAAGGACAGTCCGGGTCTCTATCCTCAGAGAGTTGCTACTGAATCTAAAACTAGATCGGATATTGTTCAACCTTATTCTCTCCAGACTAGTCAGTGTCCATATCAGAAACTCAGTCAAACAACACCTCAAAAGGTTATTCATCTCTTTTATCCCCAATCGGGGTATACAAGAATCATAATCCCGAGTAGAGCAATGAACAAATAATGTTTTTGAACTCTTCTCCCAAGAAGGAATCAACATCCTCCAGCGGATTTTCCTCAAGCAAAAAACAGAAATCAATATTCCCCAGCGGAATTTCCTCAAACAGAAAGCAGGAATCCCCATCAAGATCGAAGATACACATACTCTTCATCCCCAACGAAATTCAGGGATTTATTTTCCCATATAAAGATGTTTCCTGTGTGTTTTACCCCAATTTTTGCCCCTAAGATCCCTTCACCATATCATGTCAATTCAATCACAACAAGATCACATTAGGGTTTGGTTCTTATCCCTATATTTAGCTTTTGCTCTAGGAGGAATCACCAAGCACCTTAACTTGTATTTTATGATCATCTATTTTTTGTATTGATTATCCTTTAACTAATAAATACAATGACTGTTTGCCCCAATTGTTGATGTTTTAGGCAAAATCACAATACATTCCATCAAGATTGATCTAGGGATTCATGAGTTCATTTCTGTGCCTTCCTCAACAAAGCTTCATTGAGATTAAAGCCTCGTCATTAAATATGTTTTGAATTAATGTCATGATAAATTATTTTATGATTTGTCATGCCTCAAGTTGTCAAATTTAGTTCAAAAGTAAAAGGGTTTATTGAAGAAGTTAGACCTAATTGGAGAAATCTTTGATTCATTGATCACAAATTCCTATATCCTTCAACTTTCAAGATTTGAAAGTGGTTTTGGTTTCTATTATTTCTCCTTATCATCCTCAACAAATTATATTCACATGACAAAGGTATTTGTGCAAGAAAGTTGGTCAAAATGGCAAAGGTTTCCCAAGGCATTTTCTTGCTCTAGGAGCTAGGGTTTTAAACTTCAAAGGGGTACATCTTGCTCATTTTTTGGTTTTTTTGAGTGATTCCAAAGATATCCTTCTCTTCAAAGGGTTATTAACAACTCACTTCAAAAGTTTCAAAAAAAAATTGTGTGGAAGAAACTTGATGGTGAAGAAAGATTACAAGTCCCCCAGATGAACCTTCAAATTCCCTTTATATGACTTCAAATGATCATAACTTGATCAATTTTTATCACCTTTATCCCATTATTATTCCAAAATGATCTTGAAGATGTGAAATTCTACCTTTCTTTTATATGCAAAGTGTGAAAATGGATGGAAGATGCCCTAAAGATGCAAAAGATTATAGGTCATTTCATGAAATTTTGCCAAATTCAACAAGTCATAACTCTCTCAATTTTTGGAGATTTTGAATGGTTAAAGTTTAAAAATTTCATTCAAGATATCTAATTCATACCATCTTTTTTGGTCAAGAACAAATTTCAAGTGGAAGGCCATGTTTGGATGCAAGACATTATAAGTCTTTTTTGAAGAAAAACTTAAAAAATTTCTAAGTATGGAAAGTCAACCTCTTTTTCTCAACTTTGACTCATTACAACTTTCACCTCAAACATCCATTTGATCCCATTATTTTTACGTTGTAAAACTTGTAATCTCCTCTTTCTAAAGCTTCAATAATCATGTCCTAATACCCCTTGAGTTGAGAATGTCATTGTTTGAATTTGTCAATTTGAAACTGAATTTTTCACCAAGTCGGAAATTTGAAACTCTTGTTTTGGCTTCTAATCACAAAATTGTTGCGTGTTTTTGCTCCTAAACATGTTTATTGAACTTCCAGAAGTGATTAGTGCATCAAAACACAAGGTTTGGAGGAGTTTTGATCAAAAATGTGTCACACTTTTCTCATGCTGCAGATTCACACGAATTCCCTCCAAACTTCATCATTCCACACGCTTGAGCGTCCCATTTGATTCCCTATAAATAGAGGGTCATCCCTCATTCATTTCCTCATGCTTAGAAATCCAGAATCATCCTGTCAAACTCTCTCTTGAACTCAATTTTCTATAACTACGAATCTGTTCTTACAGCTTTTCTCAATCATTTTTCTTTGTCAATTCAACTTCCTTGAACCTCACTGAAGCTAACAGAAGAAGAATTAAGCTCTAAAAATCCTTGAATCATGCTAGCCAATTCAATTTCAGAGCTCTACAACTTAACTTCAATAGGTAGATTCCTTCACTGATTCTCTCAAACTTTGATACTATTGTAAAGCTCTCATCATCCTTGTCCTAGTCGCAACACTTGTTTTTAACTGGAAGTGCATTTTGACCACTAAATTTCAAATCCCTTTTTAAAACTTTTCTGCCAAATTGCTTGAGCTACCGTTTATATAAATTTCTCGCAAAGGTGTGGTTGTCTTCGTCTTGATGTGACGGAGCGAATGGAATAGGTCTGAGCTTTTGAGTTTACAATTTGAGGGACATGTGTTTCACGTTGGCTGGAGGTTGAAGATGACCAACGTGTCATCTTCCAACCAATGATGGCGTGCCATTTTTTCTTTTTTAAAATCTGATTTTATATGTGATTCAGTGCTTTATTCAATAATGACCATGATATGCACAACGTGTCTGATCCACTGAATTAGCTTACTAACGTGTTTTGACTTTCACCCATTGGTCCACATTTTTTTTACTTTATTTTATTTTCTGATTTTTATATTTAAATTGTTTTAAACTTCAAAAATGCATAGAAAATTCATTTTTACTCTAAAAAGTCTAAAAAAATTTGGAAAATACTTTTGATTTTTCTATTTTTGATTCTTATATTATCACAATTTTATTTTGTGTTTTGGTATTTTTTTAATAATTTTTCACTTTATTTGAGTTGTTTTAAATGTTTAAAAATACTTTTCCTCATTTTTAAATTATGAAAAAAAATAGGGAAGGATCCAATGACATTTTGAAAAATATTGGTGACCTCATTTATTTTTTATTTCTGACTTTGTTATTTTTTTTTATCATTTTTGGTTTATTTTACCTACTTCTTTTAATTTTAAAAATAGTTTTTGACTTAAAAAAATTACCAAAAGTTTTATATAAATATTTGAACTCATTCCTAATTTTTCTATGGTCTTAATTATTTTTTCTTGATTAATTTGAATATAGTTGTTAATTTTCTCTCTTATTTTTATTTTATAATAATTTTAAAAACCTTTTTTTCTTTTATTTTAAACATAATTTTATTTTGTATATGTTCTGGATGATCTTGGATTAAAATTTTGATCGTGAACTTTATTAACATCATTGGATCCATGGTGTTGAGTCTAACTCCATAAAAATGGATGAATGATTTTAATAATAGTTTGATTAAATGTTTGGTTCAAATGTGGTTTATCCATTTCCCATTTCCTCTTCATCTTATCCCATTCTTATTTTACCAAACGTTATTGGAGCATGATTTACATATCATGTCTCAAAACATGAGGTGTATAGATTTCTATTGACCGTTCTCAAAATAGGTGTGTTGTACCCCAAAATTTGCCCTCTCATTTTATCAAGATTTCCCCTCACAAGACTCTTTGGACCCAAGACCAAGCTAGGGTTTGCACTGCTCAAGACATCTCCTTGCACTGTTGACCTAAATTAGGGTTTGAGTTTGCATAAGGAATTTTAGACTTCTAATGCTCAAAGTTACCTTCATACTTCATATTAGATCTACAAGATTGTCCATACCAAGTTTCAAGCCTTGAATCAAATTTTTGCCCAATCAATTGGACAGTTGGCCTAGAAATCAACTGTGTTGGGGAAAAAGTCAACTATGGCCAATATACAGTCAAACCTCATAGAATTTGATTCACATAAACATTATAGTCTCCTATTAACCATTTTATCAAGTTGGGACCACAACTCCTCAAGAAATTTGATCAGATCACCAAAAGGGCAAAATGGTCATTTTTAGGGTTTTGACTGCACAAGGGCAATTTCTGATTTTTGACCTAGCCAAGGGAAAATTGAGTTCAAGAATGGATTAAAGGACTCAATGGCATCATCTTGACCTATTCACAAGGTTCAAAAGATCTCAATTGCATTGGATTGACAGATGAATTTTTCAGTCAACTAATCAAAATTTGACTGTACACTGAAAAGTCAAACTTTGACTTTTTGGTCAAAATCAAGTGCCAAGGGTTATTTTTCATCAAGATGTGTCAAAACATGAAACTTGTTCATCAAGAAACCCAATTTTTCAAATTAGGGTTTAAAGTTGAAAATTTTCATAACTTAGAATTTTTCTAAGTTATGAAATTTTCTTAATTTTTCCTAACTTTGCCCAACATTTCCACCATGATGCAATTGAATTCAAACAAAACTTCCAACATGAAGGTTGTAGTACTCCACAAAGTCTACAACTTTTATTCACAAAGTTTTCCCAAAAGAAGCTTGGATCTCAAGTTATGAGTTTTGGAACAAGGGTCCATGAAACTTTTAACTTAGTGAAATTTTGCCCTAGTTTAGGCAGGATTTTGACCTATCTTCATGGCCATTTTTCACATAGTTCCACTTGGAATCTCAAATTGCATTTCAAAGATGGAATGTAGAGCATGTTGCAAGATTTCCAAGATGTCCAAGAACTCTCCAAACTCATTTGTGGTTAGGGAGAATCGAAGGCTTGAAGTTGGCAAAAACTCACTTTTCATCCATGGCATGTTCATATTGATACAAGTTGCAAATTCAAATCAACTTGCTTTACACTAGATTACAGGCTTCAAAACCATTCCATACTCAATAATTAAATGCAAATCCATTGGTCTAAGGTTTTGTTTTGGTCATTAGAGCATTGCACACAAGATTAATCCTTAAATAGAAAAAGAAACATTGCCATTTTTGCTTAAATTTTGCTTTATGTCAAAACAACATCCTTGAGCATTGAGCCATATCTTGTGCAGCAAATCAAATCCACCAACTGGAGGGGCCAAGAACATAGTATGTGTGATCGGTGTATTTAGAACTGACTGTTTAACGCTGGTTCGCGAAATGTCGCGGAAGCAAGAGTCGCCACCGTCTTTTATTTTCTCCAACATGGACAGGACAAAAGCACAACAAAATTCCTTATGAGATAGTTTCTCGGTTCGGGAGGTAGATTTATAGAAAGGGAAGGTATTAGCACCCTTTCTATCCATGGTTATCCATGGGCTCTTAGATACTTGCTCATTGTGTTTTCAAAATGTTTGCTTTTCAATTGTGAATGGGTTTGAAAAAAGTTTCGTTTAAAGATTTCTGAATAACTCTTGTATAAGTCCTCAAGAGTGTTTGAAAAATTGTTTTGAAAGCTTTTTGAAAGTGTCGGTGTGAAAAGAGTTTTGATTTGTTTTTGAAGAGAGCAAGTATCTATGAGTCATCTATCTACCCTAAGGAATTAGGCTGTGTAAATGTCCTTAAGGTAGTGCCATCCCACCATTGAGAGATAGGTAGCACCACCGTTGGAGGTGTTCGGGTCAATTCGATTGTAGGGACAGTATGGTCACCGAAGCAACGGTTAGGACACCTTAGAAGCTACCCTTATGTCCTTGATCCTTTTTTATTCCGAGGCAACCATTTCGAGGCAACTATTCCGAGGCAACCGTTTCGAGGCAACTTGTTTCGATGCAACTGGATCATGGACATAAGGACTTACTAAAACGTCCTATACTTGACGACCACGTTTCGAAGGCAACAGGTGAGGCGTACCCTAGAAGTGGTGTGTGGACTTGTGTGTTATTTTCAGTTTAATATTTATCTTTGATCATGGCATTGTGAGCTACGCTTGTTTTTAATTAGCATTACATTCTTTCATGCAATTTAGAATTTAAGAGTGCGGAAATTTAAATGCGGAAAAATAAATCCTACGCTATTACAAGGCGCGGGTCTATACATCGCCAAAATACAAAGACCCGTTTGATAAAAATGCGGAAAGTAAAAAGACCTAATTACTATTACAAGCCTTGAGCAGTTACATAATATTCAAAAGAAAATAATGCGCGAAAAGAATAAAAATTGAACGTCCGAGGGTTTTGACCCTTTTGAAATTAAATTGAATTAAAAGCTAATTAATTATTTAATTAAAGAAAAGAAATTGTTTTTTATGTTTTTTGTATTTATGAAATAAATAAAATTAAAATTCAAGAGAAACCCTAATTCTAAGTTATTTCAATTATTAATGAAAATATTAAAGTTGCTCTAATTTACTAATTAATTAATATACATGTTTATTTACAAAAATAAATAGTAATTATAATAATAAATAATGAGAAAAATAATTAATTAAGAAAAAGATGAAAATGTCAAAAAACCTAATTCTAGATATTTTTTATTTATTAAGAAAAGATTAAAGTTAAACCTAAATTAACTAAGTTAATTATTAATTATTTATTTACAAAAATATTTTAGTGATGAATTAATAATAATTAAATATATTTTACATTTTTTTGATTTTTTTGTTTTTATTATGAAAATTAATTAAATAAAAATAATTAAGGCAATTAAAAGAATTAAAAAGAAAAAGAAAATGAAAATATACAAACAAGGGGGGTGTCTGGCCCATTATGGAGGTAAGATTGGAGTAATTCAGGCCCACTGGAGCATAAGCTCGTTTGACTTTTCTGATCATGTGTATGATTGTTGACTGGAGTGCACCATAGAATCCACCTTCTGACCATTGGATTACTCATCAGGGCCATTTGGCAAGCATAGGCATGAGCGTATATGGTAGGCCAAGGAATGAGTGCTGCACTAGAACACATTGAAACAAAAATTATTAAGCATATGGAGGGACCTGGGAATCGAACCCAGGTCCCAATGCCTGCAGTACACGTCCCTTGCCATTTGATCCATTGCGTTCGTTTGTTAATATAATAGATGGAAAATATAATATACAAAAAACATTAGTTAGTGGTATAAACAAAAAATTATGCGCCAAATTTGAATGCTCCTATCATATGATGACACGCTGGCTTTCTTCTTCGTTTATCTGAAAATAGAAAACAAGTAGCGAGGGTTTTAAACCCCCACTAAATGAAACCTGTGAAAATAGCGATTAGAAGCTGAGTTAATATAAAAAGGGCGCTAGGGTATTATTGAATTCGTCTTGCTGCAACGATTCTGTCCATATAGGTTTGGTGGTCTAATTTTACCATATATGAGAACCCCTAATTTAAAAGTTCTGAAACCCTAGGTTTCATCCATGGCAGATTTGGATACAAGCATCTTTAGAACAATTAAATGTTACCAAAAGCTTCAGAAGATCATTATTAGTATAAATCAATATTCAAAATATAACAATGATGCATGGAAAGAAGAATACGATTATGGAAATTTTCGTGAGAAAGATGATTCTGTTCTACCGTTTCTTGGAGTATGGAAGCGTGTTCTTGATTGCAATCAATTCCTGGAAGGTTCAGCAACGTGTTAGAATGCTTTTTATGCTTTGAAACGTGCTCCAATTATGAAATCAGTTTCACAATTTCTTTGGAATTTTGGCAACTTGGTTCTGAGTTTGTGAGCAGTTTTTCGTGTGTCCTTGAATTAGGTTTCCTTGTGCATATGTAAGTGAAGCATTCTACGTCAAAAACAAGGCCCAAAAGTCCATGAATTGATGATTTCAATATTTGATTTTTCCATATATTTTTCAATCTTTTTTCATTGAAAATCTTGCCAAATGTGGATGATCTTGTCCCCTTGGATGATGCACGAAATCTTTAGCATATAATGAACATATTTGCTGCACAAAAAGATTTGAAAATGCATTATTTGATATTTTCTCATAATTAAATCTAATTAAATGAATTAATAAGAATAAAAATTCAAATAATTAATTAAAAATAAGAAAATAAATCATTTTTAGCTCAATGGGTCGTGCACAGGCTTTGGGTAATGATTCAAGGAAGAATTTGAGGCCCATTAGCAAATTTGAAGTGTTTTAGGCAAAGTTGACTTTTCAAAATTCCCAAAAATTTCCCAACTTCTCCAATGCATATCTTGCTCAATTTTTAAGCTATGATCATGTTCTTGGACATTTTGGAAAGGTCTTGAAGTCCTATAACCAATGCCTTTGGTCCCATGTCATTTTGATTTACCAATCTCAAGTTATGGTCTTTGACTTAAAGTGCCCTTTTGTTGACTTTTGAAAATTACCTATAATGTTGAAATTGATAACTTTTTGTGAGAGAATTTCTTGGACTTGAAGTGTGAATATGAGTTGTAGGAAATGTCATCCTCTTAAAAATGGGCTTTGGATGGAATTTTTTTGATAAACCATGAAGAAGTTATGCCCTGGTCAATTTGCAGTTGACTTTTCAACTGTCCAAAAATAGAAACTTTTGCATCTTGAGACCTTTTGAGCCATGCTTTGAGAAATCATGATCAAGAATTGATCAAATGATGTTTGTGGCTTCAAAATAAGATGTTGACCAAAATTTTTGACTTTTGACTGTCAAATGACCATTTTGCCCCTGCAGTTGACTGTGGAGCATTTAGGGTTTTTGACTGTGCAATTTGATACTGTGAGTCTTGAAACTTTACATATGAATGCTTGACAATGTTTATAGGCATATGGGACTTGATTGGACCCTTGAAAACCTCAATTTCTTTGCAAGAACCAAAACCCTAATTTTGACTGTGTTAGGAGGCCATTGGACTGTGTAACCCTTGAGGGATTTTGAACCATCTGGAGATTGATCTTGGCAAATCTTGAAGAATATGGGAGGGCAAATTTTGGGGTACAACAGTTGCCCCTGTTCAATCTTCTTAGACCTGAGGATGTAGATTGGCTGGCGTGCCTTTCGTAATCTGAAGGTGGAAGATGATTGAACACTAGAGTGCCTAGAAATTTGCACTCACATAGTAGAATGTTAGCAGTGTGATGACGGGAATGGGCTTACAGATGCCATTTGGAGAGATGATGGATAGGAGGATGGGCTTATAGATGCCATCTGGAGGTGTGACAGAACCTTGTCGGGAATGGGCTTATAGATGCCATTTGGAACTGTGATGGGAGGATGGGCTTATAGATGCCATCTAGGTGTCAATCGCGTAAGAGATTCCTTAGCGAGAACTTGCGTACCTGAGAAAGAAAAATAATTACCTGGCCTGTTACAGGGGTTGACCTTCAAACTCTTTGTGTAGATGTGCCCTGGCTGAATACAAGAATCAAATCTTTAAACTCTTCAGACGTGCCCTGGCAAGATACAGGAATCGAGTTCGGAGAATAGTCGTCAACAGATACACCCTGGCAAGATACATGAATCAGATCTTCAAACTCTTCAGACGTGCCCTGGAAAGATACACGAATCGAGTCTGGAATTAGTCGTCAACAGATACACCCTGGCAAGATACAGGAATCGGATCTTCAAACTCTTCAGACGTGCCCTGGCAAGATACAAGAATCGAGTCTAGAATATAGTCGTCAATAGATACACCCTGGCAAGATACAAGAATCGGATCTTCGAACTCTTCAGACGTGCCCTGGCAAGATACAGGAATCGAGTCTGGAATTAGTCGTCAACAGATACACCCTGGCAAGATACAAGAATCGGATCTTCAAACTCTTCAGACGTGCCCTGGCAAGATACAGGAATCGAGTCTGGAATATAGTCGTCAACAGATACACCCTGGCAAGACACAGGAATCAGATCTTCAAACTCTTCAGACGTGCCCTGGCAGGATACAGGAATCGAGTTTGGAATTAGTCGTCAACAGATACACCCTGGCAAGATACAGGAATCAGATCTTCAAACTCTTCAGACGTGCCCTGGCAAGATACAGGAATCGAGTCTGGAATTAGTCGTCAACAGATACACCCTGGCAAGATACAGGAATCGGATCTTTAGTTGCGACCGTTGATAGTAATCATCTTTGTACTGACCTTTGTCCTGAAAAGACAAAACGTTAGTTGTATGTAATGTCATGATGTAGGACATGCGTGATGTTCTCAGAAGGAATGAGATTGTATGTTCATGATGCGTATGTGCATGTATAATGTATGAAGATGTGATGTTCATGAATGTATTTTTGTCTAGGAAAATAAATCCTTGACGGGTGTCGGGAAGTTAAATCCTGGGCTAATGTTGAAGAGTAGTGTTCTTTGTTTCCGCTGGGGATGATGGTTGCAAGAATACCGGTAGGAGAAGATGACTCCGTTGGGGAATAAACTTGGCGAATAGAATACTCTGCGGGGAATGCTCTGTGGGGGAAAGAGGCACTTTGCTGAGGTTTGATGATAACTCCGCTGGGGATACCATTGAGCTATGTTGGGGAGATTTGATGAACTCTGCTAGGGATAGGAAGACTTTGCCGGGGACGATCTTTCCGTGGTTTTCAGTGAGGATAACCCAGTTATATCCTGATGGGGAGTAACCTTTGAATAAAGAGTCCGGGAGAGCGTTCGTACTCTGCAGGGGACAAGCTTCCAGAATCTACTGGGGATAAGCTTCAAGACCTGCTGGGGATATGGATTCCACTTTCCTGGGGAAACTTTGGAACTGTACCCGGGAAATGGCTTCACTGGATGTCCGGTATTCCGCCGGGGAACAATCTTAGATCAAGATTGTCGGGGATGCTTGTTAGGAATGTCTGTATACTCTGTTGGGGAATGTTGAGATCTTCTGGAGGATACCCAACTTCCTTAAGGCTGACTGAGTATAACTCTGCTCGGGGAGAGTATTACTGACTTGCTGGAGATATTGTGCCTTGTTAGGGCTGATGGGAGACCAACTGCTTGGGAGAGAATTGTTGATTCTTGGCTCACTCTCTGGGGAATTAAGATATCTTGGTTACATTCTTCAGCCGAATTTACCTTGGTACCTTGGTGGACAGAGCAATTAGATCGCTTTAGACAACTCATTATTGCCCCTGTTTCTGATGTTACCTGTAATTAATCCTTCGTTTCGCATGCAAACATTTAGGAGTTAGCAATTAGTGTCAAATACATATATCACAATTTTAACATTGGACGTTCTTCGCAAAACAAAACAGAAAAAGGAAAAAACAATTGGCAATTGGTCTGAAAAGTGAATTTGTATTGATTTTTTGAATTTGCCTGTAAATAGGCGTTTATATACAAGGGGCTGACGTCCTAGTAAGAGAACACCGCCGAACAACAAAGTTTATACAATTTTACAAAAAACAAAAACAGCTGTGTGAAAAGAATAATCCCACTGGGTTCCAACTCTGCTATCGCCTTTATATCTTCGAGCGTCTCATCACTTGGCTGCTCGGTTGAAGATGAAGCTGACTAATCGATGCCGTCTGAACTTGATAGTTGATACCGGATTCTGGATGCAAGGTAATCCAATGAGACATAGTATTACGCTTTAATCCCTAACTTTTGCCTGGACCGCCCTTTCGGGTTTTCAGTCCACCGGGATACCCATTTTTGCCCAAGCCGCCTTTTCAGGTTTTCGACTTGCCGGGTGTACAGTTTTTCATTTCATCCCTCATTTTGCCCGAACCCTTTTGGTTCGCCGGGAAGCCCTAATTTTTGCCTAGGTATGTCAACCTAGCGGGTCTTTTGTCATGCGTAGTATCTTTTTACTATGTCTGCATTGGCAGGGTGAGGAAGGTCGTCACCAGCCATGGTGGTTAGAATCATGGCTCCTCCTGAGAAGACATGTTTAACCACAAATGGCCCTTCGTACGTAGGGGTCCATTTGCCCCTGGGATCACTTTGAGGGAGAATGATGCGTTTGATTACCAGGTCCCCAACTTGATACTCTTGTGGTCTGACTTTCTTGTTAAAGGCACTGATCATCCGTTTTTGGTACGTTTGACCATGACAAATAGCGGTGAGTCTCTTTTCGTCAATTAGGTTTAATTGATCAAGTCGAGTCTGGATCCAGTCATCTTCGCTCAAGCCTGCATCCTTCATTATCTGGAGAGAGGGTATCTGAACTTCAATCGGCAAGACTACCTCCATGCCATAGACCAAGGAAAAGGGAGTTGCCCCGGTTGACGTTCTTGCTGAGGTACGGTACCCATGAAGAGCGAACGGTAACATCTCGTGCCAATCTTTATAGGTCACTGTCATCTTCTGCACAATCTTCTTGATATTCTTATTAGCTGCTTCTACAGCCCCATTCATCTTCGGCCGGTAAGGAGAAGAGTTGTGGTGCTATATTTTGAATTGCTCGCAGAGCTTAGTGATCATCTTGTTGTTAAGATTAGTACCATTGTCCGTAATGATCCTTTCCGGGACGCCGTATCGACATATCAGATTATGACGAATGAACCGTGCCACGACATTCTTGGTTACAGTGGCGTAAGAAGCTGCTTCAACCCACTTTGTAAAGTAATCAATCGCTACCAGGATGAAGCGATGCCCGTTAGATGCCGTAGGTTTAATCTCGCTGATCATATCAATTCTCCACATTGCAAAAGGCCACGGTGCAGTCAAGACATTCAGAGGAACTGGAGGAACGTGCACCTTATCTGCATAAATCTGGCATTTATGACATGTCCGAGAATGTTGGTAACAGTCGGCTTCCATTGTGGACCAGAAATATCCTGCCCGAAGGATTTTCTTTGCCATGGTATGTCCACTGGAATGTGTTCCGAAGGTACCTTCATGTAGCTCTGTCATGATCCTTTCTGCTTCAGCTTTATCCACACAACGCAGTAAGGTCGAATCATGGTTTCACTTGTAAAGAATGCCATTGCTGAGGAAGAACTTTGCAGCGAACCTTCTCAGAAACTTCTTGTCGTTAACAGATGCACCCTCAGGGTATTCTTGAGCTTCCAGATATCTCTTCACCTCATGATACCAGGGTTTTTCAGTTTCCACCTCAGCCTCAAGATCATAACAATATGCAGGTTCGTCCAGTTTCCAGATAATGATCCCGGGAGCCTCATTGTCCCACTTGACTTTGAACATGGAAGACATCGTAGCTAACGCGTCCGCCAACTGATTCTCCTCTCTTGGGAAGTGTTCAAAAGTTATCTTTGTGAAATGGGGGATCAATTTCAACACGCATTCTTTGTAAGGAATAAGGTTTGGGTGTTTCGTATCCCACTCGCCTTTGATCTGATTGATCACGAGAGCGGAATCTCCGAAGACACTCAGAAACTTGATCCTTAAGTCAATTGCAGCTTGAAGGCCCATGATGCATGCCTCATACTCCGCCATGTTGTTGGTGCAGTTGAAACACAGCCGGGAAGTAAGTGGAGTATGAGTGCCTTGAGGGGATATGATCACAGCGCCGATGCCGTTACCCAAAGCGTTGGAGGCTCCGTCAAAGTGCATAGACCATCGAGATCCTTCCTCAGGTCCTTCATCCGGTCCAGGTACTTCACAATCAGTTACTACCATGATGTTCTCATCTGGAAACTCAAAGTTCATTGACTGGTAGTCGTCCAATGCCTGGTGTGCCAAGTGGTCTGCCAATACACTTCCCTTAATTGCTTTCTGAGTCGTGTACTGGATGTCGTATTCTGTCAAGATCATCTGCCATCTTGCTATCCTTCCAGACAGAGCAGGCTTTTCGAATATGTACTTTATTGGATCCATTTTAGAAATCAATAGAGTAGTGTGAGTCAGCATATACTGTTTCAGCCGGCGAGCAGCCCATACCAAAGTGCAGCAAGTTTTCTAGAGCAGTGAGTATCGGGTCTCACAGTCGGTAAACTTTTTGCTAAGGTAATAAATGGCGTGCTCTTTTCGGCCAGACTCGTCATGCTGCCCTAGCACACACCCCATTGAGCTGTCAAGTACTGTCAGGTATAGTATTAGAGGTCTCCCTTCAACCGGTGGCATAAGAATGGGTGGTTCTTGGAGATACTCTTTGATTCTGTCGAAAGCGGCCTGACATTCAACATTCCAACGTACTACCTGATCTTTTTTCAGCAGCTTGAAGATTGGCTCACAGGTAGCAGTTAGGTGCGAGATGAATCGGGAAATGTAATTCAGACGTCCCAGAAAGCCTCTGACTTCTTTCTCTGCCTTGGGAACTGGCATCTCTTGTATGGCTTTAACCTTGGCAGGGTCCACTTGAATACCTTTGTCGCTCACGACGAAGCCTAGCAATTTTCCAAATCTCACCCCAAATGTGCACTTGTTTGGGTTCAACCTCAGCTTGTACAACTTCAGACGGTCAAACAGCTTTTGTAAATGGTCAAGGTGTTCCTCCTCAGTTTGGGACCTTGCAATCATATCTTCGACGTACACTTCAATCTCATGATGGATCATGTCATGAAATAAAGCAACCATGGCTTGTTGGTAGGTTGCCCCAGCATTTTTCAACCCGAATGGCATGACCTTGTAGCAGAAGGTGCCCCACTGAGTAACAAAGGTAGTCTTTTCCATATCTTCAGGAGCCATCTTGATCTGATTATAACCTGAAAAACCATCCATGAAGGAGAACACCTTGTGCTGAGCAGTATTGTCAACCAGAACATCAATGTGAGGTAGGGGGAAGTCATCCTTGGGGCTGGCCCTGTTCAGATCCCTGTAGTCGACACACATTCTGACCTTATCATCCTTCTTTGGCACCGGCACCACATTGGCAACCCACTGAGGGTAAGAAGTCACTGCAAGAAACCCGGCATCAAATTGCTTCATAACCTCAGCTTTGATCTTCTCGGACATCTCTGGACGCATACGATGGCACTTTTGTTTAACCGGAGGGCAGTCTTCCTTGGTAGGCAGGTGATGGACCACAATGTCAGTATCCAACCCCGGCATGTCTTCGTAGGACCAGGCAAAGATTTCCACATAGTCATGCAGCATCTGAACCAACCGTTGTTTTACACTGAGTTCCAGATTGGCACCAATCTTAACTTCCTTTCTATCTGTTTCAGTACCCAGATTTATCGTTTCCACTGGCTCTTCATGTGGCTGAATGGCCCTCTCTTCCTGGAGTAACAGTCTTGCAAGCTCACCAGGCACTTTGCAATCATCTTCACCTTCGTCTTCGGCTAAGTTGATCGGATTTTCAAAGTCATAACTGGCAGTAGCAGAGTCGTTACCAGTGAGATCCAGAGTGGATTGAAACCTGTATGAGTGAGTGTGTGTAAATATAGCTGTTTTGCAATAAGTAAAGGAAGAAAGAAAAGGAGCACAAGATTTGCAATGCGAAAAACGTCCAATGTCTTTATTCATGATATATGGAAATGACAAGTAATGAGCCCTCACAAATGAAGCCAACGGTGCCCCGGGTAAGACACCGGGCCATAAAGTTTCAATTTATTGTTCATTAAAAACAAAGGAATTCATTACTGCGTAACAAAAGTAACAGGTATGTGGTCTTTTGCAGTCCAATTGTTCAGTCCCCCGTCGGCCGTTGGGCAGATCCAACTGTTGAACTCAGATTCCTCCACTTCGTCACCATCCCTGATAGCATTCACCCCATGGTCAGGTAGGGGAGCTGTCACCACATTAGGCTTCTCAGGCGCCTTAAACTGAACCTCTTTAGCATCGATAAGATCCTGCACCTTATTTCTCAGGGCCCAACAATCATCAGTAGAATGCCCCGGGCTATCAGAGTGATAAGCACAGCGGGCATTGGGATTATACTTCGGAGAGGTCGTGTTCACCACCTTTGGAGCCTCTCTGACGGTTACCAAGTTGGTCGATAGCAGTTGCGGCAAGATCTGTGACAAGGTCATACTAAGCCGAGTATATTCTCTTCTGGGCCTC
The DNA here is from genome assembly GCA_948472305.1 of Vicia faba. NCBI lineage: Eukaryota > Viridiplantae > Streptophyta > Magnoliopsida > Fabales > Fabaceae > Vicia > Vicia faba. Next base: position 33,745,010 of record OX451739.1, read on the forward strand.
TCACCCCTTGGTTGGTTAGGTTGCCGAGGAGCGGCAGCAGGCTTAGCAATTACCACCACGTTGACAGCTTGGCGGCGCTCTGGTTTGTTTTGCCTTATGGGCCCATACACAACACTGGATTCCTTTTTGAAAGGCTTTTTCTCAGAACTTGAGGACCCACCTTTCTGAATTTTCCCTGATTTCATACCAGCCTCTATCCTTTCCCCAGTCAGGATGAGATCTGTAAACCCTGCAGATGAATTGCCAATGAGATGATTGAAGAACGGCCCGAATAGGGTCCCCAAGAACATGTCTACAAGTTCACGGTCGGTTAACGGTGGCTGCACCCTGCCATCCAGGTCCCTCCACTTCTGCGCATACTCTTTAAAACCTTCTCCCGATCCTAGCGACATACCCTGGAGTTGGGTACGTGTAGGAGCGAGGTCGGCATTATACTGATACTGCTTGTAAAAAGCAGTAGCCAATTCCTCCCAGTTACGAACCTTGGTTCCATCCAGCTGATAGAACCATTCGAGATGAGTCCCTGAAAGACTCTCCTGGAAGAAATGGATCCACAAGTTCTTGTCCATAGTATACGGCTGAATCTTCCGCACATAAGATCTGAGATGTAGCTTAGGGCAGGACGCCCCGTCATACTTTGCGAAAGATGGTGCTTTGAACTTGTGTGGGATCACCACACCAGAAGATAAACCCAAGTCTCTGAAATCCAAACCAGGCACTTGTTGAATTTCCATGGCATTCAGACGATCCTCTAACTGCTTGTACTTGTCTTCAGCTGGAGGATACTGCTCTTCATTAAAATCAGTCTCGTTGTCAGAGACCACCGGACTAGGAACCCTTCCCCCTTGGGGACTACCTTTTCCTACAGAAGAACCAGCTTGATCAACCTCATTCTGCAGCGTGTTACCAAACCTCCGGCCAGTGTTGAATAGTACAGTTCTCTTCTTCTTCTTCTTGACCAACAGAGCCTTCAATTCCTCCTGCCCTTGGGCTAAACTCATGATCAGCTCTTGAAATTGGGTGTTCTGAGCCTGAAGGGCCTTGATGGATTGCTCAGTAGATGATTCAGGATTCATGATGGCGAGCTGAAATAAACAGCGAAGAACATTAAGCAACCTGTAAAGAAGAGTACCTGCTATGCACATGATGCATGATATGTGTTTATGCAATGCATTCAAGGGTTCGAAAGTTCAAATTTGTCGTAGACAAAAGGAACACACGTTATCATTAGGAAATAATTGTTCAGTACATCAAGGCCTCATGGGCAAATATTACAAAGTAAATCAATCCCAAAAGACACTGCGCATCCTCTTTGGAGCTATATAAGTGTTGAGAGTCTTTTCCTCGTGCAGTAGGCGGGTGAGCTCCAAGACCTTCTTCTCACTGGCATGTAGACTGGACTCAAGAGAATTCCGTTCTTCCTTAAGCTGGATCCAGCTCTTCTGCATTTCTTCCCAAGATGTAGGCATGTCAGGATGTTGAATGGTGTAGGACACCTCTCCTTCCAACACTGGCTCTTTGATCACAGGGAGAACATGAGGATATGGCATCACTAACTTCTGGGAGCGGGCTCGTACCCACTTGAGATAAGGTTCCAACGGGATGGAGTTCCTGTGCCCCAGTGTCTTGCTGTCTACCTTGTTGGGCATCCTCCAAGCTCTAATAAATCTCTGGCGAAGTCCTTGTGCATCGTTGTCGAAGTAAAAAACTATGTCAGGAATTAACATGTCATGAGGGCCATCCCTCCGAGCATAACCAAACTGTCTCCAAGCCAGACACGGGTTGTAAGTAATACCTCCTCTGATTCCAAGTAAAGGAACATTAGGAAACTCCCCGCAACGATCAATGATAGTGACATCTTCTCTGGACCGAGAACACCAATGTATATCAGCATGTGTAAGAGTCATTAACCGTTGTGACCATCTCAAACCCCGCTCATTCTTCAAAATTGATTGTGGAAGGTGCGAAATAAACCACCTTCCCAGGAGAGGAGTGCAGCACATAAGAACACCTTTTTTTCTCATGGTTCGAGTGTAACATGAGTGAAGGATGTCCCCAAGCAACGTAGGTATAGGGTTCCTAGACATGAAGACCTTGACAGCATTGATATCTATAAGCTGATCGGGATTCGGGAACAAAACCAATCCATAGACAAGGAGGGCCACAACCTCTTCAAAGGCTTGTAGGTCAAGGGAATTCCAACATTCTTGGGCCTTCTCAAACAGAAACCTGGCCAAGAATCCTTTGATACCACTTCTAACTTCCCAATGTCCCTTGATGTCAGATGGTTGTAGGCGTAGTGCTTTAGCAATCTCTTCAAGTTTGGGTTCCTTTTCTGTACCGTTGTAGGGTAGTTGACTAAGGATAGGGATCTTCAGAAGCCGGGAGAACTCTTCCAATGTAGGCACCAGTTGATAGTCCAGGAAAGTAAAACAGTGATACAGAGGGTCAAAGAACTGGAAGAGGACCTTTATCATATCTTCCTCAATGTTGGTGTTGACCAAACTGATGAGTCTTCCATGCCTCTCACTGAAAGAAGAGCTCTCGGGAATCCTGGATATAAGTTCCTTGAGCTGAGGAGGGATCCTTACAAGGCTGGTCTGAATTGTCTTTCTGCGGATAGTTTCCATGTCCTACAAAACAAGAACAAAAATGAAGATTCGAACCCATGAAATGGTTAGTCAATGCATATGATGTTGTATGATGTTATGATGCTATGATAAAAACACACCACAAGTATTCACAAAAGCAAACATGGTAAGGCACACAAGTCACACAACAACCCTTAGAGTTTAGGCCAGCATGGGGTCTGGGTATTACCCTCTTGAAGTTGGTGGGCTCAACCTGTCCTATCAGAAGTAATCGGGTTCTAAGGGTCCCAATATCATTGTATTGTTTTCATTGTTCATCGTTTCGATTTATCCACTGAACTGGCGACCAAAATATTCCAAGAAAACAACCCTCAATTGAGTGTAGTATCGAGTATCAACCAACCTCGGACTGCACCAAAGTCAGTTATCTCACTACCTTAAAGAGGCCAAGATGGTTCAATTAAGGTTCCTAAGGTCAGTTGATGCTTCACGACACCACGCGGCGGCCCCGTACTCTCCTTGACTGGACTCAAGGGTTACCGGTACTCACCAAAGTGCTACATCAACGTAGCAGACTGTTTCAACCATGTCGGTATACCCTGCACAATTCCCTCACAGTCTTGTTGCTACTTTCTAAGAAGGTATCCCCCCAGATCCGGGTTAGGATCTATAGAACTCCTAAAACAGTACCCACAATAATAAAGCAAACAATTCAGACAATTGAAAACACAAGTGATCTTAGTCCTAAGGTACACCTCACTTTATAAGTATCCCCAGCAGAGTCGCCAGTTCTGTGATCGGTGGATTTAGAACTGACTGTTTAACGCTGGTTCGCGAAATGTCGCGGAAGCAAGAGTCGCCACCGTCTTTTATTTTCTCCAACATGGACAGGACAAAAGCACAGCAAAATTCCTTATGAGATAGTTTCTCGGTTCGGGAGGTAGATTTATAGAAAGGGAAGGTATTAGCACCCTTTCTATCCATGGTTATCCATGGGCTCTTAGATACTTGCTCATTGTGTTTTCAAAATGTTTGCTTTTCAATTGTGAATGGGTTTGAAAAAAGTTTCGTTTAAAGATTTCTGAATAACTCTTGTATAAGTCCTCAAGAGTGCTTGAAAAATTGTTTTGAAAGATTTTTGAAAGTGTCGGTGTGAAAAGAGTTTTGATTTGTTTTTGAAGAGAGCAAGTATCTATGAGTCATCTACCTACCCTAAGGAATTAGGCTGTGTAAATGTCCTTAAGGTAGTGCCATCCCACCATTGAGAGATAGGTAGCACCACCGTTGGAGGTGTTCGGGTCAATTCGATTGTAGGGACAGTATGGTCACCGAAGCAACGGTTAGGACACCTTAGAAGCTACCCTTATGTCCTTGATCCTTTTTTATTCCGAGGCAACCATTTCGAGGCAACTATTCTGAGGCAACCGTTTCGAGGAAACTTGTTTCGATGCAACTGGATCATGGACATAAGGACTTACTAAAACGTCCTATACTTGACGACCACAGGTGAGGCGTACCCTAGAAGTGGTTTGTGGACTTGTGTGTTAGTTTCAGTTTAATATTTATCTTTGATCATGGCATTGTGAGCTACGCTTGTTTTTAATTAGCATTACATTCTTTCATGCAATTTAGAATTTAAGAGTGCGGAAATTTAAATGCGGAAAGAAAAATCCTACGCTATTACAAGGCGCGGGTCTATACATCGCCAAAATACAAAGACCCGTTTGATAAAAATGCGGAAAGTAAAAAGACCTAATTACTATTACAAGCCTTGAGCAGTTACATAATATTCAAAAGAAAATAATGCGCGAAAAGAATAAAAATTGAACGTCCGAGGGTTTTGACCCTTTTGAAATTAAATTGAATTAAAAGCTAATTAATTATTTAATTAAAGAAAATAATTTTTTTTAATGTTTTTTGTATTTATGAAATAAAAAAAATTAAAATTCAAGAGAAACCCTAATTCTAAGTTATTTCAATTATTAATGAAAATATTAAAGTTGCTCTAATTTACTAATTAATTAATATACATGTTTATTTACAAAAATAAATAGTAATTATAATAATAAATAATGAGAAAAATAATTAATTAAGAAAAAGATGAAAATGTCAAAAACCCTAATTCTAGATATTTTTTATTTATTAAGAAAATATTAAAGTTAAACCTAAATTAACTAATTTAATTATTAATTATTTATTTACAAAAATATTTTAGTGATGAATTAATAATAATTAAATATATTTTACATTTTTTTGATTTTTTTGTTTTTATTATGAAAATTAATTATTTGAGGTGAATTAAATAAAAATAATTAAGGCAATTAAAAGAATTAAAAAGAAAAAGAAAATGAAAATATACAAACAAGGTGGGTGTCTGGCCCATTATGGAGGTAAGATTGGAGTAATTCAGGCCCACTGGAGCATAAGCTCGTTTGACTTTTCTGATCATGTGTATGATTGTTGACTGTAGTGCACCATAGAATCCACCTTCTGACCATTGGATTACTCATCAGGGCCATTTGGCAAGCATAGGCATGAGCGTATATGGTAGGCCATGGAATGAGTGCTGCACTAGAACACATTGAAACAAAAATTATTAAGCATATGGGGGGACCTGGGAATCGAACCCAGGTCCCAATGCCTGCAGTACATGTCCCTTGCCATTTGATCCATTGCGTTTGTTTGTTAATATAATAGATGGAAAATATAATATACAAAAAACATTAGTTAGTGGTATAAACAAAAAATTACGCGCCAAATTTGAATGCTCCTATCATATGATGACACACTGGCTTTCTTCTTCGTTTATCTGCAAATAGAAAACAAGTAGCGGGGGTTTTAAACCCCCCACTAAATGAAACCTGTGAAAATAGCGATTAGAAGCTGAGTTAATATAAAAAGGGCGCGAGGGCATTATTGGATTCGTCTTGCTGCAACGATTCTGTCCATATAGGTTTGGTGGTCTAATTTTACCATATATGAGAACCCCTAATTTAAAAGTTCTGAAACCCTAGGTTTCATCCATGGCAGATTTGGATACAAGCATCTTTAGAACAATTAAACGTTACCAAAAGCTTCAGAAGATCATTATTAGTATAAATCAATATTCAAAATATAACAATGATGCATGGAAAGCAGAATTCGATTATGGAAATTTTCGTGAGAAAGATGATTCTGTTCTACCGTTTCTTGGAGTATGGAAGCGTGTTCTTGATTGCAATCAATTCCTGGAAGGTTCAGCAATGTGTTAGAATGCTTTTTATGCTTTGAAACGTGCTCCAATTATGAAATCAGTTTCACAATTTCTTTGGAATTTTGGCAACTTGGTTCTGAGTTTGTGAGCAGTTTTTCGTGTGTCCTTGAATTAGGTTTCCTTGTGCATATGTAAGTGAAGCATTCTAGGTCAAAAACAAGGCCCAAAAGTCCATGAATTGATGATTTCAATATTTGATTTTTCCATATATTTATCAATCTTTTTTCATTGAAAATCTTGCCAAATGTGGATGATCTTGTCCCCTTGGATGATGCACAAAATCTTTAGCATATAATGAACATATTTGCTGCACAAAAAGATTTGAAAATGCATTATTTGATATTTTCTCATAATTAAATCTAATTAAATGAATTAATAAGAATAAAAATTCAAATAATTAATTAAAAATAAGAAAATAAATCATCTTTAGCTCAATGGGTCGTACACAGGCTTTGGGTAATGATTCAAGGAAGAATTTGAAGACCATTAGCAAATTTGAAGTGTTTTAGGCAAAGTTGACTTTTCAAAATTCCCAAAAATTTTCTAACTTCTCCAATGCATATCTTGCTCAATTTTTAAGCTATGATCATGTTCTTAGACATTTTGGAAAGGTCTTGAAGTCCTCTAACCAATGCCTTTGGTCCCATGTCATTTTGATTTACCAATATCAAGTTATGGTCTTTGACTTAAAGTGCCCTTTTGTTGACTTTTGAAAATGACCTATAATGTTGAAATTGATAACTTTTTGTGAGAGAATTTCTTGGACTTGAAGTGTGAAGATGAGTTGTAGGAAATGTCATCCTATTCAAAATGGGCTTTGGATGGAATTTTTCTGATAAACCATGAAGAAGTTATGCCCTAGTCAATTTGCAGTTGACTTTTCAACTGTCCAAAAATAGAAACTTTTGCATCTTGAGACCTTTTGAGCCATGCTTTGAGAAATCATGATCAAGAATTGATCAAATGATGTTTGTGGCTTCAAAATAAGATGTTGACCAAAATTTTTGACTTTTGACAGTCAAAAGACCATTTTGCCCCTACAATTGACTGTGGAGCATTTAGGGTTTTTGACTGTACAATTTGATGCTGTGAGTCTTGAAACTTGACATATGAATGCTTAACAATGTTTATAGGCATATGGGACTTTATTGGACCCTTGAAAACCTCAATTTCTTTGCAAGAACCAAAACCCTAATTTTGACTGTGTTAGGAGGCCATTGGACTGTGCAACCCTTGAGGGATTTTGAACCATCTGGAGATTGATCTTGGCAAATCTTGAAGAATATGGGAGGGCAAATTTTGGGGTACAACAGTATGCAAGCTGATGGATAGCATGTACAGGCCTGCTTTGCATCACTTGTCCACTTTTGCTTCATATACAAGAAACATGTCCAATATCACATAACTTAGACATCTGTGAAAACCCACTTTTGCAAGCATTTGGAACATTTTTCTCACATCCCCTTGAACCAGAATCACGACCCTTTGAACCCTCAAACCTCCCATAGCACAAAATCATCTTCATTTGGCAAAACAGGGCACTCCCTGCAGTTTGATTTCCACAGCTCAAATCCCTCGTGCGTTTTGCCTAAAATTGGTTCAAACACCTTCCATACAACCTATCCAAGCTATCCCAACCCTTAAACAATAATTGTAACTCCATTTACAAGGTTTTCCATTTTTGATTTAAGCTGGTGCAGGTTGAGTTCTGTAGGCTTATTCAAGCACATTCAAGGCAAGCTAGGCATTGGAGAAGGTCAGGGGAAGTTCAAGCAAGCTCCCAAACATCTCATGCCTCATTGAAAAGCTCCACATTGTCAGACACGAAGTCAACTGAAACAGGTTTTTGTCAACTTCCTATCTCTCTATTTAGGAACAATTAGGCTTAGGTTTGTGAATAAGAAATGTATTATCCATAGCCATGAAGCTGTACATATGCTCAGTTTTCATTTTAGTTAAGCATACTAAGAGAATTTGGTCCATGAACATCCTGAAAAAAATAGGTTAAGATTTAGGGCAAGAGAAATTCTCTCTGGTCTTTGAGAGTTAGGACAAGTTTTTTATATGGTTGAATTCGTCTTGGAAAGCTCTACAACTTTGATGTTATGTGTTTTTGCATTAGAGCACGTATGCAGGTTGTTCGTGTTTGTACAGGGCGCACGAAATTTCTGAACAAAGGTTGAAGATGAAGTCTGGCTTGGGCTGGGCTTTGGTTCTTTCACTATTTGCACCCCTCTTTTGCTGAATACACCCCTGTCCCATTTCTTCATATTTTTATGTTTTGTTATTTTATTTTCATTTCTGATTTTATTTTATTATTTCCAAACATAAAAAATACCCAAAAATATTTTTATAAATTTTCGCATTTATTTTGTATTTTATTTTTATTTTTTCTAACATAAAAAACAATTTAATTAGTATATACTTTATTTATTGAAAACTTGAAAATAATATATAATAATATTATACTTTTATTTTTATTCTTTATTTTATTTACACTAAAACAATATTGTTCAAAATATATTTTTGTCTCGTATATATTTTATTTTTATTGTACATAACTAATATAATTAATATATATATATATATACACATACTTTTATTTAATAAATACTTGAGAATGAAAATATAAAAATATTATACTTCTATTTTTATTATTATTTATACTTAAATAATACTTTCTCTAAATATATTTTATTTTTATATATACATTATTTTATTTTATCGTATATAAATAGTATATTTAATATATTTACATTCTTAAAAGAAAATTAGGGTTTTTACCCTTAATAAAAAAATAATAATAATCTTTTTTTATTTATTTCTTTCTTTTTACATTAAACATTTTTATATACATAAAAATAAACAAAACATTTTGCATATCCATAATATTTTGTATACTTATTTAATTTGTTTATTTAAGTATTATTCATTTATTTATTTATGTCATTTATTCAATTTGGATGTAATAGTAAAATTAGGGTTTTACTTTCTTGTCAAATAATCCCCATTCAAAAATTGTATCCTCCTCCGCATAATCATGTTGTAATAGTGGTAGATTTATTTTACGCATTTACGCTTTCAATTATGCCATGATTAGAGATTAGAGTTTGTATGCAAAAATCCAAAATCAACAAGTAGCTTGACCTAATACAAGACCTAAATGCATGAAAATGACAAACACAATGCACACTTGCACCCCTAGGGTTACATCCACTTGTTGCCTTAAAAATGGGCCATGATATGCATGTTGAGTACTTTGGCAAAACAAAAACAAAACAAAAGATCATAGTCCCTCGATGACGCTATCTTGGTTGCCTAAACAAAATGATCTAGTCCCTCGGAAAATTGCTAAAAATACTTAACACAATTACTATCATGGTCTATACGATGACCCACGCCTGTCCCGTTTAACATCCTAATACAAGGTTGTTTACCAAATGCAATGGTAAAACAACACTGTCAAAAGGGTTAAAAACATATAGGAAAGATCTTTGAGTAAAATAGGGTAGACAACTCTTAGTTGCTTGATCAAAAACTTGCAAAACATCCTTGCTATTTTTCAAACACACCTCACAACACAATTTTAAAATATTTCCCAAATCAAACTTTCAAAAGACATACATCTTTGTATACATTCAAACAAGAATCATTACAAAGATTGCCACAACGATGACCTCTTTTCAAAACATTTTCAAAACCACACATAAAGCACCATTTCAAACAATTGAAAAGTAAAAGCAAGTAATCTAAACAAGTAACTAAGAGCCCATGGATAACCATGGATGAAAAGGGTGCTTGCACCTTCCCTTTTCATAATCTACTCCCCGAACCCAAGAAAACATCTCAAAGGTCTTTCCTGTGCTTTTTGACCTTTCCTTAGGATAAAATAAAAAGTCGGTGGCGACTCTTGCTAAACCGAAACATTTGCGAACACAAACGCAAAACCTCAAGTCAGTTCTCCCACCGCGCCACAGAACTGGCGACTCTGCTGGGGAGAATAATAAAAATGGAGTAACCTTAGGGTTTAGATCACCTTTACATACTTATCTTGTTTGCTTTGATTGCTTTATATTTGGTTCTTTTGTTTGGGTTTGAAATCCTCTACCCGGATTTGGGAAACATTCGTAGGTAAATAGCAATACGTTGTGGAAACTGTACGGGGTATACCGACATGGTTGAAGCAATAACTATATTAGTGCGACATAATTGTGGGTAACAGTAGCCTTTGAGTCAATCAAAGAGAATACGGGGCCACTGAGTGATGTCATGAAGCACTAATGAACTCTTAGAACCTTACTTGACCATCTTGGCCTTATTAGAGGTAGTGAGATGACCGACATTGGTGCAGTCCGAAGTGGGTAGATACTCGATACTACACTCATTGAGGGTTGTTTTCTTGGAATATTTCGGTCGCCAGTTAAGTGGCTAAATTTAAACAATGAACACAAAAAATAATCCAGTGATATTGAGCTCCTTAGAACCCGGTTACTATTTATAGGACAGGTTGAGCCAACTAACTTCAAGAGGGTACTTACCTATGAAACCCCATGCAAGCTTGAAACTAGGAAATTGTGTGACTTGCTTGTACATATGCTTGTGCATACATCATGAACATCATGAAGCATCATATGCATCCACTAACCACTTCAAGGGTTTGGATCTTCATCTTTGTTCTTGTTTTGTAGGTCATGCAATCACTTCGCAGGAAAACAACTCAAGTCAACCTTGTGAGAATCCCTTCTCAACTCAAGGAGCTTACTTCCAAGATTCCAGAGAACTCTTTCTTCAGTGAAAGACATGGTAGACTTCTCAACTTGGTCAACTCCAACATGGAAGAAGACATGGTGAAGGTCCTCTTCCAGTTCTTTGACCCCCTACACCACTGTTTCACATTTCCTGATTACCAACTAGTACCTACTTTGGAGGAATTTTCCCAACTCCTGAGGATTCCTATTCTTCATCAACTACCCTACAACGGTACCGAAAGAGAACCAAAGCCTGAAGATGTTGCTCAAGCCTTACACTTGCAACCATCTGATGTCAAAGGTCATTGGGAAGTCAGAAGTGGTGTCAAGGGTTTCTTGTCAAAGTTTCTGTTTGAGAAGGCACAAGACTGTTGGAATTCTCTAGATCTACAAGCTTTTTAGGAGATTGTTGCACTTATCATCTATGGGTTGGTCTTGTTCCCAAACCCTGATCAACTTATAGATGTGAATGCTGTCAAGATTTTCATATCTCGGAATCCCGTGCCTACATTGCTTGGGGACATCCTACACTCATTCCACACACGAACAATGAGGAAAAGAGGTGTTCTCATATGCTGTACTCCTCTTCTAGCAAGGTGGTTTATTTCTCACCTTCCCAATAAGTTTTGAAGAATGAGCAGGGTTTAAGGTGGTCACAACGGTTAATGACCCTCACATATTCTTATGTTCGTTGGTGTTCTCGGTCCAGAGAAAATGTCATCATCATTGATCGTTGTGGGGAATTCCCTAATGTCCCACTACTTGGCATCAGGGGAGGCATTACCTACAACCCCTGTTTAGCTCTGAGACAATTTGGGTATGCCCGAAGGGATGGCCCTCATGACATGCTGATTCCTGACTTGGTTTTTGACTTCGACAACGACGCTCAAGGACTTCGAGAATGGTTTATCCGAGCTTGGAGGATGCCCAATAAAGTGGATAGTAAGACACTGGGACACAAGAATTCCACCCCCTTGAGCCTTATCTCAAGTGGGTACGAACCCACGCCCAGAGTCTTATGATGCCTTACCCCCACATTCTCCCCGTGATCAAAGAGCCTGTTATGGAAGGAGAGGTTCCATACACCCTCCTACATCCCGACATGCCAACATCATTGGAAGACTTGCAAAAGAGTTGGATACAGCTCAAGGAAGAACGGAACACTTTTGAAGCCAACTTCTATGCTAGTGAGAAGAAGGTTTTGGAACTTACCCGTCAACTCCATGAAGAGCAAAATCTCAACACTTACATCGCACCAAAGAGGATGCACAACGTCTTTTTACATTAAGAGCTTTGTAATATTTTGCCCATGGGGAATTTATGTACTAACAAATTTCTTCTTATTAATATGACGTGTGTTCTTTTTGTTTGAAACAACTTTGAATTTCTGAATCCTTGAATGCATTACATGAATAACATATTGTGATCGGTGGAAATAGAACTGACTGTTTAACGCTGGTTCGGGAAATGTCGCGGAAGCAAGAGTCGCCACCGTCTTTTATTTTCTCCAACATGGTCAGGACAAAAGCACAGCAAAATTCCTTATGAGATAGTTTCTTGGTTCGGGAGGTAGATTTATAGAAAGGGAAGGTGTTAGCACCCTTTCTATCCATGGTTATCCATGGGCTCTTAGGTACTTGCTCATTTGTGTTTTCAAAATGTTTGTTTGCTTTTCAAGTGTGAGTGAGTTTGAAAAAAGTTTCGTTTAAAGTTTCAGATTGACTCTTGTATCAGTCCTCAAGAGTGTTTGAAAATTTGTTTTTTGAAAGCTTTTTGAAAAGTGTCGGTGTGAAAAGAAGTTTTAATTTGTTGTGAATTAGAGCAAGTATCTACGAGTCATCTACCTACCCTAAGGAATTAGGTTGTGTAAATGTCCTTAAGGTAGTGCCATCCTATCATTGAGAGGTAGGTAGCACCACCGTTGGAGGTGTTCGGGTCAGTTCGTTAAGGGACAGTGTGGTCACCAGAGCAACAGTATGACACCTTAGAAGCTACCCCCATGCCATGTTCATGGACATGAGGACTTACTAAAACGTCCTATACTCGACGACCACGTTTCGAGGTGCAAGGCAACAGTGAGGCGTACCCTAAGAGTGGTGTGTGAATTGTGTGTCATTTTCAGTTATGTTTTATCTTGATCATGCATTGGGTGAGCTACGCTTTGATTTTATTTGGGCCATTCATTCTTTCATGTGATTAGCAGTTTAAAGGTGCGGAAATTAAAATGCGGAAAATAAAGGTCCTAGCTATTACAAGGCGTGGGTCTATACATCGCCAAATTAACAAAGACCCGATTTGAATAAAAATGCGGAAAATAAAGGTCCTAATTACTATTACAAGGCTTTGGGGCAATTACATAAAAAAAAGAACATAAGAATAAACGCGCGAAAAGGAATTAGAATCGAGAGTGCGAGGGCGTTGGACCCTTTAAAGAAATTAAATTGAAATTAAGAGGCAATTAATTATTTAATAAAGAAAGGAAATTATTTTTGATGTTTTTTTGTATTTAATGGAAATAAAGAAAATTAATTGGAATTAGAAATTAAATAAAACCATAGTTCTAAATTGTTTTTAATTATTAAAGAAAACATGTTTAAGTTTTGACCTAATTTACACTAATTATTTAATGACATATTTATTTACAAGATAATTAATAGTTAATAATAATAATAAGAAAATTTTATTTAATGAGAAAAGAATAAAAATGCTAAAAACCTAATTTTTATGTATTTTAGTTTTTTAGAAAAAAAAACATTAAAGTTGAAAACCTAAATTTAAACTAAATTGATTATTGAAAATTTATTTACAAAAATATTAATGCATTAAATATTAAATAAAACATATTTTTATTTTCATGATTTCTGATTTTTTGGTTTTATGAAAATTATTTTGTGAATTAAAAGAAACAATTAAAATAATTAAAATAAATAAAAGAGAAAAAATGAGAGAAAGAAAATACAAACAAGGGGGTATTCAGACCCAATTTGGAGGTTTGTTGAAAGCAGTTTGGCCCACTCAATTCCAGGCCTTGTTTGACTTTTGGTGGTTACGTGTGCCTCAGTTGACTAGCGCGCATGATGGAGTCCAGATTCTGGCCTTTGGATTGATCTCCTGGGCGCGTGGCAAGCAAGCAAGTGAGAGCATATGATGAACCCTGGGAAAGCATGCTGCATGGAAGCGTTTTGAGAAAAATATTATTGAAGAAATGGGGGACCTGGGAATCGAACCCAGGTCCCAATACCTGCATGACAAGTCATCTTCCACCAAGCCAAACGCGTTTCTTTGTTAGCTTAATGGAATAGAAATAATATAAGAGAAAACAAGCATTATTCTGGAATGACCAAAAAAGCGCGCCAGTATTCAAACTGACCAACCATGATCAGACACGCTGCCTTCTTCTTCGTCTTTTCCCTGTAACTAAAATCAAATAGCGGGGGTTTTAAACCCCCACTAACTGTAATACACAAAAATAGCGATTAGAGCCTGGTGGATTATAAAAAGGGCGCGAGGTAGTCAATTGATTCGTTTGGATGTCCTGAATCCAATGGTATAGGTTTGAATGGTCAATTTTACCATATGAAGAAAACCTTAAATCAAGGTTTCTGAAACCCTAACATGCGTTAATGGTGGATCACGATATAGGCAGTCATTCTTCAATTGAGTGGTACCCTTAGCTTCAGAGCAGTCATGTTAGTATAAATCAACATTAAAAATACATGTATAATGCATGAAAAGTAGAACACGATTATGAATTTTTTTGTGAAAAGTGCAACATGGTTCTACCAATTCCTTGTGCGTGGAGACTGGAAAGGTATTGAGACACGTTCAGGAAGGTCCCAGTAAGCGTTTGGTATAATTTTTGAGCTTTGAATCACACTGCAACTATGTTTTCATATTTCAATTTTTTATCAACTTTTGCAAATTGGTAGGCAGCCTCTTGAGCAATTTTTCGTTCTCCCTTAGCATTAGGTTTATGTTTGCATATGTATGTGGAAGAATTAGGTTAGAAAAAACAAGCCCAAAGCCTTTGCATTGATGATTTTGAATATTTGATTTTCATGATCTTTTTTCAATCTTTTCCATACCAATCATTGCCAATCATGGGAGATCCTTTCCTTTTTGGGTGATGCACGAAATATTGAGTACATAAAGAGTGAATATGCTGCATAAAAAGATTTGAAAGGTGGCATTTGATATTTTTTCATATTTAATTTTAATTAAGTGAATTAATATTAATAAAAATTCAAATAATTAATTAAAAATGAGAAAATAACTCCCTTGGATGTCAATGGGTCGTGCATAGCCTTTGGGTAATGATTCATGGAAGAAATTGAGGCCCATTAGCAATTTTGAGGCATTTGAAGCAAAGTTGACTTTTCAAAATTCCCAAACATTTCCCAACTTCCACAAGGCATATCTTGCTCAATTTTTAAGCTTTGATCATATTCTTGGACATTTTGGAAAGGTCTTGAAGTCCTCTAACCAATTTCTTTGGTCCCATGTCATTTTGATTTACCAATCTAAAGTTATGGTCTTTGACTTAAAGTGCCTTTTTGTTGACTTTTGAAAATGACCTATAATGTTGAGATTGATAACTTTTTGTGAGAGAATTTCTTGGACTTGAAGTGTGAAGATGAGTTGTAGGAAATGTCATTCTATTCAAAATGAGCATTGGATGGAATTTTTCTAATAAGCCATGTGGAAGTTATGCCCTTGTCAATTTGCAGTTGACTTTTTCAACTGTCCAAAAATAGAAACTTTTGCATCTTGAGCCTTTATGAGCCATGCTTTGAGAATCATGATCAAGAATTGATCAAATGATGTTTGTGGCTTCAAAATAAGATGTTGACCAAAATTTTTGACTTTTGACTATCAAATGACCATTTTGCCCCTGCAGTTGAATGTGAAGCAATTAGGGTTTTTGACTGTGCAATTTGATGCTGTGAGTCTTGAAACTTGGCATGTGGATGCTTGACAATATATGTAGGCATGTGGGACTTGATTGGACCCTTGGAAACTTCAATTTCTTTTCCAGAACCAAAACCCTAATTTTTGACTGTTAGGAGGCCATTGGACTGTGCAACCCTTGGGAGATTTTGAAGCATGATCCTAGCAAACCTTGAAGAATATGGGAGGGCAAATTTTGGGGTACAACAGTTGCCCCTGTTCAATCTTCTTAAACCTGAGGATGTAGATTGGCTGTCGTGCCTTTCGTAATCCGAAGGTGGAAGATGATTGAACACTAGAGTGCCCAGAAATTTGCGCTCACATGTTAGCAGTGTGATGGTGGGAATGGGCTTACAGATGCCATTTAGAGACTGATGGATAGGAGGATGGGCTTATAGATGCCATCTGGAAGTGTGACTGAACTTTGTCGGGAATGGGCTTATAGATTCCATTTGAAGACTGTTGGTATGTGGAGAGATGGGCTTATAGATGCCATGTTGAGGGGTGATTGATAGGTGGATGGGCTCATAGATGCCATCGGGAGGTTGTCGATCGCGTAAGAGATTCCTTAGCGAGAACTTGCGTACCTGAGAAAGAAAAATAATTACCTGGCCTGTTATAGGAGTTGGTCTTAAAATTCTTTATGTAGATGCGCCCTGGCTGGATACAGGTGTCGAATCTTCGAACTCTTCAGACGCGCCCTGGCAAGATACAGGAATCGGGTCTGGTAATGTTAGTCGTCAACAGATACACCCTGACAAGATACAGGAATCGGATCCTCAAACTCTTCAGACGCACCCTGGCAAGATACAGGAATCGGGTCTGGTAATGCTAGTCATCAACAGATACACCCTGGCAAGATACAGGAATCGGGTCTGGTAATGCTAGTCGTCAATAGATACACCCTGGCAAGATACAGGAATCGGATCCTCAAACTCTTCAGACGCACCCTGGCAAGATACATGAATCGGGTCTGGTAATGCTAGTCGTCAACAGATACACCCTGGCAAGATACAGGCATCGGATCCTCAAACTCTTCAGACGCACCCTGGAAAGATACAGGAATCGGGTCTGGTAATGCTAGTCATCAACAGATACACCCTGGCAAGATACAGGCATCAGATCCTCAAACTCTTCAGACGCACCCTGGCAAGATACAGGAATCGGGTCTGGTAATGCTAGTTGTCAACAGATACACCCTGGCAAGATACAGGCATCGGATCCTCAAACTCTTCAGACGCACCCTGGCAAGATACAGGAATCGGGTCTGGTAATGTTAGTCGTCAACAGATACACCCTGGCAAGATACAGGCATCGGATCCTCAAACTCTTCAGACGCACCCTGGCAAGATACAGGAATCGGGTCTGGTAATGCTAGTCGTCAACAGATACACCCTGGCAAGATACATGCATTGGATCCTCAAACTCTTCAGACGCACCCTGGCAAGATACAGGAATCGGGTCTGGTAATGCTAGTCGTCAACATATACACCCTGGCAAGATACAGGCATCAGATCCTCAAACTCTTCAGACTCTCCTGGGGAAATGTTTGAGATATATTGGGGAAGTGACTCCACTGAACGTTTGGTATACCGCCGGGGAACAGTCTTAGATCGAGACTGTCGGGGATGCTTGTTAAGAATGTTCGTATATTGTGCTGGGGAATGTTGAGATCTGCTGGAGGATACCCAACTTTCTTAAGGCTGACAGTATAACTTTGCTTGGGGAGAGTGTATTGACTTGCTGACTCCTCTCTGGGGAATTAAGATATACTGGTTATGTTCTTCAGCTGAAACTGCCTTGGTACCTTGATGGACAGAACAATTAGATCGCTTAGACAACTCATTATTGCCCCTGTTTCTAATGTTACCTGTAATTAATCCTTTATTTCGTATGCAAATATTTATGAGTTAACAATTAGTGTCAAATGCATATATCACAAATTGAACCTTGGACGTTCTTCGCAAAACAAAATAGAAAAAGGAAAAACAATTGGCAATTTGTCTGAAAAGTGAATTTATATTGATTTTTGAATTGCTTGTAAATAGGCGTTTTATGTACAAGAGGCTGACGTCCTAGTAAGAGAACGCCGCCAAACAAAAGAGTTTATACAATTTGTACAAAGGGAAAACAAAACAGCTATGTGAAAAGAATAATCCCACTGGGTTCCAACTCTGCTATCGCCTTTATATCTTCGAGCGTCTCATCACTTGATGACCTAACTGAAGATGAAGTTGATTGATTGATGCCTTTTGAACTTGATAGTTGATACCGGATTCTGGATGCAAGGTGATCCAATGAGACATAGTATTACGCTTTGTCCCTAACTTTTGCCTGGACCTCCCTTTCGGGTTTTCAGTCCACCGGGATACCCATTTTTGCCCAAGCCTCCTTTTCAGGTTTTCGACTTGCCGAGTGTATATATTTTTTTATTTCATCCCTCATTTTGCCCGAACCCTTTTGGTTCGCCGGGAAGCCCTAATTTTTTCCTAGGCATGTCAACCTAGCGGGTCTTTTATCATGCGTAGTATCTTTTTACTATGTCTTCATTGGCGGGGTGAGGAAGGTCGTCACCGTCCATGGTGGTCAGAATCATGGCTCCTCCTGAGAACACATGTTTAACCACAAATGGCCCTTCGTACGTAGGGGTCCATTTGCCCCTGGGATCACTCTGAGGAAGGATGATGCGTTTGATTACCAGGTCCCCAACTTGATACTCTTGTGGTCTGACTTTCTTGTTAAATGCCCTGATCATCCGTTTTTGGTACGTTTGACCATGACATATAGCAGTAAGTCTCTTTTCGTCAATTAGATTTAATTGATCAATTCGAGTCTGGATTCAGTCATCTTCACTCAGATCTGCATCCTTCATTATCCGGAGAGAGGGTATCTGGACTTCAATCGGCAAGACTGCCTCCATGCCGTAGACCAAGAAAAAAGGAGTTGCCCCGGTTGACGTTCTTGCTGAGGTACGGTACCCGTGAAGAGCAAATGGTAACATCTCGTGCCAATCTTTGTAAGTCACTGTCATCTTCTGCACAATCTTCTTGATATTCTTATTAGCTGCTTCTACAGCCCCATTCATCTTCGGCCGGTAAGGAGAAGAGTTGTGGTGCTATATCTTGAATTGCTCGCAGAGCTCAGTGATCATCTTATTATTGAGATTGGTACCGTTATCCGTAATGATCCTTTCCGGGACGCCATATCGACAGATCAGGTTATGCCGAATGAACCGTGCCACAACATTCTTGGTTACAGTGGCGTAGGAAGCTGCTTCAACCCACTTTGTAAAGTAATCGATCGCTACCAGGATGAAGCGATGCCCGTTGGATGCCGTAGGTTTAATCTCACCGATCATATCTATGCCCCACATTGCAAAAGGCCAAGGTGCAGTCAGGATATTCAGAGGGACTGGAGGAACATGCACCTTGTCTGCATAAATCTGGCATTTATGACATGTCCGAGAATGTTGGTAACAGTCAGCTTCCATTGTGGACCAGAAATACCCTGCCCGAAGGATTTTCTTTGCCATGGTATGTCCACTGGAATGCGTTCCGAAGGTACCTTCGTGTAGCTCCTCCATGATCCTTTCTGCTTCAGTCTTATCCACACAACGCAGTAAGGTCGAATCATGGTTTCGCTTGTACAGGATGCCGTTGCTAAGGAAGAACTTCGCTGCGAACCTTCTCAGAAACTTCTTATCGTTGACAGACGCACCTTCAGGGTATTCCTGAGCTTCCAAGTACCTCTTTACCTCATAGTACCAGGGTTTTTCAGTCACTACCTCAGCCTCAAGATCACAACAGTATGTCGGTTCGTCCAATTTCCAAATAATGACCCGGGGAGCCTCATTGTCCCATTTGACTTTGAACATAGAATACATCGTAGCTAATGCGTCCGCCAACTGATTCTCCTCTCTTGGGAAGTGTTCACAAGTTATCTCTGAAATGGGGGATCAATGTCAACACACATTCTCTGTAAGGAATAAGATTCGGATGTTTTGTATCCCACTCGCCTTTGATCTGATTGATCACGAGAGCGGAATCTCCGAAGACACTCAGAAACTTGATCCTTAAGTCAATTGCAGCTTGAAGACCCATGATGCATGCCTCATACTCCGCCATGTTGTTGGTGCAGTTGAAACATAACCGGGCAGTGAGTGGAGTATGAGTGCCTTGAGGGGATATGATCACAGCGCCGATACCGTTCCCTAAAGCGTTGGAGGCTCCGTCAAAGTGCATAGACCATCGGGATCCTTCCTCAGGTCCTTCATCCGGTCCAGGTACTTCACAATCAGTCACAATCATGATGCTTTCATCCGGAAACTCGAAGTTCATTGACTGATAGTCGTCTACTGCCTGATGTGCCAAGTGGTCTGCCAATACACTTCCTTTGATAGCTTTCTGAGTTGTGTACTGGATGTCGTATTCTGTCAAGATCATTTGCCATCTTGCTATCCTTCCAGACAGAGCAGGCTTTTCAAATATGTACTTTATTGGATCCATCTTTGAGATCAACAAGGTAGTGTGAGTCAGCATATACTGTCTCAGCCGGCGAGCAGCCCATACCAAAGCGCAGCAAGTTTTCTCGAGCAGTGAGTATCGGGTCTCACAGTCGGTAAACTTTTTGCTAAGGTAATAAATGGCGTGCTCTTTTCGGCCAGACTCATCATGCTGCCCCAGCACACACCCCATTGAGTTGTCAAGTACTGTCAGGTATAGTATTAGAGGTCTCCCTTCAACCGGTGGCATGAGAATGGGTGGTTCTTGGAGATACTCTTTGATTCTGTCAAAAGCGGCCTGACATTCATCATTCCAACGTACTACCTGATCTTTCTTCAACAACTTGAAGATTGGTTCACAGGTAGCAGTTAGGTGCGAGATGAATCGGGCAATGTAATTCAGACGTCCTAGGAAGCCTCTGACCTCTTTCTCTGCCTTGGGAACTGGCATCTCTTGAATGGCTTTAACCTTGGCAGGGTCCACTTGAATACCCTTGTCACTTACGACGAAGCCCAGCAACTTTCCAGACCTTACCCCGAAGGTGCACTTGTTCGGGTTCAACCTTAGCTTGTACAGTTTCAGACGGTCAAACAATTTTTGCAGATGATCAAGGTGTTCCTCCTCAGTTTGGGACCTTGCAATCATATCGTCAACATACACTTCAATCTCATGATGGATCATGTCATGAAATAAAGCAACCATGGCACGTTGGTAGGTTGCCCCAGCATTTTTCAACCCGAATGGCATGACCTTGTAGCAGAAGGTGCCCCACTGAGTAACAAAGGTAGTCTTTTCCATGTCTTCAGGAGCCATCTTGATCTGATTATAACCTGAAAAGCCATCCATAAAGGAGAACACCTTGTGCTGAGCAGTATTGTCAACAAGAACATCAATGTGAGGTAGAGGGAAGTCATCCTTGGGGCTGGCCCTGTTCAGATCCCTGTAGTCAACACACATTCTGACCTTACCATCCTTCTTCGGTACCGGCACCACATTAGCAACCCACTGAGGGTAAGAAGTCACTGCAAGAAACCCGGCATCAAACTGTTTCATAACCTCAGCTTTGATCTTCTCAGACATCTCTGGACGCATACGGCGGACCTTTTGCTTAACCGGAGGGCAGTCTTCCTTGGTAGGCAAATGATGGACCACAATGTCGGTATCCAACCCAGGCATGTCTTCGTAGGACCAGGCAAAGATCTCCACATAATCATGTAACATCTGAGTCAACCATTGTTTTACGCTGAGCTCCAGATTGGCACCAATATTAACTTCCTTCCTATCTGTCTCAGTACCCAGATTTATCGTTTCCATTGGCTCTTCATGTTGTTGAATTGCCCTCTCTTCCTGGAGTAACAGTCTTGCAAGCTCGCCAGGCACTTCGCAATCATCTTCACCTTCGTCTTCAGCTAAGTTGATCCGATTTTCGAAGTCATAACTGGCAGTAGCAGAGTCGTTACCAGTGAGATCCAGAGTGGATTGAAACCTGTATGGGTGAGTGTGTAAATATAGCTGTTTTGCAATATATAAAGAAAGAAAGAAAGAAAAGGGAGCACAAGATTTGAAATGCAAAAAAACGTCCAAGATCTTTATTCATGATATATGGAAATGACAGTTATAAGCCCTCACAAATGAAGCCAACGGTGCCCCGGGTAAGACACCGGGCCATAAAGTTTCAATTCATTGTTTATTACAAATAACAAAAACAAAGGAATTCATTACTGCGTAACAAAAGTAACAGGTGTATGATCCTTTGCGGTCCAATTGTTCAATCCACCGTTAGTCGTCGGGTAGATCCAGCTATCGAACTCCGATTCTTCCACTTCGTCTTCATCCCCAATAACATTCACTCCTGGATTGGGCAGGGGAGCTGTCACCACATTGGGCTTCTCAGGTGCCTCAAACTGTACCTTCTTTGCATCAATAAGGTCCTGCACCTTATTTCTTAGGGCCCAGCAATCATCAGTAGAATGCCCCGGGCTATCGGAGTGATAAGCACAGCGGGCATTTGGATTATACTTAGGAGATGCAGTATTCACAACCTTTGGAGCCTCTCTGACGGTCACCAAGTTGGTCGATAGCAGTTGCGGCAAGATTTGTGACAAGGTCATACTCAGCCGGGTAAATTCTCTTCTGGGTCTTTCAACCCTTGGTTGATTGGTTTGCCAAGGAGCGGCAGCAGGCTTAGCAATCACCACCGCGTTGACAGTTTGGTGGCGCTCTGGTTTATCTTGCCTTCTAGGCCTATACATAGCACTGGCCTCCTTCTTAAAAGGTTTCTTCTCAGCACTTGAAGACGCACCTTTCTGAATTTTACCGGACTTCATGCCAGCCTCTATCCTTTCCCCAGTCAGAATGAGGTCAGTGAACCCTGCAGATGAATTGCCAATAAGATGATTGAAGAACGGCCCGGATAGGGTCCCCAAGAACATATCTACCAATTCACGGTCAGTTAATGGTGGCTGCACCCTGCCAGCCAGGTCCCTCCACTTCTGCGCATACTCTTTAAAACCTTCGCCTGATCCTAGCGACATACCCTGGAGTTGGGTACGTGTAGGAGCAAGGTCGGCATTATATTGATACTGCTTGTAAAAAGCAGTAGCCAACTCCTCCCAGTTACGAACCTTGGTTCCATCCAGCTGATAGAACCATTCGAGATGAGTCCCTGAAAGACTCTCCTGGAAGAAGTGGATCCACAAGTTCTTGTCCACTGTATACGGCTGAATCTTCCGCACATAAGATCTGAGGTGTAGCTTAGGGCAAGACGCCCCGTCATACTTGGTGAAAGATGGTGCTTTAAACTTGTGAGGGATGATCACACCAGTAGATAAACCCAAGTCTCCGAAATCCAAACCAGGCACTTGTTGAATCTCCATGGCGTTCAGACGGTCTTCCAACTGCTTGTATCTGTCTTCAGCTGGAGGATACTGTTCCTCATTAAAATCAGTCTCGTTATCAGAGACCACCAGACTTGGAGCCCTTCCCCCCTGGGGACTGTCTTTTCCTACAGAAGAACCAGCTTCCTCATTCTGCAGTGTGTTACCAAATCTCCGACCCATGTTGAATAGAACAGTTCTCTTCTTCTTCTTCTCCTTCTTCAGGAGCAAAGCCTTCAGCTCTTCTTGACCTTGAGCCAAACCCATGATCAGCTCCTGAAATTGTGCGTTCTGCGCCTGAAGGGCCTTGATAGACAGCTCGGTAGATGATTCAGGGTTCATGATGCTGAAATAAACAGCGAAGAACAGTAAGCAACCTGAAAAGAAGAGTACCTGTGATGCACATGATGAATGGAATGCGTATGATTTATGTTTTCAAAGACAATAGGGAATCAACTTTGTAAACAAAAAGGAACACACTTCATTAGATTCAATCTTTGAAATTTAAATTGTTCAACAGGTTGCCCTTAGGCGTTACATAAAAAATGGAAATACTGAAAAGGGAAATAAAAATGTAAAAGAAAATCCAAAGCTCATCATTGATCCCATGGTCTCCTCTTCTCAGTACGGATGTAGTCATTCAAAGCTCGCTCGTTCTCCAACTGCTTTGTCAGCTTCTGGATCTTCAATTCCTGCTCGTTGAACTTTTCCCGATAAGAATCCCGTTCTTCTCGCAGTTGCGCCCAAGACCTCTTTAATGTCTCATAATCAGTAGGTATCTGAGGAGGGAGAACAGTTGGAGGTGCCCCATCTTTATCAGGATACTCAAGAATGATGGGTCTGACGGCTTCATATGGCATACCTAACTTCTGAGCACGGATGCGGACCCATTTGTAGTAGGCTTCCATAGGTAGAGAAGTCTTTGGTCCCAACTCTTGTGGGTCAGCTTTGTGAATTCTGTCCCAAGCCTTGATGAACCTACGACACAGCTCGTCACTATCCACCTGAAACTCAAAACTGATGTGAGGCACCAACATCTCATGAGGCCCTGCTCTTCTGGCTCTTCCAAACTGACGGAGAGCTAGACATGGATTATAAGAGATCCCTCCTTGGGTACCAATCAGAGGAACATTGGGGTATTCTCCGTAACGATCAATGACAGCTATCTCATCCAAACCTCTGAGAGTCCACATGATGTCCTTATCAGTGAGAGACATTAACCTATGAGCCCAACCTCTTCCTTCTTGATTCTTCAGCACGAACTTAGGGAGGTGCGAAATAAACCACCTCACTAACAAAGGGATACAACACCACAGAGTTCCTCGTCTTCGGGAAGTACGAGCATAAAGTTGTTGCAGGATGTCACCCAAGAGAGTGGGCACATGGTTCCGAGACATGAAGATCCTTATGGCAGTGACGTTAATGAAGTTATCAGGATTAGGGAACAAGACTAAACCATAGATTAAGAGAGCCAGGATGTCTTCATATGCCCTAAAGTCCAGGTCATTCCAGAAACTGTTAGCTCTACCAATTAGAAACTTGGCCAAGAAACCCTTAACTCCGCTTCTAGTCACCCAGTTATCCATTACTTCTTGGTGAGTCAAGGGAAGAACTGCAGCCACCTCCTCAAGCCTAAGAGTCTTTTCCCAACCAGTGAAGGGAGTCTGATCCAAGATAGGGATACCAATCAAATCAGAGAACTCTTCCAGGGTAGGGACCAGCTGGAAGTCTTGAAAGGTGAAGCACTGGTACAGAGGGTCATAGAACTGGGTCAGGACACTCATCAACTGTTGGTCCCACTTTTCCGTGACTAAACTGAGAAGAGAACCATGCCTCTGGATGAAGGAAGTAGTATTTAGAATTCTGCTAACCAACTCTTCAAGCAACTCAGGTGGGTGAACAAAGTTGAACCGGATAGTATTCCTTCGCATAGGCATCATGCTGTCCTACAAAACAGAGCAAAGGTGAAACCCTCTTGTCTTTGAAATGGTCAGTCCTTATGCAGGATGCATGCAATGCTCATGATGGCATGATGTTATGATAAAGCACACCACAAATATTTACAAAGGCAAACATGATAAGGCACACAAGTCACACAAGACAAGCCCTTAGAGTTTAGGCCAGCATGGGGTCTAGGTATTACCCTCTTTCAGTTTGTTGGTTCATACCTGTCCTAATCAAAAGTAACCGGGTTCTAGAGGATCCCAATATCACTGACTACCCTCAATCGGTCATAACTCCAGCATCGCAATCTTTTCTTGCGGCCAGAACCATCACGAGAGTTTAGCCTCAATGGGCGTAGCATACTGCTACTGTTCTATTGGCCAAGTTGGGTCATTTAAGGTTCTAAGGTCGGTTGGTGCTTAACGACTCCTCAGAAGACCCATATTCTCCTCGTTGCAACACAAGGGATATCGGTACAGACCAAGGTGCCACACCAACGTAGCCACTGTTTCACCCATGTCGGTCTACGCCGGACAGGTCCCTCACAGCTTATGCTACCTAACAGGGTATCCCCAGATCCGGGTTAGGATCTATGTAACTCCGATGCAACCCACAATTTAAAGCAAACAAAGCATAACAATTGAAAACACAGTTATGAACTATCCTAAGGTACACCTCACTTTATAAGAGTATTCCCCAACAGAGTCGCCAGTTCTGTGATCGGTGGAAATAGAACTGACTGTTTAATGCTGGTTCGCGAAATGTCGCGGAA
Source organism: Vicia faba (assembly GCA_948472305.1). Lineage (NCBI taxonomy): Eukaryota > Viridiplantae > Streptophyta > Magnoliopsida > Fabales > Fabaceae > Vicia > Vicia faba. The sequence goes on from OX451739.1 coordinate 33,770,643, forward strand.
GCAAGAGTCGCCACCGTCTTTTATTTTCTCCAACATGGACAGGACAAAAGCACATCAAAATTCCTTATGAGATAGTTTCTCGGTTCGGGAGGTAGATTTATAGAAAGGGAAGGTGTTAGCACCCTTTCTATCCATGGTTATCCATGGGCTCTTAGGTACTTGCTCATTTGTGTTTTCAAAATGTTTGTTTGCTTTTCAAGTGTGAGTGAGTTTGAAAAAAGTTTCGTTTAAAGTTTCAGATCGACTCTTGTATCAGTCCTCAAGAGTGTTTGAAAAGTTGTTTTTTGAAAGCTTTTTGAAAAGTGTCGGTGTGAAAAGAAGTTTTGATTTGTTGTGAATTAGAGAAAGTATCTACGAGTCATCTACCTACCCTAAGGAATTAGGCTGTGTAAATGTCCTTAAGGTAGTGCCATCCCATCATTGAGAGGTAGGTAGCACCACCGTTGGAGGTGTTCGGGTCAGTTCGTTAAGGGACAGTGTGGTCACCAGAGCAACAGTAGGACACCTTAGAAGCTACCCCCATGCCATGTTCATGAAAATGAGGACTTACTAAAACGTCCTATACTCGACGACCACGTTTCGAGGGGCAAGGCAACAGTGAGGCGTACCCTAAGAGTGGTGTGTGAATTGTGTGTCATTTTCAGTTATGTTTTATCTTGATCATGCATTGGGTGAGCTACGCTTTGATTTTATTTGGGCCATTCATTCTTTCATGTGATTAGCAATTTAAAGGTGCGGAAATTAAAATGCGGAAAATAAAGGTCCTACGCTATTACAAGGCGTGGGTCTATACATCGCCAAATTAACAAAGACCCGATTTGAATAAAAATGTGGAAAATAAAGGTCCTAATTACTATTACAAGGCTTTGGGGCAATTACATAAAAAAAAGAACATAAGAATAAACGCGCGAAAAGGAATTAGAATCGAGAGTGCGAGGGCGTTGGACCCTTTAAAGAAATTAAATTGAAATTAAGAGGCAATTAATTATTTAATAAAGAAAGGAAATTATTTTTGATGTTTTTTTTTGTATTTAATGGAAATAAAGAAAATTAATTGGAATTAGAAATTAAATAAAACCCTAGTTCTAAATTGTTTTTAATTATTAAAGAAAAAATGTTTAAGTTTTGACCTAATTTACACTAATTATTTAATGACATATTTATTTACAAGATAATTAATAGTTAATAATAATAATAATAAGAAAAATTTATTTAATGAGAAAAGAATGAAAATGCTAAAAACCTAATTTCTATGTATTTTAGTTTTTTAGAAAAAAAACATTAAAGTTGGAAACCTAAATTTAAACTAAATTGATTATAGAAAATTTATTTACAAAAATATTAATGCATTAAATATTAAATAAAACATATTTTTATTTTCATGATTTCTGATTTTTTCGTTTTATGAAAATTATTTTGTGAATTAAAAGAAACAATTAAAATAATTAAAATAAATAAAAGAGAAAAAATGAGAGAAAGAAAATACAAACAAGGGGGGTATTCGACCCAATTTGGAGGTTTGTTGAAAGCAGTTTGGCCCACTCAATTCGAGGCCTTGTTTGACTTTTGGTGGTTACGTGTGCCTCAGTTGACTAGCGCGCATGATGGAGTCCAGATTCTGGCCTTTGGATTGATCTCCTGGGCGCGTGGCAAGCAAGCAAGTGAGAGCATATGATGAACCCTGGGAGAGCATGCTGCATGGAAGAGTTTTGAGAAAAATATTATTGAAGAAATGGGGGACCTGGGAATCGAACCCAGGTCCCAATACCTGCATGACAAGTCATCTTCCACCAAGCCAAACGTGTTTCTTTGTTAGCTTAATGGAATAGAAATAATATAAGAGAAAACAAGCATTATTCTGGAATGACCAAAAAAGCGCGCCAGTATTCAAACTGACCAACCATGATCAGACACGTTGCCTTCTTCTTCGTCTTTTCCCTGTAACTAAAATCAAATAGCGGGGGTTTTAAACCCCCACTAACTATAATACACAAAAATAGCGATTAGAGCCTGGTGGATTATAAAAAGGGCGCGAGGTAGTCAATTGATTCGTTTGGATGTCCTGAATCCAATGGTATAGGTTTGAATGGTCAATTTTACCATATGAAGAAAACCCTAAATCAAGGTTTCTGAAACCCTAACATGCGTAAATGGTGGATCACGATATAGGCAGTCATTCTTCAATTGAGTGGTACCCTTAGCTTCAGAGCAGTCATGTTAGTATAAATCAACATTAAAAATACATGTATAATGCATGAAAAGTAGAACACGATTATGAATTTTTTTGTGAAAAGTGCAACATGGTTCTAACAATTCCTTGTGCGTGGAGACTGGAAAGGTATTGAGACACGTTCAGGAAGGTCCCAGTAAGCGTTTGGAATACTTTTTGAGCTTTGAATCACACTGCAACTGTGTTTTCAGATTTCAATTTTTTATCAACTTTTGCAAATTGGTAGGCAGCCTCTTGAGCAATTTTTAGTTCTCCCTTAGCATTAGGTTTATGTTTGCATATGTATGTGGAAGAATTAGGTTAGAAAAAACAAGCCCAAAGCCTTTGCATTGATGATTTTGAATATTTGATTTTCATGATCTTTTTTCAATCTTTTCCATACCAATCATTGCCAATCATGGGAGATCCTTTCCTTTTTGGGTGATGCACGAAATATTGAGTACATAAAGAGTGAATATGCTGCATAAAAAGATTTGAAAGGTGGCATTTGATATTTTTTCATATTTAATTTTAATTAAGTGAATTAATATTAATAAAAATTCAAATAATTAATCAAAAATGAGAAAATAACTCCCTTGGGTGTCAATGGGTCTTGCATAGCCTTTGGGTAATGATTCATGGAAGAAATTGAGGCCCATTAGCAATTTTGAGGCATTTGAAGCAAAGTTGACTTTTCAAAATTCCCAAAAATTTCCCAACTTCCACAAGGCATATCTTGCTCAATTTTTAAGCTTTGATCATGTTCGTGGACATTTTGGAAAGTTCTTGAAGTCCTCTAACCAATGTCTTTATTCCCATGTCATTTTGATTTACCAATATCAAGTTATGGTCTTTGACTTAAAGTGCCTTTTTGTTGACTTTTGAAAATGACCTATAATGTTGAGATTGATAACTTTTTGTGAGAGAATTTCTTGGACTTGAAGTGTGAAGATGAGTTGTAGGAAATTTCATTCTCTTCAAAATGAGATTTGGATGGAATTTTTCTGATAAGCCATGTGGAAGTTATGCCCTGGTCAATTTGCAGTTGACTTTTTCAGCTGTCCAAAAATAGAAACTTTTGCATCTTGAGCCTTTCTGAGCCATGCTTTGAGAATCATGATCAAGAATTGATCAAATGATGTTTGTGGCTTCAAAATAAGATGTTGACCAAAAAATTTGACTTTTGACTGTCAAATGACCATTTTGCCCCTGCAGTTGAATGTGAAGCAATTAGGGTTTTTGACTGTGCAATTTGATGCTAAGAGTCTTGAAACTTGGCATGTGGATGCTTGACAATGTATGTAGGCATGTGGGACTTGATTGGACCCTTGGAAACTTCAATTTCTTTGCCAGAACCAAAACCCTAATTTTTGACTGTTAGGAGGCCATTGGACTGTGCAACCCTTGGGAGATTTTGAAGCATGATCCTAGCAAACCTTGAAGAATATGGGAGGGCAAATTTTGGGGTACAACACATATCATTCATCATATTCATAAAAAGGTCTTCACACCAGGTTTCCTTATCTTTCTGCTGTTTATTTCAGTAAGATGGATATAGAGCAGACGGTCAAAGATCTGCAAGCACAGAATTCGCAATTCCAGCAACTTCTCATGACCTTGGCAAAGGGTCAAGAGGACCTTAAAGCACTGTTAGAGAAGGAAAAGGAAAAGAGGAAAAAGAAAAGAAGAAAAAGAAAAGAGTTGGTGTGGCCACTATGGGAAGAAGATTTGAGAACCAAGCCAGGAGAGTCCTAGATTTCCCTTCGACGTCTGATGAAGGGGTTGGCAAAGGAAAAGGAGCTGCGGTACCTTCCGAGTCTGAGGTTGAAGAGGAAAAAGAAGAAGAGGATGAAGATTACTCTGAGAAGCAGTACCCTCCTACGGACGATAAGTATAAAAATATGGAAGATCGGCTGGCAGCCATGGAGGTACAAAGAGTACCTGGGTTGGATTTCGAAGAACTAAGGTTGGTTGCTGGGATCGTCATTCCCCCCAAGTTCAAAGTGCCTACATTTTCTAAATACGACAATTTGTCCTGTCCGAAGATGCATCTGCGGTCCTACGTCAGAAAGATCCAACCTCACTCTTCTGATAAGGATCCGTGGGTCTATTTTTTTCAAGATAGTTTGTCAGGTACGCAATTGGACTGGTTCTATCAGCTTGAGAGATCTGATGTACATAACTGGGAGGATTTGGCTGCTACTTTCTATCGATAATATCAATATAACGCAGATTTAGCGCCTACTCGTACTTAATTACAGAGTATGGGTATGGTTTCTAATGAAGGCTTTAAGGAGTATGCCCAGAAGTGGCAGGATTTGGCTGGAAGGGTGTAGCTACCATTGTTTGAAAGAGAGCTGGTTGATATGTTTTTGGGGACCCTGTCAGGTCCATTCTTTAATCACTTAATTGGGAGCTCATCTGCAGGGTTCACCGAGCTGATTCTGATAAGTGAAAGGGTCGAAGCTGGCATTAAGAGCGGTAAAATTTAGAAGGATGCATCTGCTTCCGCTGCTACCAAGAAGACCTTCCCAGCCAAGAAAGAAGTTTCTGCTGTTTACACCCAGAGAAATCAAGGAAGAATGGAGCGCCGACTAGCGGTAGGGGCTGTGATGATTCATAATTCCTCAGTCGATCAACCTCGAAGCAGTCAACCCAGAGCTAACCAACAAAGGGTAGAAAGGCCACAACAACAATTCACTCGGATCAATGTGACACCTGCTCATGTTCTCCCTCATCTGTTAAAGTTAAACCTTACCAACTTGAAAGAGGCGCCGAAAAACCCAAATACCTCTTCTCCCTATTATCATTCAAATGAAAAATGTGCATATCATTTGGACAGTGTGGGGCACGACACTAACAACTATTGGGCCCTTAAAAACAAGATCCAAGATTTAATAGATGCCAAGGAGGTAGAGTTTGATGCCCCTGAAAAACCTAATGTGATATCCGCTCCTATGCCAAAACATGGTCATAATGTCCATGCTATTGTAGAAGATCTTCATGTTACCGCTGTTGATGACTTAATGACTCTGTTGCCAATGATCAAGATGAATCTGTTGAAAGCCGGGATTTTCCCAGGATGTGAAAAAGATTGTTACCTTTGTTCGACCTTGCAATCCGACTGTCCGCTATTGAAGTCAGGCATCCAACGCCTGATGGATACTCAAGAAATCCTCTTCAAGAAAACTCCTGTTACTCCTATTACTCCTGTTGCTCCAATCAATGATGTTGCTATAATCACCATTTCCGAAAATCTTTCCAAGGTCTCCAAAAGACCTGTTAAGATTACACCCAATCCAAAGTTTGTACCGCTGAAGATTACTATGTCGGGGCCTATCCCATATAAGTCTAACAAGACGATACCGTGGAATTATGGAGGAGAGATCTTCTATCATGGTGTTAAGCAGATTGAATCAGTGAAAGAGAATTCCGATGAAGAAACTCCTGATATAGGAAATATTGTGAGGACAAGTAAGATCACTCGTAGCGAAAGAATCTTCTCTCCGGTGATTTCTCTTCCAAGGGAAATCTTCAGACCCTCAAGTTCTCCCGTGCCAGTCAAGATATTTGTACGAAGTCTAGTTATTGAAGGAATTGTTACTCCCGAAGCTATACCCTCTGCTGTTATTGCTGATAAAGGTAAGGGGATCCAAGAAGTGCCCGTAAGGACGAGGGCTCAGACTTTGGTTATCCCCGAGACCACCCAAAAGGAAATGGAGGAGATTTTAAAGATAATTAAGAAAAGCGACTATGATGTCGTAGAGCAGCTGGGGCAAACCCCTTCAAAAATATCTATTCTGGCTCTATTGCTCTGCTCCGAGGCTCATGCCAAAGCCTTGATCAAATTCCTGAAGACGGCGCACATGCCTCAAGAAACTTCTGTGGATAAGTTTCAGGAGTGTGTAGCTAGCCTTACAGTCGACAATAGTCTTGGCTTCTCTGATGCCGACCTAACATCTAAGGGAAGAAAGCATAATGATGCGCTGTATGTTTCGGTAGAGTGCAGAGGGACCACACTTGCTCACGTTCTGGTTGATACCGGTTTATCTTTAAATGTCCTGCCAAAGAAAGCATTAGACAGACTAGACTGTGAAGGTTTGACCTTAAAGCCCAGTTGTTGTACCCCAAAATTTGCCCTCCCATATTCTTCAAGATTTGGCAAAATCAAGCTTCAAAATCTCTCAAGGATTGCACAGTCCAATTGGCTCCTAACACAATCAAAATTAGGGTTTTGGTTCTTGCAAAGAAAATGAGGTTTTCAAGGGTCCAATCAAGTCCCATGGGCCCATATACATTGTCAAGCATCCATATGTCAAGTTTCAAGACTCACAGCATCAAGTTGCACAGTCAAAAACCCTAATTGCTTCACAGTCAACTACAGGGGTAAAATGGTCATTTGACAGTCAAAAGTCAAAAATTTTGGTCAACATCTTATTTTCGAAGCCACAATCATCATTTGATCAATTCTTGATCATGATTCCACAAGCATGGCTCAAAAAGTCTCAAGATGCAAAAGTGTCTATTTTTGGACAGTTGGAAAAGTCAACTGTAACTTGACCAAGGCATAACTTTTTCATGGTTCATCAGAAAAATCCCATCCAAAGCTCATTTTGAAGGGGATGACATTTACTACAACTCATCTTCACATTCCAAGTCCAAGAAATGCTCTCACAAAAAGTTATCAATTTCTACATTATAGGTCATTTTCAAAAGTCAACAAAAAGGCACTTTAAGTCAAAGACCATAACTTGAGATTGGTAAATCAAAATTACATGGGAACAAATGCATTGGTTAGAGGACTTCAAGACCTTTCCGAAATGTCCAAGAACATGTTCATAGCTTCAAAATTGAGCAAGATATGCATTGGAGAAGTTGGGAAATTTTTGGGAACTTTCAAAAGTCAACTTTGCCTAAAACACTTCATTTTTGCTAATGGGCCTCAAATTCTTTCTTGAATCTTTACCCAAAGCCTATGCACGACCCATTGAGATCAAAATAATTTATTTTCTTATTTTTAATTAATTAATTGAATTTATATTAATATTAATTCATTTAATTGGTTTTAATTATAGGAAAATCAAAAAGATATGTTTTTTGGATCTTTTGTGAAGCAAATCAAATCAGGGCAAGCTGGCAAACTCGTTTCTCAATCAAAAAGGGAAGATCATCCATATTTGGCAAGGTTTTCATTGAAAAAGATTGAAAATTACATGATTGAAAATCAAAAATTGCAAACTTAATTTCATGGACTTTTGGGCCAAAGTTTTAACCTAATTCACATCACATACATATGCTGAGGCCAACCCTATTCTTGGACACACGTGAAAGCTGCTAAAAACTCCATAACCAATTTGCAAAAACTCAAGAAAACTGTGAAACTGATTTCCTATTTGCAGCACAATTCAAAGCTTCTCTTTGATTCAAACGTATTTCCTGAGTCTCCAGGAAGCATTTGGCATCAAAAACCAGTCCAAACACGCAAAGAATCAAAGACAATAAGCCACACGGTTTGCCTTATTTTTCAAACCTGCATATCATGTTTCATGTGCTTTTAATCTATTTTCTTGTTTGATTTATGCTAATAGGGACCTTCTGAAGCGATTGGTAGAATTTAATTGAACTAACGCTGCCTGAATCAAAATATACCATGGACGAAATTTAGGTTTTTAAAGCTTGGATTTTGGGGTTTTTTACAGGAGGAAAAATTGGACCATGTCATGACCATGGTTGAATTCGTCAAGGCCAGACGAATTCAACCAGACTATCGCGCTCAATTTATATAATCTGTATGCTTAATCGCTATTTTTGTCGCTTTTAGTTTGTGGGGGTTTAAAACCCCCGCTATCTTGTTCATATTATTGCAGGTAAACGAAGAAGAAGACGGGCGTGGCATCCTGTGATTGGGGAGTTCAAATCTGGCGCGCTTTCTTTTGTTCTATACCATTAATGTTTGTTTTTTTATATAATATTTATTGTCTATTAGTTTAACAAACGCGCTTGGTAGCTCAACTGGCAAAGGACGTGGCTGGTAGGTACTGGGACCTGGGTTCGATTCCCAGGTCCCCCATATATTCTTCATATTTTTCTTAATGCTTTCAGGTACAACGCTTCTCAAACGTTCCACCATACGTACCCACGCCTAAGCTTGCCAAGTGGCCTTGATGAACAATCTGAAGGCCAGGAGATGGAATCCACGGTGCACTCCAGTCAACCAGCACGCATCCAATCATGAAAGTCAACAAGGCTTGGATTTCTCTTGGGCCTGAATTCCAGCATTTCACCTCCCCTTGGGCCAACACACCCCCTTGGTTTGCATAATTAATTTTATTTTATTTTCTTTTCTTTTAATTTCTTTCAATTGTTTTTTTATAATTATTATTAATTCACCATAAAATAATTTTTCCAATAAAAATCAGAAACTCAAAATTGTAAATATTTTTAATTATTTATTAATTGCATCATTAACCTATTTTTTGTAAATAAATGTTAACAATTAACTTTAATTTAATTTAGGTTTAAATTCTAATACGTTTCTTAATAAATAAAAAATGCATAGAATTAGGTTTTGACACTTTTATCTTTTTCTTAATTAATTATTATTATTAGTATTATTAATTATTATTATCATTATTAATTACTATTATTTTTGTACATAAATATGTAAATTAATCAATTAGTAAATTAGGTCAACTTTGACATTTTCTTTAAATAATTAAAATAATTTAGAATTAGGGTTGTTTACTAACTTTTAAATTCTTTTCTTTATTTTCATAAATACAAAAAACATAAAAACACACTTTCTTTTCTTTAATTAAATAATTAATTAGGTTTTAATTTAATTTAATTTCGAGCAAAGGGTCAAAACCCGAGGACGTCCTGATTTTAATTCTTTCGCACGTTATCCCTATTTCTTTTGATTATTATGTAACTGTTCAAGGATGTAATAGTAATTAGGTTTATTGTTTTTTTATTACTTTCTGCATCTTTATCAAAAACGGGTCTTTGTACTTTGGCGATGTATAGACCCGCGCCTTGTAATAGCGTAGCTGTTATCTTTCCGTCTTTTAATTTTCCGCACTCCTAACTGCTAAACTCGCATGAAAGAATGTATGATAATAAAAACAACGCGTAGCTCACAATGCCATGATCAAAGACAAAACATAACATGAAAACAACACACAAACGCACACACCACTTCTAGGGTACGCCTCACTCATTGCCTTCGAAAGGTGGTCGTCAAGAATAAGATGTTTTAGCGGTCGCTCTTATGTCTAAGATCCAGTCGCCTTGAAACGGTTGCCTCGGATAAAAGGATCTAGGACATTAGGGTTACTTCTAAGGTGTCCTAACTGTTGCTTCAGTGACCACACTGTCCCTACAATCGAATTGACCCGAACACCTCCAATGGTGGTGCTACCTACCTCTCAATGGTGGGATGGCACTACCTTAAGGATTTTTACACAGCCTAATTCCTTAGGGTAGGTAGATGACTCGTGGGTACTTGCTCTCTTCAAAAACAAATCAAAAATCTTTTCACACTGACATTTTCAAAAGCTTTCAAAACAAATTTTTCAAACACTCTTGAGGACAGATACAAGAGTCATTCAGAAATCTTTCAATGAAACTTTTTCAAACCCACTCACATTTTGAAAAGAAAACATTTTGAAAACATAAGAGCAAGTACCTAAAAGCCCATGGATAACCATGGATAGAAAGGGTGCTAACACCTTCCCTTTCTATAAATCTACCTCCCGAACTGAGAAACATTCTCATAAGGAATTTTGTTGTGCTTTTGTCCTTTCCAGGTTGGAGAAAATAAAAGACGGTGGCGACTCTTGCTTCCGCGACATTTCGCGAAACCAACTTTAAACAGTCAGTTCTATTTCCACCGATCGCCAGAACTGGCGACTCTGTTGGGGACTCTTTAAAGTGAGGTGTACCTTATGACTAGATCACCATGTTTTCAATTGCTTGCTTTGCTTGATTTAATATTGTGGGCCTGTTTTGGGAGTTCTATAGATCCTAACCCGGATCTGGGGGATACCTCTTAGAAAGTAGCAACAAGACTGTGAGGGAACTGTGCGGGGTATACCGACACGGTTGAAGCAGTCTGCTACGTTGATGTGGCACTTTGGTGAGTACCGGTAACCCTTGAGTCAAGTCAAGGAGAGTACGGGGCCGCCATGTGGTGTCGTGAAGCATCAACTGACCTTAGGAACCTTACTTGACCATCCTGGCCTCTTTAGGGTAGTGAGATAACTGACTTTGGTGCAGTCCGAAGTTGGTTGATACTCGATACTACACTCATTGAGGGTTGTTTTCTTGGAATATTTTGATCGCCAGTTCAATGGCTAAATCGAAACAATGAACATAGAAAACAATCCAATGATATTGAGATCCTTAGAACCCGGTTACTTTTGATAGGACAGGTTTTGAGCCCACCAACTTCAAGAGGGTAATACCTAGACCCCATGCTGGCCTAAACTCTAAGGGCTGTCTTGTGTGACTTGTGTGCCCTACCATGTTTGCTCTTTGTGGATACTTGTGGTGTGTTTTTATCATAATATCATAACATCATACAGCATCATATGCATCCACTAACCACTTCAGGGGTTCGAATCTTCATCTTTGTTCTTGTTTTGTAGGACATGGAAACTATTCGCAGAAAGACAATTCAGATCAACCTTGTAAAGGTCCCTCCTCAGCTTAAGGAGCTTACATCCAGGATTCCCGAGAGCTCTTCTTTCAGTGAGAAACATGGAAGACTCATCAGCTTGGTCAACACCAACATTGAAGAAGATATGATAAAGGTCCTCTTTCAGTTCTTTGACCCTTTGCACCACTACTTTACTTTCCCGGACTATCAACTGGTGCCTACCTTGGAAGAGTTCTCCCAGCTTATGAAGATCCCTATCCTTAGTCAACTACCCTACAACGGTACGGAAAGGGAACCCAAACTTGAAGAGGTTGCTAAAGCATTGCGCCTACAACCATCTGACATCAAGGGACATTGGGAAGTTAGAAGTGGTATCAAAGGATTCTTGGCAAAGTTCCTGTTTGAGAAGGCCCAAGAATGTTGGAATTCCCTTGACCTACAAGCCTTTGAAGAAGTTGTGGCTCTCCTTGTCTATGGGTTGGTGTTATTCCCGAATCCCGATCAGCTTATAGATATCAATGCCGTTAAGATCTTCATGTCCAGGAATCCTATACCCACGTTGCTTGGGGACATCCTTCACTCATGTTACACTCGAACCATGAGAAAAAGAGGTGTTCTCATGTGCTGCACTCCTCTCCTGGCAAGGTGGTTTATTTCGCACCTTCCACAATCAGTTTTGAAGAACGAGCGGGGTTTGAGATGGTCACAACGATTGATGACTCTTACACATGCTGATATACATTGGTGTTCTCGGTCCAGAGAAAATGTTACTATCATTGATCGTTGCGGAGGGTTTCCTAATGTTCCTCTACTTGGAATTAGAGGGGGCATTACTTACAACCCGTGTCTGGCTTTGAGACAGTTCAGATATGCTCGGAGGGATAGCCCTCATGACATGTTAATTCCTGACATAGTTTTTGACTTCGACAACGATGCACAAGGACTTCTCCAGAGATTTATCAGAGCTTGGAGGATGCCCAACAAGGTAGACAACAAGACACTGGGGCACATGAACTCCATCTCGTTGGAGCCTTATCTCAAGTGGGTACGAGCCCGCTCCCAGAAGTTAGTGATGCCATATCCTCATGTTCTCCCTGTGATCAAAGAGCCAGTGTTGGAAGGAGAGGTCTCATACACCATTCAACATCCTGACATGCCTACATCCTGGGAAGAAATGCAGAGGAGATGGATCCAGCTAAAGGAAGAACGAAATTCTCTTGAATCCAGTCTACATGCCAGTGAGAAGAAGGTCTTGGAGCTCACCCACCTACTGCACGAGGAAAAGACTCTCAACACTTACATAGCTCCAAAGAGGATGCGCAGTGTCTTTTGGGACTAATTTATGTTGTAATGTTTTGCCCATGAGGCCTTGATGTACTGAACAATTATTTCTTAATAATAACGTGTGTTCCTTTTTGTCTACAACAAATTTGAACTTTCGAACCCTTGAATGCATTGCATAAACAGCATATCATGCATCATGTGCATAGCAGGTACTCTTTTTTACAGGTTGCTTAATCTTCTTCGCTGTTTATTTCAGCTCGTCGCATCATGAATCCTGAATCATCTACTGAGCAATCCATCAAGGCCCTCCAGGCTCAAAATGCCCAGTTCCAAGAATTGATCATGAGTTTAGCCCAAGGTCAAGAGGAATTGAAGGCTCTGCTGGTCAAGAAGAAGAAGAAGAGAACTGTACTATTCAACACTGGAAGGAGGTTTGGCAACACACTGCAAAATGAGGCTGACCAAGCTGGTTCTTCTGTAGGGAAAGGCAGTCCCCAAGGGGGAAGGGTTCCTAGTCCTGTGGTCTCTGACAACGAGACGGATTTCAATAAAGAGCAGTACCCTCCCGCTGAAGACAGGTACAAGCAGTTAGAGGATCGTCTGAATGCCATGGAAATTCAACAAGTGCCTTGGTTGGATTTTGGAGACCTGGGTTTATCTTCTGGGGTGGTAATCCCACATAAGTTCAAGGCACCATCTTTCGCAAAGTATGACGGGGCGTCCTGCCCTAAGCTACATCTCAGATCTTATGTGCGGAAGATCCAACCATATACTGTGGACAAGAACTTATGGATCCATTTCTTCTAGGAGATTCTTTCAGGGACTCATCTCGAATGATTCTATCAGCTGGATGGAACCAAGGTTCGTAACTGGGAGGACTTGGCTACTGCTTTTTATAAGCAGTATCAGTACAATGCCGACCTTGCTCCTACGCGTACCTAACTCCAGGGTATGTCGCTAGGATCGGGAGAAGGTTTTAAAGAGTACGCGCAGAAGTGGAGGGACCTGGCTGGCAGGGTGCAGCCGCCGTTAACCGATCGTGAACTCGTGGACATGTTCTTGGGGACCCTATCTGGTCCATTCTTCAATCATCTCATTGGCAATTCTTCTGCAGGGTTTACAGACCTCATTCTTACGGGAGAGAGGATAGAAGCTGGTATGAAATCAGGGAAGATACAGAAAGGTGCATCCTCAAGTTCTGAAAAGAAGCCTTTTAAAAAGGAAGCCAGTGCTGTGTATGGGCCCAGAAGGCAAAATAAACCGGAACGCCGCTAAGCTGTCAACGCGGTGGTAATTGCAAAGCCTGCTGCCGCTCCTCGGCAACCTAACCAACCAAGGGGTGAGAGTCCCAGAAGAGAATATACTCGGCTTAGTATGACCTTGTCGCAGATCTTGCCACAACTGCTATCGACCAACTTGGTAACCGTTAGAGAAGCTCCGAAGGTGGTAAACACAACCTCTCCGAAGTATAATCCCAACGCCCGTTGTGCTTATCACTCTGATAGCCTGGGGAATTCTACCGATGATTGCTGGGCCCTAAGAAATAAGGTTCAAGACCTTATCGATGCTAAGGAAATACAGTTTGAGGCGCCCGAAAGGCCCAACATTGTGACTGCTCCTATGCCCCAGCATGGAGTAAATGCTATTGAGGAAGATCTGTATATAGCTTCTGTGGATGATGTTGCTACCCCTTTATTGACCGTCAAAAGGAACCTGTTTCTGGCCGGTTTATTTCCGGGTTGTAGCAAGGGTTGCCTTCTATGTGCTGTTTCACCTACTGGTTGTCCGTTGCTGAAGTCAGGCATCCAAAACCTGATGGATAGCAAAGAGATCTTGTTCAAGAAGACCGCTGTTCCTATTGTTCCTACTGAAGAAGTATCCGTTGTCACCATTTTCAACAATCCTACCAAGGCTCCCTCGAGGAAGCCAGTCAAAATCATGTCTGTTGCACCTATCATCATTACTGTTCCGGGGCCCCTCCCCTATAAATCTGACAAGGCTGTCCCATGGCACTATGGGGCAGATATGTATGTGCTTGGAGTGAAGCAGGAGTTCAACACTAGTACCGGCATCAGTAACATCACCGGTCCCGCTAAAGTTACTCGCAGTGGCAGGCTCTTCTCGCCTGACATTGCGCCACCCGTCATCCGAAGACCTCTTATCATCACGCCCACAAGTGCGCCTATTTCCCCTCCTGATCAAATTTCTACCCCTGCTGCCGAGTCATCTGACACTCGGGGCAAAGGGATTGCTGATATGCCTGCCCAGATGGAGGCACCGAAGACTATTAATGTTGAAGCTTCACAGCAAGATATGGAAGAAATCCTTAAGATCATCAAGAAGAGTGATTTCAACATCGTTGAACAGCTAGGGCACACCCCCTCTAAGATCTCTAGGCTATCACTGCTGTTATGTTCAGAGGCCCATGCCAAGGCCCTGATTTCTTTCCTAAAGACGGCCCATGTGCCACAAGAAACGTCTGCGGACCAATTTACTGATTGTGTGGCCAACTTGACCGCTGACAATGGGTTGGGTTTCTCTGATGTTGATCTGACCGCCAAGGGAAAAAACCACAATGATGCCCTGCATGTCTCCATTGAATGCAGGGGCACTACTCTCGCCCACGTGTTGGTAGACACCGGTTCTTCACTAAATGTATTGCCCAAGAAGGACTTAGACAGGTTGGATTGTGAGGGTTTGGAGTTGAAGCCTAGTAACATCGTTGTCCGAGCCTTTGACGGGTCGAAGAGGATGGTACACGGTGAAGTAGATATTCCGATCCGGGTTGGTTCCCAAGTCTTTGATTCAACGTTCTATGTGATGGACATTCGTCCATCCTATTCTTGTTTGCTGGGTCATCCTTGGATCCACAAGGCTGGGGCTGTGACCTCCACTCTACACCAAAAGCTCAAATACCCTGTCAGAGGGAAGATTGTTACAGTGCAGGGGGAGGAAGAATACATGGTTAGTCATCTTAACTCATTCCGGTATATAGAGATGGATGGGGAGTTCATTGAGACCCCCTTTCAACACTTTGAAGAGGTGCCTCCAACATTGGCGTCAGCAGAGACAATTATTGAAGAAGACTCTCCTTTGAAGATGGCTTCCTTGAAGGACGCCCGGGCTGTGATTGAGAAAGGTGAATGCGCAAACTGGGGCAGGCTCCCTGATTTTACTCCAAAGACTGACAAGTTTGGGCTGGGTTTCACTGCGGAGACTCAGAGGGCTGTATGCAAAGAAAGGATCGGAAGACCTCCCGTGATCATCACCAACCCGGGAGTGAATGCTATTGAAGGCGATGCGGAGGAATCTGAATTTGATAGCTGGATCTACCCGACGACCGACGGTGGGCTGAACAATTGGACTGCAAAAGACTACATACCTGTTACTTTTGTTACTCAGTAATGAATTCCTTTGTTTTTTAAATTTGTAACGAACAATAATGTGAAACTTTATGGCCCGGTGTCTTACCCGGGGCACCGTTGCTTCATTTGTGAGGGCTTATTACTTGTCATTTCCATATATCATGAATAAAAACATTGGACGTTTTTCGCATTTCAAATCTTGTGCTCCTTTTCTTTCTTTATATATTGCAAAACAGCTATATTTACACACACTCACCTATACAGGTTTCAATCCACTCTGGATCTCACTGATAACGACTCTGCTACTGCCAGTTATGACTTTGAAAATCCGATCAACTTAGCCGAAGACGAAGGTGAAGATGATTGCGAAGTGCCTGGCGAGCTTGCAAGACTGTTACTCCAGGAAGAGAGGGCCATTCAGCCACATGAAGATCCAGTGGAAACGGTAAATCTGGGTACTGAGACAGATAGAAAGGAAGTCAATATTGGTGCCAACCTAGAGCTCAACCTGAAACAACGGTTGATTCAGATGTTGCATGATTATGTGGAAATCTTTGCCTGGTCCTACGAAGACATGCCTGGGTTGGATACTGACATTGTGGTTCATCACCTGCCTACCAAGGAAGACTGCCCTCCGGTTAAACAAAAGGTCCGCCGTATGCATCCAGAGATGTCCGAGAAGATCAAAGCTGAGGTTATGAAACAATTTGATGCCGGGTTTCTAGCAGTAACCTCTTACCCTCAGTGGGTGGCCAATGTGGTTCCGGTGCCAAAAAAAGATGGTAAGGTCCGAATGTGTGTTGATTACAGGGATCTGAACAGGGCGAGCCCCAAGGATGATTTCCCTTTGCCTCATATCGACGTTCTGGTTGACAATACTGCTCAGCACAAGGTGTTCTCCTTCATGGATGGTTTTTCAGGTTATAATCAGATCAAGATGGCTCCGGAAGATATGGAAAAGACTACCTTTGTTACCCAGTGGGGCACCTTCTGTTACAAGGTCATGCCTTTTGGACTGAAAAATGCTGGGGCAACCTACCAACGTGCCATGGTTGCTTTATTTCATGACATGATCCATCATGAGATTGAAGTGTACGTCGATGACATGATTGCAAGGTCTCAAACTAAGGAGGAACACCTTGACCATCTACAGAAGCTGTTTGACCGTCTGAAGTTATACAAGCTAAGGTTGAACCCGAACAAGTGCACCTTCGGGGTAAGATCTGGGAAGTTGCTAGGCTTCATCGTGAGCGACAAAGGTATTCAAGTGGACCCTGCCAAGGTTAAAGCCATACAAGAGATGCCAGTTCCCAAGACAGAGAAAGAAGTCAGAGGCTTTCTAGGACGTCTGAATTACATTGCCCGATTCATCTCACATCTAACTGCTACCTGTGAACCAATCTTCAATCTGCTGAAGAAAGATCAAGTGGTACATTGGAATGATGAATGTTAGGCCGCTTTCAACAGAATCAAAGAGTATCTCCAAGAACCACCCATTCTTATGCCACCAGTTGAAGGGAAACCTCTAATACTGTACTTGACAGTACTTGACAACTCAATTGGGTGTGTGCTGGGGCAGCATGACGAGTTCTGGCCGAAAAGAGCACGCCATTTATTACCTTAGCAAAAAGTTTACCGACTGTGAGACCCAACACTCACTGCTCGAGAAAACTTGCTGCGCTTTGGTATGGGCTGCTCGCCGGCTGAGACAGTATATGCTGACTGACACTACTCTGTTGATCTCAAAAATGGATCCAATAAAGTACATATTCGAAAAGCCTGCTATATCCGGAAGAATAGCAAGATGGCAGATGATCTTGACAGAATACGACATCCAGTACACAACTCAGAAAGCAATCAAGGGAAGTGTATTGGCAGACCATTTGGCACACCAGGAAGTAGACGACTACCAGTCAATGAACTTTGAATTTCCTGACGAGAGCATCATGGTAGTGACTGATTGTGAAGTACCTGGACCGGATGAAGGACCTGAGGAAGGATCCCGATGGTCTATGCACTTTGACGGAGCTTCCAACGCTTTGGGTAACGGTATCGGCGCTGTGATCATATCCCCAAAAGGCACTCATACTCCACTTACCGCCCGGCTATGCTTCAACTGCACCAACAACATGGCGGAGTATGAGGCATGCATCATGGGTCTTCAAGCTGCAATTGACCTAAGGATCAAGTTTTTGAGTGTCTTTGGGGATTCCGCTCTCGTGATCAATCAGATCAAAGGCGAGTGGGATATGAAACACCCAAACCTTATTCATTATAAAGAGTGTGTGTTGACATTGATCCCCCATTTCACGAAGATAACTTTTGAACACTTCCCAAGAGAGGAGAATCAGTTGGCGGACGCGCTGGCTACGATGTCTTCTATGTTCAGAGTCAAATGGGACAATGAGGCTCCCCGGATCATTATCTGGAAACTAGATGAACCCGCATATTGCTGTGATCTTGAGGCTGAGATGGTAACTGAAAAACCCTGGTATCATGAGGTGAAGAGGTACCTGGAAGCTCAAGAATACCCCGAGGGTGCATCTGTCAATGACAAGAAGTTCCTGAGAAGGTTCGCTGCAAAGTTCTTCCTCAGCAACAGCATTCTCTACAAGCGAAACCATGATTTAACCTTACTGCATTGTGTGGATAAAACTGAAGCAGAAAAGATCATGGCAGAACTGCATGAAGGTACCTTCGGAACGTATTCCAGTGGACACACCATGGCAAAGAAAATCCTTCGGGCAGGATATTTCTGGTCCACAATGGAAGCCGACTGTTACCAACATTCTCGGACATGTCATAAGTGCCAGATATATGCTGATAAGGTGCACGTTCCTCCAGTCCCTCTGAATGTCTTGACTGCACCTTGGCCTTTTGCAATGTGGGGCATTGATATGATTGGCGAGATTAAACCTACAGCATCCAATGTGCATCGCTTCATCCTGGTGGCGATTGATTACTTTACAAAGTGGGTTGAAGCAACTTCCTATGCTACCGTAACCAAGAACGTCGTGGCACGGTTCATTCGACACAACCTGATCTGTGGATACGGCGTCCCGGAAAGGATCATTACGGATAATGGTACCAATCTTAACAACAAGATGATCACTGAGCTCTGCGAGCAATTCAAGATACAGCACCACAACTCTTCCCCCTACTGGCCGAAGATGAATGGGGCTGTAGAAGCAGCTAATAAGAATATCAAAAGGATTGTGCAGAAGATGACAATGACCTATAAATATTGGCACGAGATGTTACCGTTTGCTCTGCATGGGTACCGTACCTCAGCAAGAACGTCAACCGGGGCAACTCTTTTTTCCTTGGTCTATGGCATGGAGGCAGTCTTGCCGATTGAAGTCCAGATACCCTCTCTCCGGATAATGAAGGATGCAGGCTTGAGCGAAGATGACTGGATCCAGACTCGACTTGATCAATTAAACCTAATTGACGAAAAGAGACTCACTGCTATCTGTCATGGTCAAACGTACCAAACACGGATGATCAGGGCATTTAACAAGAAAGTCAGACCACAAGAGTATCAAGTCGGAGACCTGGTAATCAAACGCATCATTCTGCCTCAAAGTGATCCCAGGGGAAAATGGACCCCTACGTACGAAGGGCCATTTGTGGTTAAACATGTGTTCTCAGGAGGAGCCATGATTCTAACCAACATGGATGGTGACGACCTTCCTCACCCTGCCAATGCAGACATAGTAAAAAGATACTACGCATAAATAAAAGACCCGCTAGGTTGACACACCAAGGCAAAAATAAGGGCTTCCCGGCGAACCAAAAGGGTTCGGGAAAAAATAAGGGATGAAATGAAAAAAAATCTGTACACCCGGCAAGTCGAAAACCTGAAAAGGCGGCTTGGGAAAAAATGGGTATCCCGGTGGACTGAAAACTCAAAAGGGCGGTCCAGGCAAAATTTAGGGATTAAAGCGTAATACTATGTCTCATTGAATCATCTTGCATCCAGAATCCGGTATCAACATCAGGTTCAGACGACATCGATCAGTCAGCTTCATCTTCAACTAAGCAGCCAAGTGATGAGACGCTCGAAGATATAAGGGCGATAATAGAGTTGGAACCCAGTGGGATTACTCTTTTCACACAGCTGTTTTGTTTTCTTTGTACAAATTGTATAAACTCTGTTGGTCGGCGGCGTTCTCTTACTAGGACGTCAGCCTCTTGTACATAAATGCCTATTTACAGGAAAATTCAAAAATCAATACAAATTCACTTTTCAGACCAATTGCCAATTGTTTTTTCCTTTTTTCTGTTTTGTTTTGTAAAGAACGTCCAATGTTCAATTGTGATATATGCATTTGACACTAATTGCTAACTCATAAATATTTGAATACGAAACAAAGGATTAATTACAGGTAACATCAGAAACAGGGGCAATAATGAGTTGTCTAAGCGATCTAATTGCTCTGTCCACCAAGGTACCAAGGTAGGTTCGGCTGAAGAATGTAGCCCAGATACCTTCACTCCCCGCCGAGTAAGACAAGATTCAACAATTCTCTCCCAAGCAGTTGGTCTCCCAGCAGCCCCTAACAAAGCACAGTATCCCTAGCAAGTCAGCAACACTCTCCCCAAGAAGAGTTAGCCTACTGTCAGCCTCAAGGAAGTTGGATTATCCCCCAGAAGATCTCAGTATTCCCCAACGGAGTACACAAACATTCCTAGCAAGCATCCCCGACAATCTTGATCTAAGATTGTTCCCCGGCGGTATACCGGACATCCAGTGGAGCCATTCCCCAGTCCAATCTGAAAAGTTTCCCCAGAAGAACTCAATCAATCTCCCCAATAGATTCAGGAAGCTTATCCCCAGTAGATTCTGGAAGCTTATCACCTGCAGAGTACGAACGCGCCTCCCCGGTTTTATTCAAAGGTTATGCTCCACCAGAGCTTATAATTGGGTTATCCTCAGCTAATTGCTACGGAAAGATCGTCCCCGGCGAAGTCTTCCTATCCCCAACGGAGTTCATCAAATCTTCCAACAGAGCTCAACAATGGTATCCCCAACGGAGTTATCATCAACATCTCAGCAAAGTACATCTCTTCCCACAGAGTAATTCCCCGCAGATTAATCTCTCCAGCCAAGTTTATTCCCCAATGGAGTCATCTTCTCCTACCGGTTTATTCGTGCAATTATCATCCCCAGCGGAGACGAAGAACCCTACTCTTCAACATCAGCCCAAGATTTGACTTCCCGGCATTCGTCAAGGATTTATTTTCCTAGACAAAAATACAGTCATAAACATCACATCTTCATACATTATAGCATGCGCATACGCATCATGAACATACAATCTCATTTATTTTGAGAACATCACGCATTTCATACATCATGACGTTGCATACAACTAACGTTTTATCTTTTCAGGACAAAAGTCAATACAAAGATGATTACTATCAACCGTCGTAATTCCATATTCGATACCTGTATCTAGCCAGGGCATATCTGTTGACAACTAATTCCAGACTCGATTCCTGTATCCAGCCAGGGCACGTCTGAAGAGTTTGAAGATTCGATTCCTGTATCCAGCCAGGGCATATCTGTTGACGACTAATTCCGGACTCGATTCCTGTATCCAGCCAGGGCACGTCTGAAGAGTTTGAAGATTCGATTCCTGTATCCAGCCAAGGCATATCTGTTGACGACTAATTCCAGACTCGATTCCTGTATCCTGCCAGGGCACGTCTGAAGAGTTTGAAGAGTCGATTCCTGTATCCAGCCAGGGCATATCTGTTGACGACTAATTCTGGACTCGATTCATGTATCCATCCAAGGCACGTCTGAAGAGTTTGAAGATTCGATTCCTGTATCCATCCAGGGCATATCTGTTGACGACTAATTCCGGACTCGATTCCTGTATCCAGTCAGGGCACGTCTGAAGAGTTTGAAGATTCAATTCCTGTATCCAGCCAGGGCATATCTGTTGACGACTATCCTGGACTCGATTCCTGTATCCAGCCAGGGCACGTTTGAAGAGTTTGAAGATTCGATTCCTGTATCCAGCCAGGGCATATCTATTGACGACTAATTCCGTACTCGATTCTTGTATCCAACCAGGGCACGTCTGAAGAGTTTGAAGATTCGATTCCTGTATCCAGCCAGGGCATATCTGTTAACGACTATCCCGGACTCGATTCCTGTATCTAGCCAGGGCATATCTGTGAGTAACTAATTCCAGATTTGATTCTTGTATCCAGCCAGGGCATATCTGTTGACGACTAATTCCAGATTCGATTCCTGTATCTAGCCAGGGCACATCTGAGTAACTGATTGTAGACTCGATACCTGTATCTAGCCAGGGCATATCTACATGAAGAGTTTAGAGATTCGATACATGTATCTAGCCAGGGCATATCTACATGAAGAGCTTGAAGATCAACCCCTATAACAGGCCAGGTAATTATCTTTCTTTCTCAGGTACGCAAGTTCTCGCTAAGGAATCTCCTACGCGATCGACACCTAGATGGCATCTATAAGCCCATCCACATATCAACAGTCTCCAAATGGCATCTATAAGCCCATTCTCGACCTCACAATGCTGATACTACACCATGCGAGTGCAAATTTCTGGGCACTTTAGTGTTCAATCATCTTCCACCTTCGGATCACGAAAGGCACGCAAGCCAATCTACATCCTCAGGTTTAAGAAGATTGAACAGGGGCAACTGTTGTACCCCAAAATTTGCCCTCCCATATTCTTCAAGATTTGGCAAAATCAAGCTTCAAAATCTCTCAAGGATTGCACAGTCCAATTGCCTCCTAACACAGTCAAAATTAGGGTTTTGGTTCTTGCAAAGAAAATGAGGTTTTCAAGGGTCCAATCAAGTCCCATGGGCCCATATACATTGTCAAGCATCCATATGTCAAGTTTCAAGACTCACAACATCAAGTTGCACAGTCAAAAACCCTAATTGCTTCACAGTCAACTGCCGGGGTAAAATGGTCATTTGACAGTCAAAAGTCAAAATTTTTGGTCATCATCTTATTTTTAAGCCACAATCATCATTTGATCAATTCTTGATCATGATTCCACAAGCATGGCTCAAAAAGTCTCAAGATGCAAAAGTGTCTATTTTTGGACAGTTGGAAAAGTCAACTGTAACTTGACCAAGGCATAACTTTTTCATGGTTCATCAGAAAAATCCCATCCAAAGCTCATTTTGAAGGGGATGACATTTCCTACAACTCATCTTCACATTCCAAGTCCAATAAATGCTCTCACAAAAAGTTATCAATTTCTACATTATAGGTCATTTTCAAAAGTCAACAAAAAGGCACTTTAAGTCAAAGACCATAACTTGAGATTGGTAAATCAAAATGACATGGGACCAAAGGCATTGGTTAGAGGACTTCAATACCTTTCCAAAATGTCCAAGAACATGTTCATAGCTTCAAAATTGAGCAAGATATGCATTGGAGAAGTTGGGAAATATTTGGGAACTTTCAAAAGTCAACTTTGCCTAAAACACT
This sequence comes from Vicia faba, assembly GCA_948472305.1. Classification (NCBI taxonomy): domain Eukaryota; kingdom Viridiplantae; phylum Streptophyta; class Magnoliopsida; order Fabales; family Fabaceae; genus Vicia; species Vicia faba. The sequence goes on from OX451739.1 coordinate 33,793,658, forward strand.
TCATTTTTGCTAATGGGCCTCAAATTCTTTCTTGAATCTTTACCCAAATCCTATGCACGACCCATTGAGCTCAAAATAATTTATTTTCTTATTTTTAATTAATTAATTGAATTTATATTAATATTAATTCATTTAATTGGTTTTAATTATAGGAAAATCAAAAAGATATGTTTTTTGGATCTTTTGTGAAGCAAATCAAATCAGGGCAAGCTGGCAAACTCGTTTCTCAATCAAAAAGGGAAGATCATCCATATTTGGCAAGGTTTTCATTGAAAAATATTGAAAATTACATGATTGAAAATCAAAGATTGCAAACTTAATTTCATGGACTTTTGGGCCAAAGTTTTAACCTAATTCACATCACATACATATGCTGAGGCCAACCCTATTCTTGGACACACGTGAAAGCTGCTAAAAACTCCATAGCCAATTTGCAAAAACTCAAGAAAACTGTGAAACTGATTTCCTATTTGCAGCACAATTCAAAGCTTCTCTTTGATTCAAACGTATTGCCTGAGTCTCCAGGAAGCATTTGGCATCAAAAACCAGTCCAAACACGCAAAGAATCAAAGACAATAAGCCACACGGTTTGCCTTATTTTTCAAACCTGCATATCATGTTTCATGTGCTTTTAATCTATTTTCTTGTTTGATTTATGCTAATAGGGACCTTCTGAAGTGATTGGTAGAATCTAATTGAACTAACGCTTCCTGAATCAAAATATACCATGGACGAAACTTAGGTTTTTAAAGCTTGGATTTTGGGGTTTTTTACAGGAGGAAACATTGGACCATGTCATGACCATGGTTGAATTCGTCAAGGCCCGACGAATTCAACCAGACTATCGTGCTCAATTTATATAATTTGTATGCTTAATCGCTATTCTTGGCGCTTTTAGTTTGTGGGGGTTTAAAACCCCCGCTATCTTGTTCATATTATTGCAGGTAAACGAAGAAGAAGACGGGCGTGGCATCCTGTGATTGGGGAGTTCAAATCTGGCGCGCTTTCTTTTGTTCTATACCATTAATGTTTGTTTTTTTATATAATATTTATTGTCTATTAGTTTAACAAACGCGCTTGGTAGCTCAACTGGCAAAGGACGTGGCTGGTAGGTACTGGGACCTGGGTTCGATTCCCAGGTCCCCCATATATTCTTCATATTTTTCTTAATGCTTTCAGGTACAACGCTTCTCAAACGTTCCACCATACGTACCCACGCCTAAGCTTGCCAAGTGGCCTTGATGAACAATCTGAAGGCCAGGAGATGGAATCCACGGTGCACTCCAGTCAACCAGCACGCATCCAATCATGAAAGTCAACAAGGCTTGGATTTCTCTTGGGCCTGAATTCCAGAATTTCACCTCCCCTTGGGCCAACACACCCCCTTGGTTTGCATAATTAATTTTATTTTCTTTTCTTTTCTTTTAATTTCTTTCAATTGTTTTTTTATAATTATTATTAATTCACCATAAAATAATTTTTCCAATAAAAATCAGAAACTCAAAATTGTAAATATTTTTAATTATTTATTAATTGCATCATTAACCTATTTTTTGTAAATAAATGTTAACAATTAACTTTAATTTAATTTAGGTTTAAATTCTAATACGTTTCTTAATAAATAAAAAATGCATAGAATTAGGTTTTGACACTTTTATCTTTTTCTTAATTAATTATTATTATTAGTATTATTAATTATTATTATCATTATTAATTACTATTATTTTTGTACATAAATATGTAAATTAATCAATTAGTAAATTAGGTCAACTTTGACATTTTCTTTAAATAATTAAAATAATTTAGAATTAGGGTTGTTTACTAACTTTTAAATTCTTTTCTTTATTTTCATAAATACAAAAAACATAAAAACACACTTTATTTTCTTTAATTAAATAATTAATTAGGTTTTAATTTAATTTAATTTCGAGCAAAGGGTCAAAACCCGAGGACGTCCTGATTTTAATTCTTTCGCACGTTATCCCTATTTCTTTTGATTATTATGTAACTGTTCAAGGATGTAATAGTAATTAGGTTTATTGTTTTTTTTACTTTCTGCATCTTTATCAAAAACGGGTCTTTGTACTTTGGCGATGTATAGACCCGCGCCTTGTAATAGCGTAGCTGTTATCTTTCCGTCTTTTAATTTTCCGCACTCCTAACTGCTAAACTCACATGAAAGAATGTATGATAACTAAAAACAACACGTAGCTCACAATGCCATGATCAAAGACAAAACATAACATGAAAACAACACACAAACGCACACACCACTTCTAGGGTACGCCTCACTCGTTGCCTTCGAAACGTGGTCGTCAAGCATAGGATGTTTTAGCGGTCGCTCTTATGTCTAAGATCCAGTCGCCTCGAAACAGTTGCCTCGGATAAAAGGATCTAGGACATTAGGGTTACTTCTAAGGTGTCCTAACTGTTGCTTCAGTGACCACACTGTCCCTACAATCGAATTGACCCGAACACCTCCAACGGTGGTGCTACCTACCTATCAATGGTGGGATGGCACTACCTTAAGGATTTTTACACATCCTAATTCCTTAGGGTAGGTAGATGACTCGTGGGTACTTGCTCTCTTCAAAAACAAATCAAAAATCTTTTCACACTGACATTTTCAAAAGCTTTCAAAACAAATTTTTCAAACACTCTTGAGGACAGATACAAGAGTCATTCAGAAATCTTTCAATGAAACTTTTTCAAACCCACTCACATTTTGAAAAGCAAACATTTTGAAAACATAAGAGCAAGTACCTAAGAGCCCATGGATAACCATGGATAGAAAGGGTGCTAACACCTTCCCTTTCTATAAATCTACCTCCCGAACCGAGAAACATTCTCATAAGGAATTTTGCTGTGCTTTTTTCCTTTCCAGGTTGGAGAAAATAAAAGACGGTGGCGACTCTTGCTTCTGCGACATTTTGCGAAACCAACTTTAAACAGTCAGTTCTATTTCCACCGATCACACCAGTAATATCATTGTTAGAGCCTTCGACGATTCTAAGCGGATGGTTCACGGAGAAGTGGACATCCCAATTAAGGTGGGAACGGAAATTTTCAACTCTACATTTTATGTGATGGACATCCGTCCTTCATATTCATGCTTGTTGGGAAGGCCATGGATCCACAACGCTGGGGCAGTCACTTCTTCTATACACCAGATGCTCAAGTACCCAGTCTAGGGTAAAATCATAACAGTTCATGGTGAGGAGGAGTATATGATAAGCCACCTTAACTCTTTCCTCTACGTGGAGTTAGATGGTGAATTCATAGAAACACCTTTCCAACACTTTGAAGAGGTTTCTCCTAAAGTTGCGGTAGCCAAGACAATGACTGTTGTGCCCATCATTACCAAACCTGTGTCCCAGATGTCATCCCTTAAAGATGCAAAGGCTGTGATCAAGGAAGGAGGAAGCACGGTATGGGGTCAACTACCAGATTTTCCTTACAAGACAAATAAGTTTGGTTTGGGTTTCACTACTGCTGGTTAGAAAGTTGTGCGTCGCTCCCGGGCTGGAGGACCGCCATTGAAAATCACTCATCACGAAGTTCATGCTTTAGAGGATGATGAAGAAGAAAGCAATTTTGAAGACTGGATCTTTTCAACCATTGAAGGAGGACTGAACAAATGGGAGGCGAAAGACTTTGTTCCCATTACTTTCATCAATCAGTAATTTATCTTTTGAACATTTCCTGTTTGGTCTGTAATAATTATTAAACAATTCATACACTCTTTTTGCCTTATGCCTTACCCGGGGCATATAGGTCCATTTGTAAGGGTTTTGATTCTTTATCTTCATATGCCATTTTTAATGAATCATGGATGTTTTCATATATAAACTTTTGTGTTCATTTTCTTTCTTTTTACATTTTATTTGTTTAAAGGTGGATATCCCTTACACACACCCACACTCACAAAATGCAGGTACCCATCCACTCCGGATTCCATGGGTAACAATTCTGCTATGGCCTTAAGTGACTCTGAAGATCTGGTCAATCATGCCGAATACGAAGGTGATGAAGACTGTGAAGTGCCTAGAGAGTTGGCTAGACTTTTGCAACAGGAAGAAAGGGCTATTCTACCCCATGAAGAGTTGTTAGAGACTATCAATTTAGGAACAGAGGAAGACAGAAAAGAGGTTAAAGTGGGTGCCAACCTGGAGCCAAGTGTCAAAGAGAGCTTAGTTCGGCTGTTGAACGAATATGTTGAGATCTTCGCCTGGTCCTATGAAGACATGCCGAGACTGGATACAAATATTGTGGTTCACCGTCTCCCTACAAGAGAAGACTGTCCACCAATCAAACATAAAGTCCGCCGAATGAGACCCGATATGTCCGAAAAGATCAAAGCTGAAGTGATGAAGCAGTTCAATGCTGGCTTTCTTGCTGTTACTTCCTATCCACAATGGGTTGCTAACATTGTGCCCGTGCCTAAGAAGGACGGCAAAGTCAGAATGTGTGTGGACTACAAAGACTTAAACAGGGCTAGCCCTAAGGATGATTTTCCACTACCACACATTGACATCTTGGTTGGCAACACAGCTCAACACAAGGTATTCTCTTTCATGGACGGATTTTCAGGGTACAGCCAGATCAAAATGGCCCCCGAAGACATGGAGAAGACTATGTTTGTTACGCAGTGGGGTACCTTCTGCTATAAAGTGATGCCATTCAGACTGAAGAATGTCGGGGCAACCTATCAGCGAGCCATGGTAGCTTTGTTTCATGACATGATACATCATGAGATTGAAGTCTACGTAGACGACATGATAGCCCATTCACAGACAGAAGAAGAACACCTCTACCATCTGCAAAAGCTGTTTGTCAGGTTAAAAGAATACAAGCTCAGACTGAACCCTAGCAAGTGCACTTTCAGAGTCCGGTCTGGTAAACTTTTGGGATTCATCGTCAGTAACAAAGGCATCGAGGTTGATCCTGCTAAAGTCAAAGCTATACAAGAAATTCCTGCCCCTCGCACTGAGAAGGAGGTCAGAGGTTTCTTGGGACGCCTAAATTATATTGCAAGGTTCATCTCTCACCTAACATCTACGTGTGAACCAATCTTCAAGCTGTTGAAGAAAGATCAGGTGGTTGAATGGAACGATGACTGTCAAGTTGCTTTCGATAAGATCAAGGAGTATTTGCTGGAACCTCCTATCTTGATGCCACCCGTCGAAGGAAGGGCGCTAATCATGTATCTGACTATTTTGGATAATTCAATGGGGTGTGTACTGGGCCAACATAACGAGTCTGGTCGAAAAGAGCATGCCATTTATTACCTTAGAAAAAAGTTTACCGACTGTGAGACTCACTACTCACTGCTCGAGAAAACTTGATGCGCTTTGGTATGGGCTGCTCGCCGGCTAAGGCAGTATATGTTGACACATACCACTTTGCTGATTTCCAAAATGGATATGATCAAGTACATCTTCGAGAAGCCTGCTTTATCCGGAAGAATCGCTAGATGGAAAATGATCCTGACAGAGTATGATATCCAGTACACAACCCAAAACGCTATAAAGGGGAGTGTACTAGCTGACCATCTAGCTCATCAAGCCGTCGAACATTACCAATCTATGAGATTCGACTTCCCTGACGAGGATATTATGACATTGGACAACATTAAAGGTAATGGGCCGTATCAAGGACCTGAACAAGGATCCCGATGGACGCTGTACTTTGATAGTGCTTTAAATGCACTTGTCAACGGTATCGGTGCAGTACTTATCTCTCCAGAAGGTTTCCATACACCTTTCACTGCTAGACTCTGCTTCAGCTGCACCAACAACACGGCCGAATATGAAGCTTGTATCTTTGGCCTCAAGGCCGCTATTGACTTGGGAATCAAATCTTTGATTGTATTTGGGGACTCAGATTTGGTTATCAGTCAAATCAAAGGAGAGTGGGATACTAAGCATCCTAATCTCCTCCCATACAAAGAACATGTCCTGACATTGTTGCCTCACTTCGAGCAGATTACCTTCGAGCATTTCCCGCGAGAAGAAAATCAGCTAGCGGATGCTCTGGCTACAATGTCATCCATGTTTAAACTTAACTGGGATAATGAGACACCTCAAATCACCATTGAACGAATGGACGAACCTGCCCATTGTCATGAGATTAATACTGAAGAAGTGGTGGACCGACCTTGGTTTCATGACGTCAAAAGGTATCTCGAAGCACAAGAATACCCTGAAGGAGCTTCAGCCAATGACAAAAAGTTCTTAAGGAGGTTCGCTGCCAGGTTCTTTCTGAGAAATGGTATCCTGTACAAGCGCAATCTTGATTGTGTCCTACTCTGATGTGTGGACAAGGTTGAAGCTGAGCAGATCATGGCTGACCTACATAATGGCACCTTTGGCACCCACTCAAGCGGTCATACGATGGCTAAGAAGATTCTACGGGAAGGCTACTATTGGTCTACCATGGAAGCTAATTGTCATCAACATTCTCGTACTTGTCACAAATGGCAAATCTATGACGACAAGGTACACATTCCCCTAATTCCTCTCAATGTCTTAACAGCTCCTTGGCCATTCACAATGTGGGGAATCGACATGATTGGAGAGATCAAGCCTACAGCATCCAATGGACACCGTTTCATCCTGGTGGCCATTGATTACTTTACCAAGTGGGTCGAAGCAGCTTCCTTCGCCTCCGTTACAAAGAATTTGGTTGCCCGCTTCATCAAACAGAACCTCATATGCTGGTATGGTATCCCCGACAGGATCATTATGGACAACGGTACAAATTTGAACAATACTATGATCACCGCTCTGTGCGAGCAGTTCAAGATTCAACATCACAATTCATCTCCCTATCAGCCAAAGACGAACGGTGCTGTTGAAGCTGCGAACAAAAATATCAAGAAGATCATTCAAAAGATGACAGTCACCTACAAGGACTGGCATGAGATGTTACCGTTTGCTCTGCACGGATATCGTACCACGACACGCACTTCAACTGGGGCAACCCCTTTTTCTTTGGTATATGGCATGGAAGTTGTTTTACCTGTGGAAGTTCAGATCCCTTCCTTGAGGATCATGAAGGATGCTGGTTTGAGTGAAGACGATTGGATTCAGACCCGGCTTGATCAACTCAACTTGATTAACGAGAAGCGACTTACTGCTGTTTGCCATGGTCAGGCGTATCAAAAACGTATGATCAAGTCCTTCAACAAGAAAGTCAAGAGACAAGTATATCATGTCGGGGACCTTGTAATCAAGCGAATCATCTTGCCGCAAAGTGATCCCAGGGGCAAATGGACTCCTACTTACGAAGGTCCATTTGTGATCAAAAATATCTTTTCTAGTGGGGCAATGATTCTTACCACCATGGACGATGATGACCTGCCGCATCCTGCAAATGCAGACATAGTCAAAAGATACTACGCATAAATAACCCGACAAGTTGAAAACCCGAAAGGGCGACTTGGGAAAAAATAGGCATCCCGGTGAATCGAAAACCCGAAAGGGCGGTTCAGGCAAAAATTAGGGATAAATAAAAAAAATTTGTACACCCGGCAAGTTGAAAACCCGAAAGGGCGACTTGGGCAAAAAGGGGTTTCCCGGTGGATCGAAAACCCGAAAGGGCGATTCAGGCAAAAGTTAGGGAATTAAAGCGTACGACTATGTCCCGTCGGATCACTTTAAGGACAATCTCTTCACAGACAAGCTTCGGGCTTTTGATCAATCTAATCAACATCGAACGAAGCAACGAATGGACAAGATACTCAGAGTTACGAAGGCTATAACAGAATGGGAAGCCCATGGAATTGTTACACATAGCCATCTTTATTTGTATAAATTTTTTCTCATTTTTATGACAACATTCTCTTACTAGGATGTTTGTCTCCTTTGTACAAAATACTTACACAAAGTTAATATAAAGATACTTCAAAGTACAGAAATTTGCTTGCCTTTTTACACTTGTGTTTTATTTGAAAACGTCCAATGATTTATTAAATGAGCATATGCATTTGAATATAATCACTGCTTACAAATAAAACGAAATGAGAAAGAATAATTGCTGATAGGTTGAAAGTATAGGAGAATGTCTTTAGGCTATTCCAGAGGAAATCCCCTATAGTACATCATCCAGATCCTCAACAGAGTTGAAGCCTTGAAGTACACATCCCCAGCAGAGTTAAGTTTCAAAATCCATTACATCAGAGCTAAGTTTCAAAACTCCCGATCCCCAGCGGAGCCAGAAGACTTTGAACTACAAATCCCCAGCAAAGATAAAACTTTCTTCCCCAACGGAGTCCAAAACTTTAACCTCTAAACCACAATGGAAATCATCCGGTTTCTCCAAATCCTCCAGTAAGTTATCTTAAAACCTAGAAATCAACCAGATAACAGTTAACTTTTGTTTTACTCCCAACCTCCTGATACCCTTAACAGAATAAAGATTCTCATTCTTAAAACCTCAATAGATTGGCATATAACCCAAGATTTTGAAAAATCTCCAACAGGATAAGCATTCTCCCCACAAAGTTATTTCCCAGCAGAACGAAGATTCTTGTTCTCATTTCTCCAGTTGAAGCCTCCCAGGTTTTAATTCCCCAGTAGAGATCGTCAGAGTTTTCCTTATTCCCCGGGAAATTCATGAAAGATTCTCAATTCCCCGCAGAAGTTGTCAAAGCTTTTGTTAATCCCCACAAGTCACCAAGGATTTCAATCACCAGTAGTAGTCCAAAGGATTTCTCAGTCTCAGCAATCAAACATTTTGAATCTCCAGCAGCAGTCAAAAGTTTATTTTCCCCGACAGCAGTTAAAGATTTCATTATCTCTAACTATCAAGGATTTATTTTCCTCAGCAAGACGGCTACTCAGCTTTCATGCGCATTCATTACATTCATATATCATAAACATTGATAAAACACATTTTATTGCATCATACATGTCATGCAACATAACTTTATGTTTTAGCTAACATTTTACCCTTTTCAGGATAAGATTAAAAGCTACCTTTAACAAATGTTCAAAGATCTCAGATACAGTACGGATACGCTCCAAGACATGGAAGTCATTCTGTCACTTATTCAGATCCCAATTACAGTACGTATACACTCCAGACATGGAAGTCATTCTGCTACTCATACAGATATCAACTTCAGATACAGTCCAGATACGCTCCAGATACGGTTGCCATTCTGTCACTCATTCAAACCTATTCCCCAGCCCAGAGATACTCCAGACACGGATGTCTTTCTGTCGCTTATTCGGATTTCAGATTTCGGATACGATACAGATACACTCCAGACACGGCCGTCAATCTGATATTCATTCAAGAATCAAATATAGTTACAGCTCGGATACACTCCAGACACGGACGCCATTCCTTTGCTCATACAAATCCAATCTCCAAATACAACTCAGATACGTTCCAGATACGGATACCATTCTGACGTTCATTCTCCTAATTCTCACCAAACAAGTCTTGGATGGCATCTTTAAGCCCATCTCCAGCAAGATTCTACCATCTCCAAATGGCATCTTTAAGCCCATTTCCTCAGCTACATTTTGACGAGTGCAAATTTATGGGCACTCTAGTGTCCAATCATCTTATACCTTCGAGTCACGAAAGGAAAACTCGCCAATCTAACTCTTCAGGTTCAAGAAGATTGAACAGGCGCAGCTGTTGTACCCCAAAATTTGCCCTCTCATTTTATCAAGATTTCCCCTCACAAGACTCTTTGGACCCAAGACCAAGCTAGGGTTTGCACTGCTCAAGACATCTCCTTGCACTGTTGACCTAAATTAGGGTTTGAGTTTGCATAAGGAATTTTGGACTTCTAATGCTCAAAGTGACCTTCATACTTCATATTGGATCTACAAGATTGTCCATAGCAAGTTTCAAGTCTTGAATCAAATTTTTGCCCAGTCAATTGGACAGTTGACCTAGAAATCAACTGTATTGGGGAAAAAGTCAACTATGGCCAATATACAGTCAAACCTCATAGAATTTGATCCACATCAACATTCTAGTATCCTATGAACCATTTGATCAAGTTGGGACCACAACTCCTCAAGAAATTTGATCAGATCACCAAAAGGGCAAAATGGTCATTTTTAGGTTTTTGACTGCACAAGGGCAATTTCTGATTTTTGACCTAGCCAAGGGAAAATTGAGTTCAAGCATGGATTAAAGGACTCAATGGCATCATCTTGACCTATTCACAAGGTTCAAAAGATCTCGATTGCATTGGATTGACAGATGAATTTTTCAGTCAACTAATCAAAATTTGACTGTACATTGAAAAGTCAAACTTTGACTTTTTGGTCAAAATCAAGTGCCAAGGGTCATTTTTCATCAAGATGTGTCAAAACATGAAACTTGTTCATCAAGAAACCCAATTTTGCAAATTAGGGTTTAAAGTTGAAAATTTTCATAACTAAGAATTTTTCTAAGTTATGAAATTTTCTTAATTTTTCTTAACTTTGCCCAACATTTTCACCATGATGCAATTGGATTCAAACAAAACTTCCAACATTAAAGTTGTAGTCCTCCACAAATTCTACAACTTTTATTCACAAAGTGTTCCCAAAAGAAGCTTGGATCTCAAGTTATGAATTTTGGAACAAGGGTCCATGAAACTTTTAACTTAGTGAAATTTTGCCCTAGTTTAGGCAGGATTTTGACCTATCTTCATGGCCATTTTTCACATAGTTCCACTTGGAATATCAAATTGAATTTCAAAGATATAATGTAGAGCATGTTGCAAGCTTTCCAAAATGTCCAAGAACTCTCCAAACTCATTTGTGGTTAGGGAGAATCGAAGGCTTGAAGTTGGCAAAAACTCACTTTTCATCCATGGCATGTTCATATTGATACAAGTTGCAAATTCAAATCAGCTTGCTTTACACTAGATTACAGGCCTCAAAACCATTCCATACTCAATAATTAAATGCAAATCCATTGGTCTAAGGTTTTGTTTTGGTCATTAGAGCATTGCACACAAGATTAATCCTTAAATAGAAAAAGCAACATTGCCATTTTTGCTTAAATTTTGCTTTATGTCAAAACAGCATCCTTGAGAATTGAGCCATATCTTGTGCAGCAAATCAAATCCACCAACTGGAGGGGCCAAGAGCATAGTATGCAAGCTGATGGATAGCCTGTACAGGCCTGCTTTGCATCACTTGTCCACTTTTGCTTCATATACAAGAAACATGTCCAATATCACATAACTTAGACATCTGTGAAAACCAACTTTTGCAAGCATTTGGAACATTTTTCTCACATCCCCTTGAACCAGAAACACGACCCTTTGAACCCTCAAACCTCCCATAGCACAAAATCATCTTCATTTGGCAAAACAGGGCACTCCCTGCAGTTTGATTTCCACAACTCAAATCCCTCGTGCGTTTTGCCTCAAATTGGTTCAAACACCTTCCATACAACCTATCTAAGCTATCCCAACCCTTAAACAATAATTGTAACTCCATTTACAAGGTTTTCCATTTTTGATTTCAGCTGGTGCAGGTTGAGTTCTGTAGGCTTGTTCAAGCACATTCAAGGCAAGCTAGGCATTGGAGAAGGTTAGGGGAAGTTCAAGCAAGCTCCCAAACATCTCAGGCCTCATTGAAAAGCTCCACATTGTCAGACACGAAGTCAACTGAAACAGGTTTTTGTCAACTTCCTATCTCTCTATTTAGGAACAATTAGACTTAGGTTTGTGAATAAGAAATGTAGTATCCATAGCCATGAAGTTGTACATATGCTCAGTTTTCATTTTAGTTAAGCATACTAAGAGAATTTGGTCCATGAACATCCTGAAAAAAAATAGGTTAAGATTAAGGGCCAGAGAAATTCTCTCTGGTGTTTGAGAGTTAGGACAAGTTTTTTATATGGTTGAATTCGTCTTGGAAAGCTCTACAACTTTGATGTTATGTGTTTTTGCATTAGAGCACGTATGCAGGTTGTTCGTGTTTGTACAGGGCGCGTGAAATTTCTGAACAAAGGTTGAAGATGAAGTCTGGCTTGGGCTGGGCTTTGGTTCTTTCACTATTTGCACCCCTCTTTTGCTGAATACACCCCCCTGGCCCATTTCTTCATATTTTTATGTTTTGTTATTTTATTTTCATTTCTGATTTTATTTTATTATTTCCAAACATAAAAAATACCCAAAAATATTTTTATAAATTTTTGCATTTATTTTGTATTTTATTTTTATTTTTTCTAACATAAAAAACAATTTAATTAGTATATACTTTATTTATTGAAAACTTGAAAATAATATATAATAATATTATACTTTTATTTTTATTCTTTATTTTATTTACACTTAAAAAATATTGTTCAAAATATATTTTTGTCTTGTATATATTTTATTTTTATTGTACATAACTAATATAATTAATATATATATATATATATACACATACTTTTATTTAATAAATACCTGAGAATGAAAACATGAAAATATTATACTTCTATTTTTATTATTATTTATACTTAAATAATACTTTCTCTAAATATATTTTATTTATATATATATATATATATATATATATATATATATATATATATATATATATATATATATATATATATATATATATATATATATATATATATATATATATATATATATATATTATTTTATTTTATTTTATCGTATATAAATAGTATATTTAATATATTTACATTCTTAAAAGAAAATTAGGGTTTTACCCTTAATAAAAAAAAATAATAATCTTTTTTTATTTATTTCTTTCTTTTTACATTAAACATTTTTAGATACATAAAAATAAACAAAACATTTTGCATATCCATAATATTTTGTATACTTATTTAATTTGTTTATTTAAGTATTATTCATTTATTTATTTATGCCATTTATTCAATTTGGATGTAATAGTAAAATTAGGGTTTTACTTTCTTGTCAAATAATCCCCATTCAAAAATTGTATCCCCTCCCCATAATCATGTTGTAATATTGGTAGATTTATTTTACGCATTTACGCTTTCAATTATGCCATGATTAGAGATTAGGGTTTGTATGCAAAAATCCAAAATCAACAAGTAGCTTGACCTAATACAAGACCTAAATGCATGAAAATGACAAACACAATGCACACTTGCACCCCTAGGGTTACATCCACTTGTTGCCTTAAAAATGGGCCATGATATGCATGTTGAGTACTTTGGCAAAAAAAAAAAAATATCATAGTCCCTCGATGATGCTATCTTGGTTGCCTAAACAAAATGATCTAGTCCCTCGGAAAATTGCTAAAAATACTTAACATAATTGCTATCATGGTCTATACGATGACCCACGCCTGTCCCGTTTAACATCCTAATACAAGGTTGTTTACCAAATGCAATGGTAAAACAACACTGTCAAAAGGGTTAAAAACATATAGGAAAGATCTTTGAGTAAAATAGGGTAGACAACTCTTAGTTGCTTGATCAAAAACTTGCAAAACATCCTTGCTATTTTTCAAACACACCTCACAACACAATTTTAAAATATTTCCCAAATTAAACTTTCAAAAGACATACATCTTTGTATACATTCAAACAAGAATCATTACAAAGATTGCCACAACGATGGCCTCTTTTCAAAACATTTTCAAAACCACACACAAAGCACCATTTCAAACAATTGAAAAGCAAAAGCAAGTAATCTAAACAAGTAACTAAGAGCCCATGGATAACCATGGATGAAAAGGGTGCTTGCACCTTCCCTTTTTATAATCTACTCCCCGAACCCAATAAAACATCTCAAAGGTCTTTCCTGTGCTTTTTGACCTTTCCTTAGGATAAAATAAAAATTCGGTGGTGACTCTTACTAAACCGAGACATTTGCAAACACAAACGCAAAACCTCAAGTCAGTTCTCCCACCGTATCACAAGGTGCGACTTCTATATAAGTCCACTTATGATTGCTTAACACAGCGCTAAATTTTGTCTCGATTTGAGAAAATGATCATTTGTAACCCAAACCTATGTTTGCAAGCCCAAGTATGTTAATTTGAACCCTTTGATCCAATAACCTTGAGATCCATTGTTAGGAGGCTTTTGTTCTACCAATCCTCTAATGGAACTTCATCAATTTTGGTCAAAATGGATCCCTTAAACATTATTGATCATTAAGTGTTATCTTGAGAATTCTTAAATGGATGATATACCTGACAAAAAGAAAATGCAACTTGTTGTTGAGAGGCTTTGGTTCTACAAATCCTCTAATGAGTTCCAAAATGCAAGTTTCAAGATGGTTATCCAACTAACTACTAATTCCTAACAATTGACTTTATTTTATGCTTTTATTTTATGCTTTTACTTTATGTACCATTTACTTTATCATTTAAATTTCATGCTATTTTTTATTTTTGTTCACTTGAGCCTTTATCTTCATGTAATTTTTATTTTACTCACTCGATTTTCTCATTTTCTTTTGGAGATACCTAATAATCAACTTGAACCCTAAAAGATTTAATGTTACTTGAACTACTTGGTTACGATCCTTGGCATTATGGAATGATGGACTTCTTGGACTTAGGATTATAAGTTGTTGCCTACCTTGAGCCTTTGTGACCTTGATTGTTATTTAGTCTAGAGTTCTTGCCGTTTACCCCAGGATATTGGGTTATTTGTTTGCTATGTGTGCAGGTTATTGTGATTACACACTTTGTCTGTAATCTGGAATTCATCTGTGTACAGCTGTTACTCTGGCCAATTTTTGTGAAGACTTAATGCAATTAAAGCTTGGTATTCTTAAGAGGTTTATCAATTGTTTTCTTGGTTTCAAATCCAAACGATGGAATTCTACATTGACTCATTGTGTCAAGTGTTGGCTTCTTATTGGTCAGATGGTCCTTCTCCTTAGCTTTTACTTTATGCTTTAGGATAGTCCCTCCATCTTCTCCCTTCTTCTTTAATTTCAAAAACATTCTCCCTCCTTTTGAAAACTCTTCTTATTTTAAAACTTGAACCACTTTCATAATAAACTTGGACTTAGGTCCATTCATTTTCAAAAATATTTTCTTAATCAAACATTAATCAACTTAACAATACCTTGACATTTTTGTGATAAGACTAAAAGTCAATCAATCTCATTCAAACTATTTTTTCATTTTGGCTTTTATCTTTAAAACTTTTTAATTTTTTCAAAAGATTAGACTCTTGTCAATCCTTGTAGTGATGCAAGGTACTATACTTCTATGATATGTAGTGAAGTGAGATATTTTTCACTTTGAGGTGATGTAAATTCTCCTTTCTCATAATTGTGGGTAGTAAGTATGTCTTCCACTCGGATAAGACGATGATGTCTTCTCTCTTAAAATTAACCAACACACTTGTGTTTTAAAATTTTAAAAAAAGTGAACTACGAGTACCCTGATCTCCTATTGCACAGAAGGTGGTACGTAGGCACTAAAGGTTCACAACCGCGACGGGTGAAAAAATCATAAAAAAATACTTCTTTTCTCATCTCCACAATCTATTTTTATACAACATTTTATAGCCAAAATATACAGATTTTTCAAAGAGGTTCTTGCAGAGTACTGTAGACGTTTAGGGTGCTAATACCTTCCCTTTGCATAACCAACCCCCTTACCTAGAATCTTCCCCCCTCTTTTGGGTTATTCGCTCTTTTCCCATTCCTTTGGAAATAATAAAGCCCGGTGGAGATTTTTATTTTGATGTGTGCGAGTCAAGTCAATCCAATCGCTTAGTCTCAATTTTTCTACCGCTACAGAAAAAAAATGCCGACTTCACTGGGGATAGATTGACCTCTTGTTGGTCCATCCCTAAGTGGGTTGAGCCTATCTTTGTTTATTTCTGTATGTGTGCTAATTGTTTGTTTTATATTATGTGTTGTATATATGTTTGTCTGGATTTTCATGGTTTTCAGGATGCTTGGTGATTTCTCATAAGTCCTATACCCGGACTTGGGAAAGTTTAAGATATGACGGGCGGTATAGTCATGTTAACTTTGAGGGAGTAATCCCAAAAAAGGAGGCATGAGATCCCCCACTCAATGGAGGCCCCTTTCATTGCAGTGTCATTTACCGATTAATCGGGAAGACGTACTGCTTTTGACCTGGGAGCCTGCTGAAACTGAGGACCATAGAATACCTAACCCATATTAGCCTTTTAGGTGTAGTGCGAAAGCTATGACGGAGTAATCCGGAAGTAGTTATCATGCGATACTATGCTCGGACGAGTTTTTCTTGAGAATATTACTAATTATCGAGTTAATCAGGAAGTTGGTAATATCCGAAAGAAGGACGTAGACTCTGGGAACCTCTAGAACCTTGTTTGGCAGGTGATAACTTTTAGACCACACCTTATGGGTAGTACCTTCGAACTCATGCTCGTGATGTTGAACCTATGAACCCTATGTTTGTGATCTTGTGTGTGATTGTTGCATCATGAATTCATGAACCCATGAGCATCTCTTAAAGACATTTTATTTCAATGGACTCAAAAGTTAACTCTTTGTGAATATCTCAAGTAATTTTTGACTATGGATTCTGGAAAAAGAAAGACCGAAAAGTACAGTTTCAAAGATCCCAAGATAGATGAGTTGATGAGTCTGATTCCTGATATTGAGTGTTTTGCAGATTTTTGGAGGAAGTATGGGTCCATCATTTCTCTCACGAAGCTCGGGATGAAGGAGGGTATTCTCTCGACTTTGATCTAGTTCTATGATCTGATGTATCGATGCTTTACTTTCCTTGATTACCAGTTGATGCCTACACTATAGAAGTATTCTTATCTGCTGGGTTTGCCTATTATCAATTGTGTTCCTTTTACTGGTTTGGAGGGGGAGCCAAAATCCCATGAGATTGTTGCTTTGATCCATTTGGGAAAATCTGAAGTTGAAGCTCACATGACTACCAAAGGAGGGATTAGAGGATTGCCAGCTCAGTTCTTATTAGAGAAAGCTTGCTACTTTTCTAGGATGAAGAGTACGGTTGCTTTTGAGGCCATATTTGCTCTACTTACTTATAGGTTGTTCTTATTTCCCAATGTATACAAATTTGTTAATATCAATGCCATCATGATCTTTATGATTAGAAACCCGATTCCTACATTATTAGGTGATGCTTATTACTCTATTCATCTTCGAGATTCTTATTGTGGAGGGATGATCATCTGCTGCACGCCTTTGTTGTATCAGTGGTTTACTTCTCATTTGCCTCGGTCTGATGCTTTCTGGGATATCAGGAAGGAACCTCGTTGGGATCCAAAGATCATGACACTTACTCATTCAGATATTGTTTGGTATCATCAGACTTAGCATGATGTAGAGATTATCGATAGTTGTGGTAGTTTCTCCAATGTACCCCTTCTTGGTACAAAGGGAGGTATTAACTACAACCCTGTTCTTGCACGGCGACAACTTGGATATCCGATGAGGGATAATCCAAATAGTATTCATTTGAGTAGTTTCTTCTTGAAAGAGGGAGAAGACCATAAGGAATCTAGGGAGCAGATTGCGAAGGCCTGGCGTCACATTCACAAGAAGAGTAGGAAGGACTTGGGACCTAGGGGGCTGTTTCTTTGGAGCCTTACCTTCAGTGGGTACAAGCAAGAGCCATTCAGTTGAAGATGTCGTGTTCCCGGAAAGCACATATGCCTGATATGTTTGTGAAGACTACTCCTCCCCTATTGGATGATATGGAAGAGCTCCAGCTTGATTTAGTCAGGATGTAGTAGGAAAAGGAAGCTTGGAAGAATAACTGCCAGATTCTAGAGGTTTCCTACTGAGCAGACCTGAAGGAGAAAGACGACTTGATTTAGATTCTTGAGAGTCATGTTGTAGAGACGATGGAGAGGCAAGGGGGTTTATTTTCCTCTAAACCTCAATCAAGCCTTAGTTACTCACTTCCTTATTCAGATGATTGGAAGGAGGTCGCGGCCAGATATGAAGAAGAAAACCAAAGGTTAAAGGCTCAGATTGCTAGACTTATAAGGAAGCGTCAGTGTATAGAGTGATCTCCACCAGCTTTGCTTCTTAGGGTTTTAGACTTCACTTTCATCTTGTACTTGGGATTCTTGAAACTTTTAATCCATTTTGAAGTTATTATAATAAAAAATTTCAGTATTTCAAATGTGTTATTACTTTGATATATGAAAAATTGTCTATAAATCTTTAAGCCCCTTGAAATAGTAATAATAAAATAAATCATGTGCATTGCACATCATGCATCATATTGGATACACTTCTTGCATTTTTTTGCATGTCCATGTGTCTTACTGAGCTTCTTTACTCTGTTCAGCAAATTGTCTCACCAGTACAATATTCGAGTTAATTTCAGAAGGAAGATGGATAACCTAGAACAAGAGAATCATGAGCTACGCGAGGAAGTTTCTGCTCAAAATTAGCCACTGATTGTTCAGTATCAATAGACAATGGTTACTGCTAAAGCTTTGACTGTTCCGGTTTCTGCTACTCCAGTTGCTATTTAGAATCGTATGCCTCCGGGATATCCTTGAGGAATGCCAAAGAACTTTATGACATAAGGTTTTAATCAGGACCCTCATATTTCTCTGCTTACTCAGATTGTTGCTGCTCCCGCACCTCCTGTGGTGCATGTTAACCCTGCTGCTAGAAACGAGGTTCACCATGCTGCACCTCCCTCGGTGAATATGGCCTTGTTTACTAATGATGAAGTGTATCGTCGTATTCCTCCACCAAGTGAAAGCTTGGGTTTCTATGATCAAATGGATGATTTTCAAGACCGGTTTGATAAGATGCAGAAAGAGTTGAAGGCCCTCAGAGGAGAGGAGTTTTTTTGGAAAAATGTGAATGATATGTGCTTGGTTCCAAATGTAAAAATACCTGCAAATTTCAAAGTACCGGAGTTCGAAAAGTACAAGGACAACACTTACCCTCGTGCTCATTTGGTGATATATGTAAGGAGAATGTCTACTCATACAGATGATCAATGCCTGTTGATTCATTTCTTTCAAGACATTTAACCGATGCAGCGTTGAAATGGTACATGAGCCTGAATAATGCCAATATTCATTCTTTTAACGACTTGGAAGAAGTGTTTATCAGACAGTACAAATACAATATGGACATGGCATCTGACTATGATCAACTCAGGTACATGGTCTAGAAGGACAAGGAATCATTTAAAGAATATGCATAGAGATGGCGTGAGGTAGCTACCCAAATGATTCCTCCAATGGAAGAAAAAGAGATGACAAAGATTTTTCTGAAGACACTAGGTGCATTCTACTATGAGAGAATGGTGGCAAGTGCGCCCAGTGATTTTACTGAAATGGTGGGAATGGGCGTCCATTTGGAAGAGGCTGTAAGAGAAGGTCGTCTCACAAAAAATGAAGGTTCCAGCAATGTGAAGAAGCCATCGTATGGATTTGTTAAGAAGAAAGAGGGGGATGAAGAATGGAAAAACACAAGAAAGGGGGGTTTGAATTGGGATTTTTAAAACTTAAAGAAAAGAACATGTTGGTTATCCTGGTTCGTTTAAACTCAAACTACTCCAGTCTACCCGCCAAGGTGATTTCACCTTTCTCAACGAGGTCTTAATCAACTAATCAATCTTGATTACAAATCTACTATGACAACCATCAAAGTATTCTTGAGTATAAACCACAAGCGGGTTTTTCTCAAAGAATTTCTCTAAACAATATTTGAATAAAAGTGTGCAAAAATGTTTTATAATAAAACAGTATCACAAGGGTGTTTTACACAGTTGAATTTTGTATGTTTGAGGATGATAGTGATAGCTACATTACTGTGCATGAAAAATCGTCAACGATTTATCCTTCAAACTTATTTTAAATAGGCGAAGCATGTAGGAGCATTTGGAATGTTAATCAATGACAATTAAGGAGATTTCCAAAAATAAAGATCCTTGTTCCCTTCCAACCGTTACTCTTGAAATGGAAATAATTGATTTGTAAAGCTTCAGAACATGCTTGCTTCAGAAGATAAAAGTATTTGTTGCTTCTTTCCAGAGCTTTGTAGATCAGGAACACAGAGTCTTATTTGCAGTGTTAGAACTTCTTTAAGAGATGTTATTAATCAGAGTTGAAACACCATTTTAACTCATCTTCTGATCTTCTTCCATCAGAAATTGTCTGCAAACAGAATATAATTTAAGGGAGCATAATTGTTCTTTGTGTTTTTTATCATCAAAAATCTTACAAGGGTTGTAGAATCAAACTATGTTCGAATAATCTTCCCCTTTTTTATGATGACAAAAACTAGGATATTTCAATAGAAACAGAAAGAACATAACGCGTTTTAAGGTCTCCCTCTGAGTTAAATACTCGGATAGAGGTGAAATACTTCCCTGAAGTTTATTCTGAACAAAGTTTTTGATGCATCTACTTCTGTCTTCTTCAGAGTTTTGTTCCTGTTTTGCTTTCAGAAAAAATGAGAAGTTATGATATTCAAAATGTTCAAGATTGTTTCTCGATACTGTTATTAGAAATATCTTACGTTCTCCCCCTTTTTGTCAAGAATCAAAAAGCAATATAAACACTTTAAGCAATAAAAGATGATTGTATTAAGAAGATTGCAATAATACATTCAGAAGAAAAAAAACAACACAAAAAAATTGGACACAGTAAAGAAAACAATTTTCAAAACTAAGATTGAGGTGGAGGAAGTCGTGTGAACAGGGCTTCCAACAAATTCTTAATCTGAGTGTTTGACTCTTCTTGTTTTCCCAACATCCCTTTGATTTCCTTGCATGTGTCATCTTGCTTATCTAGTCTCTCCTTGAACACTACATTTTCTTTCTTCAACTCCTCTAGAGTTTGCAGAACCAGAGATGAAGAAGATATATCAACAGAAGGTGCCACCTTTTCAGAGAAAGATGCGGCAGATTCTGCCTCAGTAGCTTCTTCAGTTTCCTTGCCTTTGTCTTGAACAATAACCAGAGGAAGAGTATCAGAGCATGGTTCATCAACTTCTAAAGGCTGATGATCTTCCCAAGGGGAATTGTCCAGCAGAAGAAGAGGTTTCTTTTCCCAATGGCGCAGAACTTGATACGTGAAAACTTTCAGCTGATCACAAAAGTTCTGTTGAGCGATTTCATAGCTCAACTCCTTAAGTTTCCGAGATTCATAATTGAACCATTTTCTGAACTGGTTCTAATGTGAATCAAAAGCAGAAGGATTCATATTCTCTAAGCAGACTAGCTTTAGAGATTTAACCCATTCAATTATCTCTGTTTCAAAAATCAACAAATTTTTACCAACATCTGCCTTGGTGATTTTTGGTTTTGGTTTTGGTTTTGGGATGAAATTTTTTAGAGAGCTAGAGACAAGATTATCCAGCGCTTCTAAGTCTATTATTATACGAAGGTGATCTTCTGGAGGGTTGATTGGAGATGGAGAATCAGAAATGATAATGGGTGAATGAGGTGTGTTTGGTAGAGTGGAATGGTAGGGAGATGGAATTTCTGGAATGTCGTGGATTGTGATTGGTTATTGGACCATGAGAGGGCATGATATTCCAGGAATGGGTGAAGTGGTATCAGAGTCAAGATTTGGATTTTCTGGTTGGGGAGCATGAAAGTTTGGATTTTCAGAGTGGGGAGCTTGAGAGTTTTGATTTTTTGATTGGGAAGCTTGGAACACTCAATCAAATTGATCAATATTAGAAAGAACTTGAGCAAGTTCTGGCTGATTTTGGTCAAGATGTGCAGTAGAGGGTGGTTCATCCAAAATATTTTCTAGAGTAAGTGAAGGGTAAAACTCAATATCAAAATCATCAAAGGTTTATGGTGAAAGGTCTTATGTGGGTTTTGGTGAGGAGGGGGTTTCAGATGTTGATAAAATAACTGATTCCACAACAAAAATAAAAGAAGAATTACCTTTCTTCTTAGCAGGCTTGGGAACCTTCTGAGAAGATCCTTCTCCAGCAACTTTCCTTTTCCTTGATTTCTTGAGAACAACCTCTAGAGCCTGTTGTCACAGATCAAAAATGTTCACTTCTGGATTAGTCCCGTTCATTTTGCAAGCTTCCAGATATCTGACAATAATTTCTGGAGAAGCATCTGTTTGAGAGAAAAGAGGGAAATACTTAGAGGAACTATTCTTGTTGTAATGACTTCCTTGGTTGTAACAGTTGGATCCTTCTTGATGGTATTAATGATCTTCATCTTCTTCAGATTCTTTGCATTCATAGGTTTACCAGCACATGCTTCCAGAGTGCTGACCTGTTGTGCCTCAGTCAGATATTCTACTAGTTTATTTTCCATCAGAATATCTGATATGATCATGCCTAGAGGTATCCAGTTCCTCTTAGCCCTTTCTTCTTCTCTAGTCTCTTTAACGCTTGTCTTCAGATGATTAAACAACAGATGAGAAAGATTGACCTTTTCCTTGGTTGTAATGAAGTACAGAAGAAATTGTTAGTCAATGTTGATATAGTCAGGAGAACTTGTGGGTTTTTTGTGGTTGATGCAGCCCAAGATGATTTTAGACCAAATTCAGAAGTATTCTTTCAGATCTTTAATTTTGTTTGAAGGTTGGCCAGAAGAAAAAATCCCTTTTGAGATTGTTGTTAGGTCATAACATTTTTCTACCATGTCGCTACAACGAATGCCTCTGCCGCCATGACCTATCAAGCGTGCAATAAGGTCTTAAAAAATTACTATTTTCTTTCCCATTACAAAATAAGTAACTTGATGGTTTGAAGCAGTAGCGTGAATCCAGAATTCTTTAACTAATCTTGGAAAGACTGGACCCAATAGACGATCAAAATACTTTGTCCACCCTTGAAGTTCAACATTAGGAGTAAGATCGTAACCGTTTTCCTTCATACTGACGAAGTCCACAATGAGTTCACAAAGAACTTCTAGCGAATCAATGAGAGTCAGGAGTGTTCTTGAAGGTTCTTCATACCTTTCTGCTGTTGAAGAAGAAGAGCCAGGAACACTTTGATAGCTTTGAGCAGTTTGAGAAGAAGCCATTGTTCACATAGACTTTTTGAATGTTTTTTGAAAGAAAATTGCACACAAATAGTAAAGAGAAGAAGTGGGAGTGAAAAAGTGAAAGTGAAAGTGAACAGTGTATTTATAAACAAATAGAAAACTTAATAAGCAAGAAAAGAGTGAAAAGAAATGATTACATAGCATTAATGATTCCTGAAAATAGGGAGATGGCATGGAGATATAGAACAGTTACCGATACAACATGAGTCTCAATGCATCCAATCATGCTTTAGTCTCTTCAGAATTTAAATGTGTGTTCAGCCTTAGATGAAACTTTTGTAAGAGGATGTCAGATGTTGATGATGTGAATTACATGCTTCTATCTTTGAAATGAACCGTTTGGGAATTGTTCAGATCTTCTTAGATAGATCCTGATACAACTGTCCTTCTAACTTCTGAAGAATTATTGATTAGATGTTCACCAAAAAACATAAAATTATGTGTGTTAAAGAATACGTAAATAAAACTATTATTTTGGACATAATTTCATGCTGAGATGTTTCAGAATGAAATTAAACCTATCTTCAAAAAGGGGCTTAGTGAAGACATCAGCCCATTTATGGTCTGTGTCAATAAATTTTAAGGAAAGAATTCCTTTCTGAATATAGTCCCTAATGAAGTGATGTTTTATTTCTATATGCTTAGCCCTAGAATGTAAAATAGGATTTCTAGATAAACAAATGGCAGAAGTATTATCACAGAGTATAGGAATGTTACTCTGTGACTTTTCATCTAGAGCATCTGTGTGCTGCATCCAGCTGCTGCTATGTATTCAGCTTCAGTGGTTGATAATGAAATTGTGAATTGCCTCTTGCTGGACCACGAGATCAGATTTTGTACCAGAAACGGGAAGCTTCCAGATGTACTTTTTCTTTCTATTCTATCTCCAGCAAAGTCAGCATCACAAGACCCTACTAATTTGTATTCTTTGGTTTTTCTATAAAATAAACCAAGATTAGTAGTACCTTTCAGATACTTGAAAATTCGCTTAACAACTGTTAAGTGAGATTCTCTAGGATCTGTTTAGAATCTAGCACATAGACATGCACTATACAGAATATCAGGTCTTGAAGTTGTAAGATATAAGAGAGAACCAATCATACCTCTGTAGATCTTCTGTTCTATCTTTTTACTTACCTCTTCTGTGATACGGTGGGAGAACTGACTTGAGGTTTTGCGTTTTGTTTTCGCAAATGTTTCGGTTGAGCAAGAGTCGCCACCGACTTTTTATTTTATCCTAAGGAAAGGTTAAAAAGCACAGCAAAAACCTTTTGAGATGTTTTCTTGGGTTCGGGGAGTAGATTATAGAAAGGGAAGGTATTAGCACCCTTTCTATCCATGGTTATCCATGGGCTCTTAGTTACTTGCTTAGATCACTTTGCCTTGTGTTTTCAATTGTTTTTAAATGGTGCTTGTGTGTGTGTGTGTGTGGGTTTGAAAATATTTTGAAAAGAGGCCAATGTGGTGGCAACCTTTGTAATGATCCATGTTGGGATGTATACAAAGGTGTATGTCTTTTGAAAAAGTTTTTCAATGTTTTTGAAAGTGGTTTTGAAAGTGTAGTAATGTGTGATTTTGAAATTAGGCAAGTGTTTGTTTTGCAAGTTTGATTCAAGTAACCAAGAGGTCGTCTACTCCTAAATTTCTCAAAAGATTATTGCTATGTTTTAACCCTTTTAACAAGTTTGTTCCACCATTGTATTGGGTGGACAATCTTGTGTTAGGATGTGAAAGGGACGGGCGCGGGTCGTCGTTTAGACCATAATTGCAATGGTGCCAAGTATCTTTGGGCATTTTCCTTAAGGGACTTGATCATTTTGTTTTGAGAAAAAAAAAGAATATTATCGAGGGACTATGATCATTTAAATTGTTTGTTTTGCCCAAAGAGACCTAACATGCAATATGGCCCAATTTTGGAAGGCAACAAAGTGGAGTACCCTAGGGGTGTTAGTGTGCAAGTGTGTTTTATTGCATACAAGAGTTTTTCTTTGAATTAAGTTTTTCTATTTCATTGAGTTTTATCTTGCCATACACGTCCTAATTACTAGCAATAAGAAGCGGGAATGTAAAATCCTACGCTATTACAATAGTTAGGGGAGGGGGATACACATTTGTACATGGGGGGTTCAACGAGAAAAATAGACAAAAAAGAAAATAGCGGAAAACAAAATATATAGAGAGAGAGGGAGGCCGCGCGCTTTTGGGAGGCCATCAGAAGTTCTGACCCAGATCCGCTGTCAGATGATCAACCTGTTGGTGAAACTGGATGAGTCAGAACTTCTGACTCTGGAACCTGCAAAACAGAATCTGGTTAGTGGGGAAACCAGAGGTTCTGATTTCCCTGCGCTGCAAGACAGAAGTTTGTTAGTGGAGAACCCAGAAGTTCAGATTCTGCTGAAAAGGCAACAACTCTCAGAGGTTCTGAGGTCATTGACAGCAAAACAGGCTTCAGATGTGCTAACGTCAAAGTCAGCACTGGGCTTTTTCCTGCATTAATCAGAACATCTGCAATCCTGTTGTTACTCCACAAAACAGAAAACATATTTGGAACAGATCCAGCAAAATAGAAAAATGTCCCAGAGGTCAGAATCACCAAGGTCACAGGCAAGTCCTAAACTGGCTCAGAACGTTCTGAGGTATGAGAGTCCTCAGAACATAAACAACAATAACATGAATATTTACATTATGTTACTTGAATATGCACAGCGGATGATGCTTAACAGTGTGGTGAGGGTCAGCAGGTGCTTACCTGACTTTCTGGAAAATGGTGAGTGAAAGTTAGCTTTTGGTTCTGGTGGTGTTCTGGACAGATTTGGAAAAGGGGAAGTGAAGGTGTAAACGCGTATAGGGTCAGAAGTTTTGGAAAGAACGTTTTGGTTTACAGAAAAGAGCTGGGTGTTTGATGAAGTTGAAGGTGAGAAACTTAAAGTTATGAAACAAAACTGGAAATTTTGGCAGAGTTTCAGAATGTTATGTTGCTAGGAGTTTTGTTTCTCTCTTAGCAATTTTTCTGTTTTTCTTGAACTTCTTGAACGTCTTTTGCAGTGGGGAAAGCTCTCTATTTATAGGCAAAGTTCTTGTGGATACCTTGAACATTTAAGGCGCCAACAGAATTTGAAGTTGTTCTTTGACAGAAATTCCTGGGAAGTTGTGATAACAGCTATTTTTCAGCCTAGGTAGCAGCAGCAGGCGTGGATTGGGGGAAGTGACCTCTGAAATGGGCGGTGGCGTGAAGACCCATGCCAGAATCTGTACAAAAGCATTCTTCAAGCCACACGTGAACGCTCAGGAGTGGTTGGAAGCATTAATGGGCATTAAATGGTGACAAGACCTGTCAATACCAACATTCTGGTTGTTGAATCAGCAGCGTAAACCATGCTCTGGCCTTGGCTACCTGTTGTTTTAGCAAACTCTGGAGATTCTCCTGGTTTTCTGGTACGTTCCTTGGATCTACTTCTGGATAATCTGGGCTTAGAGATTCTATATCAATGTGACACCTATCCCTCTGACCTTTCATCTTCTGACTTCAACCTGTTCTGAAGGAGCCTTTATACTTTCATATTTCTTTTGCATTCCTTTAGCAAGTTCTGACTGAGCTTGTGTAACTGCTGAAGGGGTATGTTCTGTTTGAGACTTACACTCTGAACCACGTTTACAACTTCTGATTGAACTGATATAACTGCTGAAGAGCCAACTTCTGACCACGCTGAGCCAAGCTTGCAACTTCTGACCGTCTTCATCTGGAATGGGTCCAGAAGTTCTGAAGCGCTGATTTTTCTAAAAATACTTATTTTAGGGAAGCATTCTAAGTACTTAGAATTTGATTTTCCTCAAGACGAAAGCGTTGTTTCTGGAGTTCGGGAGATCATCTTGCTCTTGTAAGTGGCTTGCTTGGGCAAAAGGAGAACCCAGGGCTTGGATTTGTTTCAGGGGACTTTGAAAAATCTAAGATGGTTTCCTGAAGAAAGGGAGGGCAAATTTTGGGGTACAACAGTTGCCCCTGTTCAATCTTCTTGAACCTGAAGAGTTAGATTGGCGGGTTTGCCTTTCGCGACTCGAAGGTAAAAGAAGATTGGACACCAGAGTGCCCTGAAATTTGCACTCGCATGTTGAAGTATCAGCAATGTGATGTTAGGAATGGGCTTACAGATGCCATTTGGAGAGGTGACAGATAGGGAGATGGGCTTACAGATGCCATCCGGAGACGTGACAGAACCTTGTCGGGAATGGGCTTATAGATGCCATTTGGAAGTGTCGATCGCCTAAGAGATTCCTTAGCGAGAAACTTGTATATTTGAGAAAGACGGATGTTTTCCTGGCTTGTTACAGGTGTTCAATCTCCTTATGCAGATGTGCCCTGGCTGGATACAGGAATCGAATCTACAATCGGTTGTTCACAGATGTGCCCTGGCTGGATACAGGAGTCGAGTCTGGAAATAGTCGTTAATAGATGTGCCCTGGCTGGATACAGGAATCGAATCTTCGGACTCTTCAGACGTGCCCTGGCTAGATACAGGAATCGAGTCTGGAAACGTGACAGTTGATAGATGTGCCCTGGCTGGATACAGGAATCGAATCTTTGAACTCTTCAGACGTGCCCTGGCTAGATACAGGAATCAGGTCTGGAAACGTGACAGTTGATAGATGTGCCCTGGCTGGATACAGGAATCGAATCTTTGAACTCTTCAGACGTGCCCTGGCTAGATACAGGAGTCGGGTCTGGAAACGTGACAGTTGATAGATGTGCCCTGGCTGGATACAGGAATCGAATCTTTGAACTCTTCAGACGTGCCCTGGCTAGATACAGGAGTCGAGTCTGGAAACTGATCACTCTCAGATGCGCCCTGGCTAGATACAGGTATCGGATCTGGAATTGTGACAGTTGAAGGTAGTTGCTTTCGGGATTGTCTTTTTCCTGAAAAACATAAGTTGTATGCAATGTCATGATGTATGATAGGCATGATGTTATGATGTTCAACATGAGATGTTGTATGCGTTCCATCATGTATGTAAACAAGATGTATGAAAATGGGAAATGTTTATGAGTGTAATTTCATCTTAGGAAAATAAATCCTTGACGAACGGCCGGGAAGCTACTCTGTGGAAGAGATCCTTGGCCAAAGTTTTGATGAGAGGCCCGCTGAGGACTTTAACGACGGATTCCGCTGAGGATAATGATGATAAACTCCGCTGGGGAACTCCAAAGATAAACTCTGCTTGGGAATACCAAAGATAGACCCTGCTGGGGAATGAAGGAACTTTGCCGAGAGCGGTCTTCCGTGACTTTTAGCTGAGGACAACCCAGTTATAAGTCCTCGTGAGGGAATAATTCTAAAATAAACTCGGGTGAGACGTCCGTGCCTTGCAGAGGATAAGCTTGCAGAATTTACTGGAGAGATTGACTGAACTTTAAGACCTGCCGGGGAATGTCGGGTCCTTTTAGGATCGACGGGGCGCCAACTTTGCTTGGGGAAAGTATTGTCGTGTTCTGTTTTTCCCTGTGAGGAATTGAGATGATTTGTCCCCAATCTTCAGTTGAACCTACCTTGGTGCCTCGGCGGACAAAACAACCAGACTGCAATAGACAACTCCACATTGCCCCTGTCTTTGATGTCACCTGTAATTAATCCCTTGTTTCATATGCGAACATTTATGAATCAGCAATTTAATGTCAAATGCATATATCAAAAATGAACATTGGACGTTCTTCGCAAGACAAAACACAAAAAGGAAAACAATGGTAATTTGTATGGACAAGTGAATTTGTATTGATTTAAACTTTGCCTGTGAATAGGCGTTCTTGTACAAGAGGCTGACATCCTAGTAAGAGGATATCGCCAAATAGTATAGAGTTTACAGTTTTGAAAAAGGAAATAAAACAGCTATGTGAATAATCCCACTGGGTTCCAATTCTTCTATCGCCTTTATGTCTTCGAAAGTCTCATCGCTTTGCTGCCTAGTTGAAGATGAAGCTGATTGGTCGATGCCGAAACCTGAGCTAGATAGTTGATGCCGAATTTCGGATGTGAAGTGATCCAATGAGACATAGTGTTACGCTTTTATCCCTAACTTTTGCCTGGACCGCCCTTTCGGGTTTTCAGTCCACCGGGATACCCATTTTTGCCCAAGCCGCCCTTTCAGGTTTTCGACTTGCCGGGTGTACGGATTTTTTTATTTCATCCCTTACTTTTGCCCGAACCCTTTTGGTTCGCCGGGAATCCCTTATTTTGCCTAGGTATGTCAACCTAGCGGGTCTCTTATTTATGCGTAGTATTTTTTCACTATGTCTGCGTTGGCGGGGTGAGGAAGGTCGTCACCATCCATGGTGGTTAGGATCATGGCTCCTCCTGAGAACACACGCTTAACCACAAATGGCCCTTCGTAAGTAGGGGTCCATTTGCCTCGGGGATCACTTTGAGGAAGGATGATGCGTTTGATTACCAGGTCCCCAACTTGATACTCTTGCGGTCTGACTTTCTTGTTAAACGCCCTGATCATCCGTTTCTGATACGTTTGACCATGACAGATAGCAGTGAGCCTCTTTTCGTCAATCAGATTTAATTGATCAAGTCGAGTCTGGATCCAATCATCTTCATTCAGGTCTGCATCCTTCATTATCCGGAGAGAGGGTATCTGGATCTCGATTGGCAAGACTGCCTCCATGCCATACACCAAGGAGAAGGGAGTTGCCCCGGTTGATGTTCTTGCTGAGGTGCGGTACCCATGAAGAGCGAACGGTAGCATCTCGTGCCAATCTTTATAGGTTATTGTCATCTTCTGCACAATTTTCTTGATATTTTTATTGGCTACCTCTACAGCCCCATTCATCTTCGGCCGGTAGGGAGAAGAATTGTGGTGTTGTATCTTGAATTGTTCACAGAGTTCAGTGATCATCTTGTTATTGAGATTGGTACCGTTGTCCGTAATGATTCTTTCTGGGACGCCGTACCGACAGATCAGATTATGCCGGATGAAACGCGCCACGACACTCTTGGTTACTGTGGCATAGGAAGCCGCCTCAACCCATTTCGTGAAATAATCGATTGCCACCAAGATGAAGCGATGCCCATTGGATGCCGTTGGTCGGATCTCACCGATCATATCGATGCCCCACATTGCGAAAGGCCAAGGTGCCGTTAGGACATTCAAAGGAACTGGAGGGATATGCACCTTGTCAGCATAGATCTGGCACTTATGACAAGTTCGAGAGTGTTGGTAACAATCGGCTTCCATTGTGGACCAGAAATATCCCGCCCGAAGGATTTTTTTAGTCATGGTGTGTCCACTGGAATGCGTTCCAAATGTACCTTCATGTAGTTCCATCATGATTTTCTCCGCTTCAGCCTTATCCACACAACGCAGCAGAGTCGAATCATGATTCCGTTTGTAGAGAATGCCGTTGCTGAGGAAGAATTTTGCAGCAAACCTTCTCATGAACTTCTTATCATTGACGGATGCACCTTCAGGGTATTCCTGAGCTTCCAAGTACCTTTTTACCTCGTGATACCAGGGTTTTTCAGTAACCTTCTCAGTTTCGAGCTCGCAGCAGTATGCTGGTTCATCCAACTTCCTGATGATGATCCGGGGAGCCTCATTGTCCCATTTAACTTTGAACATTGAAGACATCGTGGCTAGTGCGTCCGCTAGCTGATTCTCCTCTCTGGGGAAATGCTCAAAAGTTATCTCTTCAAAGTGAGGGAGCAAGGTCGACACATACTCCTTGTAAGGAATAAGATTCGGGTGTTTCGTATCCCACTCGCCTTTGATCTGATTGATCACAAGAGCGGAATCTCCGAAGACACTTAGAAATTTGATCCTTAAGTCGATTGCAGCTTGTAAACCCATGATACATGCCTCATATTCTGCCATGTTGTTGGTGCAGTTGAAACATAATCGGGCGGTGAGGGGAGTATGAGTTCCCTCGGGAGATATGATTACAGCGCCGACGCCGTTACCCAAAGCATTGGAGGCTCCATCAAAATGCATGGACCATCGGGATCCTTCCTTAGGTCCTTCATCCGGTCCAGGTTTTTCACAGTCAGCTACCACCATGATATCTTCATCTGGAAAATCAAAGTTCAATGATTGGTAATCGTCCACAGGTTGGTGTGCCAAATGATCGGCCAGTATACTTCCCTTAATTGCTTTCTGAGTTGTATATTGGATATCATATTCTGTTAAGATCATTTGCCATCTCGCTATCCTTCCAGACAGAGCGGGCTTTTCAAATATGTACTTGATGGGATCCATCTTTGAAATCAACAAAGTAGTGTGAGTCAGCATATACTGTCTTAGCCGGCGAGCAGCCCATACAAGAGCGCAGCAAGTTTTCTCAAGCAGTGAGTAACGAGACTCACAGTCGGTAAACTTTTTGCTCAAGTAATAAATAGCGTGCTCTTTTCGGCCAGACTCGTCATGCTGCCCCAGCACACACCCCATTGATTTGTCAAGTACTGTCAAGTATAGTATCAGAGGTCTCCCTTCAACCGGTGGCATAAGAATGGGTGGCTCTTGGAGATATTCCTTTATCCTTTCAAAGGCGGCCTGACATTCATCATTCCAACGTACCACTTGATCTTTCTTTAGCAATTTGAAGATTGGCTCACAAGTAGCAGTCAGATGTGAGATGAATCGGGCAATGTAATTCAGTCGTCCCAGGAAGCCTCTGACTTCTTTCTCTGTTTTTGGAGTCGGCATCTCTTGTATGGCTTTTACCTTGGCAGGGTCCACCTGAATACCTTTATCACTTACAATGAAACCTAGCAATTTTCCGGACCTCACCCCAAAGGTGCATTTGTTGGGATTCAACCTCAGCTTGTATATCTTGAGTCGATCAAACAACTTCCTCAGATGGTCAAGGTGCTCCTCCTCAGTTTGAGACCTTGCAATCATGTCGTCAACGTATACCTCAATCTCATGATGGATCATGTCATGGAACAAAGCAACCATGGCACGTTGATAGGTTGCCCCAGCATTTTTCAATCCGAACGGCATGACCTTATAACAGAAGGTGCCCCACTGAGTCACAAATGTAGTCTTCTCCATATCTTCCGGAGCCATCTTGATCTGATTATAACCTGAAAAACCATCCATGAAGGAGAAAACCTTGTGTTGAGCTGTATTGTCAACAAGGACATCAATGTGAGGTAGGGGGAAGTCATCCTTGGGGCTGGCCCTGTTCAGATCCCTGTAGTCAACACACATTCTGACCTTACCGTCTTTCTTTGGTACTGGCACCACATTGGCAACCCACTGGGGGTAGGAAGTTACTGCAAGGAACCCGGCATCAAACTGCTTCATAACCTCGGCCTTGATCTTTTCAGACATCTCTGGACGCATTCGTCGAACTTTTTGCTTTACCGGAGGGCAATCTTCCTTGGTTGGCAGACGGTGAACTACAATGTCGGCATCCAAACCGGGCATATCTTCATAGGACCAAGCAAAAATCTCCATGTAGTCTTGTAGCATTTGGATCAATCGTTGCTTCACGCTGAGCTCTAGATTGGCACCAATCTTGACCTCTTTCCTATCTGTCTCAGTACCCAAGTTAATTGTCTCCACAGGCTCTTCATGTGGTTGAATAGCCCTCTCTTCCTGGAGTAGCAGTCTTGCGAGTTCACCAGGCACTTCGCAATCATCTTCACCTTCGTCTTCGGCCAAGTTGATCGGATTTTCGAAGTCATAACTGGCGGTAGCAGAGCTGTTACCAGTGAGATCCAGAGTGGATTGAAACCTGTATAAGTGAGTGTGTGTAAATACAGCTGTCTTGCAATACATATAACACAGAAAGGAAAAGAGCACAAGATTTGAAAATGCAACAAACGTCCAATGTTTTGATTGATGATATATGAAAATGTCATACAAAAAAGCCCTCACAAATGGAGCTACGATGCCCCGGGTAGGACACCGAGCCAACAAAGTTTTAACATATTGTTTGTTACAAATTCGGAAATCAAAAGAAATTAATTACTGTGTGACAAATGTGATAGGGGTAAAATCCTTTGCCGTCCAGTTGCTCGGTCCGTCGTTGGCAGTCGGGTAGATCCAACTATCAAACTCTGCTTCCTCCACATCTTCCTCAATAGCGTTCACCCTTGAGCTGGAAATAAACACCGGAGCCTTTCCGATCTTCCCTTTGCGCGCCGCTTCCTGAGCCTCCGCAGTAAAGCCTAGCCCAAACTTGTCGTTCTTCTGAGTGAAGTCAGGAAGCTGACCCCAGTGTGCACAATTGCCTTTCTGAACCACAGCCCGGGCATCTCTTAGGGAAGCCATCTTCAAGGAACCATTCTCTTCGGTCGTTGTCTCCGCAGCTGCTGAAATTGGATGCACCTCCTCGAAATGCTGGAAGGGGGTTTCAATAAACTCTCCGTCCACCTCGATGTACCTGAAGGAATTCAAATGGCTCACCATATACTCCTCTTCTCCTTGTACAGTGACGATCTTCCCCCTGACGGGATACTTCAACTTTTGGTGTAAGGTGGAGGTCACTGCCCCTGCTTTATGGATCCAAGGTCGACCCAACAGACAAGAGTACGATGGACGTATATCCATTACGTAAAAGGTAGAGTCAAACACTTGAGAGCCCACACGGATAGGGATGTTAACCTCTCCATGAACCATCCTCTTTGAACCATCGAAAGCCCTGACGATGATATTGCTGGGTTTCAACTCCAGGCCCTCATAATCCAGACGATCTAAAGCCTTTTTCGGAAGAACGTTCAAGGAAGAACCAGTGTCCACCAATACATGTGCCAGAGTAGTGCCCCTGCATTCAATAGAGACATGCAGGGCATCATTGTGGTCTCTCCCTTTCGTGGTCAGGTCAGCATCTGAAAAACCCAAGCCATTGTCCGCCGTTAGATTCGCTATGCAATCAGTGAACTGGACTGCAGACGTTTCCTGCGGCACATGGGCCGTCTTGAGAAATGAGATCAAGGCCTTAGCATGGGCCTCGGAGCATAGCAATAAGGAGAGCAGGGAGATTTTGGAGGGCGTATGTCCCAACTGCTCGACAACATTAAAATCGCTCTTCTTTATGATTTTCAGAATCTCTTCCATTTCTTGTCGGGAGGCCTCAGCATTTATGGGTATTGGTGCCTCCATCCGGGAAGGCCCTTCTTCAATCCCTTTGCCCCGAGCATTTGATGACTCGGCAGCAGGGGAAACAACTTGATCGGCAACAGGACTAGGTAAACTTGTAGGTTTTATGAGGAGGGGTTTTCGAATAGCGGGTGGCGCAATGTCAGGCGAGAAGAGCCTGCCACTGCGGGTGACCTTGGCTGGACCAGTGATATCGCAGATACTGGCACTAGCGTCGAATTCTTGCTTGATTCCATTTACATACACGTCAGCCCCATAATGCCAGGGGACAGCTTTATCAGACACGTAGGAGAGGGGCCCCGGAACAGTAATGATTACAGGCGCAACTGTCATGATGTGAATAGGCTTCTTCGGGGGAGCCTTGATTGGATTTTTGAAGATGGTAATCACGGAAACTTCTTTCATCGGAACCAAATGAACAGCAGTCTTTTTGAATAGAATCTCCTTGCTATCCATTAGGCCTTGGATGCCTAACCTCAGCAAGGGACAATCAGATAGGGAAATAGCGCAGAACAGGCAACCTTCACCGCAACCCGGAAATAAACCGGCCTGCAGTAGGTTCTTCTTAACAGTCTTCAGAGGGGTAACAACTTCATCTACCGAAACAGCGTACACTTCTTCCTCAATGGCATTCACCCTATGCTGGGGCATAGGAGCCGTTACAACATTTGGTCTTTCTGGTGCTTCAAACTGAATTTCTTTCGCGTCGATCAGATCTTGCACTTTGTTTCTTAAGGCCCAGCAATCATCAGTGGTGTGCCCGGGACTATCAGAATGATAAGCACACCGGGCATTTGGGTTGTATTTAGGAGACGCAGTGTTGACGACCTTAGGAGCTTCTTTGAGGGTCACCAGGTTGGTGGATAACAGTTGGGGTAAAATTTGAGATAATGTCATACTCAGTCGGGTATACTGCCTCTTGGGCCTTTCACTTCTTTGTTGATTGTACTGCTGAGGAGAAGCAACAGGTTTGGAGATGACCAAAGCATTGACGGCTTGGCGACTTTCGGGCTTGACTTGTCTCCTAGGACCATAGACAGCGCTTGCTTCTTTCTTAAACGGCCTCTTCTCAGCACTTGTAGAGGCAGCCTTCTGTATCTTGCCTGACCTGATGCCAGCTTCAATTCTTTCTCCCGTTAATATCAAATCTGTGAACCCAGCGGAGGAGTTACCAACCAAATGATTGAAAAACGGACCAGATAAAGTCCCAAGGAACATATCAACCAGCTCTCGGTCAGTTAATGGAGGCTGCACCCTGCCAGCCAAATCTCCATTTTTGAGCGTACTCTTTGAACCCTTCACCCGTCCCTAGAGACATACCCTGAAGTTGGGTACGCGTAGGAGCGAGATCAGAATTGTATTGGTATTGTCTGTAGAATGCGGTTGCCAAATCTTCCCAGTGTCGGATGTTAGTTCCATCTAATTGGTAGAACCATTCAAGTTGTGACCCTGAGAGGCTATCTTGGAAGAAGTGAATCCAGAGGTTCTTATCCGCCGTGTAAGGTTGGATTTTCCTTACATACGACCTCAGATGCAGCTTTGGGCAGGAGACCCCATCATACTTGGCGAAGGCAGGCGCCTTAAACTTGTGTGGAATGACTACCCCAGAAGATAACCCCAAATCTCCGAAATCCAGTCCTGGCACATTCTGAATTTCCATAGCGCTCAAGCGGTCCTCCAATTGCTTGTATCTGTCAGCAGCAGGTGGGTATTGTTCATCGTTATAGTCCGTCTCGTTGTCGGAGACTGCGGGACTAGGAGCTCCTCCCCCTTGGGGACTGTTTTTCTCAGCAGAAGAAGTAGTTGGATCAGCTTCATTGTGGAGTGTGTTCCCAAATCTGCGTCCGGTGTTGAACAATGCAGTCCTCTTTTTCTTCTTCTTCTTCAGGAGTAGAGTCTTCAACTCTTGCTGACCTTGGGCTAGGCTTAGGACCATCTCTTGAAACTGTGCACTTTGGGCCTGAAGGGCCTTGATTGCTTGCTCACTGGATGAGTCTGGATTCATGATGACTGTGCAAAATAAACAGCGAAGGAGATTAAGCAACC